>OY759159.1:14197427-15397427 GCA_963662125.1 Diplazon laetatorius
GAGAGAGAGAGAGAGAGAGAGAGAGAGAGAGAGAGAGATTGATTGGTTGATTTGATTTGGTTATGCCTTAGTTAGACTTCCAGACAATTCAGAATAAGCGGTAGATGATTTTTCAAGTTATAACACAAATAACAAAAGTAATATAAAAATAATAATAACAATAAAGATAAAGATAAGAGTAAAATGAGAGTGCTGGTATAACAACAAAATAAAAATAAAAATTAAAATGGAGATAATGGAGATTTACAATCGTGCACAGTGTAGAAAATTGAAAAGCATCTAATTAATAATAAGAGATTAAAGCGAAAAAAATATATAGTACTCGATGATGCAACACAATAAAATATAAAATATAATATACAATGAAAAATTATTGCACGCGATAAAATAATACGAGAGTGAGAGAGAGAGAAAGAGAATGAATGAATGAATGAATGATTTATTATGCCCTGGAGTTATTCTCCCTGAGGGCAACAAGTATAGATACATCGAGCAAGTATAGTAATAGGTTTACAAAGATAATAACAAGAATATAAAATATAATATAATATAGAAAATATAGAATATCTAACCATGAATATAGCAATAGCAATACGATTATGATGCAATAACAATGTTCACGTAGGTAAAGAAAAGAGAGGGACTGCATTCTACAGCCCACCGTCTTTTTCAAAGAGATACATATATAGCCGTGTTTTGAATATCTTTATCGAGCTCGTTTTTTTTATTCTTTCTGGTAGCGATTCCATAAGCGACAAGCAGTCGATAGGTATGATCGCCTGTATGTTTGGGTGCGCGGAATAGGTGGTTAAAATTCAAGTCCGGTACGAGCATTACTGCGTTGACTGTTACGCCTAGTGAATAGATCGAACAGGTATTTTGGTCGACCAGTTTTCAGAATTCTGTATGTCATGCACCCAATGAAGTAGCAACGCCTTGTATCCACCCTGAGCCAGTTCAGTCGGCGCCGATATGGCGTGATATGGTCGACTCACTTGATATTATAAATAAAACGTATGCAGGAATTTTGGAGAGTCTGGAGTTTCTTGTTGAGTTCCAGAGTGATGTCATTATAAACCGTGCAACAGTAATCAAATAGCGGAAACACTAGGGCTGACACAAGCTGATTTCTCATATTCAGTGAAAGCACCTTCCTTTGCCGCCTAAGCTGCCTTAATGTGGAATATACCCGATTCGAAATGTGATTGGTATGTTCCCTCCAGGAAAGTGTGGACGAAATGTACAATCCTAAATTTTTTGCCGGGGCAACAATCGGAGCGATATCTAGACCAACCGATATGCTTGGAAATGGATTTTCTATATTCCTGGTTCGTATCTCGAGAGAGAGAGAGAGAGGGAGGGGAGAGAGAGAGAGAGAGAGAGAGAGAGAGAGAGAGAGAGAGGGAGAGAGAGAGAGAGAGAGAGAGAGAGAGAGAGAGAGAGAGAGAGAGAGAGAGAAAGGCACAGAGTTAGAGCGAGATGGAACGAGATACTGGAATCGATGGAAAAGCTCGAGAGCGCAGGCGAAGAACTGGGAACCACTGCGTGGCCTGGTCCACCAGGACTCACCTGCGGGTGCGACTACCCCATTCTGCCAACAGTGCGACCTCCCCGCCCAGCAACTCCTGCAAAGGATTGCAGACCGCGTTTCTCCAATCGATACGACGACTATATACGGCGTAGTCCAATGCGTCGATATCCTTCGATCAACTCATACACGGTGTACATCGAACTCTCGCAATATTCATTCAAATAATTATTCAAGAGTCGCCATTGTAGCAGACTTGAAAAGAAAAATAATATTTTCGAAAAGTTATGTGTTTTGTAATAGCAGCGGTCGGAATGGCCCGCGACGTTATTCTATCTTCTTGCAAACACGAATTTCAAAACTATTTCTTTGAGTTTTCGTTCGAGCATTTTTTGTTCAATTTTAAATATTCCTATTTTCATCCTGGGATTTGCGATTATATTACGGCCCATGGCATTAAAACGCATAATATTGTTGCGGTAATTTGAAGCTGCATCTGTAATTGAAATCGTTATTTTTCATACGGCTTCGAACCATTTTAAATCGAAAAAGATGAAGAAGCAATTGGGACAAATTGATGTGCCGTAACCTAAGATATACATAGCATACCTAATAATTAAAAGAGAATACAATTCTTACAAAGAGTTGGGAAAATTTCGTTTCATCTTCACTCTTATTGTTAGTCTGGAAACGTTTTTTTCAGCACTTTCCGGCTGGAAACCTGGGTCGTTTTCGTCCTGACGTTTTTTTCAACTGTTCAAGTGCTGCATGAAATCTGAAAAAAATCGAGATGGTTCTTCAAACCCTCAATTTGAAGTCCCAATTATAAAATTTAAAGAAATGTAATATGTTTTTTATACAAAACAAACTAACTGAGGACAAAGTCTTTAGTCTTACTAAAGTTTAGTCTTATTAACTTAATTAGTCTTTAGTCGTACTAAAATTTAGTCTTATAAACTTTGGTCTTACTAAGGACAAAGTTTTGTATCTTTAGTCTACTTAATCATAACTTTATGTAAAATAACTAGTGGCTACCCGCAGCTTCGCCCGCGTCCCATCTCGTCCCGTCGTGTCCCGTATGAAAAAATATCCAACCCACTTCCGGTCGTTCAATTTTCAAATCCTTTCTTGGTGAGCACCTACTGTGTGACCCGAATCTCCATGCAAAATTTGAACTCTCTTTCTATCGCCGTTCCAGAGATATAGGGGAGACCGGGGCAAAATGGTATATCGGAGCAAAACGGCACCGGGGCATAATGGGATCGGGGCATAATGAGACACAAAAATAAAGTATCGCAGCCTCTCGTGAAATTAGTGGTCTGCGATTTTTCCTGTCCCATTTTTCCCCGATCCCTTTTTGGCCCAACCGCCTCTTTCTGAGGAGCCTGATTTTCTCCGGCCCATTTTGCCCCAGTCCCGTTTTGCCCCAATGACGTATTTTTCAGAAGTGTTGATTTTCACTATTTCATTTTGCCCCAAACCCGTTTTGCCCCGGTCCCATTACGCCCCGCTATATCATTTTGCCCCGGTCTCCCCTACACTAACAATGGTTGCAAACGCCCACACCCGATTCCACCCCCTTAGGGGTTGATTTTCGAAAAAGCCGTCCTTAGCGGACCTCTACACCCTCTAAGGAAGATACGTTTAAAATTTCATGTTTTTATCTTCAGTGGTTTAGGCTGTGCGTTGTCTGTCAGTCAGTCAGTCAGTCAGTCATGGAACAGTTTTATATATGTATGTATATATAGATAATATCGAAATTATTCCAAAATGGATATTAAGGGGGATAGCTTTTGTATATTTTGAAAATGCGATGTCCCGAAGTTGTCACTTTTTCGTTATATTATTGAAGAAAAATATAATGAAACATGTATGCAAGTAATTGTGTAATAAGCTTTTATTGAAATGATAAAACGATATTGACATAACAACGACCACACAGCATAAAAGCAATATTAAACAATACAGCTCCAACTGTTCGGAACAAATTGAACAACATTTTCATCTGCATTTCCAACAATCACTGCGAATCCATTTCATTGGGTTCATTGATTCCATCATGCATATATGTGATGACAAATTAAGTAATTGAGAGAATGAATTGCCGCACACGGCCCGTCTAAAAGTGCTATCGGATGTCAATGGAACGTTGACCACAAGCAATAGTGCATTGACGTTGCTTTTATACTTGGCTTTATCGTTTGTAAGTCAGGGCTCCACTTCGTTCTGCACTATGCACTTTGTCTGGCCACTCTCGTCGGACTCAACTCCGCGGTTCGAGACTTTCGTAGTGGATAAACGATCTCTTTGCTTTACCACATCGCTAAAGATTGTAGTCATTGTGGCCTCGATGTACGACTTCAATTTATTCCTATTTCACGAACATCTTTCTACGACACTTGGCCATACTGTACAATCCATCGGAATCGAGTTTGCAGACAAGTTTACCATATGTATCGATATACATTAGGGTGGTCCTTATTTGGGATCAAATAATTTTTGGCCCCAAAAAAATACGCTTTAACGTAGGCGAAGGCCCAGCCTACGAGGCTGGGCCTACGAGGCTGGGCCTTCTGACCTTCTGGACCAATTCTAAGTACCTGACCAAGCCCTCGAATTGCGCCATTTGATTAACATATGGTTTTTGGCACCGGATAGTTTTTATTTTTTTGTCTTCCTCAGTGTTGCACCGAAAAATCTAGAACTCCGCATATTTTTCACTCAGGGTAATAGGTCTTTGATACCAATTTTAAACATTTTCCAGTAATTGAATTAAATTGAAACAAGTTAAGATTGCTTGTTTCTTAAAAGTGATAAATTTCATAATAACTCGGAAACTATGTGAGATACGACGATAATGCAAATAACCTTTTTTATAGAAAATTGTATTCTCCTAAAAAAAGTTGCGATAAGATTTTTTCCCATTTCCGAAGTTTTTGAAGTATCAAAAAAAATGAAGCGCTTCATTTTTTTTTCAAAATGCCTATGTTAATCAAATGGCGAAATCCGAGGGCTTTGAGGAGGTACTTAGAATTGGTCTACGAAAAAAATAGGTCTTCGGCTACTTTAAAATTTATTTTCGAGACATTTAATCTCATGGGAAGCCCAAAAATTTGTTTGGCCCCAAAGAAGGACATACACGATTCAAAACGCCAATCATCGGACAACTTTGAGCATCGACATCTGGGATCTTTATTAAATTGACGCAGCTTCAAATGCATGCTGCGAAACGAATTCCCATTTTTTTCAGTTTTCTTTGTCTATTATCTTGGCAGCTGTCAATTAAGGTATTCTTAATTTCTTTGATTTTTAATTTTTTTTTTCAAGTATTGTGTCCGCATACTTATATATTATTTAAATTCTGATACTGACTTCTACCTTTTCTGTTTATGTAGGAGATTGTAGTCGTATTATCTGTTTCGACATTCTTTAAGTTTCTCGCGAAGCATTGCCGAAAAATTGCGAGCCATCAACTCGAAAAAATTAATATTTTCGAGTCGTTCTCTTTTCGATCGATGCCTATGGGCCCTTTCGCCTCTACAAAATAGTCCCCAGTCGGACAACGATGGATCACATAAAATTTTCAGAGTGAAGTAGAAATTCCTAATCGGATTCTTCAGTTTGCTCGACGAACCCAATTATGTATTTTAGACTGGTTCTTAGCAAGGGTCATTTTTGAATAAAAATAGAAACGCCCCCCAGATAGTTTCCAAATAATTTTGAAAAAAAATTCGCGGAGGGCCTCCTCCCTATCTCAATATGAACCCAAGCCTAAGTAATTTCATATTTTTTGTCATTTGATAACATGAAATGCTTATCGGATTAATTTATTATAGCTAAAATATCAACAGAAGACAAATTTGCCCAATATGCTTTCTATATCAGAAAGATGCGTACTTTCTTTTTTGAATTGTTCAACACCAAAAACAAAATAGCTGAACTAATATGGCGGCTTGAAAATTGGAAATCGTTCAAATTACGATAAAAATTGCGTTTTCACTTGGCTGGGGTCATCGGATGAGATTTTGGGACTCAAAATATGACAGACACTCCAGTGCAACTCATACGACGAAGTAACAAACCAAAAAAAAAATATTTACTTCAACAATTTTTACCCATGGTTCTATGGTGTTTAGTTCTTGTGTCAAAAATTGTTGGAGTAAATATTTTTTTTTTTGGTTTGTTGCTTCGTCGTATGAGTTGCACCTGAGCGTCTGTCATATTTTGAGTCCCAAATTCTCATCCGATGACCCCAGCAAAGTGGAAACGCAATTTTTATCGTAATTTGAATGATTTCCAATTTTAAAGCCGCCATATTAGTTCAGCTGATTCGTTTTTGGTGATGAACAATTTTTTTTTTAAGTACGCATCTTTCTGATAAAGAAAGCATATTGGGCAAATTTGTCTTCTGTTGATATTTTAGCTATAATAAATTAATCCGATAAGCATTTCATGTTATCAAATGACAAAAAATATAAAATTACTTAGGCTTGGGTTCATATTGAGATAGGGAGGAGGCCCTTCGCGAATTTTTTATCAAAATTATTCGGAAACTATCTGGGGGGCATTTCTATTTTTATTCAAAAATGACCCTTGCTAAGAACCACCCTAATGTATTTATGTCTTGTACTTTTTTTTACAAGACATAAACACAGATAAATTTTAATTTGCCTGGCAATCGTTTATCAGTTGTTACCAACGTTCATGGTTTTGCCGTTATCGATAATCTACAGGTGAGGTCGTGTAAAAAAATGTACGAGTAGTTATACCCATTAAGAATAGATTTATGCGAATAAAGCATCCTTTTGCGTGCTTCGAGACAACTCGAAAAAATAATTACTGAATTAGTCTGAAAATCCCATGTTATTAAAATGGGGAAAAAAGCGAGATCGCAGCCACGTCTTCTCATTGGACTACAATGCTGGGGTTTCGCACATATCTTCATTTAATTATTTCGAACCTGTCTGGGGGGTACACTTGTCGAAATTCGTCACCACCTCTATTCAGGTCCACCCTAGTATTTGATATCCTTTATGACACGCTGTGCGTAAAAGTGCGGTTTCACGCTCACTACGTTCGCTTCAAACCACATTTACACACCTGGTACCATAAAAGTTTATACGACACTCGTGTAAAAACATTTTCTTGACTCATGCGATTGCAAAACTCGCCTTCGGCTCGTGCGGCAAACTCACACTCGCCAGAACATTTTTAAACAACGGTAAAAGAGTATTGATTTTTTTCTCATTTTTACCTTCTCATCCAACCCCTGGATAAACAACGGTATGTAGAACAAAAGTTGACATAAACAATGTTATGGAGAATTGAATTTCCTATAAAAAAGTCAGCAAAGGCATACATCCAACTTTGATAATTCACGCGAGGGAGAGCTCGAAAGTCAGGAAATGTCGAAAACCGCGCCGACCGGTAAGCGTTCGGCATATTGTATGTTCGCTACAATCTCATTCGGGATTTTGACCGTTCGGGACGTTGTCGTTCGAAACATTGCGCGTTCGGGATTTTCACCTTTCTGAACAGTGCTCGTTCTGGATTTCGAACCCAACCCGGAAATTTGCTCGGAAGCCCCAACGGAATCGACCAGAGTCTCAATCTAGGTGTGCGAAGCCTTACTTAATCACATCGACTTTGAATAATTTATTCACAATCGCGTATTGGTAGCTCGTCCCGAAAACTCTACACGAGAAACACCTCGGATTTTTGATGAGCAGTAGATCACGTCTGGAAATGTGATAAACTGAGTGGAACCCGTGTGGAAATTGCGCCCAGGAATCTACCAGGCCCTGACTAGTTTCCCTGGGTTCTGGCCAGCATTCTGCATGGTAAGCTAGATAGCCCCCGACGCCATGTGTAATTTCTGGCTGCCCAGTTTTTGCCCAGTATACCTGATCGAGGCCTAACCAGCGTTCCGATTTTGAATCCCGGAAAACTGCGTAGAGGCTGGACATTGCCAGCACAATCGGCACTGATAAAGGAGGGATGGGGTGGATTATTCTCTAATGGTATTAAATAAATGGAAACCTCGGTAATATAATAATATAAAACTCGATAATTTATTTTTCATAAAATATATAAAAATATAAATATATCCATCAGGCTGTCCCTCAAAATGGTCATTTTGGATTTTTTGCACTCATCCTCTAGAAACATTCAAGGTATATAAAAAACATGTGGACAGTTCTCCATACCACTCGTCGCAGTCATTGTCGTCTACGGTCACTTATTGTAATTCATCACTGTCACTCATCGCGTTTTCATTTTTGATAGCCGTATCCAACCCACATATTATATCGCGCACGTCTTCTTGATACTTCTACGACACTTTTTTCTAAAGCGCGGTGTTTTCGGACCCGTTCTACATTAACCTCTTTTTTCTTAGCGTCATTCCGTGTTGTTATCAAACTGTCACTCTCTACAGAGCTAGGTTATGGAAGTTCAGTTCAGTCGAGGAACGCCAGCGCCATACAGCGGTGACACGTGTTAACAGTCCGAAGCCGTGTACAGCATGATCGCCGCTCTTGTCCGAAAAAGACGAGAGATGGCGTCATCATCTATCGATGTATGCTAACTAGATACCACATAGCCTCCCTACGGTTGGCATAGAATAAAATGACTGGCCAGCGCGCACATAGACAGGCACGTATACATGCACCGTGGCTAGCTTCTATTCAGCTGCTTCACAGAGAAACCTATCGCGGAAAACTAGCCAGGTGCTGTATTCAAACTAGGGAATCAGTACCGAATTTCTACACGGGAATATCGGACTTTCGATAACAACAGTCGATACGAGTCATTGGTTCTACCCGTCTGCATCAACTAAAGTGATTAACACTGAAATAGCAATTTCCAAATCGTTTAGTCAGCCCAAGTCTAACTTCCCTTGTGTCGGTTTTCATACGCGCTTCGGGCGCATTGAACTTTGTGCTTTATATTCACGATCGTTCATTGGATTTCAAGGCCGGAGGATGCAGGGGAGACTGGCGACTCGCCGGATATGCGATGCAGATCACGGAAACCAGTTGCCGGGAGCATCGCGGCGTTTTCAACTGCACTTCGAACTATCCGCAACTTTGTTATTCACAGACGCAATCTGCGCGAATCATTTATGATATTTTCGTCGATTTTTCATATCGTTCTTGCGGCTGCTCGAAGTAACTTTTGAATAATGTTCTTCCGATTTTATTTATACCATACTTATTAATTACTGTGCTAATGTCATTGCGTCTTTGGTCATTTTTGCTTCCTCATGAAGGAAGCTTTGTGTCGGTGGGAAATTTTTTTTTCGAGATCTTCCTGTCACCATGTTCAGAATGTTCCAAAACGTCGAGAAAACACATTTGGAGAAAATGTCCAGATGTATGTATGTGTGTGTGTGTGTGTGTGTGTGCAGGTAATGGCCTCCCAAAATTCAAACTTGCATAACTCGAGAACGGTTTGAGCTACAGCCCCCAAATTTTCCAGACATGTGCAGCTCCGTAATCACTCCTTCGACTATAATTTTCGAAATGATTGAAGCTGCGACTCAGATTTTATGTCGTTTTTAAATTCCCAAAAAAGGGCGTTATCACTCTAGCGATCGCAAATTTTGAGACACTCGTCTAAATAGTTCTTGACGAAGAGATACGTACCCAAGGTTAGTTGGTATTGCATTTGGGCCAAATCCATCAATAAGTTTTGATTTTATGATATTTTGAATTTTTCCAAAAATCAAATTTGTCGCTATAACTTTTGTGAACTTTGACCAATCAATCTCAAACTTCACAAAAGTATAGAAAATAATCATTCAGCCGTGCTGTATCTCAAATTTGGCGAAGATCAGTTGGATGGTTCGGTTTTGACAGGAATTCAAGTTTTTTGATCGTAGGTAGTGAACGATGAATCCTTTATGAGGAAGCCAAAACAAAAATACTTCCTCATAAAAGATTCTTCGTTCACTATCCCTACGATTCAGAGGAAGCAAATTGCAATGCTCAACTTGCAGCTTGCTTAAAATTATAAGGAAGCAATTTGCAAGTTTCAACGTGTAGTTTTTTATCTTCGAGTGGGGTTGAGAGTTTGGATTAGGCGTCTCACGTAGATTGCGTCCATCATCGCATTCGCGATGATTTCGGATTTAATCGAACACTCTGTAAGAATTATTATTTTCCTCGTTGTTTATTTTATCCATTTATCAGTATGACAAAAATTCGTATGAAAATTTATCGGTTAAAGTCTATTTTATACATTTCCACACAGTTTTCTGGATGCGTATGTGAATAATACTGTCCACACAACATTTTCATCATTTTTTCTCACGATAAGATGAAAAGCACTATGGAACTATAAAAATGTAATATCTTGAAATTATATTCATGAAAAAACCCATATTATATTAATAATCATGGAAAAATTGTTCGTATTTACAATGCACTATTTACGACTAAATCATTCAAAATAGGACCTTATATAAGTTGAAACTTGCAATTTGCTTCCTTTGAATCGTACGTAGTAAACGAAGACTCCTTTATGAGGAAGCTAAAAGATGAACGCTCACTCACAGCTCCCTCATTCTTGCTTCCTCATCAAGAAATCTTCGTTCACTGCTTACAATTTAGAGGAAGCAGATTGCAAGTTTCAACTTGTTTTTTCTGAATTGCAATAATTCGAACGATCAAGTCTCCAATTTTTTTCCGAACAGCAAATGATCCGAAATGTAAAATCTTGGACGTTTAAACTTCAGAACACTCAGTAAAGCGAATTGAGATGCTCTGGAAATAATTGTTTTGAATGGAAAAAACTGCGAACATCGACATTCCAAAAAGACTCTGAAATCTACATCATAATTTTTCTGAAAGGACTTCGCGAACGGTCAAGATCTCGAGTGAAACGGTATCGATCGGTTGAAAATGCGAAAGTCCAGAAAGAAGAACGGTCATAACGCAGAACGACAATATGTTACGCCGGGCCAAAGTGGAGAACAACAGTGTTTCGAACGCACAGACGTACAGAATTCTGGCCGCCTACTAGTCGAGCGATTTTTCACATCGCGCGACCTCTGAGCATTCCCACATATAAACTGTTGATGTAAAATGAATGCTGTCGCGGACTTTTGTGTGGGTAATGTAATTCTCTGAAAAGTTGTTCATACAAACTTTTGGTCCATATAGCGTTGGATAGCCAGCGTTCAGACGGGAAGTTAAGATAGATTGATTTTTTATTGTTTTGATGTTTTCTGTAACAATTCAGAGGGTTGCAGGTCCTTCAGATTTGTATAGTGTTGTCAAAGCTATTCAACTGGTTTCAGTGCTAAGTGAAAGTGAAAACTTTTATCAGTCGAGGTGGTTAAAAAACCTAGAGCATTAGATGGTGTGTCCCGGCGCACGTAGTCTTGGGGTGGTCGAATGAGGTACTCGACTACATGTATGTTTATATGTTCTGAATTCTTTGCGTGTTCGGATTATGTCACTTCTGAGCCTCGCTCATTTGAAAATCTCTAATTGGATAGTTCGAATGCTCGAAACTATGATTATCGAAACTATCATCTTCGAAACTGTCATTTTCTAAACTATGATTTACGAAACTATGACTATCGAAACTAGGCATTTCGGTATATTAATTGTTTTGTGCTTTGAATGTTCGATCATTCGTCTTTTCACCGTAATGACTGTTCATGAATTTAATTTCGAACCTTGTATTATTGTACACTTTGACCTTGTAACTCTTTTAAATTCTAAACCTTGTCGGATCCTTGTCGCGGACGTTCGGCGACTCTTACTTTTGATGCAATGTAATTTGGGACTTGATTGTTCTGAACATTACGCATTCGGTCGTTCTGAGTTTCGAACCTCACTCGTTCTTGAGTATTAAAAAGAAATTTAAGAATATTCATGAACTTTGAAATCAATTCCTTATAGAAAAAATAGTAATCGATGTCATTAATAATTTTTATGTATTCCGATAAGATTTATGGATCTCCAATCAATCAAGCCTCAAGTAAGGGTTCCTTTTTATAAAGCATGAACCAGCATTGCACCGCAAATCATCTTGGATTATTATCCACATGCCCTATCTCAAACCAATCAAATGCAAATTCAAGTTTTGTCATTCATGAAGGGTAATTGGACAAAAATATAATTATTATAATTATTTCAAGACCCGCTGATCAAGTTAATTGAAAAGTTCGAGACGATGAAAGAGATTCCTATTTTCAAGCCCTGATTCATTGACCTAAACTTTTTTTTTCACCCTTATTCCTGTAGAAGATGAATCATGTGGACGGAGAGGTGAAGCAAAAGTAAAAGACACGGAGAGCGTGAGAGAGAGAGAGAGAGAGAGAGAGAGAGAGAGAGAGAGAGAGAGAGAGAGGGAGAGAGAGAGAGAGAGAGAGAGAGAGAGAGAGAGAGAGAGAGAGAGAGAGAGAGAGAGAGAGAGAGAGAGAGAGAGAGAGAGAGAGAGAGAGAGAGAGAGAGAGAGAGAGAGAGAGAGAGAGAGCGAGAGAGAGAGAGAGAGGGGGACAGAGCGAGGGTAAGCTGAATTATATAGGATCGCAGAAGCTACGCGAATCGACAAGCGAAAAGGGGAAAGCCCGATGAGTAATCGTAAGCAAAAACGGCAGAAGTAGTGTTGTAGCAGTCGCGTTCGAGAATTCCATTCCTCGTCGGTCATCGTAGCTGCTGCTGTGACTAGCTGGAGAGAAACCACCGAAAACAAAAAAAAAAATCATGTCACAAGTGTTTGTTAACAAATTTATTATTCCGAAGTAATTCCAAGTTTTCTTTGCGACGAGAAACGTTTCTCTCGCTCTTTTTCACCAAACTCCGAAAGCCTCGGGGGCACGTAGGCTATTTCGCGAAGATGCTCGTCATCTCACGAGCTGGCTTACACGGGATCACGAAAATGTCTGCAGTATTCGGAGCACTCAGCGGCAATGGGATCGCTGTCTGGATGCGAATCTCGAGTTTTCGACAAGCCAAATGAAACTTTCGCCAGTGCGGCGTAATACTCACAGAACTCTATTGGTTATGTATCCAGTGGTCAGACTTACCGAGTGCTTATAGACTTCGAGATACCGACGAGTCGACCGGTATAATCGCCTGGAGAAACAATCGAGACGTGACCGAGTTTTATCGTCTATTGAAATGATATGCATTTGAGTGGCGTAATAGTCACGATCAGACGAAAATTCAAATTGTTCTCAATCTATTGACGTCGTTGAGATAAGGAAGTGGAGAAACTTTAGAGAATTGAATTCAGTGGGAAATTTCAATTTGGTTCATCAAGAGCTCTGGTGACAGAGCTCTTGATGATTCTAGAGAGCTATATTTGTGCTCCATTTTTTGCCTTTTTATAATTATATTCTAATATGTTAGTGATCGAAATGTTGAAATGAGACTGAAGAATCCGGCACGAGTGATTAAACATTATTTCTCACCGTCTCTTAATACCAGGCTAGAAGTTAAAACATCAGACGAGAAAATTAGAATACCACATGGGTCGTTTTTATAGACAAACGGGTGTATGAAATTGAAATTCAAGCGTGTTGTGAATTCACTCCTATCGATATTAAAAACTGAGAAATTCAATTTGGGATTCAACCGTGATTTCACACCGTTATACCGGATATCTAAATCCTTCGTTCATAAACTGGCTGTTTTTCGGAACAAACGAACATTTCCGATAAAATATTAAGACAGGCGACTTTTTTTACGTTCCGATATTTTGGCAGATATTTCGACTTCGCCTTTTAACTAGCGCGGCCCGGGTCGGTGGCTCCCAAAGCTCAAGAGTCAAGTAACTTCTAGAATTCTTAATGTAATAAATCTTCGTTGGGCGCCAGCTAAGAATTGCCCTAGCGAAAATACTTTCAGGATCATAATCACTCATGAAATTGCTCAGAGGGAATTCAGTCGGGATAAAAGTTCAAAGATACTTACGGTCGGTCGAATATTTATTCATCCTCCCCAAAGGGATTCCACAATCGGTTCGATGATTCCTTTGACAATGTATTTCTTTCAGCTGTTAATTCCTTTTGACAATGTAATTTCTTCGATTATTCGCCTTCCCGACGGAAGTAGTGGGTCAGAAATCCAATTTCGATAAGAATGAATTTCCAATAAGCCGCTCGAGAGTCAGACGATGATAATTATAATATTAATACGACCAATAACTGTGTCATTCGGACTAGAAGTCTACAAAATATCAATGCGACCAATTAAGGGGAAATATATAGCGTGACGGCCTCAATATTCAATAATTTTTTCTGACTAAACGAATAAACATATTGGCGATTTCTTTTTTCAATGTTTAGTGCATTCATTAAAGAAGCTTCAATAAAATTTTCCAGTAAAAATATCACAAAATGACGGATTTATACTGATTCTTCCGGCGGAATTTTTTTGAGATAGTCACGATATTTCCCAAAATAAGGTTCTGAAACCAAAACGGGTGATTGCATATCGTTTTAGAAGAGTTAATCTTGAGAGTAAGAAAAGGATTTTTTTGGGCGAATAGCAGGTATTTAAACGGTTTTTGAAGATTTTGACTCCACTTTTCGTAAGTGTTTTTATAAATAAAACGAGAACAATTTTTTTTCAACAAAGCTCTCCTTACTCTCAAGAGAATGCTTTTTTACAGAAGTCCTCCAAATTTGGGCAAAAACGGTCCAGTGGGCCTCGAGATATCTTGACAACCGATTTTAAAATGTCATTTCAAGATAGATGCGTTCAAAGTTTTGAACGAACGAACAAACCGATTTGAACTTTTCTATTTTTGAATGGAAGCTTATAATATTTTGCACATAAGTAATACCTCAGGTTCCATAAAAAGAGAGGGAATTTTGTTGATTTATCAACAAAGGTAGAAAATAAGATAGCTCGGCGGGAGCGGCACGACGTCATCAGCTATAACTCAGCCAATTGTTTGAATTCCTTCTGTCAAATTCTTGAAAGCCTATCAAAACATAAAACAGAATCCGAAAAAGGTAATCTAGGATTTTTTAAGATTCTTCGGATGCTTTTTATATAAAAAAATATCGACAGTACTTTTTAGGATCAGTGTATAGACGGTATTCCCAAAAAGATAAAGAATTGACGGAGGGTTAAGCGTCTGGAGTTCCAGATACAAAATTATCAATATCGGTCAAATACATTTTTCTTAAGGGGACTAGGCAGCGAGCATAAGCCAAAAATGCAATGAAATAACATAAATATGATAACGCAAACATAACTCCACCTAAGATTTATTAATATTTTCTATCCATTGAACCGTGCTCGACCACACGAATTTTTTATAAGTAACAATGTTTGTATCCTTTCAATTTTCGTTATCCATAATATAATGTCCAAATTTTGTGTTTTGTGATCTCGATAATTTAATCTCAGGGTTTGAAGAATTTCGCACGGGGTGACGCGCGTTTGGCCCGGCATAGCCAGCTATGTAGTGTATAACGGAAATACGTCATTAGAGAGCTCCAATTTCCTTCGTGTCTCAAGAAATCTCGAGTTCCTAACGTCCTTGACAGCCGGGTAAGTGGTGGTTGAGGATATAAGGAAATGAGATAAAATGAAAAATCGATAATATCTCGAGCAATTCTCTTTTATAATGTAGAGCGTAACGAAAGTACTTGAAATCGATTTATCGTCATAGCATTCTCGAAACGATATATAATACTGATTACAGCACATCGTGTATGGAGGAGGATTTTCGGATCAGTAATTTCTCTTTCGATTCTATGATTTCTCGAAAAAAATTCAACATCAGTTAGTTATTAGAATACAGCAATATTTACCGAACGCTTTATTATTGCACGAGAAAGGCATTGGAAGAAGGATTATTCGAAAATAAGACATATTGTTCTATTAATTAATTTGAATGTGTTTTTAATTTATTTGAAGCCAACATATTTTAATGATTTATATATTTATGAAAGAACGTATCAAAAATAAAATGTTCTAACGTAACAGAGCCAAAAGTTATCCGATGCCACTAAAAACCCGTAACGATAATCACCAGCAAACTGTTACGGCACCATTGAAAATAACATATTGCAGCGTTCAGTTTTTCTGTAAGTTATACCACTTACTGTACTTTTCATATATTTGATCATGAAAGAAGTATAAAAAATATGACGCCGCTAGTCTGGAAACATAAGCCGCAATTTTTATTGAAATTGATTACCCACGGACTTGTTCGAATGGGTTGGGGGCGAAATCCAGAACGAGCAATGTCCAGAAAGGTAAGGACCCCGAACGCGCGATGCTTTGCATGATAATGTCCCGAACGGTCAAAATCCTGAATGAGATTGTAGCGAACGTACAATATGACGAACGCCTATATCAGTCGGCGCGGGTTTACAACATTTTCCGACTACCGAGTTTTCCCACGAGTAAATTATCGAAGTTAGATGTATGCCGTGGTCAACTTTTTTATAGGAAATTCAATTCTCTACAACATTGCTTATATAAACTTTTCGTCTATATGGCGTTGTTTATCCAGCGTTTTGACGGGAAGGCAAAAAGGTTTTTATTCTTATTTTTACCTTCCAATCAAAACGCTGGATATACAACGGAATATATGCAAAAAGTTTACATGAACACTGTTCTAGAGAATGGAGTTTCCTTTAAAAAGTCAGGGTAGGTATATATCTAACTTCGATAATTTACGCGTGGGAAAGCTCGAAAGTCAGAAAATTTCGAAAATCGCGCCGACCGGTAGGCGTTCGGCATATTGTGTGTTCGCTACAATCTCATTCGGGATTTTGACCGTTCGGGACATTGTCGTTCGAAGCATTGCGCGTTCGGGATTTTTACCTTTTTGGACATTGCTCGTTCTGGATTTCAACCCCAACCCGTTTGAACTCGATTGAATTGTATCTCGCATTATTTTCAGTTTTCCCAAAATCGATAAGCTCACACACGATCAAAAATAAGGATGCATCGAACGGATATACAATTTTTCTCGTACAACAATAACTCTCGACGGCTGAATGAAGACGGACTCGCAGGTCCTATGTGCCCCGGATTGTCGGTGTTAATCCTCGAGTGGACTCTTGCGAAACGTGGAATCGTCGCGGCCATGGAAACTCGGAGGATTATTCAGCCCGGGCTATTCGGCGCCGAGTAAAACGCTTGAGCGTACGGTTTCAAGTGCTCTCGTAGCATTCGTCTGTTGACTTTTCAAGTGGTGAAATCGCCTGACGGTTGTACCTCTGACTTTTGAGGTCTTCGTCGACCGTACACCGTTGCCGGCACTTCGTGCACAAGCTATACACAACACGAAGATCATGTGTGCAGTCGTGTGCGGATGATCCTGTTTGCCCAACAAGCAACGCTACTTCCCTGTCCCGTCGATTGAATAGCAAAGACTCAATCCGTATGGTGTGTCTCGTAACGAGATTGCCGAATGTGTTTTTCGCAGTGAGTCGAATCTCCGACGATAAAACCATCAACGTGAATATTGTTGGTAAAGCGAATTCTGCCAGACGGAATATAGTGTTCGGCGCCTCCGTGAGCAGTGAACCTTCGGGCAAAAGCTCGCGTGGGAATTTCGGGTTTCCATCGAATACCGACGGAAAACTGTTGGAGAGTTACCGACCGACGTGAAAGTTCCACCAAAGACGTGATCGCATTCTATCTTGACGACCGAGACTCTACCACGTGGCAACGTCCGCCCGCAGGGCGCATTCCGGACGGGTTTACACATCCTCTTCGGTTGCCTCCCGCACCTTATCGATTTGGCAACTCGGCCAGAGAGGCCGCAGCTCGTGTAAAATAATGTCGCAAGCTCCATTCGGAGAATAAAGCTTTTCTGCGTCGTATAAAAACCTCCGAGGTTGACGATTCAGAAATGTGCAAGCTTGCGTGGTTATTCTGGTGTATTATGTCCTGGTATCCGTATGCCAGTAGGTGTGGTATTATTCGATGCGTGTGCTGACGCAAGGAATATGCTTACGATCGGAACTTATGTATACTATATACCTACAGCATTGTGTTATGACGTACATAAATGTATTCACACAGATCGGATATATACCGCACCGTAAATTTGCCAGGTAACAACTGCCTCAAGGTCGAGGTGCGAAAAATTTTGCTGAGAGGTGACGAACAATTTCAGGAACTTATGACGCGTGCGTGAATAACTTTTGAGATATTTGAAAATTTTATTTTCATTTTATTTCGACCACTTCACTTATTGATTGCGCGGATACTGTGGTTCGTGGTCAATAATTTTACCACTGGATGCGTGACCCATGGCCCTATCTCTTTTCGAATTATTATTTTCAGTTCAGTTTTGCTTCCTCATAGAGGAAGCTATGTGACGGTGGGACTTTTTTTCGAGATTTTCATGTTACCATGTTCAGGATGTGTTGAACCGTCGATAAACCACATTTCGAGAAAACGTTGGGATGTGTGCGTGTGCGTGTGCGTGTGTGTGTGCTGTTCGATAACCATTTTTCTCATAAGCTCCAATTGTATGGGCCAATGACAATGACGTATTGTTGCGGAGATATAGGGGCAGCGATATGAAAGATATCTCACGATAAATCCTGGAGCGTCGACGTGAATCAATTTTCATGATTGATTTATAGGATTTAATGATAAGTATTCGGATAACCGATAAGATCGTGGCAAACTTTTATACATTTTTATCGATCGTTCAACACTGATCGAAATTAGTACACCCTATTGAGACAAACGTATTGCTCGGGCTTGGCAATTTATCTCAGCATCCCTGAGGTGGAATCCAAATTGGCTAGGATCAGAGCCCTCGACCAGGATGAGCCAGAAACCCGTCGCACCTAAAGTTGAGTATTGCTGCACAGTACGCGACAATGCAATTTACGTACTCCGACGCTGAAGCCTCAATTCGCTCACACGGCGGCAATACGACAATCAGCAGGATGTTCCTTTTCTGGAACGAAACTTTTTATCCGTGGACGGAATGGGGATTTGAAGAGGATATTCCACCTGCATTCATTCGTGAGAACACGTTGACCCTCGTCCTCTGAAATGTAGACATTCGTTTTATTTCTTTTTTTTTATTCGTGCTTCCATCTGGGTGACAGTCGTCGGTATGATCGATAGTCCCAAAGCTAGACCATCGATATCGTTGTTTTCTTCACTTGTTTCGCCACACTTTTTCTTGTATTTCCCATCCGTGTACACTTCGAGTACCGCAGGCACAGCCGCCCGCAGTCAGCCGACCGACGAAGGCGTCGTCTGATCTATTCCCTTGGCTTCCCTCTCTCCCTGCATCTCTCTCTCTCTCTCTCTCTCTCTCTCTCTCTCTCTCTCTCTTTCGCCGTCGCTCCTTTATTCTTTCTATACCTTCTTATCAAACCTTTGTCCTCCGTGCCAGAATTTTTTGCAGTGAACGCGGTACGATGTTTTTTGTGCGTTCGAGCGGGAGCATAAACCAACATAGAAGTGAATACTTCTATGTTGGTAACACTGTGGAATGTCGTTTCGGACTTTCCCGGAGAATATCGCCGAACTTTGGCGAATATCCCACCGAATCCACTTCTTCAACCCTTAAAAAACACCAAACAACAAAAATCTTTCTTTCGTCAATGGCAAAAGAAATTAACCCACACTTTTCCAACGGTTAAAGAAAAAAACTGTACTCCAAGCTCTTCTCTAACTCGAATTCATATCCGTTCCTTTCCATCAAAGGGTTCGTCTATCAGTTAGGTTGCGGTAAGAGTAGAACGTTGGGGGACCACATCAAAACAAGATGGATCCCATCTGGAGCAGTAAAACAGTCATCGACATCTCACCCTGTTCTATTTTCTTGCCAGGTATACATCGAACCCCCTGCCTCCTCAACTCTCAGTGTCTTATTAATATTTTAAAAAACCACTTTACTGATCTACTCGTGCTGTCGTTATGTATCCTATATAATACACGCGGGTTCGTCTGTGACGGGTACAGTAGTGGTCTCCTGGGAAGCTGTGGTATAATAACGTTGACACAGCCTCAACCGAAGCGTAGTGCACTAAATAGGCTCTTTCCGTCTCTCTCGCGTGTTTCAGGGGGGCGGGGGGGGGGGCAGGGGGGTTATAGCCGCGTCTCAGCGTTTCACCCTCTCGCGTGTATTCAACGTGGTCTCACTACATCCACCTTCGTATCCGCGGGTCTGCTTCGCCACGATACAGCCGGGTCCTCGGCCGAGCTCGGAATACGCCTTCGTTCCAAAACTTTCAGTCCTCCCCTCATTCGGAGGGTGTGCCACTTGCCTTTTCCCCCTCAAACCTCGGATAAACCTCGATATTTAACGTACGACGGATTTTCCACGTTGTCTGAGTGATTTACCTACGGCCGAGTGTACTTACGGTCTTGCGGGAGCCCCTCAATGCAAAGTTGTCCTTCAGGATCAATCGCACGGCTGGAGACAATAGCCTGCGACACGAAGCTAACGCGAAATATCCGTCTTCTCGCTATGATGAAAGTCTTTCGTTGCTCGAACCCTTTGTATTTGCCCTGTATAGTCGTCCAATTTCTGCAACGTCAGAGTGTCGCTTTTGAGAGATGGGACTGAAATTGGTTCTGCTTCATACGTTCTGCATATGGCGGAGGGGGGGAGCAAAGTATTCCTCCAGCGGGCGTTGATGGAATAAAATTCAATGCCACGATTACTTGTCGACTATTTACAACCATTTGCTTAATTGGTTCGCGGAGAATTCGCATCGCCCTTAGTGCACGATCGATATGAAAGAGTGCCCAATAAGCCCCTTCCAACTGGCACCCTCTTGGAAGATTCCTCTTTGGCGTAACATTTTTCGTGTGGAAATTCGAAATTAAATTCATACACTTCATAACGGACAATAATGCAGCACGAGGAATACCTCACGAAACTTTTTACATCCGTCAATGTGGAATTTTCAATGTCTTCAATGAGATGGATTCGAATTCAACGTTCGCATTCATCTCTGTGAGCGGGTAATTCGTGACATTTTTCATCACTGAAACTTCAGGCGGAAAATTGTCATAAACTTTGGGTACGAAAAAAAATCAGGAGACAAGCAGCGAAAGCGGTATTGGCATAAAATGCCAATAAAGTTTTCGGTGATTGGCTCGTAACTACCGGTCAGCGGGGGCTGAAAAACACAGAAGCGGCCACGGGCTGATTGCTTTCGTTGATCGAGCAGCTGCGTCACATACGAACGTGGTGACTGAAAATCTATTGGGTGTAGAATTTACCGGGGGTTAGTACGTCTCTTGAGACGTATTTTCAGCTCCCGGTTTTACTTTTTTATTCATTTTTTGTTTATTCAATAATTGATCTGACAAATCTATATTACAGTCGACTCCGTCGATAAAGACGCTCCAGAAAATTTCGGTTCATATTCGCTCAAATCCATTATTACTTATTCGGGAACCCAGGAGTGGAAACTATCTTTGATAATAATTCCGTACTTCATTTTTGGCTTGCGTAATTTTTTTGCTTCCTCATAAAAGAAGACGTAGGAGGACAAAATATGGAGTTGGCCGAAATTTCAGAGTGGAATCTGTATTGCAACTACTTTTTTTTCCAAATTGGACGGTCAAAACCTAATCTGAGTTGATAGACGTCGTGATTTTTTCTCGGCTTCCATTTAACTCCAAAAACACCTCCGATTTGTTTTTTTAATTTTTGGATCCTCTACAACTTTAGGTTTTGACCGTCCGAAGGCACAAAAAAATCGAAGTTTTTAATCATGCCGGAATACGAGTTTCTTCATTTGGGGGTAGTTCTAAATTTCTCTACGGGTTGTAGAGGATCCTAAAATTCTAAAAAAAAATGAAGCCCGTTTTCAAGGTGAAATGGAAGCCGAAAAAAATCGTAAGCTGAATCGACGGGGGTCAGGGTTTTCTTTGACTGTGGGAATTAATATAGAATCTCTCATAGACACTATCGCCAGGAAGTATCACTTGACAGGTGCCCCATAATAAGCCAGTCGTGACCTTAAACAATTGTAGCTCCGTAATAGATGAAGCTACCGACTTTTTCTGAAAACCGTTGAGAAGATTATGAAATTCTGTTTCCAATGAGCCCTAGTTAAGGGGTTAGGGCTACTTATAACTCCGGAAAAAATGCTTTTTCCAGAATTTTTTTTCAAACCTGTTTTATTATTATAGAAAAAACTGTGAATAATCAATATTTCGAAAAGTTGCAGTAAATACTTTTATTAAAATATCTTCATGAGTTCCTGACATATCAATTTATTCATATGATCGTGCATAATTCACATGACGACAGTCAGTAGCGTGATTTGTCATTTGAAACGCGCGAATCCCGTGAATATTGAATAATTCACTCGTGTAACATGACTTATATTTGATGGGGTAGTTCAATGATTTAAAGATTCACCCATTAAGAAATGCTAAATTGTACTTTTAAACAAAGATATAAGGAATATAATATGTATATTTTCTTCCAAGGAAAAAGAAGTAACATTACATAACATTAACAGCTTTACAGCTGTCTCTCACTCGTCTAAACCGCAATCCCAGGCGCAGAGTTGAGCGCCGGGTGGAAATTTTGGGCTAGACAAGTCCTGTACATATTTTCACCTCTATTCAACGCTCGGTCCGGTATACATCGGAGAAATTTGGACAGTATCGTACTCTGACCGCTAATCGCGAGTCCGAACTCCGATAGCGAAATTGGGAGATCATTCAAATGCGCGGTAATGAAATTACGCCAACTCCGAAACTAATCATTATTTATGATGAAGATATACGATCGATATGCTACAAGGGTTGGCTACCCAATGGCAAAGTGATCACAGACGCGAACCAACCAACTTTCCCTAAAAGTTTCCACCACGAGAAATTACCAACGTAGACGCTTCCAATGGTCAGCGAGGAAGTTGTCTTACGAGCGGTTTCCGCGATGGATATAGTGCAAGTAACTCACGACTCTATGTCTGCTTCGAAACACTGTACGCCCTCTGCGATCCCCAACTATTACAAATTCTAATGCGTTTCATACAACCTAACAAAAGTTTCTATACGCACTTCCAGTCGGTGTGCTTTCAATGCCGGAATTGCGAATCCAATATCCACGAGTAGATGATTCGTTAAACAGGAATTGCATGAGCCACTGCGTAAAAAAACGAAAATCGAAATGTGAAATTTCGTCTGGTAGAATAAAACCCGGTGAATTGGCAAGTGTTTTTTTTTTCAAGTGGCTTCATTAATTATATGAAATTGAATTCAATAAAAACAAGCAAACAAAGTCTTCATTCAAGTATTGAAGAATCCATCAATGCTTTTAGTTCAATAAAAAATGAATTTCTTATTATTCCTGCTCACGGGTCATGAGTCGGGCACGGTACGAAATCTGGCGCTGACTTACTTAATTTCAGCTATTCAAAATCGGAAATTTATCGCACAACACAATTTTATTTATTTATCCAACACCCAAATTTAACAAGTGAGCAGATTAAACTTTTTTTTCAAAAACAACAAATTCTACAGCCCATTCCTTCCTATTGAGTCCGCTGTTTCGCTTGTAAGTCGTCGGCATTTTATTTCTAGAGAATAATATGTTTACAATTCAAAATTATAAATTTCACCAGGTTGGAAAATGAAAATATTCCGCAAAGGCCTATCCGATGCAGCGTAGGTATCTCCTAAATCAATATACACTGCGTGTGCCATCTGTCCCGGAAAAAAGGTGTGCCACTTGTCTCGATTGTAGAGGAAAGATGGAACGCTCAGCAAAATTCATCAATATACCTTTTAATTTGATGAACCCTATGAAAATAGATTTTGGAAGGTCCCAATGCCTTGGTCCATTGGTGGGATTGTGTGAAAAAAATATTTTTGAAGTAAATCAATGTCAAAGTGAAGACAAAAAAACGTTTGGCTTCCGCCAATGCGACTGGATACAAACTTTCAATTACAACTTGACTAATATTAGAAAAGAAAATATTTTCGACTTACCTCACGTCTGAATGGCGTTAAGACCGCACAATTACGACTAAGAGGTTTATTATATAATTTAAGAGGTGCGCTATCGCTGGCTGTGTGCCAACTTAGCCAGTTCTACCCAAAATCATTGCAAAATGTTATCGGGGAAAATAATGTTCACGTATCCAAAGTCACTCATGGTATAGAATCGTCCCAGAAATATGATAAAATAAAGTGTCGGGAGGATGAGGCATGAGGGAAGCAGAGGGAAAGAGAAGTGTAAGATTTTACGGGGTGGCTTTCGATCCCCGGGGAATGCTACATTGGAAACTCCACTGGAAAACCATACCAACCCGGCGTAGGTAGTCTCCGAGAGTTTGCCCTTCCCGCATCTGAGAGTCTCAGTCGTCATCTCGGTTTCCCTCCGTCTACACCTGTAAATCATGCTAGATGCTGCCGGGGACAGCCACTTTTCAAAAGTGTCTCTACATCAAGTCTCCGCGACACAACCGCGACGACGTCGACAACAGCACACTCTACGTCACTCGTGCCTTGCGACTCTCCGTTTATTCCGCATAGTTCTTCCTGGTTTTACGGTGCGTGGTAAACCTTCCGTTGGGAAAATTCAACCTGTATGCGTTTTTTTTTTTCACTTTCATAGTCTGGCACTTGAACATTGGAGATCCATGAAGTGTTATTCTATTATTTTGGTTTTCGATTTTGAAAAAAAGATGCTCGAATGCTTATTTTGATTACCGTGATGTCGTAAATAAGAGAATTTGAGTTCACTCGCGGAAAATAGTCTATGTCTACGAAGCCCTTTCAGTATTTTTCACCTCACTCCATATTAGACATTTTCTCCTCTTGGTCTAAGAGAGACAATCTCGATACTGGCGATGTTATCAATTGAGCATGTATTTATCGAGGATATGCTATCCTCCCATCTCTCCGCTACTCAATAGTGTTACGTCCCGGGTATCGAACCAGCTTGTTTCAAGAATTAATTGTGTTTAATGTTTTACCAAATCAAAGTCCTAGAGAGCCACACTAGGAGATCGGATGGTGGTCTTTTCGCTGTCGTATGGGATTTCACGGTAGCTGAGAGGCGGTGCACAACTCGGTGATGTCATATGGAAAAGTGCCTGTGGTGAGGATGGACGTTGAGAGTCCGGTAGACCAGGAGAAATATCTTTGTTATAGGTTCATTCGAATTCGTACTTAGGGCTTTAGTTTTTTCTGGTTGAGAAGAATGGAGCCTTGGACGACTCATTTCAGAGACATTATTGTCTCATTTTCTGCATACACTTTTTTTGCATACACGTATTCAGAAAACCAACATTCGATAGTTGGAAATTCGAGGATTGTAGAAAAAATTGACAAATTTATTTGCGCAAGGTCTCTAATAACGAACGCCGGATTTTCTGTAAGAATATTAAGAATATTGGCAGTTGTGTACTGTGTCTGTGATGCGTTCGCAACGGCGTCGTTTGTCATCCTCCACAACCAATCTCTGAAGTTGGAACGAGTCAGAGCGGGCATAAAACGGATACAAAACTTTGCAAAGTACGACGTTGTCAAGTGCTTACTTGAAATCACAATATATTTTTTGAAAGATTTTACCTACTTTCAATCACACATCCGCGACTGTAAAAATGATCAAGCTATTCGTTATTTTCAGTATTCGATATTTCAGTATCCAATATTATATACCCTGTAAGAATATTTGTGAACGGCACACCCATTCGTCGTCTGTCGAGCGTCGATTAACACACAACATCTTCGTCGTTTTGTAAAGATACTATGTATCGTTTGCAAAACTGTCCTTGCCGATTCGGCGACGGAGACTCACTCGCTGCGCTTTGTTTTCCCGTTGTTTACATTTGTCGACGCTCGCTCGCTAGTTCGCGCGCGCGCACACACACCCAAACAAACACACTCATTTTCTCTCTCTCTCTCTCTCTCTCTCCCTCTCTCTCTCTGTCTCATATATATTATTAATTCTATATTATCTACATTATTTAATTCTACATCATCTCTGACAACTCGACTATTCCAGTAACTGAGTGAGAAAAATAAAACTTCCTGTGTTCCTGTTAGATGTGCGTTATGTGAGTTTAAACTAATAGTCAAATTCCGATAGTCAGATTAGTGTAGTGGTTAGCGCGTTAGGTAGTTAGGTGAGTCGGTTTGTTGTAGGTCGATAGGTCGGTTTTTTGTAGGTTGCAGGTTCGAGTCCCCGCAGTGCTATCTTTTCGAAGTGCAGATTAAATTTGAAGATACCATTTTTTCCTTTCATTCATATTGGTAAAATAATTAAATTAATATAACTATATGAAGAATTGTTGCGAAAATATATTTATATATCATAATATAAGTTATTAGACATGGACTCTCTCATAGAGACTCTCTGATGACTATATCGAGGCTTGATCCAAGCCTTGATAATCAGGCTGTCGCCAGGCTTCTACCTCATGCCTTCCTCCGTGTTATAATTTCACGGCTCATGCAGGGTTGCGGAAGGCTTGATCCCTATCCTGAATCCAGCCTGAGCCAGCCTTGAGGAAGGCCTGTATAAGGCCTGCCTCCATTGTGCACCCCCACGTGAGTGATATTGCCTACAAGTGCAATAGCCGTACTCATCAGAGTAGAAATTAGACGTGGCACCCGTGAATCTGATTGAGGACAAATATTTTTAATGAACGATATGAAGTTGGTTGTGTCGCCTATCTCAGGAAGGCTGACAGATCTATAACGGCTTCATCCAACTTTTTGGAACCATTCGACTATGGTATTGGTCAAAACTACACCCACTACATCCCACTACAATGTGGCGTAGATACATACTCCGTCCAATTGACGCAGATACATACTCCCGTGTAGAAATTCGGTACTGATTCCCTAGTTTGAATACAGCACCTGGCTAGTTTTCCGCGATAGGTTTCTCTGTGAAGCAGCTGAATAGAAGCTAGCCACGGTGCATGTATACGTGCCTGTCTATGTGCGCGCTGGCCAGTCATTTTATTCTATGCCAACCGTAGGGAGGCTATGTGGTATCTAGTTAGCATACATCGATAGATGATGACGCCATCTCTCGTCTTTTTCGGACAAGAGCGGCGATCATGCTGTACACGGCTTCGGACTGTTAACACGTGTCACCGCTGTATGGCGCTGGCGTTCCTCGACTGAACTGAACTTCCATAACCTAGCTCTGTAGAGAGTGACAGTTTGATAACAACACGGAATGACGCTAAGAAAAAAGAGGTTAATGTAGAACGGGTCCGAAAACACCGCGCTTTAGAAAAAAGTGTCGTAGAAGTATCAAGAAGACGTGCGCGATATAATATGTGGGTTGGATACGGCTATCAAAAATGAAAACGCGATGAGTGACAGTGATGAATTACAATAAGTGACCGTAGACGACAATGACTGCGACGAGTGGTATGGAGAACTGTCCACATGTTTTTTATATACCTTGAATGTTTCTAGAGGATGAGTGCAAAAAATCCAAAATGACCATTTTGAGGGACAGCCTGATGGATATATTTATATTTTTATATATTTTATGAAAAATAAATTATCGAGTTTTATATTATTATATTACCGAGGTTTCCATTTATTTAATACCATTAGAGAATAATCCACCCCATCCCTCCTTTATCAGTGCCGATTGTGCTGGCAATGTCCAGCCTCTACGCAGTTTTCCGGGATTCAAAACCGGAACGCTGGTTAGGCCTCGATCAGGTATACTGGGCAAAAACTGGGCAGCCAGAAATTACACATGGCGTCGGGGGCTATCTAGCTTACCATGCAGAATGCTGGCCAGAACCCAGGGAAACTAGTCAGGGCCTGGTAGATTCCTGGGCGCAATTTCCACACGGGCTCCATCGAATGCATTGGGTGTATTCCATGTAAATATATAACAAGTAGAAGTTTTATGATAATGATTTTTATTCACAATATGAAAAATAATATCGCAACACCAATCTTAATTTCAAACAGCATGGATGGAAAAAACGTATTTCGGCTATTCCAGCATTATTCCATATACAATCAAGGCACAATTTGACCTACGTCATCTTCCTAATTGTGAGAAGCACTGCATGGTTAATTGACTGCTCCGTAAAAAAAAATTGGGGCCCATGCACAGGGTTTGGTCGCACTTCAAATTGCTGAACTTCAAGCAATAGGTGAACCTCCTTGAGATAGCGGAGATTATAGTGAGTGGGAAATGTCGATGGGCAGCGCATAGGCCTGACAGCCCAAATGAACGCTGTTAGGCTACAGTAGAGATTCCTTTACTCTAATATTATGTAATCTTCGAAGCTTAAAAGGGTCTCCCCCCCCTCTCGCTCAATGGCGTGATAGTCATCAAGTTAGAAACAACGGCAGACCGTATTGCACTCTCGCAACACATTTTCGCAACGGCTTCAGTCAATACATGGCTCGTGAGCTCGAGTGTGGGCGAAGGGTAAGCCCGCGCAAAATTTGAAGTGCAGGGAGAGATTGAGAGACGCGAAATGCATTCGCGTCTCTCGCGAATGGAGTGCATTTTTCGAGGGCCCCTGCACAAAAGGTGTCTCCATCTTCGGGAAGCAAATTGTTCACGACGTGATGCACTCTGCTGTTCTCCGTCGTCTCACATTGTTTTGTTGAATATTCATAAGAACGCACATTTGCATTATGATTATTTTATCTATTTTTGCCGTTGATAGGTTCTTTAATTTGTAATCACTGACCTTTAAGCCGGCGATGAAAGACGCAAGCTGCAGTGCCTCGTGAAATTTTTACGGAATATCATTGAGCTGTGATACATGTTAAATTTGACGAAGATCGGCCAAACGGATCGCATTCTAGAGAAATTCGAAATTTTGAAGTTCCAACCTCTGCAAATTAGAAAACAATTTACGAACTGTGCTTGAATTTATAGCCGTGCATTAACGAACGTTTACCTCTATTTGTGACCAGTGAATTTGGTAGACATTGAATGATGCGTTCAAATTTTATAACACTTTAACTTTCTATATACGGCTTAGTGTCAAGAAACAGTAGAATGAACGAGCTGCTTTAATTGAACCGGAACTTGCGACGTGGACGCAATATGATACATGTTGCAAGACACGTTAACACATCATATATGTACAACATTTAGATAAGTCTATCGTATCTGTCTTTAGAAACATTTTTATTTTTTCAAATCTGAACACTTTTTTAGTTCCCAAACAGTTTTTCAGTTTGAATGTATTCGAAATTTGAATACTACCATCGATTAGAAATGAAAAAAGCTGCAAGTTGAAACTAGCAATTTGCTTCCTCTGAATTGTAAGTAGTGAACGAAGGGTCCTTTATGCGGAAGCCAAAAAATAAATGCTTCCTCATTCTTGCTTGATCATGAAGGAATCTTCGTTCACTACTTACAATTCTGAGGAAGCAAATAGCGAGATTCAACTTGCAGCTTGCCTTAAATTATGAGGAAGCGATTTGCAGGTTTCAGCTTGCAGCTTTTTAGATTCTCGTAAGATTCTCGTAAGAATTCAGGTGTAATTTTGTTCAGCGATAGTTCGATGCTACCTTCAGCCCATGATGTTTCGATCAATATATCATATCAATGACACAGAATCGAAAATGCTCTAACAATAAGTTGAAACTCGAAGATTGCCTTCTCTGAATCGTAGATATCGCACGGAGTCCTTGAATGAGAAAGCCTTACTCCTTGTTAAAACCTTCAGCTTCACCACTGGATCAATCCTAGTGGATTCGTACTACCCCCCTCCCCTTTTCCCCATTTCAGAGAGAGAAAAACAAAATGCCGAGGTTCAACTTTTGATATTTCAACATTGAGCAGTGGGTGTATAAATATTCATTGTCTCGTCAAATTAAAACACGTGAGTGTATTTTTACTAATTTCTATTCGAATAACCAACCCTGATCGTTGATTCCGCTCTATCCAGGAGTTTGAGCATGGCAAATCAACTGTTTTTGAATCGGCAGAGGTTGGAAATTCAAAATCTTGAATTGATCTCAAATTCGATCAGATTTGCCAGTCACCGCAAAACTTTATACGTATTACGGTTGAATGATATTGCATTCTGGCCGGAAGTGAGAGTTTACAATAGGTCAAAGCTAGTTCATGGGAGTTATAGTGATAGAGTTAGTTATTCGAAAAATTCAAAGTGTCATGAAATCCGAACTTCTCGATGGATTCGGCTCAAACGCAATACCAAACATTCGTGGGCATAATTCTCTATTTGTAAAGATTTTTTTGGACGAATATTGCAAAGTTCGCAGATGCTGAAGTGGTAACCACCCATTTTTAGAAATTTCAAAACTATGTCAAATTCGAGCGGCTCCGTCAATTATTATAAAAACCACACGTGACATAAATATTATAGAGCGTGCAAAATTATGTGCGTGCAAAATTTGATCGCACTAGCTTGAACCGTTCTCAAGTTATAGACGTTCAAATTTCGTACGGCCGTTACATGCGCACACTGACACACACACACACACACACACACACACACACACACACACACACACACACACACACACACGCGTAAATACAGCCAGAAATTTTTCGCAATTATGATTTCTGCATGTTTTTGGACATTATAAACATTTTTACATCGAAATGCCGAAGAAAAAAATTGTCAACTATTTGCTACATTGCATAAATAGTTGACAATGTTTTTTCCATTCCAAATCGTCGATAACACCAACGACAACAAAAACAATTCAAAATCAATATCTCCGTGCCTGTCTCGACGACAGAGTCTACAGCTTCCGAATTAAAGATTCTGAATAATCGGTCGATTTTTATTTACGTATATTTGCACGATTATTTCGGTTACCGTATTTGGCTGCACGCGGTGCGATAATTTTGGAACCCTCCGAATCGGCGACCGAATCGCGCCGGGGCGTTGAAATCAAACGGTATTATGTATTAACACGAGGTTCACGCATTTGCCATTGGTCATCGTACGCACCCGTTACCGACGCATATACGCACGGACGTTTAATTACCCCCGATAAATCACCGCAAAACCGTTGACTACGTTCGTTATTCGATCCCACGCGCGTGCGCGTTGCCCTCTCCGTCGTTTCGCAGCTACAAGGTCCTTCGGACTCCCACGTCGATATTTTCCGATTGGTTTTCGTAAACAAAGCTGCCTCTCATACCGATACCCATTAAACCACCCTTCGCCATACGCATAATCTTTTCATTATTTTTTTTTAATATCCCCGCTTTGGGTAATTGTAATCACGCGCGTTGCCGATAAATGCATCGTTATTAGGGGCGGGGGTGGGGGTAGATTTGTGCGTTGGCTCTGGGGAAACTAATGTATCGATGTAATCAAGGCCGTTCGAGGTGTCGAGGGATTTCGTACGTCAATGAGTAAACCGATAGCCATGTAGTCACATCAATCGATCGTTGGCTAACCCTTTTTTCTCGCGGGTCGCGGGAGGGCGAGGGGCTACAATTATACGACGACTCCCAGCGGCGAATTGCGTCGTCGTTACCTACCAATAGACTGCGTGGGTATTTTTTTCGCATCGTGCGGGGGACATCGAAAGAGCGTTGCTGCGTGCCCCCCACGCCGTTTGATTTATTTTGTCTACTCGGCGAGAAAGTGCTTTCGCTTTCAGCTGGAAGGGGGGCAGAAGGGTGGGAGGGCGGATTCCCGTCGCAACGGACGAATCGAGGAGCGAAATACAACAGAGACGAAGCATTTTTTGCGTCACTACTGTTTAATGAAAAAGCGAATTAAATGCATTGTGCTGTTCTACCATTTCGCGCTTCATCACAAAAGCCCGTTAATTTGATGACCTTCGCCCCTCACTGCTTCTTAGTTTTTCTCATTTCTCAGTTATTTTTTGTTTGGATTTTCTCTTCTGGCGATCTGTCCGGCGTTAGCAATTCTGTGCTTCTTTGACCTTGGGCTTTAGGACTGGAATTTAGGCACCCTTGAATAATTATTGTATTTATAGAGGGTGCAGAAAGGGAAGCGGGATATTTGGCGCACCCGTTTCCGGTACAGCGTGTTTCGGTGCTGAGATGTTTGGACGCTAGGATGTTCAGCTGCTTGGATGCTTCGGTGCCAGGATATTTTGGTTTCTTAGGCTCTTTAGGTTTTTGGAGCTCTTCGCGTTATTTGGGTCCTTTGAATTCTTTTAGTATCTTGGGTTGTTATCTTGGTTCCAACATAGACAAATTGGATGACAATCTCTCGTAACATTATACTTTCATACACTTCATTGAAAAATAAGTGCCAGAAATTATCGACGTCACAAAAAAAATGCAAAAAATGTACGGTATAAAAGGGAGCCAAGTGCAACCATTTTTATACTTCAGTGGAGGTGCTGACGCACAGTGAGGGTCACCGCCACTTTTTTAAATGGAACGATACGTTTTTTTATTCAACCATATTGTAGATCATCGCAAACTGCATAAAAGACATAGGGGAATCAGAGTCGTTCAAGGTCATTTAAGATCATCATTAAGAACGTCCAACTACACCCGATGATTTGCGAAAGAGAATTGTTCGAGCATGTGATTCGATAAGTGTCGAAGTGATGAGAAATTCTACACAATCCGTGATAAAAAGATTGCAATACTGCATTGATTCCGATGGCAATCACTCTGAACACCTTCTGTAAATAAAGTTCATTTCATATAAAAATGATGTCAATGTCACTTTTTGATCCTAAATGACCTTGAACGAGTCTGACCGCCCTAATGTTTTTCATGTAGTTTGCGATGCTCTATAAGACGGTTGAATAAAAAATGTCCCGTTACACTTAAAAAAGTGTTTTCGTGACGTCGATAATTACAGGATATTCGAGGTTGCATGAGTTAGTGCCTCACCCTGTATATCTCTAGCACAATGTTTACATTCAATTGATGGAAACATGAGCCTAGCTTTGGCTCTCAGACTCTCGAATTTTCTGGAATTCTTGGTGAGTTACAAAATTGACGCCATGAATCATTGAGGGGCTGAAATATCTTAGAACCGAAACGGTTCTAAGATATTTCAGCCGTGTCTAAACTAGTCGCCTCATCATATCGGCGCCAAGTCGACTGACGCTGAAACGCAGCAAGTTTCCCTGTAGAAAGGCTTGGTCTTTTATTCACGATGACTGTGTCGCCGGACTCCTGCAAGTGACGTTATTGTTATCACATCGTCATCCATTATATTATTACTGGAACAATTAAGATTAATCGACGACTTCTGTCTGTATGTCACATCAGTCCTCCCATTCTCTCAGTTGTGTACCAATTGAGATGAAATTTGGTACACAGACGGAGATCGGTGACCTAAAAGCAGAAATAATATTTTTGGAAAAGGAATACATTTATTTTCCAAAATTGAAGTGTGAAAAAAAATTTATTTTTTTTCCAAAATTGAAATTTGAAAAAAAAAATCCAAATGACTGCTACAGAATTCCTACGAAACCCTATCATGTTATTCCTACCCCATCACCATCGATTTAAAAAAAAAATATTTTCAACGATTCATGACGATTTTTTTATATTTTCAACGATTCATTCGTTTTACACCTGAAACATCGGTAGACGAGTTGATCGGAGCTATGTTTATACATCCGGACTTGATTAAACCGGTCGAATTAGTTTTTATTCGTTCGAAGATTGAAGCCCTTCGGGCAACCAAAACGCGACGGACGTGATTCAGCCGCGTTGGGACAAGAACATTCGTGGAATTTCAAATCGACGAGAAAAGAATCGTGCGAGGGTGCTGTGCTTACTTATACCGAAGAAAGAAAAAGGACAGAATCGTCGGGTTAGATTATCCGCTCTGCGTCCTCACCGTTCCGGTCTTTTCATTTTTCTCATGGAAATAGCCGCTGGCCACGAATACAACGGCCACGGTATTTGCATTACAAAATATCCGCAGCCCGTATTCGTTCGGTCATGGATTTTTCCGTTGGGGCTTTCATTAAATCCCCGGGGTTCTCGGTCCAAATCTTAAACTCGCAGCAGTATCGGCCTCAGCAGTAGCAGCAGCAGCGCGCCCTTTCGTATCCTTCTTTAATCATGAATATGTTTGGAATCGTCTCTTCCGCCCTCTCAAAGGGTTGGATTAAATATTTTAATCTCGAAACTCGCTCGTAAGAAACTTCCCACCGGGACGAATTAAGTCGAACACCATCGTTCGGCATCACCGAAAGTCAACGTAATTTACGGCGGATCGCGAATTAATTATATTCATACTCCTTTCGGACTATAACCGAGATATCGGGTATTCAGCCGGCGGGTTCCAGTATACCAGACGGTGCACTAATTTATCCGTGATTCCAGTGAAATTGCACGTACAATTTTTCCATCGAATTAGCATGCTGGAACAACGAATTGAAAAACTGGATTGGGGTGGGAATCCATAACGAGCAATGTCCAGAAAGGCAGAAATCCCGAACGCGCAATGCTCGGAACGACAATTCCCTGAACGGTCAAAATCCCGGAAGAGATTGTAGCAAACGTACAATATGCCGAACGCCTACCACCCGTGTGGAAATTGCGCCCAGGAATCTACCAGGCCCTGACTAGTTTCCCTGGGTTCTGGCCAGCATTCTGCATGGTAAGCTAGATAGCCCCCGACGCCATGTGTAATTTCTGGCTGCCCAGTTTTTGCCCAGTATACCTGATCGAGGCCTAACCAGCGTTCCGGTTTTGAATCCCGGAAAACTGCGTAGAGGCTGGACATTGCCAGCACAATCGGCACTGATAAAGGAGGGATGGGGTGGATTATTCTCTAATGGTATTAAATAAATGGAAACCTCGGTAATATAATAATATAAAACTCGATAATTTATTTTTCATAAAATATATAAAAATATAAATATATCCATCAGGCTGTCCCTCAAAATGGTCATTTTGGATTTTTTGCACTCATCCTCTAGAAACATTCAAGGTATATAAAAAACATGTGGACAGTTCTCCATACCACTCGTCGCAGTCATTGTCGTCTACGGTCACTTATTGTAATTCATCACTGTCACTCATCGCGTTTTCATTTTTGATAGCCGTATCCAACCCACATATTATATCGCGCACGTCTTCTTGATACTTCTACGACACTTTTTTCTAAAGCGCGGTGTTTTCGGACCCGTTCTACATTAACCTCTTTTTTCTTAGCGTCATTCCGTGTTGTTATCAAACTGTCACTCTCTACAGAGCTAGGTTATGGAAGTTCAGTTCAGTCGAGGAACGCCAGCGCCATACAGCGGTGACACGTGTTAACAGTCCGAAGCCGTGTACAGCATAATCGCCGCTCTTGTCCGAAAAAGACGAGAGATGGCGTCATCATCTATCGATGTATGCTAACTAGATACCACATAGCCTCCCTACGGTTGGCATAGAATAAAATGACTGGCCAGCGCGCACATAGACAGGCACGTATACATGCACCGTGGCTAGCTTCTATTCAGCTGCTTCACAGAGAAACCTATCGCGGAAAACTAGCCAGGTGCTGTATTCAAACTAGGGAATCAGTACCGAATTTCTACACGGGCAGTCGGCGCGGTTTTTTCAACATTTCCCGACTTTCGAGCTTTCCCACGCGTAAATTATCAAAGTTAGATATATGCCGTCACTGACTTTTTTTATAGAAAATTCTATTCTCTATAACCTTGTTCATGTGAACTTTTGGTCTATATGGCGTTTATACAGCGTTTAGATGGGAAGGTAAAAATAAGAAAAATATTAATACATTTTTACCTTTCCGTTCAAACGCTGGTTAAACAACGCTATATAGACCAAAATTTCACATAAACAATGTTGTAGAGAATTGAATTTCCTATAAAAAAGTCAGTGACGGCACACATTTCACTTTGATAATTCACGCGTGGGAAAGCTCGAAAGTCAGGAAATGTTGAAAACCGCGCGCCGACTTATTCGGAATTTTGACCGTTCGAAGCAAACTTCATTCCAGGCGGCGACCGTTCGGGACATTGTCATTCGAAGCACTGCGCGTTCCGGATTTTTATCCTTCCGGACATTGCTCATTCTGGATTTCGGCCCCAACCCAAAAAACTCTGATTACCCAAACTCGCTGTCTACTTCGTCAGATGTGCACAAGATGAAACGACGATGAACGATGATCGAGTTACAATATACCTTTCCGTTTTTTTCCCGTTCTGACCAGTAGCTCTATTTCTCAGTGAAATAGAAATCTCGAGAAAATTGAAAAACGACCGTGGACCTCGCGAGAGAACGCAAAGGTGATGTTGTCGGTCCCATCGGTGAGTTATGAACCTCGCGTGTTCCGGTTTGTTCGGGGCCGAACAACGGGGGTCATGCACGCGTTATCTTGCTCGGGGTGATGCTCGCCCGACGATGCTCTCCTCCGTAGACTCGCCGTGGATAACGGCAAATGTGTCCAAAACGAACATTTATGTGAGAACATAATATCACGACGAAGATTTCGTACGCAGGAACCCTGCTTGCTTTTGGTGTAGCCATATCCAGACTGTTCTATAGAACTGTACAGTTCTCGTGGAATCGGCTTTCACACGTGGCTGAACCCACCCCTCTTGTCTATGGCAGCTACGAAGCGTAAATGGGGGATGGGGTGGGGGCGAAACGAAAAAACGATTGAGACCTCTTTTCCCGGAGCGGACGCGTCCCGGTAATACCGTGGACTTTGACTACAGTTCGTCGAACAATGCAGACGGATTCGCCATCGCTTTGTTTCGGAAAAGCCAATTATTTCATTGCACTGCTAGTCCGAACGGGGGGATTTCCCCCCCCCCCTTACTTGATTATTTTCACGGTGTCCGAAATTTAACACGGACACGTATTTCGCGAGCGTGATGCTTTTTGGATTACATTGTTGGTTATCGAGTGAGTGCAGAATGGATGGTCCGATTGGGATGTGGATTTATTGTTTGATGTTCGAAATTTTATCGCGACGAATTATGTGAAGTTAATCGGTCCAGGTCGGTATGATATCGGAGAAATGGTGATGCACAATGGTGATGAACAATGGATCACTTAATACGTCATTGAGAATATTCGTCGGTAAATATTCACTTAATAACCGACATTCACTTGATAGCACTGTGTGTGCCCTTTTTCCTATCGATGATCGGTTATGCTAGGGTGTATAACGGGATGGTTAATTATATAAGCTGAAGAACGCCACTTAATCGGTAACAAATTCGTGAATACACTAATTGTAACAAAAAAGGAAAAAAAAGTACGAGTAGTTCTTGTTCCGTACCGTTATATTATGGTACATCGTAATATCTAGAATAAGAATTCTAATGTGATGTATTATATTACTAAACTATTGACGATTTGGGAATTGAAAAGAATTTGAATTATTGACAATAGTTAATAGCGTAGAGAATGGACCCGATTCTCAAAGCGTCATTGCGTAGTTGTTGTATGAAGTAACCGAAAAATTCTATAAACAAAAATAGATCGACGAAACGGATATCTATAATGGACCAAAGATGCGCTATTTACATGAATATTTCAGTTTCAATAGTGTGTACATTATTAAGAATATCATAATTCAGATAGTTTAACGGGGGGCTAAGGTTAATTCGGTGAAAAAGAAGCATGTTTTCGAGATTTTTTTCTGGCGATAAAAATAGTATAAATTTATTCAATTAATTTCCATATCATAATGCAACATTTGAACCATATTTTCCGAAATTTTCATTTCAAAATATTGAAAATTAAGCGGGTGACAGTGAATCTTCGGTGGCGCCTCGAAAAAAACAAAGGAACCAAAACAAAGGAACCAAAATGCATTTGTTAAAGGAGATGTTTCTCGATGTAATCGCGAGGGAATTTTTATTTTTCTTTATTTTTGATTTTTTCGTAGCATTTAGAAGCAAAATAACCGATTTTCGCTATAAAAATCAGCTAATTTCTTGCTATAAGATTAATAATTATTAACAAAAAAAGCTCTCGTCAATACCTGGTGAATTATGTGGAAAAGTAGTGTGCAAATTTTCAAAATGATCGGTCCAGTAGATGTTGCGTTATCGCGAACACGGACTTTAAAAATGTCAAGTTTCAGGAAAACGCTTTGAAGTTTTGCGCACTCGTCGCATGGCCCGGAGCAACGGACACTCAAATACAGATAAAGTCGTCAATTCTGCTTCTATCGATTTGACATTTCAAAACAGTAATCTTGAGATATTATGCATTCTATTGGAAAAATAAAAAAAAAATGTAAAAAAAGAAAATTCCTTACTCCCCCCTTAAATTAATCGTAGATTTATTTTTGTCATTCGATACACGTTTTATGTGTAATTTTGCCATTTTATTCATGTCGTGCGAAACCGTTTATTTTTAACCATGCTAGCGCAATCCACAGTTATGCTGTACCATTGGAGCCCCCAGTTTCTTTTTATGTCCCACATAAAACTTTAAGGCCAAGAATATTATCGTCGCGAGGCGAGAATTACCGTACAATGGTTGTGCTTGGTCGCGAAATGAGATTGATCCCCGTGACACCGAGATTTCTGCTCCAACGTTGGCGCGTAGAGAACCAAGCTCCTCATCTCATCCCACATTGAAAAGGCCGAGCTTACCCGTATGAATACATGCATCGATGTGATCCATGCTGAAAGCTATGCAAGCTTTTCCACGTCTTGACATTGTGAATGGGATATTACGCTTTCGAGGATTTTCTCGAGAGATCCGTTCGCTTTGGTGTGAAATCCGTTAAACTAGAAATGCACACGAGAGAACCCCTCGTGACTTCTCACGCCTCTTCGCAACGTACACCCAACAGCTATATATTGGTACTAAATTACGTTGGGACGGTCACCGCCAAAGCTCTCGACCAACCGCTTGCTGGACCTGCGGTATTCGTTACGATGTCCGTTATCGGACGAAAGGAACGAAAAACTCAAGCAAAAATGTTTTTATTTCAGATATCCTGTTTTTTTTTCATTCTCGTAATTACTCGTAAACAGATGACTTTACAGATGTGGGTCATAAGACGTTTTTTATAGAGAATTCAATTTCTTTCAAAAACCCTATCGGGAAAATATCGTACGATTGAATCAGACTTGGGTGCGTCAATAGTAATGAAAACGAAAAAAGGAATTTCCGATGTTGATCAAATGGAAAGACTTCAAAGCCGTTCGTGGATCTATATACCTACATATATTTTTTGACAGCGCCCTCATTGCACGAGGGTTTCTTTTTAGACATGAACTAATGTTCTTCAGTATGGGAGATGGAAACAAAAATATCGTTCTTCAATGACGCAGTCTACCGTTAGATACTGTTGAATCAGCTGTGTTGGTTCTTGGTGCGCCGTGATACGTACGTGTTATTGAATTGATCTTGTTTTTGCTTCATCATGACGGAAGCTATGTGATGGTGGGACATTTTTTTTCAAGTTCTTTATGGCACCATGTTCGGAATGTGTCAAAACGTCGAGAAAACACATTTGGAGAAAAGGTTCGGATGTATCTATGTGCGTGTGTAAGTGTGTAATGGCCTCCCAAAATTGAAACGTGTACAACTCGAGAACGGTTTTAGCTACAGCCCTCAAATTTTGCAGACATGTGCAGCTTCATAATCTTTTCTTTGATTGTAATTTTCGCGATGATTCTAGCTGTAACTCGGATTTTATCTCGTTTTCGAATTCCCAAGAAAAGGGCGTTATCACTGTAGCGGTCGCACATTTTAAGATACTCGTCTAAATAGTTCTTGACGAGAAGATATGTACCCGAAGTTGGTTGGTATTGCATTTGGGCCAAATCCATGGATAAGTTTTGATTTTATGATCTATTGAGCTTCAACTTTGACCAATCGAGCTCAAACTTTACAAAAGTATAGAACATCATTCAGCCGTAATGTATAGAAAATTCGGCGGAGATCGGTTGAATGATTCGGATTTGACGGGAATTCGAGTTTTTCGATTATAAGCCTCTGCCGATTCAAAAAGCTACAAGTTGAAACTTACAATTTGCCTCCTCTGAATTGCAGGTAATGAACGAAGATTCCTTAATGAGGAAGCCAAAGCAAAAATGCTTTCTCATAGCACCCTCATCCTTCCTTCCTCATAAAGGAATCTTTGTTCACTATCTAAAATTCAGGGCAAGCAAAAATTGCAAGTTTCAACTTGCAGTGTTTTTTTAAGCCAATGCCCTTTTTTGTTCAGTACTGGTGTTAAATAAATAATTTGGAAATTAATTGTGGTACAAGTATCAATGTGTCTTAATTAAATTTATACGAATGATACAGCGAATGTTTCGGTGTCTCTTCGTCGTGCCACGCCAATTGTCGGAGAGGTTCCCCAAGGGCACAGTTCATCTTCGCGACCTTCACCACCAGGCCACCATTACGGAAACACTCGCCCAGCATATTGTCCGTTGCTTCTCTCGTTTCGACTTACCCTCCATCTACCGAGGTGCAAACAACCCCGACCTCCCTCTGCTACAGTTTTGCCAAGTGGATGAATTTGTTCAATGAAAAGACGAATGTCGCTAATTCCATCAACGTTTGTACCATTCACCCATTCATTCCATTCGATAACATTACGGTCCGAAAGTCGTTACCTTCATGGTCTTTTTTTTTTTTGCTTCGATGGTCACCAATCGGCTTAGTTGCACTCTGTCAGACTGTAATCCGATGAATTTTTGATATTCATACCGTTAAATGATGATTGGCCGATTGGTGCTCACAAGGTGCGACTGATTCGTCAAAGAAAAACGAGAACGAACGTTACGCCCCATCTTTGGAATCAGAGTTCATAATACAGTGGTACTTTGTACGCTTTGATCCGTTCCTGATTCTATTTGGATCTCGGATCAACGTAGAACGTCCCCTTTCTGTGTGACTCCGAGCTCTCGAATTATCGGAAAGACGAACTTTCTACAAGGCGTGTATCCCCTTTAAAGCACGAACCGAACCTTCATTCGGTCCACAAGAGCCTGTTGGGTGGTCCTGCTCTGCTCCTGTCTTTGCGATGTAAAGCAGCCCCTATGGCCTTTTGTCCTTCTCGGACAACCGGATGGACGAGAAAAATTTCTAACAAGGGTCGAGTTGTATGGCTACGAGTTTCACTCCCCTCGAGGAACTTATTCGTTATTTATTTACTTCCATATCCACAGTTCCTCGTGTCTTCTACAAAATTCAATGGACTCAGAGAGACCTTGATTTGCCTTTGGCTACTGGAAAAAAATTAATTTTACACTTGCACAATTAACCCGTAATGGTCACAATGGGTCCAGCGGACCCAAGGCAATTTTTGAATTGATGTAATTCCCAAAATATAGTTCCAAATGAAATGTGTGGCGCCATCTGTTGTTGTTTGAAGGTTCCGCAACGGTCTCCATTAGGCTTCGAAAACTGTTGCGGCGTCAGTGCGTCAGTTGGCGTTGATTTGTGTGGACGTATTTTTCGTTTGGGTCTGCCGGACCCCGTGCTCGATATTATATTTTTTTCTTAATAGTATACTATTTCGAGAGTACAACCCAACAAGATTTTTCGATTTATCTAAAAAATTGAAAATTTGGCGATTTTTTTAGTAAAAAAGGATAATTTTTCAAAAAAATGTATTCTCGCGTTTGTTTGTAAGAAACAAATTATTTGAAAGAACAAACAATTGGATTATAAAGAGGAAGTCTTAAACTTCATTCTTGTACAAGATTTAAGTCAATACATGAAGAAGAACGCATATGGCAACTGTTTTTATGCGTAGGGTCCTCTGGACCCAGTGTGACTATTACATACTTTTTTGGAGGTGCGACTATTAGGGGTTAATAAGGAATAGAAAAAAATATTACTTCGTTTAATAGTTCGAAGTGTTGATCTGTACAAGACGATTCTTTACAATACAAAATGTCTTTGGTGTGGTATATTTTTGGTTTCATGCAATTTCTCTCAATAAATAATATTGAGACACGTGAAAAGTTATAAAATACGAACAGTGCCCGAAAATTTTCAAATATAGGTTATGATAGATCACGTAACTTTTGAATACGAAATAGTATACACAAATATAAGAAAAAACTATTTTCTTCAAAATTCAAAAAATAATTTATCATCATGGGAGCCAAGATACCGTATAGTGAATTTCGAAAAAGTTTTTTTTCGACTGATCAGCTTAGGCTTGTGAGACTACTTATCTTTCAAACATGCCACGCAACAATGTGAATCAATGCCATCCAGGCTTTGACTTCGTTGCATGAGTATCAGGTGTCTAATGAAATCGCAGTTAACTAGGTCACGTTGTAAATACTGGAATGGGAATTCGTATGTCTCGACAAGCGACTCTGGCAACAGTAACTAGCGACATCGCGGTAATGAATCAATTACTTCGATGTTCTCATTTCTAGTTAACTTGTTGAACGACAATTCAGAGCAAATGCTTCGCTATTATATTTTCCATATCCGTCACACGTTGTGTAAATTTTCTTACGGACTAATATATGTTTCGAAAATTCCGTGCAATTCAATTATCAATGTGCCGATATTACAGGACATCAATGATTGCGCGACGATCTCTTTTTCGTTGCAATTCTAATTAACATTCTTAAAAATAATTACGATAAACAAACGCGCAACGTTCTCATGTCTACTGAATCACGACCAACTCCTGATATAAACTGTATTTTCTTGATGTTTATTTGCTGATTATTATCATCACAGTCTCCTGATCTCTACTGTCAAGTGCCCAAAACGTTCTCCGAATATTCAACTTGCAGCTTAAGTGTTTTCATTAAAATCTGACGAGGACTTTTTGTATTCTATCAAATTGAGCGTGATTCTCTATAAGGCTCCATGTTAAACGTGTGAAAATAAAAGTGTTGATATATTTTTTCTCGCGGTCCGAAAAGCCATAAAAATTTAACTCAACCTTTTTCTTATCAATACCTATAAGTAGGTAGGGCCAAGTTTTATGAAAACCTGACGAGGAACTCTCTTATATGGAGTGTACAACCTTAACTGCGAATTTTTATTCTGATTGTTTGCAGAGGGGGGGGGGTACCTCTTCATCGAACGACGTATCTATTACCCGGGTCAGCAATATCTCAGTCAGTCCCCCAAGTTTTGCAGTGAACAAAAAAATAACGTTAATCCCGACATGAGAGTTGCGAAATCGTGATGCTCGTGTTTTGAAACTCTTGCCCGCCCGTTCGACGTTACAGATGGGCCATATAAACGCGCACGAGTCGCTTAGAGGCGAATGCCTCGAAGAATGAGCCTCGGTTCACCCGTGGCAATAGCGCTCGGCGCGCCATTAGACTCCAGGTGTCGGGTATCTCAGCCCCTCGGCTGCCCTTATCCTCGAAATCGGTCTCGCCCTTCTCAGCGCCGACACGATATCCCGACATCGAACGCGATTACACTCAGCATCATCTTCCTTTCATTCACGATCAACCGGTTCGCAATAATCTCTCGTTTCATAGCCACTTGGCCCACGATTCACCCCTACTCGATATCTCGAAGTAAATTAAACAATTCTGGCCCCTCATATTAATTATCCGAGGGTATATTGGCTCTGTGGCGTTCGATGAGTGATCGATCAAACATGTAAATCTCTTCACTGAACGTCTGTAATTGAATATAAAAGTGAGACGAATTTAAACGCGTGAAGAAAAGATCAAAACATTTTGCACATTCCTGTTGAGCACTGATTTTCATCAACTAGTGATAACGCAAACGTTATCGCTTTTACGGATTTAGTTATTAGTTATTGAAAGACGTTTCGAAGTTCTTCGAAACGTATTAATAAGTCTTGATGCTATTTGAGATACTGTAAAATTTGATTTGGCCCTCGGTCCATCTCTACTGGATATTCTTAAGGGGTTAGTGCTACTTGTGTTATGTTCCGGATTGACACGAGTCTCGTCAGACCGAGTAAGTAGGAATGTATTCATATTTTTGGGGATCGTTTGCCAATAGAGAATCAGAATTCAAGTGAGAACAATACGATTTTGCGTTTATTAAAATTGATAAATAAAATTTAATGGTACAATATTTGACAATATCTATCCGCACTTATCGTGTCGCAAGTTAGACGGTCGAATCTTTGTTTTTAACTGTTACTAAAACTTTTTCGCGATACGAGAGTCTTCCGGCGGATGTCTTCTTAGTTTGATGGATTGAAGACTAACTTTCGGTGGTTGGTTCCTCCCTATCTTCGACTCTCCACCGAACTCAGGACGCAAGTTTGATGAGCCAATCGTTGCGTTAAATGCTGATGCAGATGCATCAGCGTTCTCATTCTCGACGCACTCTCAGCGATTGCGTTATCTATCTCAACATTTTGGAGTCCGCTGCACTCGAAAATGCATTGCGTAATGTTTGCTTTGTTTCAGAATGCTTTAAATTGGCGACGCTCTTGCGCTCATTTCGAAACGATGGAAAATGTATTGCTGTCGCAAGCGTGAACCAATTTGTTTCAGTAATCGTGAATTTGCAATGCAATGTATGAAACAATTATAAGGTCTATAATTGCTTATACATTTTAATTATAATTGTTACATATGGCAATAATATAACTCTCAACCACGAGTCCGCCCACGAGTTTGAGTCAGGGTGGGGGAAGCGCTCGAGTGAGAAACTGGGGAAAGTCTCTCATTGCCGAGTCTCTTATTTCGAGGTCGGAATGCAATATATCTGTGTATCACATCTGACAAAAACGCGAATGTTTTTGTCAGAACCGATGCACCGTAAAATGTATTGAATATATTTTGTTCGGCAGACGTTCTTACACCGCTTGTCGTGTCATAGACCCTCGGTAGATGAACGGTGCCGGAAAATTATGACCTATTTTACAGACACGTCCCAGTATGCGCGACGCAGTGCCTGATGGCTGAGTTACCGCGCCCGCTGCAGAAGATAACGTCGTAGATCTTATCAGGCCGTCCCTCTTGTGATTCCGATTTTCGCACGGATCGTCATCTTCCGGGTATATGACGCAATAGCAGTTAATAAGCCATATAAATTGTGTTTCGCACGGTATGCGCACTCGCCTCTCATTCGTAATCTCAGTGAAAAATTGTAGAAATCGTTTCTTTTTTAACGCTCTTTTTTTGGCGGATTCGGTGAGAACGTGGAAATTTTTATTTCCATATGTAGGTAACGTTAAACAAATTATATCCACAGTAATTTTTATTTAAATTTTCAAAAAATTGATTCTTGACCAATTTGAAAAATTGGTGATCGGGTTCCAATTTCGGGTTCCTGAACTATCATCACTAACGATCTCTTTAACTTTTTATAACACGTATCAACAGCTACTTTTTATGTAGACAAAACATGAAATTTCGATAAAAGTGCACGTGTTTGGGTGAAGAGTTAGAAAGAAACAAGTTATTTCTAAAATTTTTATAAATTCATTTGCCACAGTGTGCCACATTATAATTTTCATCGAAAGTACTAATTGAAAGCTACATTGTAAACATTTTTTAAATTCTTTTCTTATTCAACTGTTTATCCAAAAAGTTGCAGATCAAATGTTTTTTATTGACATTATAGGTCACCACAATGTCCAAAGAGCATGGAAAAAAAATACTCACACTCATTTGAGAATCAGCTTTGTTAGGAATTTTCGGATAGTAGAACTATTTGAAAGTATGTCTTGAAAATCTCATTGGCTGAGTGATAGCTAATTTCGTCGCGCCGAAAAAAAATGTAAAGAAATTTTTTTTTTAATATTTCCTGACTCTCAAGATAAAATCTAAATTCTGTCACCAGTTCTGTACTATTAACCCGGGAAAAAATGGACATATATGATCATATATAATCATGTAAGATCTGTCATATATAATCATGAACGAAATTTGACCGTTTATAATCATACATAATCATATATAGTCATATGTGATCATATATGACTATATATAACTATATATGATTATATATGATTATATATGATTATATACGGTCAAATTTCGTTCAGGATTATATATGACAGATCATACATGTTTATATATGATCATATATGGCTATATATGACTGAATATAATTATATCCGGTCAAATTTCGTTCATGATTATATATGACAGATCATACATGATCATACATGTTCATATATGTCCTCTTTTCCCGGGAGGAAAAAAAAAATAGGCGACGCGGGGACTCGAACCATCGTTCTTGCGGTTCCCAGTTCGGCGCGCTGCTCACTGCGCTACGCCGACTTTCATGATAGTACCAATATTTATCTGCTATAAAAGCTAACCATCGTTGTGACGTAGAAACTACAAAGTGAAGTCGGGGTTTGCATATGTACAAGTATCAATAGACTACATAGTCTATATAGACTATATATAGTCTGTATATAGTCTATATATAGTCTATACTTTTTCATTTTGTGACTTAGAAACTTTACGAAGTAAAGTCGGGGTTTGCATGTACAAGTATCAATAGACTATATAGTCTATATATACAGACTATGTAAGACTATATATAGTCTATATAAAGTCTATACATAGTCTATATATAGACTATACTTTTTCATTTTGTGACTTTTAGGAACTTTACAAAGTAAACCCAAGTAAAAAAATTATATATAATCTATATATATATAAACTATATATGGGATTGGGCATATATGGTTTATATATAGTTTATATATAGTCTATATAAAGTCTATATATAGTCTATATATAGACTATATAGACTGTATAAAGTCTATATAGACTATATATGAGGGATTCCACCGGAACTCAATCAGGTTTGACCTTTGGGTCGAAATTTTTGGTTCCTAATTTTTGACATGAATATATGTTAGAAACAAAGAGACCCCCGTGTTTCGGGGTTTTTCATTTTGAGGCCCTGCTTTCGAGATACATTTGAATAAAGTTTTTCACCGATTGACCGTATTTAACCATTCGAATCGATATATCTCGGCAATGGTTAGTGATAAACGGAAATACCACAACTGTTTTTATGTTTGTTTTTGCATGCTCCATACGACAAAAATATTCATGATTATGTTGCGCCGATGTGACTATTATTTATTAACAATTGAAACTTGAAAATGAAATAAAATAAAAAATGCTCATTTTATTTTTAAAATTAAAAAAGCTAAATTCCTTAATTTAAAACGAAAATTTTAAGACATTAGAGGAAATGGGCATCGACCTGGTTCGGAAGTTAGAGCTTTTTTCAGGGGTTTACGGTTAAACAAATCGATACATCTCAGTAACGGTTAGTGATAAATTGAAAAACTATTAGTGATTATTTTGTTTTTGCACTCTCTATATGATGAAGTTATTCATAATTATGAGGCAATTGTTATTAACAATTTAATCATTCAAAATTGTAATCAACTTAAAATACTCATTTTACTTTCACATCTTATTTTTTGTGGATTTTTTGAACGGAAACAAAAATTTTGAGATCTCACAGCACTCGATCCGACGTTTCGTTCAGAAGTTATGGTTTTTTTTCTCCTGAAGAACACGTGTGATATTTTTATTTTACATCATGATGTAGAATAAAAACATCAAACGTGTTCTTCATGAGAAAAGAAACCATAACCAAACCATAATTATATACGCTTATATATGAGATTTGGGAGGGCCAATGCAATTATATATTATAATATGTCACATCAAGGTAGCGGATGTTGTATCATATGTGAATTCATATGTACAACCATATGTTCATATACGAGTTCAGAGTACCAACTTTTGAACATACATGATCATACATGGGCATATATGGTTCACGGCAAGAAAAGATAAATACTATACATGGTTATATATGTTCATACATGATCATACATGGGCATATATGGTTCACATCTAGAGAAATAAATACTATACATGGTCATATATCTTCATACATGATCATACATGGGCATATATGGTTCACACCTAGAAAAAATAAATACTATACATGGTCATATATCTAGATACATGGTCATATATCTACATACATGATCATACATGGGCATATATGGTTTACACCGAGAGAAATAAATACTATACATGGTCATATATCTACATAGATGATCATATATGGATAACACCTCAAAAATATAAATATTATACATGGTCATGTATATACATACATGATCATTCATGGGCATATATGGTTCACACTGAGAAAGAATAAATACGATACATGGCCATATATCTACATATATGATCATTCATGATATCATGTTAGGACATATATGATTGTATATGATGTTATACATCAGTATATATAATCATATATGATGTTATATATAATTATATATAATTATATATAATTTATATATAATTATATATAATTATATATGTCCATTTTTTCCCGGGTGGCTACGGAACCCTAAAAAAAGAGTTGGAAAAAAACTAAACTGAATGTGATGCTATGGTACCGCATTTAATCGAAAGATCTTGTATTCAGCTGAGAATAATTGATCTCATACTAGACCCCCTTTGAGGGGACTGAGTCACCTGAGACGTATAAAAATCAATTTTTTTTCGATTCTCCATACGGTATTCTACCTACATATGTACCAAATTTTAGAACGCGATCTTCACAAATGAAAATTTCGATTCCAAATGATAAAGGGTTTACATATATGATTTCTCGACCGACCTTCAAAACGCCTATGAGAGCAAATTTATTGTGGTGGGTCTCGAAGTTTCGAATTTTCGATGTTTCGAAAACTCATAAGTTTGAATTTTCTTAATTCGAATTTTAATTTATCGAAAAATCAAATCTCCGAATTTTTCTATTTCGAATGGGCATGTAAGAGAATTAAAAAAATTCGAACGATCAAATATCCGACCGGTCAATATATCGAAATCTCAACGATTGAAAAATAAATGTTTCGACTCGCCGATGTTCCGAACGGTTAATCCTTGGACGGATCGAAAGTTCGACCACGTATGAATGAGTATAGTGGGGTAGCGGCGCGTTCAACAGCTTGAAGATTGCAGCTCTCGCAATCTTCACGCCACTATACCTATATATACGTTGTCGAACTTTTGGTCCTTCGAAACATTGAATCGTCGAAACTTTGGCGAGTCGAATCCGTGACTCGTTGAAAAATTGCGCTCTCAATACATTGCATTTCGAATTTTTTTTCTTCGAAACTATGACCGTTCGAAACTTTGCCCGTTCGGATTAATGGACTTTCGAAACCGTGCGAGGTCGAAACATTAGAATTTGAATAAAAAAATTTCGAACTTCTGAGCCTTCGAAACATTGAAAATTCGAAACTTCGAGACCTTCTATATTGTTGTACCCGTATATTGTTGTACTCTTGCAATGCAACGACTGGGTCAACCTGTTTGACCAACGATAATTGAAAAAAATATCCAATCGGGCTATCGTCGTTATAGATTAATGGTAAAAGCTATCGAAGTTCCCTTCAGATGTTACGTGACCAACGGATTCTTGGGACAATTAATAACTTTACGTGGCGTCCGTCGGCTAGGTGTCGGAACGAACCGAAGCTGCCGAATAAATAGAAATGGACAGTGTGTACTCGGTCTACGTCAGACTGGGGGTGAGCACAATGAAAATATATATGGCGCGGCCCGAACGCAAAAGGAACAATGTTCCACTGTCCTTTATCTTCGATCCGTTTTCTTCCTTCATCTGGGATTTGCCCAGGCTCGCTACGTCTTGCGTTTGTGAAATGCCCTCGGGTCATTTTCACGTTCGAGATCCCGCTCCATTTCTCGTGTGTATCGCTCGGAACACTTTGACCTCCGCCCAGATCCTCTTCTCCAACGTCTCAGCAAACAACTGAGCAGCAATGAATCGTTCCTTCCAAAAGCTTCGAGAAAACAAAGATTTGTTACGGCCCAAGCACAGCCTCTGGGACGTCGGCAAACACGGGGACAAATGGAGAGGACGATTTTTCAATATCGCACTGAATATAATCAAGTGCGTGGGAAATGTGAACTATTCGATCCGTATTTAAAGTGATGGACCGTATTTTTAAGTGTGAGAGAAATAGCGCTGTCAGCGCTGGCTGCGAAGCGAAAGAGAATGACAGTGAAAGGTAGTCCATCATCTTAATAAGCAGAGTTGATAACTAAATTATTTATCTTCGATGGTGAAGTGATACTGTGCTGGGCTCCGTGTGGAATAATAAGTTTCCTAAATACTTGCATCAACCGTTTTGTCGCGATTGTTATCCGTTACTTGTTGTTGGAACACAATTGTGCAGCACGCGTTATTTCGAATGCTACGTTATCCAATACGGGTGGAACTTGAAAATCAAAATGAGTAATGTTCAGAAGGGCCAAAATTCCGAACGCGTAATGCTTCGAATGTCGATGTTACGAACGGTCGCGGCCCAGAATGGAATTGCTTCGAATCCGCGCCCACCTGTCAGCGGGGTATTCAACATTTCCTGACTTTCGAGCTTTACCACGCGTTAACTATCAATTTCAGAGATATGCCTTCAGAAAATTTTATGTAGGATTTTCAGTTCTATACAACATTGTTTATGTGAACTTTCGGTCCATATACCGTTGTTCATCCAGCGTTTGGATGGGAAGGTGGAACGAAAACAATGAGAAGAAAATCAATACATTTTTACATTCCCGTCCAAACGCAAGATAAACAACGCTATATAGACAAAAAGTTCACATGAACGATGTTGTAGAAAATTGAATTTCCTATGAAAAAAGTCAATGACGGCATATATTGAACTTTGATAATTTACGCGTGATAAAGCTCGAAAGTCAGGAAATGTTGAAAACCGCGCCGACTGGTAGGCGTCCGGCATATTGTACGTTCGCTACAATCTCGTTCGGAATTTTGACGACCCGAAGCAATTTCATTCTGGGCCGCTACCGTTCGTAACATTGCCATTCGAAGCAACGCGCGTTCGTAATTTTGGCCCGTCTGAACATTGCTCATTCTGATTTCCGAGCCTCACCCAATATGATGCGACTGTGATGGGGCTTTTCGAATTTCTCTAATGTAATATTAATAACAAACAAAACCGTTAGAAGAAAATCAGCCGTTTGGGTCCACACTTGCGACAAAAGTGTACGAAAATTCACGTCGGTACGACGGAGCACATAACTTCCGATTTTAGCCGGGAGTTAAAAAATAGTGACTTCGGACAAAAGGTTGGATATTTGTTCTGAAAATTGTGAAAAACGGATTTCTTTGGGGATCTCCATGGAGTAAGTGGCATAAATAACATTTTTTATTGATAAAAAAAAACATTTTTATTGAAGCTGTTGTTGACGTGACTGAAGGATGACAAATACAATCCCAGCCAAAATTACGCTTATCTGAGAAATATCGATTATAACTACTTAGTGTATGCTAAAGAAATGCATAATCATTGAATATCACTGAATAGATGTCATTGCATCTTGTATAATATTTTTTTACCATTTCTATCCGCTTATATTGTATAATTTGCGATATTTACAAATCCCAACGGAAAACTTTTGGGTACGATTGTGCCCTGATTTCAATAGTTAAACAAGAGGAACTCGAAATACCGATACAATTATAAGAGCGTTTCAGTGACTCTTAAGGAAGGTTAATACGAGCCGGTCGAAGAAAGAAACCAAATTTTCTTTTTGGAAATTATCCGCTAAGTGCTTAAAAGTTGTAATAATTATCAATCTGTATTCCACACGCTAGATTTCTTCAATTTTTCGTTGACTTTATTTTTATGCGTTTATTCTCCATATTTGCCGCAATGTATCTATTTCCCACACGAACATATGTTCCATTTCATACGACTAATTTACAAGCAAGTAGGTTAATCGTTTTGAAATTTCGTAATGATGTTTGAAGTTTTTTTCGCAATCATAAGTAAGTACCCTGCAATCACACTTGTACTCACATTCTTTCTCATCAAATTTTTTTCTTCCCCCTGTTGTTATCGACAATAAGAAAATCAGCGTTCATTTCATCAACGAATTAATCCTACATTCGCAACATTATACTTAATTACGCCACATTAACAACATTAACAAGAAATAGGGTCAATAACAATTCGTTCAAGAAAGGTAATGATAATCTTCTTGCATGTACTTCAAGAATAATAATAATTGATAACCATTTCAATAAGAACTTAACATTATTTTGACTTCACTTTTAGATGTAGCTTGCATTTTTTCACGCATATTGGCAAGATTTCTCGTGAGCGTATCTTCTGCATGACTGAAACGTTGCATTGCAGCCGTGATCTCTGTAGGTGCAATGTTCCAGTTTGTAGTTGCACTTTTCTTCGTGACTCCTTTTCTTGCAAGCTCTGGGCATGACCTGGCAACCGTATTCAGCCCAGGCACAAGGCACCTGCTGATCGGGATCCAGTTCCGGCTCCGAATAATCGTTTGCCCGGTGATTCTCGTAGTCGTCACCGTATTCCGAGTAATTGCACTTTTGTTCGTGCATAATTTTTCTTCTTCTCGGCATTCGCACCATGCATCCGTGTTTTCTAAATCGACAATCGACAAGCTCGTTCGGGTCACCGTGTGCATCATTGTCCTGAAAGGACAGATGTTCGAAACTATTTTCAATGGCATCGATAGCCTCCAGCTTGTCTTTGTAGATACAGGTGTTTTCGTGTATGCGCTTTCGCCAATCCGACAGCCTGACGTTGCAACCTACAACGTGGTACCGACAATCTAACAGAGTTTCCTCATCGTGATGCAGATCAGTCGGCAATTGTTCCTCCTCCAGATTGGGACGAAATTGACATCTCGACTCGTGAATCTGTCTCAGGTGCTCGGGAAATCTGGCTTCGCAGCCTGCGTGACAGAATCCGCAGTGCTTGAGCTCTTGATCTTCGACCGGGGACGGTGGTTCCCATCGATAACGTTCTTGTTCGAGGAATGGAGCAGTTGGCATGTTTCTGGAAAAAGATACGAGAGCAATTTTAGGGGATACTAGTGGCTACTCGCTGCTTCGCCCGCGTCCCGTCCCATCCCGTCCCGTCTTGTCCCGTCCCGTCACTCCTGTATAAAAAAATATTTAACCCACTTCCGGTCATTGAATTTTGAAATCCTTTCTTAATGAGCACCTACTGTGTGACCCAAATCTCCATGCAAAATTTAAACTCTCTATCTATTGCCATTTTAGAGATACACTAACAATGGTTACAAACGCCCACACCCCATCCCACCCCCTTAGGAGTTGATTTTCGAAAAATCCCTTTCTTAGTCGACCTGTACACCCCCTAAGGAACATATGTTCTAAATTTCATGTTTTTGTCTTTAGTGGTTTTGTCTGTGCATTGTCAGTCAGTCAGTCAGTCAGTCAGTCAGTCACTTAACAGTTTTATATATGAGGTGTTCCACCCCATTTCGAACGGTCAAAAAGTTTTGCACTCTCGAAAAAATTGAAATTTGGTCAAATTATTCAATTAGACGAAAAAAAGTAGTGTGAATTTTTTCAGATTTTTTGGATCGCATTTTTTTGAGTTTTTCAACATTTCAAAATTTTCTAAATAACGTTATATATTGAAAGCATACGATTAAACAGAAAAATGTTTTAGACAAAAAAGTTGCAGTTTTCTATAAACTTTGTGAAAACATTTTTCTTGGAATTTTTCGAGTTCAAAAAATGACCATTTTCATCAAAAATATACGAAAATAATTTTTTTCGGTCGGTATGTCACCTTCGATTTATCTCAAAAAATTCCTGAAAATACTCTGAAATGTGTAAAATACACACGTATTTTTTTTGTCATGGCTCGATTAGTTGTTCCTAAGCTATGCTTTGGTTTATTAATAATATTTATTAAAGTTTTTTTAGAAAAATCCATTATTATGGAAAATCATAATGTCCCGAATTGTTTTTCTTAAATTTACAGATGAAAGAACATTTACAATGATGATATTAATGTTTTGGAGCTTATTGGAGCATAGATAATCGATAACGTAGATGGAATCGAGATTTAAGTGAGTGAAAGCTGTACCGAAGACCCAAAAACACCTTTGCATTATACCAGGACCGGATGGGATTCTCCAATGCAAAATATATTCGCTCGCCACGGACTTCGTAACTCACCGAGTCTGGAAAAATAAATAACTCGCAACGATCTGTTTATGCTTCACTTTTTCCCAGTTCTTACGTTGTGATTCATTTACACAACAATAATAAAAAAATATGATGTTAGGACAGAAAATTATTCACTTAATCATCGAATTTTTTGAACGAGTGATTATAGAGCGTAGCTTTCGAACGAGTTCAATGGAGTTCCATCTACGTTATCGATTATCCAATAGGCTCAAAAACATTAATATTATTATTGTAAATGTTCTCTCATCTGTGAATTTGAGAAAAACAATTCGGGAGATTATGATTTTCCATAATGATGGATTTTTCTAAAAAAACTTTAATAAATATTATTAATAAACCAAAGCATAGCTTAGGAACAACTAATCGAGCCATGACAAAAAAAATACGTGTGTATTTTACACATTTCAGAGTATTTTCAGGAATTTTTTGAGATAAATCGAAGGTGACATACCGACCGAAAAAAATTATTTTCGTATATTTTTGATGAAAATGGTCATTTTTTGAACTCGAAAAATTCCAAGAAAAATGTTTTCACAAAGTTTATAGAAAACTGCAACTTTTTTGTCTAAAACATTTTTCTGTTTAATCGTATGCTTTCAATATATAACGTTATTTAGAAAATTTTGAAATGTTGAAAAACTCAAAAAAATGCGATCCAAAAAATCTGAAAAAATTCACACTACTTTTTTTCGTCTAATTGAATAATTTGACCAAATTTCAATTTTTTCGAGAATGCAAAACTTTTTGACCGTTCGAAATGGGGTGGAACACCTCATATATAGATAGATTACATCTCGTTGCGGCACTGAGTATGATTGGTCAGACTTTAACAGTACTTATTTGCATCACATATCACTCGATATTTATGTCGTCGACTTTTGGTATAATGAACGAAAATACATTTTCTAATTTTTCAACATCCTCTTCATTATTTTTATTTTTTATTTTTGTGCCAATTTTTTTTCTAATTTGGCGCTCTTTGCAAAGAATTTATTCTTATGGTTTCGTCCAGCCAATTAGGAGAATTTCCTATGGTTTCGATAAGACCGTCTGTCCGTGATTCACAGCCCTGCCGCTCTCTCATTTTTATGCATCTTGAGATGAAATTTTGCATACGGACGAAGATCGATTACCCATAACCATAAATGATGAGATTTTTGAAAAAAATATTTTTTTTTCTTTGGACACCCCCATAGAGTAGAAAGTCTTTAAGCAGGTCTGCTAAAATGCAACATATAATGTTCAGAGAATATTTGATTTGATCCCTTCAGTCACGAGATATTCGCTTTCAAAATCGTTATCCCTCCAATTTCTTAACCATAGATGTAGAAAACTCGAAAACAATTCCAAAATGTAGTTGTTAGAAAACAATTTGAAGACGAATTTCAAAAATTAAAAGAATTAAGAAAAAAATAATAACGAATGCTGTAGCAAAAACAGTTGATAAACAATTTAGAAATAACTCTTTTTTTTCTATAAATCATCTCACGAACACGTAAAATTTCATAGAAATTACATGTTTCCGCAATACCAAATATTTCTCGAGACGTATTACAAAAAATTTTCGAAAATGTTAGTGAGGCTGTGGAACCCTTTTGTGTGAGTCCTCGAAACGCTCTTGGCTGGTTTTGTGTTGACACAATTTGACGGGCAAATAATATGATCGAAAAAAATATTGTCGGATCGACCATCATACCCTGGAGGATATTGACGCGGATGAGGGTGTGGCATGTAGTGCATGGGTGGTGGTACGTAATGTTCGGCGACATCTGCAGGTGGAATTTCGATGTTCAAAGGCGATTGGCAGGTCGGACAGGCGTAGTAATACGGCTTGCAGCGATAACACATCGTGTGTCGGTTGTCACAAGAGTATTTCGGGGATACGCCCATCGTCATCATGCAAATTGGACAAATGCCTTCGTGCTTAAACTTTTCCTGAAGGCTCGGATACACTGCTTCCATGATCTGGAAAATTATTATTCACGCTTATCAAAAACAACATAATTTCCGCGATAAATACATATCGTTTTCTGTTTGCGACATTATTTCAACAATCCGTATCACGTGCTGCGTAACTGCACCGATAACGAACATCCGGCTGATAATAATCATACCGCATAATCTCAAAATAAAAAATGGGTAGGTCTCGAAGTTGCGAATTTTCAATGTTTCGAAGGCTCATAAGTTCGAAATTTTCTTTATTCGAATTTTTTATGTTTCGACCTTGCACGGTTTCGAAAGTCCATTAATCCGAACGGGCAAATTTCCGAACGGTCATAGTTTCGGAAAAAACAAAATTCGAAATGCAAGGTATCGAAAGCACAATTTTTTGACGGGTCACACGGATTCGACTCGCCAATGTTTCGACGATTCAATGTTTCGACGGATCAAAAGTTCGACAACGTATATATAGGTATAGTAGCGTGAAGATTGCGGTAGTGGTAGAATTGACTGTTCAAACCATTGGCGAGACGATACATTTATTGTTGAATCGTTTAGATTTCGATACATTGACCGGTCGGACATTTCATCGTTCGAATTTTTCAAATTCTGTTACACGATCAGTCGAAATAAAAAAATTCGAAGATTTGATTTTTCGATAAATTGAAATTCGAGTAAAAAAAATCCGAACTTATGAGCTTTCGAAACACTGAAAATTTAAAACTTCGAGACCCCCTCTCCCCCCTAAAAAAATATAGAAAAATTGATTTTCCAACATTCTTTAGTATAAAAATGATTCTACGTGAAAAAGTTGTATCTATCTAACCAACATAGTCCGTTATATCGTTGTCTTTTGGATATACTTTCCGTGGCTCCAAAACAATAAATAAAATACAATAATAAATCGTTGGTCTTTTACATGCAATTTATGTGACTCCGAAATATTAAGCTCGACTAATGAAAATAATATGATGGTAATAAATTGAATAGCTCGTAGAAACGATATGACATATTTTTTATAAGTTGACTCACTGTTGCTGATTGCTTCGTCCTCCACGATAATACTATAAAGTGCTGCCACAAGTATATCACTTCAAATCAAATTTGATTTAGATGGAAGAAAAAAATGCACAGGTGCGACGACGACAATCCGAAATCCTTCTGTCGGAGTTTTCGTGTCATCGACGAAACGTCGCCGAAACGTTATCTCGAATAAGACTGATAGCGTCGGGCTCAACTCGTGATAAAACGTCGGGGTCTCGTGATCGAGCTGTTTGTACAGTCTGTGTCGGTGTAGCCAATGCGAAAAACACGTACACCCGGTGTGGCATTCATTGTCACGGACGTCTTGTTTCGTGTGTTCTGCGAATTGAACCTGCCATAACACAGAACGTCGATAAAAAAAAGATATGTGTCATTCTTTCGAAACCCTCTGGACCTCATAGTTCTCGAATGCCTTGTAACTTTGATATTCATTTATATGTGTCAAACAGGAGATAGTCAATTTTTTTCAGATTTTTCGAACATCATTTATGTCCGCGATGAGCCATTGGTCTTTTGGCGTTTTTTCAAATGTTAACTGATAAATGAATTTTTTTCAGCATATCAACGTCGGGAAAAAAATTCCGGACACAATAGTTTTTTTTTTTTTTTATTAACATGTCTTAGGTTTTCAATGAAAATATTGCCGATGCAATTCGTCTTCAGGGAAGCACTGCAAAACGTGAAAAAAAAATTGAAAAGTCGTTTTTCGTGATGAGCCTAAAGCTTGGGATCAACAGAACTATTTTTTTCGGATTTCTTGCAGTTTTTTTCACTTATTTCGTGAAGTTTTTGGACTGGGGTATGCAGCTGGAGCACTGGAGCACCTGGAAACATGATAAAAGTCAAGTGGTCTTTTTGTAATTTGCGTTTTTCGTTCAGAAATGTGTATACACATTACCAGAAAATAAAGAGATTTTCAAACAAATAAACGAGGAATAAAAAATAAAACCTTTTTATTAATTAAAAGGAAAAACGAAAAATGAAAAAATTTGCGTTTTTGGTTTAAAAATGTGTATACATATTACGAGACAAATAAAGAGATTGTTAAACGAAAAACTACAAAACAAAACACCTGATTTTTATCTTGTTTCCTCGTCCTCCAGTGCCCCAGTTGCTTACCCCAGTCTAAAAACTTCACCAAATATGTTAAAAAACAACAAGGAATCCAGAAGAAATAGTTTCGTTTATCTCAAGTTTTAGGTTCATCACGAAAAACGACTTTTTAATTTTTTCGCGTTTTTCAGTGCTTTTCTGAAGACGAATCGGATCGGCAATAATTTCAATGAAAAGCTGAGACAACTTTACAAAAAAAAATTATTCTGTCCGGAATTTTTATTCTGACGTCGATATGCTAAAAAAAGTCAGTGTTTGCAAATATAGCACGACACTTCATAGTGATATTTTTCTATAGTCAAAACAATCGACTAAATGTTCGTTCACGTGAGACCGAACATTTCCGTCAAATTTCTGTTTGCACGAATTGGAGAAATAAATAAATAATCGGGAATCTCGAACAGTGTTTGTGGGAGTAATTGTTTATGCTAAATCGCTCGCAGACGCTACGGTCGGCGTTGGTGCAAAAACGGAAAATCCGTAAGTCGAAAACGAGATGGACCGCTGTGAATTTTGTGGTAACTTTATACTTCGCTTTTTCCGCAAGTAACCGAATATCTACGCCGAAGCTGGATGAAACACAATACCGCTCATAAGCACGATAACCCCCCAAATGTAGCTAACGCGTTACAATCTCGCTGAAAGACGTCACGTGATAGATATCACCATGCCGCCCCTGATTCTATGCTCCCGCAGTAGCCTAACGTCCGGCGACCGTAAGTCACTTATGCAAATACTCCGTTGGTCAGTCCACGGAAATGCGAGACTCGCACCCATCCTTTTTACCCACTGCACACTGTGGACGAACCGCACCACGCTATTTACGCAAATCGATTTTAATATTCAACATTCTGGACCCCAAGTTTTCACGGAATCCGATAAAATATCGTTCTATATAAATGTGAAAAAAAATCCAGTAAGCTGCACAGTCTATACATGTACCACACGTATGAGTATGAATTAAAATTGTATAAACCGATCCGAGATCTAGACGTGCATTTTATGGATTTTTCATTACTTCAGAATAAAAACTTGAACCGCATCCTTAACATTAGAAAAGTTATGATCATTTCATTACAGTTGTGAATATAGAAAAAATTACGGTCCAACCTTGGAATAAGAGACCAAAAGCCCCCAATGGGCAGAGTTTTCTCGGAAATCGCATACCGTCACGAGGCGTGCGCTCCGCGCTCGCTACCTCTGTCTGTCTCTTTCACTCTTTTTAGCATGCGATCCTATCAACAAGAGACACGCTTGAACGAGTTCCAACTCACAATCAGTACATTCACATCGCCCATGCAGAAAAGTTTTTGACTGCGCGTGGACATTCATTTCGCGAATTTTTGTTTAACGTTAATATACTATTGCATATTATTGTGTACTACTGTATCCGAATTACCATTAACTGTCGTAAAATGTCCGAAACTGTAAAGAAGCGTAAGAGATCAGACTGTAGTACACAAGTCGAAGAAAATATTACAGAATCTGCGCCACAATGTCATAATTTAAACAAAGAGCTGGCTGTGGCCAAACGTAATCGATATACGTTTTTCGAGACAAGTACATTCTCCTATTCAGTTACCTACCTTACCGGCCTTCTCTCGAGACGCGACTGCACTCTCTTATTCTGTGAACCGAGATAACCGTAACCCCACTTTGAAATATTTTTATAGATACACCTCGCTATTCATAAATGTTTAATTGCAGTTACATGCGTAATTTTTTTACATTACGATTGGAACTTGGAATATCGAATTATTTTCATGATTAAAATCATGCTTCGAAATCGTTTTCAGAGCTGTCGCACTCTTTCCAGTAGCCATAGCTTGTCAGATCAGACGCGTCTACTCGCTGAAATATCGCTGTCATCGCAGTCTTCACAGGCTACAATCACTGAGGACCAGCCAGCCTGCCTGACGCTTTGCAATGTCGGCAGCCGCTGTGTGGCGCTGGTAATCTTGTGCGCGGTGCAGACAAGGGGTTGGGCTCGAAATTCGGAATGTTCGGGCGCAATGTTCGGAAAGGCCAAAATTCGGAACCCGCAATGTTTGGAACGGCAATGCTCGGAACGGTCAAGATTCGGAATACGTATATATAGGTGAGCAATTCCACGTGACTTCAGCCACTCAAAAAAAAAATTTTCCACAAATAATTTTAAAAAATTGAGCTATTTTTTTGCAATATATTCACCGAGTGCCGATTTTAAAAAATTTTTTTTTACGGTTTTATCGTTAATTAACGTTTTTTTGTATTTTTCCGTTCAAATGGCTGTATCTTTGGCAGGATTTGACGTATTTACATTTGTAAAAAACGAAAATGTTCGTCTTTTTAAGGCCTTTCAGAAAAAAATTACTTTAGATTCTATTGAGCAAGTTGCACGTCCGTTTCAGGGCAAAATATGCAAAAATATTTTTTTTCTCAAAAAATGCATTTTTAATTTTTTTTTTCAAAATTTCCCCAAATTCTCAATAGGAGAAAAGAATTTTTGGTATTTTTTATATCGTGGGACCGGCAATCGGTAATGCGTAATTTTACCGATTTCATTAATAAATTTTTTTCAGTTTGATTTTTTTTTTCCATGTGCTCCAGTCGCTTTACGCGAGTTCCGAAGCCTCCTTGGAAGAGAAATTAATGATAATCAATGCTTGTTGAATCGCGTAAAGCGAAAAAAATCAAACTGTAGAAAATTTATTAATGGAATCGGTAAAATTACGCATTACCGATTGCCGGTCCCACGATATAAAAAATACCAAAAATTCTTTTTTTGTATTCAGAATTTAGGGAAATTTTGAAAAAAAAAATTAAAAATGCATTTTTTGAAAAAAAAAATATTTTTGCATATTTTGCCCTAAAACGGACGTGCAACTTGCTCAATAGAATCTAAAGTAATTTTTTTCTAGAAGGCCTCAAAAACACGCACATTTTCGTTTTTTACAAATGTAAATACGTAAAATCCTGCCAAAGATACAGCCATTTGAATGGAACAATACAAAAAAACGTTAATTAACGATAAAACCGTCAAAAAAATTTTTAAAAAATCGGCACTCGGTGAACATATTGCAAAAAAATAGCTCAATTTTTTAAAACTATTTGTGGAAAATTTTTTTTTTTTTAGTGGCTGAAGTCACGTGGAATCGCTCAGGTATAATTGGCGTACATCGTCCGCCGGCCGCGCGGCAACATTCTCGGACTTTCGAGCTTACCCACGCGTAAACTATCAATGCTAGATGTATGCCGTCGCAGACTTTTTTGTAGGAAATTCAATTCTCTACGACATTGTTCATGTAAACTTTTGGTCTATACCGCGTTGTTCAGGCAGCGTTAGGACGGGCAGATAAAAATGTATTGATTTCCTTCAATACATACGAATTTACTTCTAAGGGATTTGCGCATAGGTTCCGTATAGAGTCGACAAGTGAGTTTGATAGGCTTCGTTCTTTGCTCGCTACAATCGAGGTGCACCGAGTAGGAGTTCAGTGGCAAACTGTCATATCTACTAGACCCCCGTTTCCAAGGTCCGTCGATTACGTACATGCCAATCGTTATTATGTACTTTGTGTCGGCGTGTCAGCAATGAATTATGCCTGACAGCGGACCAAATTTCACTGGCGACAAAATTGTGGGAGTATTCGGAGCGTAACTCTGGTCGATGAAAATTTGTGAGAATCCTGAATAGCAGCGACGCTAAATTCCTCGGGACATCAGAAGTCACCTTCGAATTTCTAGGACGCATATATATTCGATGTAACATCGTGTCGAGAGTTTTCGAGCTGCCCGAGTGAGCCACGGATATATACTTCAGTCGAGTGTAACGCCAGATAAAAAGTTCGTATATCGTTGAATGTTATACAAAGGTGTTTCACGATGAATGTAGTTTGGTTTGCAAGGTGTTTGAAATAGAGTGAATATACGAGTTTGCCGGGTGAAAAACAAGTGATATGAACGCGGAAAAGTTGCAAAGGTTACTCCGTTGAAGTAAATGACGTGGACGCTGCGGTTGTGAGAGAACCGATAATGTACGAAATCATGAACGTGGGAAAAAGTAGTTTCCGATAATCAATTAAGTGAAACCGAGCGGGATAAGCAGTTTTGCAACTCTCTCCATCGAATCTGAGCTTCCGGCTTCGGAATTTCTTCAATGACAGCATTTTCGTAACCCCTCGACGTGCTGTTCACCAAATAATTTTCTCGTCAGAATTTGAAATTATTTATTGACTTTTTACAAAGTTCAAATTCGTTCGACGTACAAATCTTCAAAAGTTTTATCAGACAAGAAGAATTAAATATAATATTGATCGAGGACGAAACAGTTTGAGAGCATGAATTCATAAAATATTATGTTCCGGCATACTTACGACAATAAAATGAACTTTAAGCGATGTAAATGTTTCGTAAAACGCGTGTATTATTTCGCCACAATTGGACAATGTATTGTATTTTTGATCAATCAATATTTTTCAACATCAACAAATATATAAGGCATTCCACGTCACTTTAGCCAGTAATAAAAAAAAAAATTCACAAATAATTTTAAAAAATTAAGTTTCTTTATTGAAAAATATTCGCCAAGTTCCGAAATTTTTCAATTTTTTCTGACGTTCTTTCTCGTTGATTAACTTTTTTTTCAATTTTTCCATTCGAATGGCTGTATGTTTGGCAGCATTTAACGTATTCACATTTTTAAAAACGGAAATTTGCGTCTTTTCATGACCTTCCAAAAAAAAATTGACTTAGATTTTATTGAGCAAGTTGAACGTCCGTTTCAGGGCAAAATATGCAAAAATACTTTTATCTCAAGCAAAGACACTCGTTATTTCATTTCTTTTAATTTCCCCGAATTGTGAATACGAACAACGAATTTTTTTTTTTTTTTTTTAATATTATTGGATTCTTAAACAGCGTGAAGTAGCAGCTATTTTCAAAATTTGTTCTTATTAATATTTGAATGATGAGTGTAGAGCACTCGCTATATGTTTACCGGATTTTTTAGATACATGTATTCAAACACCTGGTAAACATACAGCGAGTGCTCTACGATCTTCAATCGAATATTAATTTTTAAATAATTTAAATTAGATGTTACGTCACGGTGTTTAAAAATCCCATAATATAAAAAATACCAAAAATTCGTTTTTCGTATTCACAATTCCGGGAAATTAAAAATAATAAAATAACGAGTGTCTATCCTTGGGAAAGAAAAGATTTTTGCATATTTTGACCTGAAACGGTCGTTCAACTTGCTCAATAAAATCTAAGTTAATTTTTTTCCAGAAAGCCATAAAAAGACGTGAATTTTCGTTTTTCACAAATGTAAATACGTCCAATCCTGCCAAAGATACAGCCATTCGAATGGAAAAATTAAAAAAAAGGGTGCAAAGTAGAACCTTGCACATTGCTTCCTCATAAATTTGTACCGTTTCTAAATTATTGAGATGTAAAGTAGAACCTTGATCATGGCTTCCTTATCATTTTACACATTTGCCACAGCTTCCTCTATGAGAAACCATGTGTCGATCATTTTTGGCTTCCTCATAGAGGAAGCTGTGGCAAATGTGTAAAATGATAAGGAAGCCATGATCAAGGTTCTACTTTACATCTCAATAATTTAAAAACGGTACAAATTTATGAGGAAGCAATGTGCAAGGTTCTACTTTGCACCCTTGTTTACTTTTGTGACGTTGAGGGCTCCTTGTGAGTGTGATGTAAGTCGAAATCAATATACATGGGGCAATTCATGTGAAATTAAAAATTCATGTGAAATTAAAAAAATTCCCATAAAATCTGAACGTCTTGTTCGATTTTGTCCAAATTCAATAGAAAACCTCTTTTGATGAAAGTGCAACATCGTACTAAATTTCAGCCCGATATCTAAAAAATTATGGAAGCTATAGCACTTACATTGATTTTTGGAAAAATTTCAGAACGCTATAAAATCTGAACGACTTGTTGGATTTTGTCCAAATTCAATACGAAATCTCTTTCGATGGTAGTGCAATTTCTTACTCAATTTCAGCCAGATATCTCAAAAATTTTGGAAGCTAGAGCACTTACATCGATTTTTGGAAAATTTCTAAAACGCCATAAAATATGAATGGCTCGGTGGATTTCGCCCAAATTCAATCGGGTATCTCTTCGGATAATAGCGCAACTTCGTGCCAAATTTAAGTCCGATATCTCAGAAATTGCGCCAGTTAGAGTGTAAAGACCGTTTTTTTCACATTTAAAAATGCTTTAAAACAAAAGCAATGCGTGGATTTTTTCCAAATTCGGTATCGAACATCTCCCTGTACTCGTACAACATTATACTGAATTTGAGCTCGATATCTCTAAAATTGTGGGAGCTAGAGACCGAAAATAAATTTCTTAATTTTCAAAAAATGCTGCAAAAACAAACGAACTTGATAGATTTTTCCAAAAATTAAATTGTGCTATGCGCCGTGAACCCTCCACATGTGTGACAAATTTCAGCTTGATATCTCGAGCCGTTCTCAAGTTGTGAGCGTTCAACCAATGTTACGCACATACACACACACACACACACACACACACACACACACACACACACACACACACACACACACACACACAAACACACACGCACGCACGCACGCACGCACGCACGCACGCACGCACGCACGCACGCACGCACGCACGCACGCACGCACGCACGCACGCACGCACGCACGCACGCACGCACGCACGCACGCACGCACGCACGCACGCACGCACGCACGCACGCACGCACGCACGCACGCACGCACGCACACACACACACACACACACACACACACACACACACACACACACACACACACACACACACACACACATACATACATCCGGACATTTTTTCTAAATGTGTTTTTCAGATGTTTTGAGACATACTAAACACGTTTTCATGAACATCTCGGGAAAAAAAATTCACGAAAACAAAGCTTCCTCTATGAGGAAGCAAAAACGTTAATCAACGAGAAAGAACTTCTCGTTGATTTTTCTTCTTTCTTCACTGGCGGAAGTGACGTCGAATGCCTCATATATACATATGTAATAAAAAAAAGTAGAATTTTGCACATTGCTTCCTCATAGTTTTGTACCGTTTTTAAATGATTGAGATGTAAAGTAGAACCTTGCTCATGGCTTACTTATCTTCTTACACATTTGCCAAAGCTTCCTCTATGAGGAAGCCAAAATTGATCGACACATAGTTTCAATTCCAAGAACAGATTTTTTCCACAAATAATTTTAAAAAATTGAGCTATTTTATTGCAATATATTAACCGAGTGGCAAAAAAAAATTACGGTTTTATCGTCAATTAACTTTTTTTTTTCATTTTTCCATTCAAATGGCTGTATCTTTGGCAGGATTCGACGTATTTACATTTGTGAAAAACGAAAATGTGCATCTTTTTATGGCCTTCCAAAAACAAATTACTTTAGATTTTATTGAGCAAGTTGAACGTCCGTTTCAGGGCAAAATATGCAAGAATATATTTTTTTCAAAAATTGCATTTTTAGTTTTTTTTTTAGAATTTCCCCAAATTCTGAATACGAAAAAAGAATTTTCGGTATTTTTTACATCGTGGGATCGGTAATCGGTAATGAGCAATTTTACCGATTCTATTAATAGATTTTTTTCAGTTTGATTTTTTTTCATGCCAGTCTCTTTACGCGAGTCCAGAAGCCTCCCGGAAAGAGGAATGAATGATAATCAGTGCTCGTTCAATCGCGTAGAGCGGAAAAATCAAACTGAGAAAAATCTATCAATAAAACCGGTAAAATTATGCATCACTGATTACCGATCCTACGATATACGAGATACCAAAAATTCGTTTTTCGTATTCGGAATTTGGAAAAATTTTGAAAACTAAAATAACGAGTGCATTTTTTGAGAAAAAAATATAGTTTTGCATATTTTGTCCTGAAATGGACGTTCAACTTGCTCAATAATATCTTAAGTAATTTTTTTCTGGAAGGGCATAAAAAGACGCACATTTTCGTTTTTTAAAAATGTAAATACGTCAAATCTTGCCGAAGATACAGCCATTTGAATGGAAAAATAAAAAAAAACCGTTAATTTACGATAAAACCGTAAAAATTTTTTTTTTTTTATCGCCACTCGGTGAATATATTGCGATAAAATAGCTCAATTTTTTAAAATTATTTGTAGAAATTTTTTTTGTTTAGTGGCTGAAGTCAGGTAGAATCGCTCATATGTGTGTGTGTATGTGTATAGTGGCCTCCCCAAATTAAAATGTCTATCGCTCGAAAACGTTTTTAGCTACAGCCCTTAAATTTTGCAGACATGTTCGGCTCTATAGACCTCTATGTGAGGCCGCTCTTGCACGCGCGGCCTCACATAAAAATAATCAACTTCGGCTACTCACGACTGTCTTTGAAATTATGCATTTTCAACGTGGTAGGCTCACATTCCTTGCCGTTGACGACGTTCGCGGCCATTTTTTCGAGTCACGTACGTACAAAGAGCTTCGTACTTTCATCGTGTCGACATAACCTCCTGAACTGTGGCCAGATTAATCAGTTATACATCAAATTTTGTTACCACGAGTTTGCAAAGACATTCAGCTACCACTATACCGACCAGGACCTCCTGCAGGTGAGTTAATTGTCATAAATAAGTTTGGAGATAAACGCGTTTAAAGTTTTGATGCCGCTACGGACTACGTGCTCGGCTAGGCGCAGCGCGCCGTGTAAGGAGTGTTTTTTCTCTCCTGAGTTCAATTTTGCGAATTTTTTAGTCTGCTTTGTACCAAAATATTCGAATGAGATTGCAGTGACAGAATGCGACCAAAAAAAAATGAAAAAATTCGAATTTTCTCGCTGCGTAGTCCCCTTAATACAGTCTGAATAAGGTTCCATGGACGTCTCTATCCAGGTTAAACATCGTGTCGGAGACGTCCTACGGATATGCGTATAAGCAAATCTTTGAACGTCGTAGGGCATGGGCACCAAGGCGAAGCAAAGGGGGCAGCTGCCCCCCCCCCCCCTAGAGACTTGAAAAAAATTCAATCAAATGCTGTTGATTCCGGTCGGACATTTAATTTCCGCGCGATGCGATTTAGTAGCACGACAAAGCGTAACTGAGTTAATTTTTTTTAATTTCCCCACATTCTGAATACGAAAAAAGAATTTTTGGTATTTGTTATATCGTGGGATCGGTAATCGGTAATGCATAATTTTACCGATTTTATTAATAGATTTTTTTCATAAGAAGACGCACATTTACTTTTTTTAAAAATGTAAATACGTCAAATTCTGCCAAAGATACAGCTATTTGAATGGAAAAATTAAAAAAAATCTAACCAACAAGAAAAACGTCAGTAAGTCTTTGAAAATTTCGGCACTTGGTGAAAATATTTCAATAAAATAACTCAATTTCTAACAATTATTTGTAGGAATTTTTTCACTGGCTCAAGTGATGTGGAATGCCTCACAGACAACTGGAAATTTTCGGTAGATGTTACATCCTGATTTTTTTTCAGAAGATTTGAACATGTTAACATCAAAATACCCATCAAAGGTGTTATGGACCATCGACGTCCACTATAAGGAAGCAAACATGATTAATAAGAGATTTTGCTCGTCCGCCGGAAAAAAAAATGGTTTCACTATTCAGAGTTAGTTTCTTAAAATGTTTTACGCAATTCGAACCGTTGTTCTATTTTAAACGCAGATAGGATATCGACGCTCTTGCACGCGCGGCCTCACATAAAAATAATCAACTTCGGCTACTCACGACTGTCGTTAAAATTATGCATTTTCAACGTGGTAGGCTCACCTTTCTCGCCGTTGACGACATCCGCGGCCATTTTTTCGAGCCACGTACAAAGAGCTTCGTAATTCCGTCGTGTTAGCATAACTTCCTGGACTGTGGCCAGATTAGTCAGTTGTACATCAAATTTTTTTCCTACGAGTTTGCAAAGACATTCAGCTACCACTATACTGACCAGGACCTCGTGTAGGTGAGTTAATTGTCGTAAATAAGTTGTCATTAACACCGCAAGTAACTCGGAAAATCAGTAGAATCACAAAAGTAGATAAGTTGTCGGGGACATGCTTCGTGAGTGTGATTTAGGGGGGTTCGAATTTTCGATGTTCGACGCGGCCTGACCATACAAAATCGACTAACCGGAAGTATTCGCACTCACCCACATTTGCCATCGAAATCAGTTTCCTCAATATGCTTGCATGTGTGTAAAATCCATTGCCAAAAAAAAAAAAATAGATGGCAACACTCGGAAATAATGTTGAATAGTTTTTTTTCCCGAAATTGCGAAAAAAAATCGATTATTCGCGACATGTACTTCCCCATCAAAACTTATTATTACCATTTGCAGTCAACGAAATTTCAAATTACGAAAAACTCGACGAAAGATGCTGCACTCAATTCCGCTGATTCACGTGGTTGTTTTGGGAACCTGGTTTGCTGCGACTAATGGACTCGAACTGACGGCAGTTCATTTCGGGCCCGAGACGTCGACGGACTTGCAACTTCGGAAAATGGGTATTACAACTATCGCAGAACAAGCTTTTACCTATTCATCAACGGCGACGTACGTCGATCTTGCTGAGAACAGTATATCGAATCTTTCCCCCGGATTGTTCTCAACCCTCAAGAATTTGGAAGTTATGATTCTCAGCGACAACAAAATATCGGAACTTTCTCGCGGCGTCTTTGATAATCTTATAAATTTGAAAGATCTGAATCTTCCAAACAACAATATATATTTCATCTTCGATGATTCATTATCCGATCTCCGAAATTTGAAATTACTCGATCTTAGCTATAATGCAATAAGATTGCTCCCCGAGAAAATATTTTCGAATCTTCGGAAACTAGAGATTCTCAACCTTGCTTTTAACGAGATGTATTTTCTTAAAAAATCCGTATTCGCGGGCCTTGAGAGCTTGAAGTATCTTTATCTTAATGACAATTATCTATCAGAATTTCACAGTGAGACATTTTCAAACCTCGTAGGGTTGGAGGTTCTTAGTCTATCTCACAACGGCATATCCGTCTTCGCAGGTAAACATCGGTTTCGGAACCTCAGGAATTCTTTGAGGATTCTCGATCTCAGTCAGAATGTTATTTCCCACCTTTCCGGAAATACATTCACCGGCCTCCGTAATTTGGAGATTCTTGATCTTAGCGGCAATCAAATATCCGAGCTTCCACAAGGAATATTTGCAAGTCTCGGCCAATTAAAACGACTCTCCCTGCGCAACAACGTTATAACAAAAATTCACCGAAATGTTTTCTTGAAACTCTATAGTTTAGATCATCTTGATATCACCGGAAATCACATGTTGTTGTCCCGCAAGTGCCGCCTATTCTCGAAGTTTCCGCGTTCGACGACTGTCGATTGCGATTAGAACAGTTTATCCAAGTTTTGTCAACTTTTCAATTAAATTTGTGAAACTGTCGTGAATGATGTTACGGGTTGGTAAACATTTCTCGATGAAAATCGGAAAATTATTTTGGTTTTACCAGACCGTGTATTTGTGTATGTCATGTGATGTAAATAGAATAAATATGCATCGATTGTACGTATATTTTTGTGAAAATTCTAAAAAAAAAAAAGTAATGCATTCTTGTAATGAATTTTATTCCTTCAAAATGTCCTCCCAAAAAAGTTATGTACCGGGTGTCCCATTTTTATCGTACACCCGATTCATCTCGAAAAATACTACTCCGATCGAGTATTGAGTGCAATTAAACTTGAAGAGTTCGGAGGGGGACGTACAAGAATTTTTTTCCATTTGTTCCAAAATTGAAAATGGCGGTATTAACGTGGCTGACATGTTTTTTTGTAATGGAACTATGCCTTTTTCTTTCGACTACAAAATTTGTCACGTCAAAGCTAACAACTTTTGTGGAAACTCTTCTTTTATTGAGTCCATAATTTTTAGGTTATTTAATTATGAATTTTATTTATCATAATGATAAATTTTACGAAAAAGGGAGTGGCATTATTTGGTTTCGCCCCGAAAAGACCGATGGAAGACAATGAATAATCGATTTATATTAGCAAATAATGAAATCCGATTTCACCAATAGAAAAGTTTCAGGAAAACGTGCAAACAAATAGTATATTATGACACTAGGACGAACAATTTTTTTCTGACGAGTGTGAGTTTGCAGAACGAGACGAAGGCGAGTAATGCAATCACACGAGTCCAGAAAACATTTTTCGTACGAGTGTCGTACGAATTTTTATGTCACAAGGTCCATAAATGCGGTTTGAAGCGAACGAAGTGAGCGTAAAACCGCACTTTTACGGACAGCGTGACATGAAAGATATAATGTCAGTCTTGTGGTTTTCCCTTTAACCAAAAAACGTTGAACTTATCCGATTTTGCCTCAAAACTTGACTCATTTGGTTAGGTCCATCTTGATGATTTCTTCTTGTATGGTAAATTTTCCCCATCCCCGTGTCTCAAAACGTTGCTCATAGTCTAAACTACAAGAATCTGACCCAATCTTATTTTCCAAAAAAATGGACTAAGTTGATTTTTCCAACGTGCCACGGCTATATCGAATCAAATTCGCAGACACACATAGGGGGAGGGATGGGGCTGCGGATACAAGTTCCGAATGCTCGATGGTCCGACGGCTTAACATTCCGAAAAGTTTTTATTCGAATTAAATTTTCTCGAAAATTAAAATCTCCGAATTTTTTTATTCGACAATAAATCGAATCAAAATGTCCCGAAAATAATAGTTTCGATGCGACTTCGAATGAAAATGTCTCGACTTATCAATATTTAGAAAACGTGTACCCCCCAAAAATGCAATGTGTAAAAAAATCGAGACAAGTTCATTTACCTGAGGGCGGTCCGCTTTGTAAAAAAAAGTATCAGATGAAATCGATGGATTGAGCGCATGTATTTCCACCAAATACAACTTGCATTGAAAAGAGATTTAAAAATTCATAAATTTGAATATCTTAGAAATCACAGCAGTACTTGGCGAGTTAATATGTTACCGCCACAATTCAATTATCTCAATGAAGGTCTGCCTTGACTTTGAAAAAACTCGCCAAGTACTGCTGTGATTTCTAAGAAATTCAAATTTATGAATTTTTGAATCTCTTTTCAATGCAATTTGTATTCGGTGGAAATACATGAACCCAATCCATCGATTTTATCCGACACCTTTTTTTACAAAGTGGACCGCGCTCAGGTAAATGTACTTGTCTCGATTTTTTCACACATTGTGTTTTTTGGGGGGATTTAACGAGTTTTTGAAAAGTTAATATATAAACTTCAAGGAATTATTTACTTACTCACCGTGTTACTAATATTGGTAATTAATAATCCAAATGCAATTCTGAATGGAGCCAGGTTAACGTAACCTTGAACGGTATCACAGCATTTCAGTACCACTCACCTCTTATTCCAATAAATATTTGTAAAAATATTTAGATTTTCTCTGAAGGATAAAAAATCGTCCCATAAAAAGTGTATGTTGAAAAAATTTCATCTCACATTACCACACAAACGATACCTAAATATGTTCGAATCATCAATAATACCCGATCATTATCATGGATGTGATGATTTTGGAGTACCGGGAACATTGGAAAGTTTGTTTATGTATGATTAATTGCCATTTCACTGAACTGGATCCGCATTTTTTAGTCCGCTTCGGAAAAGTAAACAGGAACTATGAGATATATGCGGTTTTTATTTCAGGAATCGTTACCATGAAGAAGGGAGCCGTTGACTTCTATTAAGTCGATGGATCGCTCGTAGATTATTCCGACATCTCACTGTTATCATATCAGAATGTTTATTAATATGTATGAGATAGCTTTGTCAATCGATTACAACCAATCACTATTGTAGCATGAAAAAAATCCAGTTATTGACTGTTAAATGCCACGAAAAATAAAGAAAAATACTTTGCACCCTTGTTCACTTTCGTGACGTTGAGGGCTCCTTGTGAGTGTGATGTAAGTTGAAATCAATATACATGGGGCAATTCATGTAAAATTTAAAAAATTATAATTCGCATAAAATCTGAACTCCTTGTTAGATTTTATCCAAATTCAATAGGAAATCCCTTTTGATGATAGTGCAACTTCGTACTAAATTTCAGCCGGATATCTAGAAAATTATGGAAGCTAGAGCACTTACATTGAATTTTGGAAAATTTTCAAAACGCCATAAAATCTGAACGTCTTGTTGGATTTTGTCCAAATTGAATACGAAATCTCTTTCGATGGTAGTGCAACTTCGTACTAAATTCCAGCCAAATATCTCAAAAATTATGGAAGCTAGAGCAGTTACATTGATTTTTGGAAAAATTTCAAAACGCCATAAAATATGAATGGCTCGATGGATTTCGCCCAAATTCAATCGGGTTTCTCTTTGGATAATTGCGCAGCTTCGTACCGAATTTAAGTCCGATATCTCAACAATTGCTCCAGTTAGAGTGTAAAGATCGTTTTTTTTCACATTAAAAAATGCTTTCAAAGTAAAGCAATGCGTGGATTTTTTCCAAATTCAGTATCGAGCATCTCCCTGTACTCGTACAACATTATACTGAATTTGAGCTCGATATCTCTAAAATTGTGGGAGCTAGAGACCAAAAATAATTTTTTGAATTTTGGAAAAATGCTGTGAAAACAAAACAACTTGATAGATTTTTCCAACAATTAAATTGTGCTATGCGCCGTGAACCCTTCACATGTGTGACAAATTTCAGCTTGATATCTCGAGCCGTTCTCAAGATGTGAGCGGTCAACCATTACTACACACACACACACACACACACACACACACACACACATACACACACACACACACACACACACACACACACACACACACATCCGGACATTTTTTCTAAATGTGTTTTTTAGGTGTTTTGAGACATACTGAACACGTTTTCATGAACATCTCGAAAAAAAAAAATTCACGAAAACAAAGCTTCCTCTATGAGGAAGCAAAACAAACTGCAGCGACTCCTCGCTTAGTAACGATACTCGTAGTATCATCGACATTTTTCAATAACCTTTTCCGCGTCTGGTTCACTAACGTCATCGCTGTATAAAGTCCGGTAGCACGGATTATCAATAACTGAATGGGGTGGATAAATAAAAATATCAACGACAAGAGACTCTCAACGATACACCGTCTATTATTAATTTTTGCCCTAACCAAGGTGACCCTGAAGCTCCGCAGCTATCTGCCGAGATGGAAAAAAAGTCACATTACTCCGCTTCCTTATCTCGCACCTTCCAGTGACTGTTCCAATCTTATAACGTTAATGCATCCTACTGCTAAAAGCTCGACCAATAGCACGAATGCCACGTAAAGAAAATTCCGATTTTACGTCTCCAAACGATAAGAGATCCTATCAGTCGTGTCACGACTGATCGATGAGAATTTCGGCAGCAGTATTGATAACTCACCGAAAACCTACCCACCAGAATGGTTTGGGGCGGAGTGCGTGATTGATTCCAACTTATTGGTTACTTATCGAAATGTAGCGATCGATCTTGAGCGACGCACGTGTCTACCGTCCCGAAATCGTTCTAAACATTTCTCAACGGAAATCCGGAAAAAGTCTGTCAGGTTGCACTCCTTCGATCGACGAAATAATTCTTCGACGCGGTCTGCGTATAATGTCGTGTCAAAAACAGCTGTATAATTAATAATTTTAGGGGCAAGCTTATAATTGATATTACAATAATGAAATTAAAAAATAAAATATATAATTTAATTTCATTCTTTTGAATAAAAATTTAATAATTTATTTGTGTTTAATTCAATAAAAAAGAGTAAATTTAATTAATTATTAAAATAAGTTTAAAAATTAATAAAAAATATAATAATGATTAAACTAGTATATATATAATTTATCAATATATTTAATTATAAGCAAATTAAATAATATAAATTTAAGGAATTAGGCAAATTATTTTAATAATAAATAGACGCGACCTCCAAAATCTCCTCGAAAATTTTTGCTCTCAAGGGCTGGGTTAGGGTTTTCACTTTCGAAAAAATTTTCACAAAGAATTTTCAGTTTTCACCTTCGAATTTTTGTTTTGTCTTATCTTATTGTTTACCATTCCAAGAATATGTCGTTAATATTTCAAACTGATCTAAGCAATATTCTTGATATTGTCGTCTTATTAATCTCTTGGCCCTTGACGCTAAGTTAAACAACGCTAACAATAAGTTAAACAACTAATTTAACGAAGAAGAATAAAGCAAATACTTGACAGAAAAGAGGCTGAAAACATCGACAATGCCGCAGGAATTCTGCTCCATGGAGCAGAAATCGATGATTCTGTGTGACTTGGAAAAAAAATGTTTCCTTCACGTTTTTAGTTCATAAACTTTAGACGCGTTTTTTTCAAATCTACTTTTTTAAAGTCCGTGTTCACTGTCATTTAAAAACTACTTGACGGATCCATTTCAAACTTTGTACACATTTTCGACATATAAAATACCTCCCCCCAACGTTTAGTAATTTTTTTTTGTTTACATTGAAGGTGTTTCCCATCCACAAAATGGCGGAATTTTTCGTGGAAAATCACAGTTCGAACTTCAGATGGCCGCCAAGAACGTTTAAATAAATTAAAAAAATTATCAGAAAACGTTAGGGGAAAGATTTGATTATAATTTAACTCAATCTTCATGGTTTTTAATTTTCAGATAATTTCCGGCCGAGTTATAGTGAACGGCGCAAATTGTTTTTTTTTCCCAAGACGCTCTGGCAAAAGCTCTGTTACCGGTTTATGCTTTAATATTCCTGCATGATAAAATTACACAACATTGCCAAAAGTATGCTCAATAATGTACAAAAGGTTCGAATAAAATTTCTCAATCCATATTTGGGAAAAGAAATCGCAAACAAAGTTTTTTTTTACGCTGAAACCTTAACTCCTCCCTTAACAACCCTACGCATCTTGCTGCCATGCGTCGGGGAGACCAGTGAGAAAGCGGACCAAAACAAAATCCAAGACCAAGATCTGTGGCAATATGTCGCATAATTTTGTCATAACTCAAGCGCTTTGGGCGTGAGCCTACGCGAAGCAGAAGTTCGCATCTTTGAAACAAGAGCCTCGAAACTCGTGTGTGTGTGGGTGTTGAACGAATATTTGAAAAAATCAGTGTAAGCCGTAAACGGACAATTTTCACAGTCTCGTAACATAATGTCTATGGATGTTTGTTTTGCATCTCGCCAGCACGAAAATGCGTATCAAAATCGAAGCGCGAATCACCCCTTGGGATTGAAAAGCCGTCGAATTTGTTATATTGAAATGGTACCTGGCCCATCGCTAGTCCATTCGGGATATTCAGCAACTGGGGATGAAGCTTGTTGGAGGGTGAATACAGTACTTGTGAATCTGGATTTTTCCCAACACTTTTAGGGTCGGTTCGGCAGCTCTTTACCGCGGGAGGGGGGAAGTACGAATTCAGGTTGGGCTCGAAATTCGGAACGAGCAATGTTCGGAAAGGCCAAAATTCGGATCGTGCAATGTTTGGAACGGTCAAAATTCGGAATACGTATATATAGGTATAGTTGGCGTACTTCGTCCGCCGGCTGCGAGACTACATTGCCTTTCGAACTTTCCCACGCGTAAACTATCAATGCTAGATATATACCGTCGTGGACTTTTTTGTAGGAAATTCAATTCTCTACAACATTGTTCATGTAAACTTTTCGTCTATATAGCGTTGTTCAGGCAGCGTTTGTACAGGAAGATAAAAATATATTCATTGATCCAATACATTTTTATCTTCCTGTCCAAACGCTGGCTGAACAACGCTATATAGGCCAAAAGTTTACATGAACGATGTTGTAAAGAATTAAAAGTCCACGACGGCATATGTCTAGCATTGATAGTGTACGCGCGGGAAAGCTCTAAAGTCGGGCAATGTAGTCTCGCGGCCGGCAAACGAGGTACGCAACTATACCTATATATACGTATTCCAAATCTCGACCGTTCCGAGCGTTGTCGTCCCAAGCATTGCGCGTTCCGAATTCAGTCCCTTCCGAACATTGCTCGTTCCGAATTTCGAGCCCAACCCAGGGATCCATGGCTACGAAAGAAACGAGAATGCTATAATACACTCGGTACACGTTTTTCCATGTTTTTTCAAACCGATGGGCTTATTATATGTATATGTTCTGTATACACTCGAAGCTGCAAGTTTTCCTCGTTGGTGCACGAGAACAGTTTAGAAAGTCGACGTGTGAGACGACGACGGCAGCCACGTCAACGACGACTACTACCACAACCCTAGACGGTATTATCATAGGCTCTTGAATACAAAAGGCTTCGCTCTTGCTTGAACTCGGAGACGACGTACCGCTTCAACGTCGTCGCGGTAGGCAAAGTTTATTCTCAAAGAGAGGGATAGCATGAGCGAGAAGAAGAAAAAAAAGCATAATAAACGACTCGCGAACTCCGTGGTTTGCTGGCAATTCCGACAACCGTGCAGCCTCCCGGAGCTTCGACTGGCTAATTTTCTCATGAAACTTTTCGTGCCCTCTCATATTGCTGCTATGGAAATACTTCCCAACGTGGGGCAATCTTTTCAACGACGAATATTGCCGGAGGATTGAAATTCATCGAAGTTACGACGAAGAACCTGATAAGCCGAGGCCACGAATAGTTGAATAGAAAAACTGTCAGTTCTTCATGGACGTTTGAAATTTTGACATGTTAACTACTATGAAAGAATAAATCATTTGACGGAAAACGGTGCAAAGTAATATCGAGCCTTGGCTATGCTTGATTTATCGGTATTTAGCTATTATACATGATATCTGTCCAGAATCTAATCAGGATGTCACTATTTTATTCGGTAATCTTAGTCGGCGATTATACAGCATCGAAGTAACATAAAATAGGAAGGAGGAACTGTTAGGATACTATTCGGAATTACTAGATGCTGACTCGTCAAGCCAGCTAGCTTCTATGTAGCCCAAGAGGACTAAAACCATAGTTAATATCTAATCGCTTATTCAATCAAAATTTGAAGGAATAACTCATTCGCATTAGTCATATGATTCGATATATCCTCCAGAGAAAAAATTATATAAAAACCATATATGGGGTTGGGCATATACAGACTATACATAGACTATGTCTATGGATAGTCTTTGAAGTCTACATGCATAGTCTATATAAAGTCTACATATGGTCTATGCATACCCTAATGAAAAAAATATGTATAAGCTATATATGAGATTGAATAAACGTAGCCAATAGACAATATATGCATAGACAGTAATATAATAGTCTATGTATAGTCTACATATAGTCTATGCATGGTCTATGCATGTCCAATCCCATATACAGCTTATAAATAGACCATCCCAAGTAAAAAATATAGATATAGAGTCTATATATAAGCTATATATGGGATAGAGCATACATAGATAATATATAGACTATACATAGACTATACAGAATCTATGCATAGTCTATATATAGTTACGCATAGTCTACATATGCCCAACCCCATATATAGTTTATACATAATTTCTTTACTTGGGTCACGTTTTTCACGAAAAATTCGATCGATTCTAATTAACGTTATAGTACTCAACGTTATAGAGTTAACGTATTAACTAGTCATAGTTAACGTATGGTTCGTGCTAGATAAATTATATCAAGCTTCTCTGCAATTTCCCAATTTATCTCTCGCAAACTAGCTGCCTGGTTGTATGACGAACCTAACCACTCATTGTTAGTGCCATTATACGCACGACATATATCAATGCGGTGTTATTAAATTGTCCTGAATCGATTATAGCTATACATTAATGTATTCGGAAAATATTTTCTGTTGCTCAAGACGTTGAACGATAATTTCGCCCAGTGCGTTTTGCATGTGTTCGTCCATCGGTACGATCGACAATTGCACAAGGAAATTGCAATCAGTCGCCTCAATCAATCCTACCCACGCGACATATCCCAGACCGTTAGTCAGCCACTGGAGGTCCCAATTACGCGGTAGGAAGCTCGTTCGATTCGCCCGAATTGTTGTGACGTTGCTTGTTATATCGGTACAAGTTATACACCGCGTTCCAGTGCTCTGCACCATATCGTCATGCGGAAGCCCGTGTGGAAATCGGGTAGGGATTCCCTCGATTGAATCCAGCGCATGGCTAGGTTTCCCGTATACAGTTTACTTCTAAAGTAGCTGGATAGAAACTAGCCACAATGCATGTATAGGTGTCCGGCTATCCAGGCGCTAGCCAGTTATTTCATTCCAGATCAACCGTAGGGAGGCTAAGCAGTGTCTAGCTAGCACACATCGGTAGATGACGACGCCATCTAATGCCTTTTGCAGACACCCGTTGGCGCCGCAGCTAGAGACGCGCAATGTGTGTGCTCGCAGCTTCTGATTGGTCAACGGGTAAAGCGACTGTTGCCGGCACATGCGCTGCGATCGGTTTTCGGCACAGCTGTTTCACGATCAAACCTAGCCTCACTTTTATGAATTATTTCGCGAGTTCGACTAAAAAAATATAAGTGACGAGAGAAAGCGAGAACTTGTTCGGGACCGAGTGAAACTACACCGTGCAGTGACAAAAAAAAAGTCGAGGAGTTATTAAGAAGACGTTCGCGGGACTACCGTTGTCGATGTAAGTAGTTAATTTTTCAATTTCTCCTTGTATTTTTATAGTATGCATGCATCCTCATGTTATGCGTTGTGGTTAGATCATCCAGTTTCTCTTATGTTCTAGGTTATGTTCTCTTTCGTCAAGTGTCAACATTTTGGGTTTATCCTTACTTTTGGTGAGCATTTATTCCTTATTGGTTTCGTTGGTAATATGAAAATTGTGAAAAGACCATAGAATATTTGCCGGTCTTCTCACAATTTTCATATTTCTATCGTTACCGATAAGAAATAAAGATTCTCCGGTCGTCTCACAATTTTCATATTTGTAGCATAACCGATAAGAAATCAAGATTCTCCGGTGTTCTCACAATTTTCATATTTCTAACATAACCGATAAGAAATAAAAATTCTCCGGTCATCTCACAATTTTCATATTTCCAGCGTAACCAATGAGAAATAAAGATTCTCCGGTCGTCTCACAATTTTCATATTTGTAGCATAACCGATAAGAAATCAAGATTCTCCGATGTTCTCACAATTTTCATATTTCTAACATAACCGATAAGAAATAAACATTCTCCGGTCATCTCACAATTTTCATATTTCTAGCGTAACCGATGAGAAATAAAGATTCTCCGGTCGTCTCACAATTTTCATATTCCTACTGTAACCGATAAAAAATCATGATTTTGAGATCTTCTCACAATTTTCATATTGCGTAACCGATAAGAAATGAAGATTCTTCGGTCTTCTCAGAATTTTCATATTTCTAGCGAAACCGATAAGAAATAAAGATGTCTCTATTCGGACCAGAGAATCTTTATTTCTTATCGGTTACGCTAGAAATATGGAAATTGTGAGAAGACCGGAGAATGTTTATTTCTTATCGGTTATGTTAGAAATATAAAAATTGTGAGAAGACCAGAGAATCTTGATTTCTTATCGGTTACGCTAGAAATTTGAAAATTGTGAGACGACCGGAGAATCTTTATTTCTTATCGGTTACGCTAGAAATATGAAAATAGTGAGAAGACCGGAGAAAGTTTATTTCTTATCGGTTATGTTAGAAATATGAAAATTGTGAGACGACTGGAGAATCTTTATTTCTTATCGGTTACGCTAGAAATATGAAAATTGTGAGAAGACCGGAGAATGTTTATTTCTTATCGGTTATGTTAGAAATATGAAAATTGTAAGCAGACCAGAGAATCTTGATTTCTTATCGGTGACGCTAGAAATATGAAAATTGTGAGACGACCGGAGAATTTTTATTTCTTATCGGTTAAGCTAGAAATATGAAAATTGTGAGAAGACCGGAAAATGTTTATTTCTTATCGGTTATGTTAGAAATATGAAAATTGTTAGAAGACCGGAGAATCTTTATTTCTTATCGGTTATGCTAGAAATATGAAAATTGTGAGAAGACCAGAGAGTCTTCATTTCTTATCGGTTTTCCTAGAAATATGAAAATTGTGAGAAGACCGGAGAATCTTTATTTCTGATCGGTTTTGCTGCTAATATCAAGTTCATACAATATATATTTAATAAATACTTAATAAAAATATATTAACTGTATTGTGTAGTTTCAGATGTATTGATGGTCTCGCGGCTTTAAACAGCAGCCCCAGAATCACAGATGGGTAGTATCTATCGCAACACGGAGCTGTTCTCTCCAATGTAAAGGACTGGGGAGTTCCTCGTCATTCCCGACAAGCACGAAACCAAACATCGAAAATACTAGTATAGAAGCGAAAGAGTAGAAAATAGTAAAAAAAGTATAATATAATAAAAAACTAGTATAAAATGAATAGAATGGTAAGAAAATGAAAATATGAAACAAAAATAAAATTAATATTATATTTTTTATTATATATTGCCGTTTTATTTGTGTCAAATTTCTTTCCAGCGTACTAAGCGTCGAAATGCCCCCCCCCTCTTGGGAGGGGGAGGGGGACATTTCTATCGGTCTAAATTATATAGGTGGTGGCTAGTCCCTAGTCGGTTTTCCGGGACCGAACGGAGTAACGCTAGCCAGGCCCCGACCCGCAATCTTGGACAGCGGCGGGACAGGCCAAGCGTTACACATAGCACCAGGGCCTGCCCAGACTGCCGGGCTAGAACCTGGACATAATCCCGGAAACCTAGCCAGGGCCCGGCTTGTTCCGGGACGAAATTTCCACACGGGAGCAAATGGCACGGCCGTTGGCCATTACGAACGGTGGTTGCGTTCTCGATAACGCGTTCAGAGTCCGAGTCAAAGGTGCAAGCACGATACGCCCGAAATTCCGACGTCCCAATTAACTCAAACCGGACGACAACATCCGTTAGTGCTTCGGGTACGAAATTATGAAGGTTTTCTCGTTATTTCGTCAGTTTGCACAGACGTCCGAAAGTTCGTTGTGAATATTTCGTGAAATCGCTGTTTTGTAGGACGCCAAAACCCTTTCATGTAGAACGCTGGTTCCACAAAACGTTCGGAAGAAATTCTGTGTCCATGTGGAAATGGTAGTCGGTAGTTTGAATGCTTCAGTTGAAAAACCGGGTTGGGATCGAAATCCCGAACGAGCAATGTCCAGAAAGGTAAATATCACGAACGCGCAATGCCCCGAACGCCTACCAGTCAGCGCGGTTTTCATCATTTCCTAACTTTCGAGCTTTCCCACGGGTAAGTTATCACAGTAAGATTCAAGTCCACTTGTTATGATTCAAGTCCTCGATGTGTCACACTAACAACTTGGATGACCTAACGAAGCTTTTTTTCCTCGACTATTCGAGGGCTTTTACGGAATATCGAAACCGTCAAGTAATTTAGAAGAGATTCATTTATTCGAGATTTTTCAACTTGATTTATTTTTTTCGTGAACAGTCGCGTCAAGCTCACCTTTCAAAGCTGAGACAAAATAATTTCACAATTTAACCAAGTACCTACGATATCATAGGGTATTTGGTAGAAAGCGTTGAAAGTCGTAAGAATTACATAAAATTTGAAATTGATCATTCACGACTGTCAAAAATTATGAACCTGCGAGCTATGCATTTTGTGACTGACTGAATGAATGACCTAAAATTTCATAAGCTACTTATGTATATTACACACCGAGGTTAAACTACTAGCCGCAACCCTTATTCAAACACATTGAAATCATATTTTCTTACAGAATTTACGACTCTTGAGTTGATACATCACCTCAATATCTTCAAACTTTATTTTCTCATTATTTTCATTTTCGATGCATTAAGCCTTGTACATAACTGTGTCCTAATTTTTCTCAGATATCCACGAATTTGCATCATTTTGTCCATTTACGGCAGAACTTTACTTTAGGTACTCAACCCTGCACAGGGGTCCCCCACAACATTTTTATGGTCCTCGCGTTTCAGCAGCTTGGGTAGTCAGGAAAAACTATTGGTCGCATTGAGAGGGGGAACCGTCTAGACCAGACTCCCGCAGAAAAAAACCGTTATTTATAGTCACCGAGTGATACAGTTTTTGTTTCCTGAGAGCCTGGGGTTAACGTAACCCCACACTTTTCTGCTACATATTATTTTTTAATTGTTTACATTATTTTTGATAATTCGATCTGTAAATTCTTGTGAATTTTGAATTTTCATTCATCACTTCATATAATAGCGTATAACAACGTATTATATAATAACGTATAATAAAGTATAACTACTCTTAGATATATCACAGTATAATCAGATTCATATTCTTTGATATATTTTTTTTATAATAAAAGAACTATCTTTGCACGTCAAATGATATTTTTAAACATCTATTTACACTGTTCCCTCAATATATCACGCCCAAGAAAATGCAAATTTAACCAACAAAAAAAGCCACCCCTTCACCCCTTGTGAAATTATTCAAGGACTTCCAATTTTCCGTTGGCAAATTTTTCACGCTTCGTCCATATATTCTTTTCTAAGAATCAACGAGACGTTTTTCCAAAATACGCGCACAACAAACTTTATGAATTTTATTATTTTTCTTTGCATTAAGTGGAAAACGCTAAAATCTTTTTGTTTAGCTTATTCAATCGCACTTTTCACAACGAAAAAGTTCTTCACGCTTTGAGGATGCGATTGAAAAAAAGAAATGTCTTCACTTCCAAATCTTTAGTTTACGGCATCTATTGAAACTGCAGATAGAGCGATAGGTAAAAAGGAGAACCGGTCTGTTCAACATTTGTAAATGTTGACATGCGGTGAATTCAACATAAAACTCAACATACACTCTTTCAACTACGTTCATTTCAACATTATATTTTCCGACTACATTCATATCAACATTATCTTTCTCAACATATAATTCAACATATATAGTTCTTCTGGGTTTATTTGGCTCCATTCGACTTCTGGGATTTTTTTGTTCCTTTGGATCCTTTCAGGTTCTCCTGAGTTTTTTGGGTTGCGTTATTCCGCACAACAATAATTCCCACGACCGCGAATCGGTCTTTCAATTCCGTCGTTAATCTATTCGAAAAATATGTCCCTGCATTATTGACCTTCAAATTTGATGGAAAAGCGAAATTTCGTTTCCCTCACTTTACTCTTTGAAGAGAACATTTCCCTACTCATTCTCATCCTTTGCATTATTTCCGAATGGACCCCTAGCAATCAATGTTGATTGTGATTGTTTTTTTGCTAATGTGTATGCATGTTAATAATATTCGTGTTGATTTTTTGTTGTCTTGATTTGTGTGTGTGTGTGTTAAATTTGTTTGTGTTGAGTTGTGTGTGTCTTTAGTTTGTTTGTTAAATTTCTAAATGTTAAATAAACATGTAACCGATATATAACTAAGCTTGAACGGATAGTCTATGGTCCTGGAATTAATTGATTCGTATAATTTTTCATTTTCAAATTTGTAAAAACATCAACAACAAGACGGTAAATATCAGGAGATTGGGGGGGTGTTGCGAGAGCTTTTTTTCCCGCTCAGTTCTCGAAGCAGTCTGTGGTAGTAGCCGCGCAGGGCGCGTCGAGCGAGAAGGAGGACGAGTGGGGTATCCGACGACGACGAGGAGCGCGAACTCGCGCAATCGATTGCGATATATCGCAGCGCCCAGAGCAGCAGCAGCAGCAGCAGCAGCAGCAGCAGCGCCAGCGAAGCTGCCCCCTCTGCCCCTCGCAGCAGCGAGGGTAGTCGCAAGGGTGGCAGCTTGCGCGCGGCGCCTGCGCCCCGCGATCCGCGCTCCCATTGGCCGGCGATGATGTCATGCAGTCTCCCCTAGCTCTGCGATATCATCTGCGGGCTTTTCTGCAGTCGACACCGACCACTCGAGCGGCGTAGCAGCCGCTACGTTCACCCGGAAACAAACAAAAAAACACAACATTTTTTTATTTTTAACACACCTGTGATTTACACAAACGACGAGTCCTAACGACACCTCTCGGTTTTCGTAATTGTGTGCTTCGCCCCGGAGGACGGTTCGTCTCATCAAACCGGCTGCTTTGGGACAACATCCGGGGGTACGTCTTGAGTCGCCGACAGACACCACCGGTGAGTTTTCACCCAGCAAATGCTTTGCTGCTTCTCTTCGATATAAATATACGTTCGAACCCGGATAATTCATCCCCCTCACCGTTCATAACTCGTCTCATCGCGACAACTACGGTTTCAACAACGTCATTCACATTCGTTCGGCGTTATTGAACTTGTTTTTTTTTTTTTTATGAACGAAAATTTCACTATTTCGAACGTGGTTCCAAATCCAGTTTTATTAGAGGTTAAAAAAAAGAAAAATAATTGAATCATTAATGATTTTTTTTATTTTAAACAAAAATTTCACGATTTCGAAGGTGGTTTCAAATCCCATTTTATTAGATGTGAAAAAAAGAAACATAATTAAATCAATACTGATTTATTTTTTTCTATTTGCTATTTTTTCGTGGTGATATGACATATTGCAAAACGAGAAAATTTGACTATTTGGAATTCGATTCAGTGATCATCGGCAAATCGAAATTTAAACATTTTGAAACCCTTGTCGAGTCACTCTGGGGTATGTATGTCTGAGTACACGTGCGTGGGGTCATTGTGTCATACTCGTAGTTCTTTCGCAAGTGTCTGGTGTTGCGACGTACCGACTATTTTACACTGACACACGGCTGTGTCCGTTGTTCTCAGCAATGAAATAATAATTCGACAAAATGAGATTTACGTGTGCAGCACGTAGTCGAGTGCTTTGTTATGATTCAACTGTGACGATGCGATTTCGTTGCACCCGCTTAATTAGCATAATTTTACCATCAAATGGCATTTTGTGCATCAATTGGATGAAATTTGTCACAAAGAGTTGTTACATCGAAAACGTAGAGATTATTTCGTATCAATATTATTCATCGAAAAAGCTACTTTCAATTTGAATCTCAATGAATAGGTTTCGAATGCTATATTTTCCATCGTGTTTTAAGAGGAAGTTGTTTTCTTCTTGATTGTGCCATGTTTATCGTGATACATCTCTTTATCCCGATTATTCACTCTAGCCAGATCAGTATTCGATGCGTGTAAAGCGAATCAAATGTTTCGACAAACATTAATTATGCTCTTCACAGCAATTTTTATGCTCCATAACAAAAAAATAATTCTCATATTCTTGTCTCATAACCCAAATTTACCGATGTTATTTTTTGGTTTTCTATTTTTTTTCCTTTCAAATTAAATTAATTGCTCAGTTAATTCGCGATAATTAACGAATCAATGAAAAAAAAACAATTCTCATCCAATTGTATTTATGCACTGAAATAAATGTGCGATTGAAAAAAAAAAAAAAAAAAAAAAAAAACAAATCTTTCAAACAGTTTCCAATTACCATTTCGATTTCGTATAAAATTGCAATATCAATTTTTGACAACCCACGAAAGAATTATTTTTTTGAATCAAACATATAATTTCGTTTTCCATCGAGACACTGAAGGTGGATTTTTTCTTTGTCAAATCGATCTGTTCTCCGGCCATTCAAGAAAACAGCGTGAGGTTCGGAACGGTCCTTGCTAATTACGGGATGTCGGAAGCAACATGGAGAGTCGTTGGAATGAGAGAGTTGTCCGGTAGAGTCGGTTTGTTTGGCTCTCGTTGCGGATATGTAGGAAAACGATTTCGGGACTGATTTTGGGTTTGTGGGAGTTACAGGAATTCTGTGTGAAGCGTGAATATGCGGACCATCTCAACTGTCTGGAAGCCAAATTACAGCCGGCTTTTATGCAATTGTTCACCTGCGCCAAAATGAGAGTGAGGGCGCTGGACCGCTAACCACCACGTTTTGAGCTATGTTTTGCAGTCGTATACATATATACATATATACATACATATATATGTATACGTTTTCATATTGTCTATGTCGTAGCTCCTAACTCTGTGCTTCACGACCAACTTTACTCGTTTCAATCCCTCGGCTCGGTCGGCCAAAGTGGGTGGCCTCGTTTGTTAAGTGACGGCGGTCAGCCATGAGACATGTATACATATATATTGTAGTTCGCCACCCGGCCCACCCGATCGTACCAACTCATTTTTGTCCATTGTTCGGGGTTGTTGGACCAGACGAAACATTCAATTGAAAAAATAACCGATGGCAATAAAAACGTAGAGAGGCAATGAATGAATTTCCATTGCTTCGTGGAAGTGGGGAATACGATCGAAAAATTTGAGAGAATAGAGGTACACAGATTCAGAAAATCCTGAGATGATGAGTATCGAGTAAGCTGCACACAAAAATGACTCATGATTTTATTCCTGAAATTAAATTTTAACTTACACGATAAAATTATTTTCCTTTACTTCGAATTCGCAACATTTTTGCCTTCGTAATGTCAAATTACTGAGTTTAGTGTTGTTGTGGAATACTTTTTAGTCTCTGAGTCGAATAATTGGATATTTATTGATGAAAAATATGAGAAATATGAATTTTTCATAGTTTTGGCTGAAATATAACTGAATAGTGGATAAAAAGTTGAATCTTCATAAAAAATACCATCTTGACAAACTTGAAAATGAAGTTTAGTCGAGTGTAAAAATTAGAAAAACATTGAAACGTCTAACAATTGGTTATAACAAAAAAACATTATATCCAAGTTTCGATCAATGCACTATCGAAACTATTAATTCTCACCGTTGTACAGGACCATCGATAGCTACGCAAAAAAACTTTTCTCGTTTTAGACTAAACGTCTGTTATTGTAATAGTTTGTTGTTGTTGTCGTAGGTCGGGAATAACGATTCCGAGCCGCTAATCTGAGTAAAAGCACTTCCGGAAAGTAACTTGTTCGTAGTTTATTTTTACTCAACGTTGTTGACAGTTTCTCATCGTGACGCAAAACTTTTCTCGTTTCGAGGTAACCCGTGAGATAAATAAGAGATTTATGGATTCACGAGAATTTCCTGTACCTCGACCTCTCTCGAGGCTTTTAACCCGCAACAATAAAATCCATCTTGGTATTCACGATTCGTTTTATCTGCGGAGTGTAACTCGAGCTTGGACTACGTGGCAGATTATGTTTGTAAATGAGTCGCCTCCTGTCATCCCCCCCGCCGCCCCTCGGCCATTTCACGAGCTGGGCACGAAATTCGGAACGAGTGATGTCCGGAAAGGCCAAAATACGGAACGCGCAATGTTTGGAACGACAATGCTCGGAACGGTCAAGATTCGGAATACGTGTATATAGGTATAGTTAGCGTACCTCGTCCGCCGGCCGCGAGACTACATTGCCCGACTTTCGAGCTTTCCCACGCATAAGCTATCAATGTTAGACATATGCCGTCGCGGACTTTTTTGTAGGAAATTTAATTCTCTACAACATTTTTCATGTAAACTTTTGGTCTATATAGCGTTGTTCAGCCAGCGTTTGGACAGGAAGATAAAAATGTATTGAATCAATGAATATATTTTTATCTTCCTCTTCAAACGCTGGCTGAACAACGCTAAATATACCAAAAGTGTATATCAACAATGTTGTAGAAAATTAAATTTTCTACAGAAAAGTCCGCGACGGCATATATCTATCATTGATAGTTTACGCGTGGGCAAGCTCGAAAGTCGGTGGCAAGCAATGTAGTCTCGCGGCCGGCGGACGAGGTACTCAACTATACCTATATATATATATATATATATACGTTTTCCGAATCTCAACCGTTCCGAATCTTGACCGTTCCAAACATTGCGCGTTCCGAATTTTAGCCTTTCCGAACATTGATCGTTCAGAATTTCGAGCTAAACCCCATTTTACATTCATGACGTCGAGCAGCGGTTGTTGCGTTACACGATACGCGTTTCTTGAATAATAATTCGGTCTGAATTAATTGCTTCTCGCGGATCAGAGTGGCCGAGAGAGACAACAAACGCCCCCACTCTTCACCCACGTGCCGTCACATATTTCGCCTCGAAAAAATTTCTTTTGACGTGTCGTTAAGGCGATTTTCAAGCCCCTCGAGCTACTCCGAAGCTCTTCTCTCTCTGTCCCGCAATCTCTTTGCATTCTTCTCTCGCATTGTTTCACCACCCTCCGGAACCCCCATTGCACTCGCAGCCTCGTCGGGCAGCCTTTGCCGCCTGATCGGAATATCCCATCCGTTTCACTCGATCCTCGACTCTGGGCTGCTTTTACAGTTACTTTTAAAAGATTTTCTCATTTCGTCACTCATCGCGTTTCTCCGCCCCCCCCCACCCTCACCCCCTGTCGCCATTGAATTTTCAATCCACTTCGCTCTCTAGCTGTTACCCCGCACTCTCTCCGCCGTCCTAATCCGATTCGAGTGTTTATCGCTTTTTTATCCCTTCCAACATTCATTCTCTTTAATAACATTTGTAAAGCCGGTCGACGCGTCTTCTCGACTTTCGATCACTTTTAGTGGCTTTTCATCGCCGAGAATCGAGCGCTTGCGAATTGTGAAAACACATCGAAGAGGGTGGAGCTCGAAATTCAGAACAAGCAATTCTCTGAATGACGATGCTTTGAACGGTCAAAATTCCAAAAACATATACATATATTATGGGTGGTTCTTATTTGGGTCATCTTTGAAATGTGAATGGGGTCGGTGTCAATCAATGGCAAAAAAAAAAAAAAAAATGTTGAGCCTATTTTGAACCTCTTAGTGCGACTCCTTCACCTGCCGAGAAGCAGGTGAAGTTTCCCATTTAAAATACACGCATCAGTTTTTTTCCATCCCGGTATTTATATTGGGGGGAGGACTAATTATTTTTTTTTAAATCCAATACTATATGGAACTTACGGGTATACCTCCTACTTTCAGGAAAAAAATATAACACGTGTTCGGGTCATTTCATGCCACATTTACATGGATCATTTCATGCTGAATTAACCGGTGCGAAGGTGCGTGTAAATGTGGCTTGAAATGATCCATACACGTGTTATATTTTTTGCTCGATATTATAATATTTTTTTCTTAATAGTATACTATTTCGAGAGTACAACCCAAAAAGATTTTTGGATTTATCTAAAAAATTGAAAATTTGGCGATTTCTTAAGTCAAATAGGATAATTTTTCGAAAAAATGTATTGTCTCGTTTGTTTGTGAAAAAACAAATTATTCAAAAAGAAAAAATCGGACTATAAAGAGGAAGTCTTAAAGTTCATTCTCGTACAAGATTCAAGTCAACACATGAAAAAGAACGCAAATGGCAGCTGTTTTTCTGCGTAGGGTACGTTAGACCCAGTGTGACCATTTTGGAGATGTGACCGTTACTGGTTAATTTCAATGAAACGAGAATATAATTTCTTTCTCAAGAATATCATATTAACAATTTTAGATTATGAACATTATCAAGTTACCAAATAGAAATATTCTTCTAGGAATATTTATCTAGGACAGAGGAAAGATCGAAAACGCAGCAACGCATCACCGTGTCGTTAAGTTTACTGAATCTTATGAAAATAGCTTCCGGAAGGACCTAATGCCTTGGTCCATTGGTAGCATTAAGAATGAAAAAATTTTTATCTACGTAAATGGATGTTAAAGTGAGGATAAAAAAAACTGTTTACTTCCGCGATGCGACTCGGTACAAATTTTCGCCCACAACTTGGCGAATATCTACTAGCAATAAATGTTTTTCAATTTACCTCGCGCATTTCGAGTCGAGCCGCAATTTAACCTTGAATGCCCCAAAGATCTCACAATTACAACTAATCTAATAAATTAAAAGGGTCTGCTATTACTCTGTGTTTGCTTACTCAATCGGTTACGCAATAGGCCTACCCTATTGCGTAATAACAAAGTAGAATCTTATTATTATGCATTGACAAATGTCATATTTTAAATAACAATTATTCATCAATTAAGAAAAACCTGTTACCCGTTCAAAGATCATTATTTGACAAAGACATTTTTTAAAAATATAGTCGTATCAATAAATAAAGAATAAAATGAATAAAAATGATATCACTCGGCCGTGTGATCGGTATTTCGTGTTTCACACCGTGAACAACTCTGTGAAACTTTGTCGACTATCGTTTTCACACCCGGTTCCCATTTATGGACCAATAAATTCGCCCCATTTATTCCACCGGCGGTCCCCCGAAGACTCGTCCAAATAGATGTCAGTTGGGTTGAAAGACCTCTTACCGATATCGAGACTGTCGCTTTTACAAGCTCGTAACGCGAGTTTACACGGGCGATCAGACCTCATGGTCGTTGCTCTCAGGAACATCCCTGGCCAACGGTAACACTTGCCTGTGCGTCGTAAACGGGGGAACGCGTTGCGACCCATGATTCAAGTATCTCGTTAAAATAATTATTACACGCATCATAGTTTAGCCATGAGTACCCATTATCGAATATGGAATGAAAATGGATCGTGAATACGTGTAAATGTGAAATAATCATAAAATATTTATTATTTTGTCCATCTCTCTTCTCTTTCTCTCTCTCTCTCTTTTTTTATAATTCGATTTCAACGTTTTGTTATTATTTACAACCTGACTACCGTTATCTTTCGTTAATTTTATTTTTTTACTGGGGTTATTTTTATTGCATGTATTTTATTTTTTTTTGTTATTATTATCAATCATTTCGTTATTTTATTATATTTATCTTTATTGCCTAAAGTTATGACTATGGCATAATAAACAAATCAAATCAAATCAAAATCTCTTTCTCTCTCTCGCTGTTTTACCAATTTCAACTACCAATATCGTAATCTTCAAATGGCAATGTCAGAGTAAAATGAAAAAAAAAAAATTATCCACGTGTAATTGACAATTATCATATTTGTGTATAAACGTCACTTACCGACCAAAATACACGAGTTTGAGTTATGGAAACACGCAATGTGGCTCAACGCGCAATAACCACGTCCTTCGTTTTTTCGGTAAATAATACATGTAGCGTGGGAGGGTTTCGTTGTGACGGAGAGAATCCACCCCGCCGGGCAAACCGGGGATGTCGAGCTCATGCGTCATGGGAATAACTCTCCTCTTCGGCCTTGGTTTCCATTCCTCGTGTTCGGTGCGTATACGTATTTACGAGATAAATCCTCGGCAAGAGAGACCGTGGAGCAAATCAAAAGAGAGGGAGAGAGAGAGAGAAAACGTCCGACAGGATGAAAGAAAAATAATGGAAGGGGTAACGTTTTTTTCCCTACCGGCCTACCCTTGGCTCCTTCATTCACCATCGCATGGGTATGCGAATTTTTTCTCCTATTTTCATTTGACCCCTCTTTTAGTTTGGTAATTTCGTTGGAATGTGTAAAGTTATTATTATTATTATTATTATTATTTTTTTTTCAAAATATCCGAATGAACCGCAAATGCTTATTATTGTAATTTCGACGTCAAGCATGTTTCTTTGATGTCGATTCTTGTGAAACAAACGCATTCTTTCAAGGTCTGGTGCTTGAAATATACTCATGTGTTATTTTTTTTTAAATTTTTTTTTCGGAAAAATGAATCCACGTCGAAGAGAATACTCGATTTTTTCAAATTGCTGATGGCGATCAAAATTGGTCCGAAAAAATCTTTGAAAATTGAATTTGATCAGAAGAGAATTTTTTATGATCCGCATTCGCTTTCTGTTGCATTTGGATCGGAGGAATGCAAAAAAAATGGATTGAGTAATAATGTAGGAAGTCAACAGTAACTCCAATTTTTTTAAGACTGACATATGTTGTAGGGGACACTACCCCAATAATTATATATCCATACATATTATAAAATTTATGAGTATTTATTATATATGTTAGGGTGGTCCTTATTTGGGGTCATCATTTTTTTTTGTCCCTTCCATGGGCTTAAATGTCTCTAAATGAATAATTTCTGAGGTACCGGAAGGCCCAGCCTCGTACATCAATTCTAAGTACCTCCCCAAAGCAGTCGAATTTCGCCATTTGATTTACATAGGATTTTTGGCACCTGATAGTTTATATTTTTTTCCTTCTGCAGTATTGCACCGAAAAATCCGGAACTCCACATATCATTCACTTAGGGTATAATAGGTCTCTGATACCAATTTTAAACATTTTCCAGTAATTGAATTTGGCGGGGAATCGGCAAGTTAAGATAGCTTGTTTCTTAAAAGTGATGAATTTCATAATAACTCGGAAACTATGTGAGATACGACGATAATGCAAATAACTTTTTTTGTAGAAAATTGAATTCCCTACAAAAAAGATTTGATAAGATTTTTTCCGTTTTTCAAAGTTTTTGAAATATTTGAAAAAGTGAAGCGCTTCATTTTTTCAAGTTTATTCAACTTGTGAAAGGGCTACATTATTTTCGTAAAATATTATTTCAACATCCTGTCGCACGGGGGACGCCTTGACTCCGTCTGACCGCGGCTCGGCTGCATTAATGGCCCTGGCCGTAGACCATCAGTAGAGCGTTGTCGCGCTCGATGAAATCCATGACGTCCTCACGAGCTATCGCACGTGTCGCCCGGTGCGATAGGATCGATGACCGTGGGACGTCCGCGATCAAAGCTACGGGGTTAGGGCGCTTGGGGGTGTGCGCGCAACCCTGAGCAGCCTCTACGCCGTCACGAAAACGAATAACGCGCCCTTAATGCCGTTAAAGTGAAAGTAAAAGCCCTCCCTCCCCTCCCCGGCCCCGCTCGCTGATCGACGACCACATATATAGGTGTATACTTCGAAAAGTGGTGTCGCAGGGCCAAACCTTCTCGATAGGACGCCTTGTGGCTCGCCCTTTATCCCCGGGCGATAACGGACATTCGATTGCCCGCGTAACGGTGAAAAAACATGGACGCCGAAGCCGCAGTAAATGACACAATCACGTACACCGACGAGGAGCGACCCTGAAAAATTACGCAATGGTGACACTGGGTCCAGTGGACCCTACGCAGAACAGAAGTTTCCATTTGCGTTTTTTTTTCATGTATTGACTTAAATCTTGTGTGAGAATGAAGTTTAAGACTTTCTATTTATAATCTAATTGTTTTTTTTTTTATATATAATTTGGTTTTTACAAATAAACGCGGGAATAATTTTTTTTGAAAAATTACCCTTTTTACTGAAAAAATCGCCGAATTTTCAATTTTTTTGATAAATCCAAAAATCTTGATGGGTTGTACTCTCGAAATAGTGTACTATCAAGAAAAAAATATTATAATATCAAGCACTGGGTCCAGCGGACCCGAACGAAAAACACGTCCACACAAATCAACGCCAACTGACCCACCGACGCCGCAACGGTTTTCGAAAACGAATGGGGACTGTTGTGGAACCTTCAAACAACAACATATGGCGCCACACGTTCCATTTGGAACTATATTTTGGGAGTTACATCAATTGGAAAATTGCCTTGGGTCCGCTGGACCCAGTGCGACCATTGCGGGTTAATCTTTAGCTTCCTCATACAAGAATCTTCGTCCACTACCTACGTTTTGGAGGAAGCAAATTGAACGTATCGACTTGCAGCTTGTTACGATGTTTGAATATTCATCAGAGGGTGTATAACATTGCAATTGCTCCTCAACTTCAAACGTGTGAGTGGATATCCGCCAAATTCAATAACAAACAGTCTTAATCGTTTATCGGTAGGAATTCCTGAGGTTTGGCATAGCAAGTCAAATGTTTTGTAATCACCAAAGGCTGAAAATTCGAAAAAATTTGAATTTCTGTCAAATCCGGACCAGCCAGCCGATCTTCGCTAAATTCGATACGTATCATTCCTGAATAATATTTTTCACTCTTCGAAAGTTGAAGCTCAATCGGTCAAGTTTAACGGAAGTTCTATTGATAAATTTGATTTTTCGAAAAATTCAAAATATCTTGAGATCAAAGCTTTTGGATGGATTCCGCCCAAATGACTCAATATCGACCAACCTGGGGAGAAATTTATTCGTGAAAACTATTGAGACAAATAGCTTTAAATTTGCGATCGATAAATGTCATTATTTTGGTAATTCGAAAACGATGGAAATCTGAACCGCTGCTTGAATGACATAACATGCATGACGAAAGATCTGGTCCATGAAGTGATTATAAGATTTAGAGCTGCACATGTAGACAAGATTACAGGAGGCTGTAACTAAAACCGTTCTCAAGTTATACACGTTTCAATTTTCGGAGTGTATAAAAAAAATAATAAAATAAAATAATTGTATTTTGACTTTTTTTACAAAGAATTTTGATTTTTTTTTGACAAGATATTTTGATTTTTATTTGACATTTTATTCAATCTCATTTGACATTTTATCTTGCTTATTTTGACATTTTATTTTACTTTATTTTGACAATTATTTTTTTATTTATTTATTTATTTTTTATTTTTTATCAATTACACACACACACACACACACACACGAATACATCTAGACATTTTCTCCAAATGTGTTTTCTCGATATGAATTTCTCAAAAAAAAAATGTCCCACCGTCGCATATAGCTTACTTCACGAGGAAGCAAAATTAATTCGAAAAAAAAATAAACGTAACCGTGGTCAAACATCGGAACCACGGAATCGACGAAGCAAACATCGCAGTGGGGCGCTGTGATGCGCCATCACCGGGTCACGTCTGGTTATCAACGTCATCGTCCACTTCCTCCACTTCCTCCTTCTTCGTTCCCCCGTTTCCATCTCCGAGGTTTCGTAACTCGGGTAACCGCCAGGCTGGCGACCTCTGCACTGCAGAACTCGTCGAACTTTGTGAATTCGTCAAATCTTCGGATCGTCTCTGTCTCTCTCTTTCTCTCTAACGATTTTTCGCTCGTTCCCACGATTGTGCAGGCTCACGTAGGTTCGACTTGGAGTTCATCCAACTTTTCATCCAACTCGAGAGACCGAACTACGTCCGTCTTCCGGATTACAGGCGAGTTGCCATACGGTTAGCAGCGCCACTATCACCACTGCGGGCTCGACAATGTACGGTTGCGAGAAATCACGAATCTCTCGCTAACATTCGTTAAACATCGTTAAACAACATGTCAATGGTTTGTACGCGGACTATGAGCAATCTTTAGCACAGTACACACCAACGAATATTGTGGTAGGTACATTGGGGTTCGTTGAGAAAAAAAGGAATGCTTTTCTGCTCTCCTGGCAATTCTTATATTTTGAAGTACATAATATGAAGTACGACATTTGCAATATTAGCCCTGGAACCCGATATAGCCCCCAAAAATATATTTTACAGGCACTAATAACACTTATGAAGTATACAGGGTGAGGCACTAACCCGTGCCACCTCAAATATCTCTTTAATTATCGACGTCACAGAAAAATGTTCCAAGCAAAAATTTGTTTTTCGTGGGGTTGATAGTTACATAGATACTTAAGGTGGCACATAATGAGTCAAAATAACAATTACCTTGATTTCTGATGTTTTCCGGTTTTTTTGTAACACTATTCCCACAATGGGTCTCCTGGACCCCGAAAAACGTTTCCAATCGCTGCTTCTCCGTGTTTGAAGCTGGAATGAGCCTGCGCGGTGGTCTGACCCTTACAACGAACGTCAAACCCCCCCCCCCCCGCCCATTGACGCAGCCCCCTTTCCCATGCCATTCAAAAGTTACAGACTGGAGAAGAGGCACTGGGTCCAGCAGACCCATTGTAGGAATTGAGGGTTGGAAAAAAAAATTCGCCTCATGGTTCACTGCTTCAAACTAATTTCTCATTTGAGCATTTTATTAGAGAAATTATTGGAATATATCACTTTTTATTTTCATATTATTTTTCGTTATATGATGTTCTCAACATGCTTTGACGACCATCTTAAACATGTAATTTCGTAAGATTTTTTTTTTCCTCTCTTGGTCCGAGAAAGTGAACCCTACTTTACCGATGTTATTTTTTTCTTTTTCGATTTCCTTTTTTTTTTATATTAAATTAATTGCCCAGTTAATTCGCGAAAATTAACGGAGCAATATTTTTCTATCGATGATGTTCTTGCTGAATGAAAATTAAATCGTGAAAAACTTTCACCATGGCCAATATCACTTTTCGTCGTATCGTTTCAGTTTGCATTGACATTGATACAATGAATTTCCCTGAAAATTTTATTTTCTAGCATAAGAAACATGGTTAGGTGAATGTCGATGTTTCGACGTTCGAGACGCGTGCGGCGTCACCGTCCGAGCGTGTAAACGTTGGCCGCGGGGCGGGTCGAGGGGGCGAGGGTGGGGGGTTGCTGGCCGTGTGGGGTTGCCTTCTCATAAATCGCTTAATCGCTGCTTTTTCACGGATCAAAAAGTTTAGAAAAAACTTTTTCCTCTTCGAGCGTCGAACGGAGAGCCGCGCGCTCTTTCGCGTTTCGAGGACGCTTCATGCATTCTCAAGCCGCGAAAAATTTTCCACGTAAAAAAAAAAACGAAAAAAGCACGACTTTACCGTTTTTCGCGCTGGCATTACTTGACTCATATCTTCACGCTTGACAACGCTTAGCTAAACGTTATAAAGTTGATGCAACATTTTTTTCAGGAAAATTTGTTTTGAAAATGTGGGTGTCGATTCTAGGATGTGTCTTGAGCATTGAGGGTTGAAGATGAGGATAAAATTTCTTAATTGGAATCGGGCGAATGAATATCTCATCGCTTCTCGAGCAATGAATATTTGCTCAAACTTTCTGATATTAAAAAAGCGTTCTGTGAAAAGAGTTCTCGTGGCAACGTTTACGTACCTTTTTAACTTTTCTTGGAACCTTTTCACCTTTATAACGTTAATTGGGCGTCCATCGTGACAGAGGGAAAAAATGATACATGAAGAAAGTTAACACCGTATGCTTCGCTGTACAGAATATTACCATAATTTAAGCGTATGATTAACATTTTATAACTCTCTCTATAACTTGGAGCTGAAATGATGGAGCCGACATTTGGCGAACTTGTTCTCTTATAGAGAACAAGTTCTCCAAATTTCAATATATTCAGCACAATATTCTGTACAGCGAAGCATACGGTGTTAACTTTTATATATTAATATACGACGAACATGACCAATTTATGAATGAGCTATGATAAGCAGATATTTTATCATGGATTATGAGATCGATTTGATGTGATGAACTTTTTTACAAGTGGTAACGTTTTCAAGTCACGAATGATGGAGCTGAAATTTGGACAACTTGTTCCCTTTGAGATCAACATCAGATTGTTCAACTTGAAAAAAAAAAAATTAAAAAAAACAATAATAAACATAATAGAAGTACCCCTTAGCATTAAGATAAGGGGCTTAAACTTAGAGAACTTTATAGTTCTACGAGGTCAACTTTCGATTTCCGAACAAAAATTGAAAATCAATTTTTTAACGGCGAATCTAATATAATATGACCCAAGGAAGGTAAGATACGGGATGTTTCACGCAATGTGTAGTCGAGCTTGAGAGCTTACCTATGGGGCAAAACCGGACGAGTTGGCAGATCGTTCTCCAAAATGTTTACAGGAATTATACGAACTTAAATTCAATCAAACAATCAACCAAAGCCTTCATACAAGTCTCTAAGCTTTGATTAGGGCGCATTTAGTTCCATAACAAATACTCTCGATAAGCTTGCGATTTCGGTTGTGCACAAAAGTGTCAAATCGCACGCGTCCAAATTGTCCGGGAGTCCAAATTATGCCATCACCCTAGTAGGGATCCTAGGGACATACCCTACACTGACGTAGGTATGTTTGACGACAAGGTTGATTTTGAGCTAGACTATTCGTGCAAACAAATATAGTATCAAGAGTGAGACAAATAAAAATGGTAAAACTAAAAAAAAAGAGAGGGATGCGCACCGCCTACAACATTGCTTTTATATCCATCTCTCTCTTTCGCTGTGTCACAAAAGAGTGAGACGATTTACTAACGTGAGACACCGAGATTATCGAAGAAAATTACCGTATACGAGGTGGATACGTCATTCTGGGGTGCTTTGTAGTTTTTTTTTTGTCTTTGTATTGCCGATGGAGCACACACAGCACGAGCAGTAGTGGTTTCAAAGAGTCGAGAGACTGCGGTTGTTCTCCCTCGCTGCAACCGGATCCAACGAGCTCGTGGAAGCACGCCCATATCGCTTCTGGACGTAGCCACACTGCCACACCGACTGTGGCAAACATGTTTCCCTGCCAGTTTGCATCTACACTCACGCACTCCCGTCCAGAACTTTACAAAAAGAGAGAGAGAGAGAGAGAGAGAGAGAGAGAGAGAGAGAGAGAGAGAGAGGGAGAGACAAAGATATCGAGGTAGGGGGATAAAAAGAGAGAAGGTGGCAGGGGACAGTCGTGAGATTGATGTGATGGTACAGGGGATTGTAATGATCATGCCACGAAGGCTGTCAATACGCTATATACACATATACCTCGCATCCGGTATATCCGACGTATATCAAACGTCGAGACTGCCACGGTTTTCGATTACATCCCCCCCCCCCCTGGGCTCGAGTCGATGAATAACGAGAAAAAAAGAAAAAAAAAACGAAAAAATATATATTGGCGAAGGGGTTTCGTGTTATGAGGGATATATGTGAGCAACGAGAAAGAGGTGCGAGACAGTGTCTGTCGATTGAAACGAGATCGTCGACATTGATGGCTTCGTTTAAGTCTCTCTCGCGTGATATTCACACTGTAATGATTTTTTTAAATATGTTTTTTTATTAATATTTGTTTTTTTTTCTCGCTCACGGCAGAACGAGACGTTGGGTTTCATTCTTGGTGTATTACGTAAAAGCTCGGTGTAATGTATGATCTTTTCATTGGATATGCTATAATGTTAACATCCAAACGTACGTCTGGAATTTTCCGATTGGTGATAATAATTTTGAGGATACCGGGGCTAATTGGGCCAATTAGTACTACGCAATTATACGAGTTTTTCATGATTCGATGCGTCGATTAAAATGTTTTGAGATATACATCGTGTACTGATTTGATCATTCTTTTCGGTTCTGAAATAGTTGTAGCAACGTCGGAGCTGGAAGAAGTTGGTGAAAAGCACGATTTGACAAGCTTCTTCGAATTATGAAGAACAAATAAACAATGCGACAATTCCGGTAGAAATAAATTTTCAAAATGTATATAAGAATATGTTGATAAACTTCATGCCTTCGAATCCGCCTAAGCAAGAACCCAACAAGTCGAATAGCGTGAATGGCGCAAGATGAAAAATCCGGACGATCGAAACAGCGTGAACTAAAAAAAATGTCACGAAGATGCGTGCTCAGGAGTTACTCAATAGGGTTGGGGTCAAAATCCAGCACGAGCCATAACCAAAAAGGTAAAAATTCCGAACGCGCAATGCGTCGAATGACAATGTCCTGAACGGCCAAAATCACAAATGAGATTGTAGCGAACAATATGCCGAACGCCTACCAGTCAGCGCAGCTTTTCACATTTCCTGACTTTCGAGCTTTTCCACGCGTAAATTATCAAAGTTAGATACATTTTGTCGCTGACTTTTTTATAGTAAATTCGATTCTTTACAACATTGTTTATGTGAACTTTTGGTCTATATAGCGTTGTTTATCCAGCATTTGGATGGGAAGGTAAAAATAAGACGAAAATCAATACATTTTACCTTCCCATCCGAACGCTGGATAAACAACGCTAGATAAACCAAAAGTTTGCATGAACAATGTTGTAGAGAATTGAATTTCCTATAAAAAAGTCAGCGACGGCATTTATCTAACTGTCACAATTTACGCGTGGGAAATCTCGAAAGTCAGGAAATGTGGAAAACCGCGCTGACCGGTGGGCGTTCGGCATATTGTACGTTCGCTACAATCTTATTCGGGATTTTCGCCGTTCGCGACATTGTCATTCGAAGCATTGCGCGTTCGTGATATTTACCTTTTCTGAACATTGCTCGTTCTGTATTTCGACCCCAACCCACTCAATACTGATCGTTTGAAATGCTATTTGTTTGATATTTCGATTTCCACATCTCATTCAGTCGCTACGCTTAACCATTTCGAATGCTGTGAGTCACGTACGATTTCCTTGTAACCCATCAAACCCCGGTCTGCATTAATCGACGTAGCGATGTATCGGGTGTCATAACAAGCAGAATTTAGTAAAACATAAATCCTACAAAAGCGCAAATACATAAACGCGAAACCGTGCTTCGTTCGTCACCCTCGTCCTATGCCACCATGCGGTTTATCCTGCTAATTGGACTGCTTAATAAACATAACTCCTCCATCCGCCTATCTCTCGTCCCATTCAGCTGCATGTATCACTGTCTCGTTTCGCTTGTGATCTGGTTTCACTCACTCCAACCTCACTGACACCCTTCGTTCAACGTGTGGATTTTCCTGTTGTGGATTTTCGGTCATTCCTCGCGATCCGACCAACCTCCCTTCGATCTCTTTCGACCTGAAATGCATGGTATATGCTTCAGCCGTAGCAATTTAGCAGCCTTACCCAACTACCATTCCATCACTGTAAATATTGTTTCGCTTCATTCGTCATCATAGAGGAAGCTATGTGATGGTAGAACATTTTATTTTGAAATCTTCAAGTTACCATTCTCAGAATATGCTAAAACGTCGAGGAAAATAAATTGGCCAAAATGTCTGGATTGTGTGTGTGTGTGTGTGTGTGTGTGTGTGTGTGTGTGTGTGTGTGTGTGTTTGTATGTGTGTAATGACCTCGCAAAATTCAAACTTGTATAACTGAAAAACAGTTTGAATTGCCGACTCCAAATTTTGCAGACACATGCATTCTTATCTAAAATTCAAGTTTTAACAGCATTTTCTTTTTTCAAATCCCAATGACAACTCAAAATGCCTACGAAACCTCATCATACGCGTGCCCAAAACACGCTCTTGACCAATTTTTATTACAAACTTCCAGATAAAATATTCGGGGACGAAAGTAATACTTGCTCGGCGCAATCGGTTACAGTCTTTTACAGCGCGAAGTCCGATCACTAGCTGATAAACATGGTGTATAATTTGAAATGAAGAACGTATCATGGTATTTGAGGGTACTCGAAACTTCGAGACCCAGCCTTGCATCAGGACTGTTACTTTTGTTACTTAAGGCATTCAGAATTTTCGAAAAATGACGATGGTAGTCCAATAACCAATAAACAATATGCCTCAAGAAATGAGTAAATATACCGAGTGGATCGCAATATATTTAGTATCTTGTAAACAGTGTTACAGTTGGCCCCGGTCTCCCCCGCTACAGAAGCGTCTATAGCTAAGTGAGCAGGAAAGGGTCCTTATACGAACCGGGTAGTCGCGTTTATCTTCTCTCCTGGACACCCGACTCCCTGGGACATTTTCCGATTGGCTAGTGTCCATAATTGAAGTCGGTGCGGTGTCGCTCCAAGGACACAAGGCTATAACGGTATCGCGGTATCAGTGACGCGCACACTGGTATCAGACGAAGCAGTAAACGCTCGTAAACCGCCGTGGAAACGAGCTTCCGATTCGTTTTTTTTTTTTTTTTGGCGAACCCATCGTGACCGCCGTTTTTTTTTTTCGTCTCTGCACCCGAAAATAAAGGCAACGCGCCGAGGATTCTTTGCCAAAGACCTAACCTAACCATAGATTCTGGAGGCTGTTACTCGTGGTACACCGCGTCGTACCCGAATCTCATGATTATACCAAACGCACGACGTATGCTCGGAGTCAATTGGCCCAAAACCTCAGTCGCACCATTCCTCTTCCACCAACTGGCAATTCCCATGAAATTCCCGAAGCACGAGCTCACAACTGATGTGTCTCAACGTCTGATTGGAAGTAACGAAAATCTCTAATGGCCCTTGGTAATCAATGGATTGCCGTTTCTGCGGTTTATTCATTCGGGTGCGGGTCGAAGTTCGGAATGTTCAATGGTCCGAAGGCTAAAAATTCCGAAGATCCAATGCTCCGACCTCGTTGATGCTTCGACCGAGTACGGCACCGACGACTTATGGGTCCGAACGAGCTGAGTCTCGAATGGTTAATAGTTCCGAAAAAACAAAATAATTCGAAATGCATTGTATCGGAAATGACAATTTCCCGAAAGTCCACGACTCCGACACGGCAATGTTCCGAATGGCAATGTCTAGACGGATCAAAATCTAGAAAACGTGTTTATACATATATATGTATACAGGTATAGTGGCGTAAGGATTGCAGAAGCTGCAATCTTCACGCAGTTGAACGAACTGCTACGACACTATACCTATATATAGGTACACATTTTCTGAATATCGATCAGTCGAGACATTTCCATTCGAAGTCTTGTCGTGTCGGAACATTTATTTTCGGGACATTTGGATTCGCTTTATCGACCTGTCGGACCTTTGACCGTTCGAGTTTTTAAATTTCGCTACATTATCCGATCGAAACAAAAAAAAATTCGGAGATTTCGATTTTCGAGAAAATTCAATTCGAATAAAATGTTTTTTTCGGAATGTTGAGCCGTCGGACTATTGAACATTCGGAACTCGGAGGTGGACGCAATATTATACATGTTGCAAGGCATGTTGACACATCATATATGTACAACATTCAGTCGAGATAAGTCTATCGTATCTGATTTTGAAGCATTTTCATTTTTACAAATCTGAACCCTTTTTTAGTTCCTAAACAGTTTTCCAGTTTGAATTATATTCGAATATTAAATACTATGATCGATTCGAAATGAAACAAGCTGCAAGTTGAAACTTGCAAATAGCTTCCTCATAATTTAAGGCAAGATGCAAGTTGAATTTTGCAATTTGCTTCCTCTGGATTGTAAGTAGTGAACGAGATTCCTTTATGAGGAAGCCACAAGATATATACTCCCTCATGTCTCCTTCATTCTTGCTGCCTCATGAGAGAATCTTCGTTCACTACTTACAATTCAGAGAGAGCAAATTGCAAGATTCAACTTGTAGCTTGCTCCAAATTATAAGGAAGCGATTTGCAAGTTTCAACTTGCAGCTTTTTATGTAGTTTGCGATGCTCTACAAGACGGTTGGATAAAAAACGTACCGGTCCATTGAAAAAAGTGGGTATGACTTTCACTGTGCGTCAGCGCTTCTACTGAAAGAAAAAAAAAGGTTGCACTCGATGACTCCCTTCGTACCGTACATTTATTGTTCGGAACATTTTTTTGCGACGTCGATAATTACAGAGATATTTGAGGTGGCACGAGATAGTGCTTCACCCTGTATATCTTATATTATTTTTCGCACTTTCGGTTCCAGTGAGATGAATGAAATCCAACAGTGACAAACACTGTCAACTTATTCGAGCAAAATGATATAACCATTTTCAGGGTTCCGTAGAAATCTATAGGAACCATTATGGTTTCGCCAAGTCCGTCGGTCAGTCCTTCGGTATGTCACAAGCCTCCCATTCTCTGTTATGGACCGATTGAGGTGAAATTTGGCACACAGACGTAGATCCGATTACCTAAGAATAGAAATAACAACATATTAAAAAAAATGTTTTGGACCCCCCTCCCGCAAATTAGTGTTCGCGAAAGAATTTTTTTTCGCTCACACCATTGAGTGAGATATCTTTGGATAGGTCTCCTCAAATGCAACAAATAATGTCCCAAGACCTTTCCATTCCAGACCTTCAGTCATGAGATAGTTGCTTTCAAAGTCTATAATCAGAGTGTCCTTCCTCTAACTTTTAAACTATCCAAGCAACAAATGTGAAAACATTCTGAAATGTAGCTTTTAGTTGGTACATTCAATCAAAATAATAACGAATACTGTAGCGAAAATAGTTCACGAATAGTATAAAAACAACTAACTAAAAAATTTTCTTCAAAATTTTCGCCTACGGAACCCCATCATGTGCCCGCCCAACACGCTCTTCACCGATTTTTTCAACCGCTGTCTGACCGCACTCAACTTGTTCCACCGATCGAACGACGATCGAGTCGAGTCCGGTGCAGCGATTAGATCCACCGTCACTATCTCGCGAGCTAGCGAAGCGTGCAGCTGTTTCCGATCGAAGACTCTCAATAACGAACTAATTACACCACACACGCGAGCTCGTGTAGCGACTCTCACATTACACGTAGGTGCGACATCTGCCAACAACGCGAAGCTTACAGCGTCCATAATTTTGTGAAGTTCGGTGCGTGGGTGTCGTCGATGCGATGTAGCAGCCCCATGTGGGAGGGATTCGTGAATTCGCAGGGGTTGATATTCGTGAACGCGACGGTGCTCCACGCTTGTATGTACAACGGGCTGTACAACATGGCGCACCGGCTGCTGGAACGAGCGGCAAGGCGAGCGAGACGGGGTTGCCTCTTGTCAGGCGTCCGACGTTCAGCTATGAAAATTACTTCTATCGCAGCGATGCGCGAGCTTTCGGCGACGGTTGTCCGTCGATTTAACTGGATTGACGCGTGACAATATACGTACATACCTACGCACGGTCGCATATTCACAATGCTATTGTCACGTCGTGTTACCACTCGTCTTGGTGTACCACACAGTCGTTTGACGCGATCTGCGCAGTTGCTCGTTACATATCATGAATAAATAATTTAATCGTGATATCGCTTATTTGTTTTGCACGAATTATTGAGATTACCGCGAGTGCGAACGGCATGGCTGCGAATATTCACAGCTAATGTTGACATAAAGTAGATGTAGATTATTGACGACTAGGCGAGTTATATAACCAAGTAGAAAAATAGATATATTTAAAAATTGACAGATTATGTGTAGACCCAAGTGAAAGAATTATGTATAAACTATGTATAGGATTGGGCATATATAGTTTACATACAGATTGTATATAGACCATATATACAGGGTGTTCCGATAACTATTAGGACCTCAGATATCTTCGAAACTACTAGGTTCACAGAACTATTTGCTGAATCAAAGTTGCATAGCACGAAGGGGGCCATCCAATGATACCAAAGTGCCTACTCCCACGCCCACCCCCAGCCCAGGGGGTGGGGCAAATTTAAAATCTTAAATGGGAACCCCTATTTTTTATTGCAGATTCTGATTCCCCATAAAAAAATACGTAACTTTTATTTGAAATTTTTTTTTCGATTCGTGATAGATGGCGCTGTAATCGCAAAAAATCCCCGAAAGTACAGAAAGGCGATAATACTTACAGTTTCGGTGATAAATCAAATTTTGATTTACTGATTTTGATTTACTTTGATTAATCAAGATTTGATTTACCACCTAAACTGTAAGTATTATCGCCTTTCTGTACTTTCGGGTATTTTTTGCGATTACAGCGCCATCTATCACGAATCTAAAAAAAAATTTCAAATAAAAGTTACGTATTTTTTTATGGGGAATCCGAATAAGCAATAAAAAATAGGGGTTCCCATTTAAGATTTTAAAGTTGCCCCACCCCCTGGGCTGGGGGTGGGGGTGGGAGTAGGCACTTTGGTATCATTGGATGGCCCCCTTCGTGCTGTGCAACTTTGATTCAGCAAATAGTTCTGTGAACCTAGTAGTTTCGAAGATATCTGAGGTCCTAATAGTTATCGGAACACCCGCGATTACAGCGCCATCTATCACGAATCGAAAAAAAAATTTCAAATAAAAGTTACGTATTTTTTTATGGGAATCCGAATCTGCAATAAAAAATAGGGGTTCCCATTTAAGATTTTAAAGTTGCCCCACCCCCTGGGCTGGGGGTGGGGGTGGGAGTAGGCACTTTGGTATCATTGGATGGCCCCCTTCGTGCTGTGCAACTTTGATCCAGCAAATAGTTCTGTGAACCTAGTAGTTTCGAAGATATCTGAGGTCCTAATAGTTATCGGAACACCCTGTATATATACACTACCGTCGGATATTATCAGGACACTAGCGAGGCGTGCTCGCGGAAATAACTTCTGTCTTTGAACGTCGATACCTTCGCGACAAATGAAGCTAGAAACTTTTTCGAAGCACCGTTAGAAAGGTCATGAATATTTGAATCCATTGATATTTTTTAAATAATATTTCAATCGCTGAGCACTGAGATAATGTATAAAAAAGATTGAAAAAGAAATCGGTTTTTTCCGAAATTTTCTACCTCGACTTCAACCCATGGCCAAAGTTAGGAAAATTTTTTTAGAAAGTCGCAACTTCTCACGCATGATCTCTGAAACCTTACCTGTAATTCGAGCTCAAAAAGTATGAAAAATCTTCAGCGGTTCTTGAGTAATCACGAAAATTGTGCGGGCGTGCGTAAGTCGAGCGCGGGCCATCGATTGCACGAGTCGACGGTCTTGCTCGCTTGTTTTCTCGGGGGAGCAGGACCGAAACGGATCACGAGCGCAGCGGGCGCTTGTATGGAGTACCCTTGCGAAAGCATGTTTTATATAGCCAAAACAATAATTTTAATATTGCAAGGAAAAATTAAACGGTTATAAATAATGACAATAAAATTTAAAAAATATCGTCAGTTCAAACGTAATTACGCACGAAAATAAATTGTTAAACGTATAAAATACTTTTTTCATTCGAACAAGAACAAATTTTTTAATTTATTTTTAACGACGATAGATTATAATATTTCTTCCAAACGTCTTGAAGAATATAAGTACGGAAACGTTAAACGAATTAACAGACAGAATGCCGGCTGTCTGCAAAGCGGTGATTTGAGCCAAGGGCGGTTACTTCGATGAGTCGAAAATTTAAAGAAGCTCTTATCGCAATATTATAATCTATCGTCGTTAAAAATAAATTAAAAAATTTGTTCTTGTTCGAATGAAAAAAGTATTTTATACGTTTAACAATTTATTTTCGTGCGTAATTACGTTTGAACTGGCGATATTTTTTAAATGTTATTGTCATTATTTATAACAGTTTAATTTTTCCTTGCAATATTAAAATTATTGTTTTGGCTATTTAAAACATGCTTTCGCAAGGGTACTCCATACAAGCGCCCGCTGCGCTCGTGATCCGTTTCGGTCCTGCTCCCCCGAGAAAACAAGCGAGCGAGACCGTCGACTCGTGCAATCGATGGCCCGCGCTCGACTTACGCACGCCCGCACAATTTTCGTGATTACTCAAGAACCGCTGAAGATTTTTCATACTTTTTGAGCTCGAATTACAGGTAAGGTTTCAGAGATCATGCGTGAGAAGTTGCGACTTTCTAAAAAAATTTTCCTAACTTTGGCCATGGGTTGAAGTCGAGGTAGAAAATTTCGGAAAAAACCGATTTCTTTTTCAATCTTTTTTATACATTATCTCAGTGCTCAGCGATTGAAATATTATTTAAAAAATATCAATGGATTCGAATATTCATGACCTTTCTAACGGTGCTTCGAAAAAGTTTCTAGCTTCATTTGTCGCGAAGGTATCGACGTTCAAAGACAGAAGTTATTTCCGCGAGCACGCCTCGCTAGTGTCCTGATAATATCCGACGGTAGTGTATGTATATTTTTTTATATAGCTTTACCAAAGATTAACTACAAGCTGCTATTCTTATAGCATTAAATAGTTGGTTTGTCTTGCAGGGTTTTTTTGTTTAGAAGGCAAGTCCACCGATTCGCACCTTCTACTTATTAGACTGTATATAAACTGTATATGCTCAATCCCATGTATAGTTTATGTACAATTTTTGTACTTCGGAAAGTGGGTATATGTTTTTCATATGCAAACTATATATAATCCGCATAGATACCATAAATACGTATATTATGTATAGTTTGCATATAAAATATATATGCCCACTTCTATATATATAATCTTTTAATTGTTTATATATTATTTTTTCCACTTAGGTATCGAGGTATAGACGCCGTGATGTCCCAAGTAGAAAAAATTATGTATAAACTATATATGGGATCGGGCATGTATAATTTATATATAGACTATATATTTTTTCTTTTACTCGGGGTGGTAGATACATTAATTTTTTTTTAATAATCTTCGATCTAGCGTTCTGTCACTTTATTCTTTTCTATTCAAATTTCTTCTTTGTGGTGAGGTCTTCGCTCGTTGAACAGTCTGTTAGTTCCTTTGAATTGTTGCGAGAAAAATGTAAACAATGAAAAATCAATGCATCCTTATCTTCTCGTCTCTATTCACGTTGATGGTTCACGTTGAAAAGCTCAAACGTCGAGGAATGAGGAAAACGTTCGGAATTATGTACGTTCAAAGCGTTCTAAATTTTCGTCGTTGCTTATCATGGAAGAATTCATTAAAAAATTTAATATAAAGTAAAAGACTTGAACATAAAGCTGCACACAGTCTAAGGTTTCATTTCAATCAGCGTCACCGCTATGGGCGATTCCGCGTTCTAAGATCATGCACTCGGGTCTCACAGTGATATCTGCAACCCCAAATTGATAAATATCTCGGCGTAGCCATAATCCCGGGGCAGCGATACTCCGGGACAGATTGTAGTGTGGGAATGGCTATAATTCTGAACGAGTGAGGCCAATAATAGAGCCTAAGCGGTATAGTGACTAGCATTTACATCATGATTTCTCTCCCTAGAGGGGGCAGTGGTAAGGGATCGAACAACTCTGCAACTTCGAACTTATATGACGGGACATTGTTCTTTTTACGATCTTAATTGCAGGAACGAAGAAAAATAATCATCCGGGAAAACAAACAACGATTGGAAGGGCTTATTCGGAGGGGAAAGAGACGCGCTTTGTTATCTGATAATCATCGATTTGTCTCGGGGATTTTAATTTTACGAGCTAACGCTTCATTATCATCAGTTTCTTCCAATTTTCAACGATGTTGACGGTACCGATGTTTTTACCGAAAAAGTGTGATTAAAGCAATGTCGTTCATCTTAACCTTGCACTGAAAATTACTGAGAAACGTAGTTTGAGGTAACGTAGAACGCGTGGGATGATAAAGTTTCAAATATTGAAATATTGAAAAAATAAACGAGAATAGTTGATAATTATTATAAATAACGCGTATAATTTTTTTGAAGTGAATACTTCTTAAACGACACAGGATCGGCTCGCCAGCCGGCGCGTTGTAGGACGGGACAAGAGAATGAAGGAATGAAAGAAGAGAGAGAGGGGACGAGAATGATGCGTGAGCTGTGGGTATGCGAGTGAGAGCGGCCGAGACACTGCAGCGAGAGGGCAGGATCGCGTGCCTCGTTCGTCATCGGCAGTATACCTGGAGTATACGTGTGATAGTACGGACAGACCTCGTGCGAGAGAGATAGCGCCATGGGCGCTCGCGGCGGAGCGAGAGAGAACGTGGATCTCAAGAGGATCCCGAACGTTTGGGCCACCTTCTCTCTCGCTCCGCCGCGAGCGCCCATGGCGCTATCTCTCTCGCACTTGTTGTGGACGCGAAACGTTTGGGATCCTCTCAAATGACGGGTAAGGGCTGGAGCGAAAGAAAAAACACTTCTGCGATTTTTTTCATAAATAACTAAATAGAGATAATTCATTCAAACCTTTTACCCATCATTAAGTATCATTTCGATAACATTCTGTGATTGTTTTATGCTAAAATATCGAAGAACAAGCCGGTGACAAAGCTTTTCCAACAATGTCTTTGGATAAAAACTAGTAATAACTGTATCTCAGCTGAAAATTATCTCAAATCAACGATCATCGAAATTTAGTCGAAGTATCATCAAATCCTCCCCTTTACGGTCTCTGATTTTTTTTTCATTCTTAAATTTTCGGTGGTCATTTAAAGTGAAAATTTCGTGGTCATTTTTCATGAAAAATAGCAGTTCTCACTTTCAATGACCACAAACAACTTAAAAATTTAAAAATAATAATCAGAGAACGTAGGGGGGAGGATTTCATGATATTTTGACTACATTTAAATGGTCTTTGATTTTAGATAATTTTCAGCTGAGATATAGTCAACACTGCAAATCGTTTTTTTTCCAAAGACGTTTTTGGAAAAGCTTTGTCACCGGCTTGTTTGTCGATATTTTCTTATTAAAAGATTACAGGATGTTATCGAAATAATACTTAATAATGTTCAAAAGGTTTGGGTAGATTTGCTCTATCCATATTTATAAAAAAAGATGTCTACCCTCCAGCCCTTATGCCCCCCCCCCGTTAATAATTAAAAAACATTTTTGAAAACACAAATATCAACGTGCAGGCTACTTTCGACTTCCTTGTCAATTCATAATTCGATCACTGACTTTTCCTCTCCTCCCCTTTTCTCTCTCTTTCTCTTTCTCTCTGGAATCATCGGCAGAAATAATTTACCGCGCCAGCGAAATGCATACAAGGATTCACTTCCATCGTGTGTGATTCCCACACACTCAATTTTTTTATTTTCATTTCTGCAAAAAGTATTTTTGTAACTTCAACGATCATTGCAATTTATTCGATCGTTGATTATTATTTTTAATTTAAATAAAATATCGGCAATTACTGTTTCTCTTCCAATCATTGATTTTGTTATCTGGTGCAGTCTCCCCGTTGTTCAGAGACATTCGATAGTTCGGGGATTCTCCCTTTGGACACTCGACTCCTTGATGCGGGGGACCTTTTGCTCCGGGGATGCACCTGGAGTTGTAACGATTGTGCAATGAGTCAGTACGCGAAAAAAACCTGAAGCTTCTTTGTGCCATACAAAGTGGAGCTGCTCGGCCGATTCATCGGGGTATCTTAGATTTTTCGTTTTTAAGATTTTTTACTGGCGATACAAATAGTGTCAATCAATTCAATCAATTTCCATATAATAATGCAACATTCAAACAATATTTTCCTAATTTTTTTCACAGTGTAACACGATGTCGACGAGTATAATTCGTAATTACTCAAAATGATTGAACAGCGCGCAAACTTGACGATATAATCTCAATAATTATTCAATTTGACTCGTACATGTGAATGAACCAATAATGCCGAAATAGTGATTCGCTTGACTATTAAGTCTATCGACTATTAATACCTTAATTATGAAAAATGAATGAAATTGCGTGATATATATGTAATTCTCAATTGTAAACCCTCCTTCTGCGCTTATCAATACGATACGCACTACTTATCACCGGGTGGGAGTCGAAATTTCGATTGTTCAATTCGCACCCTTATCGCTCATTCTTCAATCGGATTTCAAATTCTCCAGTAAACGAAGCCAAAGATCAGACGACATTTTTATAATGATTTCTCCCAAATTCTTTCTCAATTATGTATGCATAGAAAATCTTGAGCCAACCCGATTGGATATTTGCGAAGAATCGTTGGTGATTTATATATTTTTCGGGCAGGTCGTTCTGTCGAGTTGGCCTGATCGGGGCAGTCAGTAAAACACAACCCTCGAGGCCAGTGCTCAAAAAAACCAAGGTGCTAGGAACGACTGCCTGCACCCCATCCCGATGCAAAGTGAGCCCGGGGTTGTTGGATTAAAGTCCAACCCCTCGCTGGCTCGGCACCCCGGAGACCCTCGACGCCAGGTCGTGGCAAAAATTCGAGACGAGTCATGAGTCATAGCTACGGACGTCTACGAACGATGCGCGAAAGTGAACAACTATTAGGGTCTCTCGCCGAGTTGGGCTCGAAATTCCGAAACGAGCAATGTTCGGAAAGGCCGAAATTCGGAACGCGCAATGTCTGGAACGGCAATGCTTCGAACGGTCGAGATTCGGAACACGTACTATATATAGGTATAGTTGCGTACCTCGTTCGCCAGCAGCGAGACCACATTGCCCGACTTTCGAGCTTTCCCACGCGTAAACCATCAATGTTAGATATATGCCGTCGCGGACTTTTTTGTAGAAAATTTAATTCTCTACAACATTGTCCATGTAAACTTTTGGTCTATATAGCGTTGTTCAGCCAGCGTTTGGACAGGAAGATAAAAATATATTCATTGATTTAATTAATTGTTATCTTCCTGTCCAAACGCTGGCTAAACAACGCTATATAGACCAAAAGTTTACATGGACAATGTTGTACGGAATTAAATTTCCAGCAAGAAAGTCCGTGACGGCATATATCTAACATTGATTGTTTACGCGTGGGAAAGCTCGAAAGTCGGGCAATCTAGTCTCGCGGCCGGCGGACGAGGTACGCAACTATACCTATACAGTACGTTTTCCGAATCACGACCGTTCCAAATATTGCGCGATCCGAATTTTGGCCTTTTCGAACATTGCTTGTTCCGAATTTCGAGCTCAACCCCCCTCGACTACCGCCCCTGTAGTGCAAAGATTCGAAACAAGAGACGGAATTTGCGCCAGAGAAATCGCGTATTTGCTTCGTTCCGTTGCTGCGTCCTCTGAAACTAGACTTCTGATAAATTTCTCATATTAGTAGGCGGAGGATCGTTACGAAAGTAGCGGGTGAAGTACACGAGGAATATCCTCTGGGACTGATCCATAGAGAAAGCCTAATTAAATACAACGCCGAATACCAAATTATCATTCAACGTCGTCTGCCAAGCATTAGTTTGCCCGATACTAACTGTTTAAAATGTCTTTTTGTTACAGGTGAGTACCTAACTACAGTTTCTACTACCATACGGTCGTGAACTGAGGTCGCTGTACATTGGTCGGGGCCACAGTTCCACATTTGGATCTTCTATGGAAACTTCGAGCGTCATCATTGATGTGAAAAAATTTGAAACGGGCCTGGTAATAGCGATATTTTATATCTTCATCGATTACTGACGAATCATACATTCCAGGTAATTTTTTCTAATATTTAAAGGCCATTAAATTGGCCACTTTTGTTCATCGTAACGACAATAAGTTTTGGTGGCTTGTGTTTTGGTTTTGTGCGTATAGGAACACAAACAAATGAGCTCGAGATTTCGTGGGTTTCCAATGAGATAGCTCAATTTTTTAAAACGAACATTTTTAACCATCAATAGACATTAATTGGAAAAAAGTCGTCGGCATTTTCGAAATGCTATTTCCATACATTAAACTATCGTGCACAATTCGAAGCCCAAATTGCTTAAATTTCGCTGAAAAGCCGATTCAATGTCGTAAAATTTACCGGGCGTGCTATAAAGTACCATCGCTTGTTTTCCATGCTGGTACATTTTTCAAAATGTGTTTTGAATTATGATTCTTCAGTTTTTATTTTCTCGGAGTTGTAGCAAAGTGGTTGGCTCCGAACCTTCGATCATTCCCATGGTAACGACTCTCTTTCACTGTCGCTGTCTTTCTCTCTTCCACTGTTCAAGATCTTTCGGCCCATTAATCTCGCTCAACGTCATACTTAATATAACGGCCAAGCAATTATTCCGCCCCTGTTGGTTAATTATTCCCACACCGAGCGGAAACGCGGAATAATTCCTTATTGTTTCAATGCGATGGGATACTTCCTGGCTCCCTCGTCATTTCTCGATTGCATCAATCACGTCAGAATGGCTGTCCAGTTTCTCATCGAGATTCAAATGTTTATGTAAATTCATATTACTCGAAACTCTCGTTAGTCTCAAAATATCGTAAATACAATTTTCAGACATGTTCGTATAATCTGTCGGATAATCATTGGCATACCATGAACAAATATTATGCGTATGTATCGATCGAGTTAAAAGTTCGTATTCTTAATTCTAAGACCCTACACTGGGGTTCCTCAAGCCCCGGAATTTTTTTACGATTCTGGCATTCCGTCAGCTTGGTTAGTCGAGCGAAATTATTGATCGCCTTGGAAGAGGGAATTGTCTGAATCAGGTTCGTGCAGGAAAAACTATTTCTTCAAGTAAAAAAGCGAGACAGTAAACATTTTCCTAGAGCATCGGGATGGAGTAACCCCACACTCTTTGCTACTTTCCTTTATGTGAGTATGTAATTATTTATGAGGTGTTCTATACAAAATCCACAAGGTTTCGGCTGGACCATTTTTAACTTCACTAATAATTTAATATGTTTTTTTACTGACTAAAAGGAGTACGCGTGATTTTTTTCAATTTTTCTTTTCAAGCGGTTCCAAAGCTATGGATTTTTTTTAAACCTCCCCTTTTTCTTTAAAAGCTTGTAACTCAGGCAATAACGACTTGAATTGGATGGTTTTTTTAAATGTTAGGCTTTTGTCACGTTATTCTTATATTGTGTTAATGGGCGATTCCTGATCCATAATTGGGCCTTCTTCTGATTCGAAATGTGAATTTTCTAAAGTTCTTTCTGTTGGACGAGCAGTTGTGGCTTCCTCAGAACAATCGGAAGCTCGTGGCTCAGAGCGATCTATCCGAGTTTCGTCCCGTCCAATAGCAAATGAATGAGCTTCTGGAGCAATAGTGACTCCCATGACGTTAATTTCTCAAAATAGTAAAAAGTCTCCGTCGAAAATGCAAACAGCGATATCATTTGCAATTTAATTTGTCCTCCTTCTTGCATGTATATGTTTTGATACAAAAGTCCAGATCAGCAAATTCTAACGACTCATTACTTTGAGTTTCTTTTTTCGGGTTAGTGTTTGGGTTTCTATTTCTCCAATGTCCCATTCCATTTTGCAGACTTTAAGCATGCGAATGAAAACCTCAACGAATGTCTCTACGACAAATAATCAGCCAACAGCATTGATTCAAAGTGATGGAGTACGCGTAACCCCCGTGTAGATTATTTGTTCAAAACAGATAGTGTGGGGTCCTAGGATTAAAAAGTTATGGGGAATGCGGGAAAAAAACCAACAGTGGGTATAATTCCAATTCGTCAGTTCAATATTCATAACTGCAGCTAGCTACACTTTTGACTGCCACGATTATTGCATTCGTTCGTAGTTCCCTGGTCCACAAAACCTTTCGTTGCTGGCGGACAAGTACGCGAGAGGAGGTGGCCTTCGTCCAGATTTACGACTGACCAAGGTTCGGCCCTAACTCAGCTCTGTTGAAAAGTTTCCGCTGTACACACTTTGTCCGTCGAGCCGCCATCTTTATTATCCGCGCCACTCGATCGGTCGGAAGGGCTGTAAACTTTTCCTCGAGCATGTAATCCAATTCTCAGAAACGGGTTGCCACAAGAGAGTGAAGAAAAGTGAAGAACAGCGATGAAGGAACAAGATGAATGAAGGAGGTGGGTCTTCACTGTTGCGAAAGAGTCGGGAGCATCGGTGTTCCGGATGCTCTCAAGGAGTCTGTGGTCCAGTAGCGTGTCTGGACGTCATTTCATGTTTTGGTCGTTTGCACCCAGCGAAAGCCGACAGGATCTCGAAACTACACTTGGAAAAATCGAAAATGTTTGCAATCAGAATTACAACGGCCTTGCGTGTCTTCAAGCAGACTTGTTTCCACAACAACCCCAAGTCGATGGTGAAAAATAAAATCGCCGCCGCTTTCCTCGAAGCGTCTGCCGGAATTCCAACTTCATTGATTTTTCTTTGTTGAACACGGTACGACGAGTATCCGCGCGAGTTCCGATGAGCTCGTGAACTATAATAAGTAATTTCGCGAGAGCCAGTACGTGGTACAACTCATCACGTAACAATGTGTCGAGTGAGTGGTAAAAGAAAGTGGGCGAGTAGTACGTCATTGCGCAACAACGCGTCGAAGCATTCGCACAATGGAATTTCCGTTGTGGAAGCGGCGCCATGATAAAAGAAAAAACGGAGGTGGAAGAAAAAGACGTCGGTCTTTTGCCTTTCCTTCTGGGTCGGGGGTCGCAAAATCTGCTTCCTCCGCTCGTGCTTGGGTTCAATCTTTTGAGTTCACAGCGAGACCCGTAGACGCCTCCAGGTGGATGATGAGAGTGGTGCAACTATGTGAGGGACCCTCCTACAAGCGTTCCAGGATGAAAGACGTGGAAACCTAACTTTACGTCACCCAATTTCGTTTATTTTTTTCTTATTATTCTCCCCCTCCCGAACAGACGCCCTTATTATTGTGGAAAAATCTCGGAGTCGTCATAGTTCGTTCTGCCGAAACGTTCAAATGGACCGTAGTGGGAATCCATTTGAACGCGTAGAATGGGATTGATAGGGCATTAGAGTTTAGTCACTGAGCGATTCAACAGTTTCTCGAAAATGGATTTTCGAGGGGCTGCCATATTTTCCTTCGTAAATTCCGTTAACGCTTTTGAGATTCTCTGACGCAATCCTCTTGCACTCGCTTCGTCCTGAATGCCCTTCGTGGGAGTGCGGGGGGCGGTGGGAGAACACGTCACAGAGCCTGCCGACTTTGTCGCTGAAGTCGAGGGTGAAGAAAGCAACTGGCAACGCGAGAGAGATGGAAAATTTCCATTTGACGAGTGGGAGCGAATTCGCTGACGTGGCTTTGCTGGCTGTGAGCCCTTTATACCGCACGCCCTTCACACTGAGGAGCCGTCACATAGTTGAATGTACCAAGGTACACGTCGACCGTGCGCATTTGTTGGCAAGCCCTGCCCTAGACCTAGGCCTTGCGAGAGTTTTGCAGACCTTACGTGACATCTCAATTCCTTCTCAGTGAACTTCTGTATTCCATAGGTTTGAAGTGGCAGGGTGTACGGCAGGATACTAGTCAGTAATACTGATATACTAGTATAATATGACAATAGACAAAGAAACAATGTTGTGGTGGAAAACCTATCGCTTTCCAGCTGCTTTAACTATAAATATATATATGAGTACTTTACCACGCCAGTGCTTCCTTGTCCCTGTCTCTGGTCATAGTACTCTTCCCTACAAAGTTAGGGATCCGACTCTATGTCGATTAATGGAATATACGGACTCTGTGATAGCTACTGGTGAAACTTATGTTTTATTCCTGTACTGTAGCAATTTTAAGAGTTCTATTTTCTAGGTATCAGACTACAATTTGACACGAAGTTGCACCATCATCAAAAGATGCATCATAATAAATTTGGACAAAATCCATCGAGCCATTCATATTTTATGTCGTTTTAAAATTCGTTAAGAATCACCGTGAGTGCTCTAGCTTCTACAATTTCCAAGATTCCAAACTAAAATTTCGTACAAAGTTGCACTACTATCGAAAGATGTTCGGTATCGAATTTGAGCAAAATCCATCTAGACTTTCAGATTTTATGGGAACTATAATTTTTTAAATTTGACACGAATTTCGACTTACATCACACTCACATGGTGCTCTCAACGTCACAAATGTAAAAAAAAGGGTGCAAAGTAGAATTTTGCACATGGCTTCCTGATCATTTTACACATTTGCCAAAGCTATGAGTTCAATCAAAATTGATCGACACATAGTTCCTCACAGAGGAATTTTTGGCAAATGTGTAAAAGAAGTATGTGACGAGGAAGCCATGTGCAAAGTTCCACTTTGTTTTCTCAACTTTCATAATCAAATACTTAATGAAGTTTTTTTATGATTTGAAGAATATGAGACAATTTTCCGTCAAACTCACATTTAATCTTTTCATCATAGAATTCCATTGTTTTTTCCCTGCGATACATCAATGTTCAGACAATTGTGATTGTACACATGGAACCCCAGCTGCACAACTCCTTTTATTTTCCGGGTTATTTGACATTCATTAGCTTTGCAGGATTAAGCGAAGTATGCTCCGAGTGTGTAGCCAGAACGACGTTTATCATTTGTTTGCATTTTATTTGTATTATAATTTCGCTTTTAAATACAATTCCATCGTATCAATTTGACCGGTCTCATGGCCGTGGGCCCAGGAGTGTCCTTTGTCATGTCGCGATTTGGTAAAGCCGCTCGCGGTCGGTGGCCCACACAGAGCCCGGGCTTGAAACGAGACGCGTGTATACCATCCCTTGTGCCGGAGCCACCCTCTCCTGGGGATTATAATTTCGGGGTAAAATGATTCACGTTTATCGGGCCAAAAGCTTATATCCTTCTCAGCGTGCGTCCAGCAATTGCCGTGCCAGCTCTCCGCGCATTCGGGCCAAAAGAACGTGCGCGTCCTTATAAAAAAAACTGTTCCCGTCTCTCTTTTCGCACTTGGCTCAGAATTTTCCCCCCTTTTACCCACAAATACTGCCACTGAAGTTCTGTCAAACTGTCACTCACAAAAATAAACTGCCACAGGTGTAGTTATTGACGTGTGTTAACCCGTAATGGTCACACTGGGTCCAGCGGACCCAAGGCAATTTTCGAATCGATGTAACTCCCAAAATATAGCCCCAAATGGAATGTGTGGCGCCATTTGTTGTTGTTTGAAGGTTCCACAACAGTCTCCATTGGTTTTCGAAAATCGTTGTGGCGTCAGTGCGTCGGTTGGCGTTGATTTGTGTGAACGTGTTTTTCGTTCGGGTCCGCTGGACCCAGTGCTTGATGTTATAATATTTTTTTCTTCATAGTACACTATTCCGAGAGTGCAACCCAACAAGATTTTCGGATTTATCTGAAAAATTGAAGATTTGGCGATCTTTTTAGTGAAAAAGGATAATTTTTCAAAAAAATCTATTCTCACGTTTGTTTGTAAAAAACAAATTATTTAAAAAGAAAAGAACAATTGAATTCTAAAGAGTAAGTCTTAAACTTAATTCTCGTACAAGATATGAGTCAATACACGAAAAAGAACGCAAATGGTAACTGCTTTTCTGCGTAGGGCCCGCTGGACCCAGTGTGACCATTGCAAAGTTTTTTGGGGGTGTGGCCATTACGCGTCAATGGAAACTTTTGATAGAAACTTTGTGGTCAATCGTGTCGCTATCAACTACGATAAGTTTTTTCCTTTTTTTGTTGTTGTTGATGTTTTCTATGAACTAGCGTTGATGGGACACATTGCTATATGGATATAGCCAGAGTTTTTTTTCGTGTTTCGATCGTCGTTATATTCGATACAGAAAAACTCGCGAGTGCATTCGTGTGCGTAGAAGTAGTGGGTGCGACGAATTTGAGTGACATATCAGAATCGTTCGTGCGGTTTGTGGAAATGACAGGCGGTATGGTCACACACGAGTTCCATTTATGTTGGAATTGTCGTTTTCCGGTTGACCCCATAGACCCACCCTATTTTTTTAACCTCGACAGCATAATTATTATCCCTCGAATTGTTTTTTTTTTTCGTTCCGTCAACTTGGACAAACGACTGAGCGAAGTCCCCAAAAGCCACCTTCGATGGATTCTAATTATTTATAAAGTCATCAACCGCTATTGATTCCTGTACGTTGTCAAACAAAACGCCGCGTCTTCTACCATCGAATTCACGCGAAAGAACCGACGATTGTGTTACACCGAGTTTACGAAAGGGGCCAACTTGCCACTCAGAAGTTAGCCCAGAATTTGAATGCAATTACGATGTTGAGAGAACACAACCAACCACCCTTTGAAATCGGTTCGCCACTCGCCACTGCGTTTCTCTGCTCCATTCGGGCCCGTTCGACGATGTTTGTTCATTATTCGATACGGCGGAACGCCCGGTGCAAGCATCGATTGAACCAACGGTATATATATGTATATATATAATGGAAATGCGATTATTCCATCGTGAAGTTTTGACGAGAGAAAAGAGATCAATGGAAAAAGTTGAGAAGGCTAGAACACTTTCAATCGTGTGGTTCATGTTACTGTGAAACTTGAATAAAACTATATTTAGAATAACATTGCGATATTCTAGAAAGTGGAGTACCTAGTGATGTATTTTACAAGCATTGCAGACTTCTCGGACCAGCTGGTAACTTTGTTATCCCAGCAACGAGTTAATGGTAGAATAGATGGATAGGACTCGGCAATGGTTTTCACGTTTCCATTTTGCTTCCTCATAAGGAAGCTATGTGACAGTGGAAATTTTTTTTTTTCGAGATCTTCACGTCACTATGTTTAGAATAAGCCAAAACGTCAAGAAAACACATTCGGAGAAAATGTCCGGATGTATGTAAGTGTGTGATGGCCTCCCAAAATTAAAACGTGTATAACTCGAGAACGGTTCTAGCTACAGCCCGCAAATTTTTCAGGCATGTGTAGCTCCATAAACCCTTCTTTGTCTGTAATTTTCGCGATGATTCAAGCTGCGATTCGGATTTTATGTCGTTTTTAAATTCTCAAAAAAAGGCGTTATCACTCTAGCGATCGCAAATTTCGAGATACTTGTCTAAATAATTATTAACAAAGAGATGTGTACCCGAGGTTGGTTTGTATTGCATTTGGGCCAAATCCATCGATAAATTTTGATTTTATGATATTTTGTATTTCTCCAAAAATCAAATTTGTCGCTATAACTTTCGTTAACTTTGACCAATCGAGCTTCAACTTTACAAAAGTGCTGAACATCATTAAGCCGTGATGTATATGAAATTTGGCGAAGATCGGTTGAATGGTTCGGATTCGACAGGAATTCAAGTTTTTCGATTACAAGCTGATTAAAAAAGCTGCAAGTTGAAACTTGCAATTTGCTTCCTCTGAAATGTAGGTAGTGAGCGAAGATTCCCTTGTGAGGAAGCAAAAGCAAAAATGATCCCTCATAGGGCCCTCATTCTTCCTTCCACATTGAATTCTTTCTTTGACATTGAATTCTGGTGAGGGTGGAATATATTCTTCGATAACTATAGTTCTCAGCTCGTGTCACCATTGAAACCGATACTAGGGCACAATTATTTCACAACGTTGGCTAAATAGCAATTCACAAGATAGTAACTTTCGACCTCAATTATGCTTCAAATCGAGTGACGAAAATGCTCACAACTCTACGATGATGTTGTTCTAATGTTGAAGAGCCCTGAATTTCATGCACAAAAATAAATTCATTTGATATCAACAAGGCACCATTTCCCCACAACATTGACTGAATGGACAAAAATTATTGGATCTCAATAATGTATCACATTGTTGCACAAAAAAATTTCAAAACTCTCTGGAACTATTCTTACCCTGCTCACTAAGCGCTGCGAAATAGTTACATTTTGATTGAAAGTCCGTTTTCACTGCTGATACTGTTTTTTGGCTGGAAAATGGCGAATCTCCGGTTGGACAGTCACTCCCTGACGGGTCCGCATTTCGATCAATATTCATGGACGAGACTGTAATAGAATTTGCTTCACGGCCATCCGCGAAACGCTTCGACGTCCGAACGGCAGATATGCAAATAATTGCGTTCGCGTATATCTAACTGCGTGAGTGATATATATAGCAACCCGGTCCAAACGCAGCCGGTGGTGTATATATACACATCCGCAGGGAGGATTCTGTCGCTGGTATGGTTCACGAGTCTGGTGTGACTTGGTGCGAACTCTCCCAGTTTCTCCCTTCCTATCTCGCCTCTGCTTACCCGACAACGTCCTCGATTCGCGACTGAGGTATTTGCGATACGTCGACCACCATTTCATACGGGAGGAACGTAGCCGCAAACACGTGGCTTGCAAGTCTGTACCGTTGAAACCACGTGCTTGCGCTGATGTGGGTTTCCGAACGAAGGGTCATGTTGCATCGTGTTCATACCTTTACGCGTATATGGGATTACCCGTCTGTGATTCTTTCGAATGAAAATATAATGGTGAACGCGAGAGACAGCTTTCTCCAACTTAGGCGTAGTTATCAGTACGATCGACCCTGGGGGTCAATTGTGATTCGAAAGTCGACCGGTCGACTCAAAAATCGACCGGTCGACTCGACTTGCCAAAAACGCGATTTTTCACCATCTCACACGATATTATTCGCAATTACTTGTCATTTACCAACCATTTATTATATAATTTTTTCATCTGGGGCTGCTTTTATGTCAAATGTGACATTTTGCAATATTTCGTGTAATAATCGACGAGACAAGTCGAACGGCCGACTTGACAATGTACCGGTCGACTCGACTTGTCGAAAACGCGATTTTTCACCATTTCACACGATATTATTCGCAATTACTTGTCATTTACCAACCGTTTATTATATAATTTTTTCATCTGGGGCTGCTTTTATGTCAAAAGTGACATTTTGAAATATTTCGTGTAATAATCGACGAGACAAGTCGAACGGTCGAGTGTCGAGTCGACCGGTCGACTTTCAAATCATAATTGACCCCCTGTCTAGAAGTGCTCTATATGGAATCGCAATTCTCCTAGAGGGGCAAGACAGTATCAAGCGCATGATTGGGGATTCAGAATTATGATTGGTTACGGCCTTCGGACTACACTGCCGATAAAGGAAGCGGTCGATTTTTTCTTTTCGAATTTTTCCGGCCTGTTTGTCACGAGTGAGAACATTTCGTTTTATCACACTCTTTGTGCTTGACCCTCCTACCCTCCCACGAACCCTTACATGCGCGATGATACGGCGAGTCGAAGCTCGTCCGTAACATAATCACACGCAAAACCCTGTAATCAATTGCTGCTAAAAACTAAAAAGTTTTATGGAATATAAAATAAAGCGATCCGACTCTTTGGATTTTCATACATTTTATAGAGAGTTTTCTTCATATATTTTCTATACACTCCGATCAATTAATTTTACTCATAGTTATGCGTCTGATTATGCAGAAAGCTGAGAACAGCTCCGATTTTTTTTTAGATCGACATATGTTGTAGAGGATGATCTCCCGAGTGATTATATATATATATATATATATATATATATATATATATATATATATATATATATATATATATATATATATAAATATGGGGCGGGCTAGGTCAAATCAGCCCGCTGAAAACCTTACATCCTACGATGTGGTCGATAATTTTTATTGGTATATTTTGGGTCCTACGACTCCACTAATTTTTTTATAGACTTTCTAGACCCCCCTCCCTTTACCTCACTCCACCCTCGACAATTTTTCACCAAGAGGTAACGGCCGTTTCGCCATTTTCCAATTGAATGAAATTTTTTTTCCAGATACCTTATCGAAATTTATCAACTTTTTAAATAAAATTGAAGTAGTACTATATTTTGTAACACTTTATTCATATTTTTTTTTCCAATTTTGAAAAAATAAAAAATAATTAAGTAATGGATTTTCTTCAAAAAGATTTCTCGAGACGCACTTGACCGATTTTGTTCAAATTTTGAAGGCTTTCGTAAAAAAGTATTTTCTAGAGCTTAGGAAAATCTTTTCCGAAAAAAACAATCATTCTAGTTTTATTTATAAAAAACTACCGAAAAATCGCACTAAAAACCTCAAAAAAATGTCAAATACCTGGCATTTGCAAAGAAAAAGAAATAAAACAAAAATCCTTGTCTTAACTTCGAGTTTGACTCTTCTAAAACGATGGTCTCAACATATGTCAGCTTAAAAAAAAATGCAGAGTTGGTGTCCACTTTTCCATACATACGAAGAAAATATAAAGATAAAATAATGCCATTCCCGCATTGTAAAAAAAAAAGAACGGACGAATTATTCTGTACAAATTAGTGAATTCGGCGTGTGTATCATTAGCGAGCTTGCAACAGTCTAGCTTACGTAGCGAAGGGCAGAACACAATTAGGTTGGCGAGGGTAGAGAGAGAGAGCAGTTACGGTGGTTCATTAGTGATTTGGCGAAGTCTGTCCGGATGAATCTGCGCCAGAGCACCGACACAAACGCGGACGTGTTCCCCATGCGTGTGTGGCTCTCGCTCTGTATCGCGAAATGCCGGCTGCAGGGCAGCCCCAGGATGTCCTACAGGATTTGAACTGATTCCGGTGTGTTTGGCCAAACAGCCGGCAATGACGGACCTGTGTCCCCGCGCGTTCGACGCTACGTGCGATCGGAAGGGTGCACACGCAAGCGTTAGCTTCGGTTATATTCAATCCATTCAAAGCCCGCGTGTTCAAGAGCGTTTACGATCAATTATTGTCATTCGCGTTGTCAAAGTTATTTCGTTTTTCATGGAGTGCTGTTCAAGTTTATTTCGGCACTGTAATGAAACTATCGAACCATCCTGATAACAGAAGCAACCCAGTAAAAAGTTGTGGAGAAGATGGATGTCCATTGTCTATGGAATCTCTTGGTAAGCGTTTCCAAGGCGGATGCATCCGAAAACAAAGCTGCAGTAATGAACTCCTTGACCCGTAATGGGCATACTGGGTCCAGTGGACCCAAGGCAATTTTTGAATTGATGTAACTCGAAAAATATAGTTCCAAATGGAATGTGTGGCGCCATTTGTGGTTGTTTGAAGGTTCCACAACAGTGTCCATTGGTTTTCGCAAACCATTGCGGCGTCAGTGCGTCGGTTGGCGTTGATTTGTGTGGACAGGATTATATTTCTTATATGTATTCTCGAATTTATTTGTAAAAAACAAATTATTTTTGAAAAATAAACAATTTGATTATAAAGAGGAAGTCTTGAACTTCATTCTCGTACAAGATTTGAGTCAATACATGAAAATGAACGGAAATGGCAACTGTTGTTCTGCGTAGGATCCGCTGGACCCAGTGTGGCCATTGCGTAATTTTTTGGAGGTGTGACCATTACGGGTTGAAGTGCTATTTCTCATGATGGTTGTAGGGGAAGATGCGATACATTCGACCATGGAGTATTTAGCTATTAGACCTAGGAGTCGTAGTGTTGAATTTGGTGCACAAATCTTTCGAATATATCGTAGAGACCAGTAATTTCTAGCACTGGAAACAGGCGAGGAATCTTCATTCACACTCGATCACGTGTAGGAGGAGAAAACATGAATTGGCGTTTCAAGGTATTCATCACTTTATTCATCCTGAAATTGTTTCTTATTGTATGGTTCGATTTCAATGAACTGTGATGCTGTGGAATCCTTATTCACTTTAGTTTAATAAGACCTAATATTTTTTTTCTAAATATCAAATACCACGATTTTTTTTCACGCTTATCTCGAACATAGCGAATGCGGTACATTCGACCAAGACGTTGGGGTACATTCGACCACGTTTCATTGTGGTTAAGTGGGGTACATGTCAATAGTCGAATGTACCCTATACCTCGGGGATATTGATTTTCATCATCACAATCCATCTTAAAACGTGGAAAGCCACCCCTCCCGACTCTTTGTACTTTTATCGTTTATTTCCTTATATCTCCTTGTCCTCTCAACAAGGGACGTAATCCCGTAATTTATCATTTTTGGTCATGAAAACATGTCGATAATATAAGACTACAGGTTGCTACATTGGCATGAAAACCAATTGAACAATAACATTTATTTGGTTGATTTGGGGTTCGGCGGCGGACTACGACAATTGTTATCTTTTTATAACCCGTCGTTACTCGTTCTTGTACGAAAATTTACATTTATTGGTATACACTAGTGAATTCGTAAGATTAAACCTTACAATGAACAAATACATATTATCTACGTAAATTTGGGACCATTCAAATACTTAAGTCGGCAAATTATATATAGCCAAATGAAACCCACTGATTTGTCAAATTTGGTCGAGTATACCTCATCTCCCCCTACAGGCAAACATCTACCGAACAATATATTCGGGAACAGTTTGAAAATATTTACCCAAAAGAGATATTCGTCACATTTCGGAATGCCTTGAAAAAAAAAGTTCAAGGGCGAGATCATATCGACACGCTTTGGTTCTCGCAATTTTTCTGCCCAATAATGTATTCATTTGCTAGAAGTTCACTTATCTCCATTTCTGCTTCGGTGAAAAATAAATTCAGTAGAGCTGTTGCCGCTGTCATGGCAATGAAACTTCAAATCTTCGGTACTGGAGAGGGAGTAGAGTTCATATCAGACAGGATCTGAAAAAAAACATCTTGTGAATTGGCTTCCGAGAGTCCGAGTCGTCCAGCTGACGAAATTCTTTCTTCCCGGTCCTACGGCGTTCACATCGGAGTCCACGTCCTTCGCATTTTCCGGATCTCATCGCGGTTGGGTATAACCCTCTCGAAAGTCAAATCCAATCTCGTACCTCGTCTGGGTAATTTGGTAAACCATTTATCCGGTGCGTGTCCATTTCCATTCTCCTCCTGGTTTTCCAAATTTCCTTGTGCATGTGTTTGTGTGTGTGTGTGCCGATGGGTGGGTACGTTAGGCAGTCGTCAGTGACGACTGTGGTTCCCTGTATCAGAGTCCCGGAGATAGTGGCCGCCCTTTGGCGGTCCACCGCACGCAAGACGTGTCGGCTCGAACCCCTTCGCTAATTCCAAGCCCAATTATGTCTCCACCTCTCGTGGGCTCGTCCTTCTCACTCCTAGCATTCGGCTTTATCCTTCTTCTAATTTTCCCCACTGGTCCACGAGAACGTTTTCGGAATTTCAGACGTTCACCCATTCTCCTCCAATTATTCGCGTAACCTCATTGAGAGGTCTTTCGGGTTTGTTTTCGGGGTCACACGTTTTCCTCAAGCTCTCATGTGGGTTCGGGTCGAAATCCGGAACGAGCAATGTCCAGAAAGGTGAAGATGCCGAACGCGCAACGCTTCGAATGGCAATGTCCCGAACGGTCAAAATCCCGAATGAGATTGTACGGAACGTACAATATGCCGTACGTACTACCATTTGGAGCGGTTTTCAATATTTCCTGACTTTCGAGCGTTCTCGCGCGTAAATTATCGAAGTTAGATATATGCCGTCGCTGACTTTTTTATAGGAAATTCAATTCTCCACAACATTGTTTATGTTAACTTTTGGTCTATAGAGCGTAGTTTAACCAGCGTAAGAAGCAAGAAAGAATGAGACTTGTGTGATACTAACGAGTCCAAGATGTTCCACCTCCGAGTTAAGATTGCAGAATATTCACGTATTCAAAGAAAGCGATGGGCCTCAGCCCTTTCAGGGCTATTTACGTTTTTGAACAATTATATTTGAGTTCTTCTTCGGTTCGGGGATGTCTCGAAGATTCAATTGTCATCGGCTTGTGTTTAACTCTTAAGGCATTGAACCACATTGATTTTGGACTGCGGTCCCGGACGGAACGTTGCGATTGTTCGGGCCAACGGTATAAAATCTACCTTGCTTCGAAACCCGCACCGGGCATGGTCCGTTTTACGGGCCGGGACAGAGATCTGATCCCATGCTCCAATTAGTTCTTACGAATGCTCGCCAACTGTCCCAAACTAAATGCGCAGCAGCAGTAGCAGCCGAACAAAGCCGTCCACGTCAAGGCAAATAAAAAGTATCTACAGACAACTAGGAGCGGCTATTGTACTCGGGGAACGTTAATTTCCATAGTCGTCGTACACCTCGCCCATCTCGCGTTCGGATTTTTGGTCAGGGAGTGGCGAAGGCAATCGGTCAGTGAAGGACAAGTTCATTTGGGCTTGACTGCATGCCTATTCAAATTTGCGTGACATCAAATCAACTTTTTTTCGCTGGATGTCACGAAGAAACAAAATTGTGACAGGTTCGTTATAACGTGAAATAAAAACAACAAAGCAATCGATTTCGTCCAAAATTCAGTGATTCGCGCCAGGAATGGGCATCCATTCAATGAAAATGTGCTTCAAATACTTTTTCAAATAAATAAGTATGATCAATTATTATAAAAGAATCAATATTTTCAAATTCCTATAATATTTATGACAAATATACGTAAATTGTCATCTTACAATGAATTGAAATATTTAATAAATGCAGTAAAATTTATTATCATTTGGTCTAAAAAGTATTTGAAATACATTTTCATCGAATGAATGCCCATCCCTGATTCGCGCATATTATCTTCCTCCCACATTAGGGTAGGATTCCAAATTCAGTACAAGCAATGTTATACAAGGGTCAAAATGTGGAACGCGCAGTTATTCAAACACTCGAAGCTTGCGACATGTCACCGAACGTACGTGGGTCCAAACAATCTAAATTCAGAACGCCAAATGTTCCGAGCGAAAAAAATCCCGAATTGCATTGCATCGACAGTGGGATATCGCGAACGGGCGGGAAATTGAATTTAAAAGCGTAGGAACTTGAAAATTAAGAATAATAGAAATTCCGACATTTAATACATAAAACAGTTATTACGGCCATAGGACGAATAATCAAACATTCGAAACACAGAACAACTATTTCCCTAAAATTTATAGTTTTCGAACATTCAATTTATCGAGTTGAAAAGGTTCGAGTGAGCGAGGCTTAGAATGGCGATTGTCCGTTTCAAAGAGTCGAAATTCAGAATCTGGCATACCCGCGCCGGACGTTGATAACACCGTACAGATTTCAAGAATGTCTTACTCTGAATCGTTGCAAGAAAAACAAATCAATGCATTTTTATCTTTTCGTCCGAATACTGGCTGAACAACACTACACAGACCAAAAGCTTAAAAAACAATGTTGTAGAGAATTGAATTTCCTACAAAAACGCTCACTTACGACATCTACTTAAGATTGATGTTTGATCTACTAAGTTTGATTTGATTGATCTACTAAGTTTCGCGTGGAAACATTCAAAAGTCGGCCAATGTGAAAAACCGTGCAAACTTGGCAATCGAAATTCTGTACGTTCAAATCATTGTCGTTATGAATTATGATTCTTCTTAACACCGTCGTTCTAAGCCGTAACTGTTCGTAACATCGTCATTCGGGACTACGAGCGTTCTACTCTTAGGACTTTCGCACTTTTGTCTGTTTGATACAATTCCACAAGAGATTTTGAGCCTTCTGATTTCTGATATACTAGATTGTGTTTCTTTCAGTATAATGACCGTTCGCAAAATCGTCGTGTCGAATCATTGAATTTTTGAGATTAAGGTCGTTCTCGGAGTATTGATTGACCTCGATGATTATTCCTCTCGAAACATTCATTTTCGGAACGTTTCAATTTGCTTTATTGACAGTTCTGACCTATAAACGTTCGAGATCTTGTTCGAAACATTTGCCGTTCTGAATTCAAAAATTCGGCGACTCGGTCCGTTCAACATATTCCAATTGGGAGAAAAAATGTCGGACTAATGATCCTTCTGAACATTGTTCGTTCTGAATTTCGAGCCCCGACCGCGCCAAAGCCACCAAACTCACCCTATTACAAAGCGTCGTACATTTGATCGAAATAAGAACGAAACGTTGGTCATAGCAGTGCTTAAACGCCGGACGATCGTTGAGGGTTGTTTTGTGGTATGCGGTGAGTTTTTGGCTACTGCAACTTCCTCCAACCCGGTACCAACCGAGTTACACACGCAAAGCGGTCTTAATCCTCGAGTTAATAGCGCGTAAAGTCCCGAGTACGACCACGTATACCGGGCGATGATAAAGTCCGATGGTAATTAAGCCAAGGTTTTGAGATAACCACTTCTGGGCAAGGTGGCTGATTGCGAGGGGTAGAACCGAAGAACTTGTGAGATCCGACTGATCTCGATGACCGAACAGAGAATTTGCGTGAGAAAGGAAGACAAAATAAAAGTTCGTGGCCAGCACGGCCGCCCTGCGTGTTGGTTAACCGTTACTTATTCGTCGAGACTGTTTTTTTTCTCCTCTTTTATCAAGGCCCGTGCGTTTCGCGACGTTTCACGAGCAACCGTATCGAAAATTCTACAAAGCACCTCCAGTAAATTCCTCACTGTCACGAAAGCTTCGATCTCGGTTACCCTCTTCCGTTTTTACCGTAGCTGATCCGATAAGCCGAAAAAGAGTTCTATGCTCTGTACGATCCTGAAGTTCACCTCTTTTGCTTCCCCCCACCTTCCCTCCCGTATTTCTGTAAAATTTACAAAATATTATCATTCAATTTTCGCTTGTGACAATGGACGAGAGCGTTGCCAATGAAAACTGAGTTCAGCCATTGGACTTGTCCTAGAAGTTGCTCCAAACGCCCTGCGACTGTGTAAGAGATGGAAGGTAAACGGACTTCCTGAAAGATGGGCCAATTCCAAGTGCAGCTTCTGGTGAGAAGATGGCCCAGACTTCGTATATACGGTACGCGTTCGTTGCCGGGTGCGGTACCCCGTTGGAAGCGGAAAAAAGGGACAGACGGAAACGGAAAGATGAGATGGCATCAGTTACCGACATCCCCTCGCCCCGACTCGACGGCTCGCTATCCATCCATACCGCTTAACTCGAAGGAAAAACCGCCACTGGCTGGTAGCTCGGGAGTAAAAAGTAACTCGAACTGCTGGCAATTTGTATCTTCCAACGGCTGGCAAGACAACCCGTGGCTCAAGACAATCGGACTGCCCTCGTGGGTGACTTAAGCTCCGAAACATCCGGGTGCTCCAGGACCTGTGTTCCTTCGCCATTCGCTTGATCTCGTCTTTCTCATTTTCGTTTGTCCGGACGCTTGGTACATGCCAGCGTTGCCAACCCTCCCGAAACTCACAAGCCCCTTAACAAACCCACTCGTTCTGAGCGGGGTCGCGCTCGTGAGGCTGGTTTTATTCTACGGCTTACCGACTGGGTCTCGGGCCACAATCCGGATAACAAGACCGAATTTCAGAAACGCTTCCTTTTATCTAATGACCCGTGCCCATTTATCATTTGGGGTTTTTCTTTTTTCGTACGCATATTTTTGTTGTTCAGCTCTCCTCATTTCTGCTTCTGTCCTTCGACCTTGCACGCAAACGTTCTATTTCCTTTATTGTTACGCTTATACTTTTATCATCCGGCCTTCGCACGCTTCATTCACTTTTCTTCGTTTCCAAAACTCGTCCAGGTCGTGCATTAGCATGAAGCATACAATTCGTGACCCCGGACTTCGCGTGACACGACTGATAATAAGTTCTGTTTACAATTAGCCGGACGTTTATATCGATGTGGGCTTGTTTTCGTTTTACGTCGACTTCAACTACTCTTCTGTCATTTTTTTTTTTTTTCGTTTTTCAAACCCCTGAAACGACGCGACGTCCTGGCGACGCGAGGTCGAATTACGTGACTGTTTAATTGTGTTGACGATAACATTTCCAACATTTACGGGTATCATGGATTTTTTATTAGTATCTATGGCACCATTACATATTAAACGACTTGGAGGGTGATGAGGGTGAAATGTGTATTCACGAATCCTTCAACAGCGTTAGGGTCCAATAATTAGTGACCTTGGTTTTGAGTTACGGAGGTTATCCGGCTGAATTGAAAGCCTGACACGAAGAAAAAACTTGCCTCAGTATCATTCTTATGTATGTATGTGGATAAAAATGTTTGAGAAATTGTTGACAATATCTTGCCGCTGTAATTCTGTATTTTTCGGTTGGCATATAGACCCCGTTGATCTATCTCTACACGTACGTCGCACGTTGCAAGTTCCAGTGAAATTAGAGCAGTTTGTTTATTCTACCGTTTATTGACACTTCACCATATATCAAAAGTTAAAGTTTTCTAAATATTGAACGCGTCGTTTAATGTTCAATCCAAATTTAAACGCAAATAGAGGTAAGCGTTAGCTTATGCACATCTAGAAATTTTAGCACGGTCCGTCAAGTATTTTTGAATTTGCAGATGTTGGAACTTAAAGATTTCGAATTGCTCTAAAATGTGATCCGTTCGGCCGATCTTTGCCAAATTTAGTATGTATCACAGCTCAATGATATTCTAGAACACAACGCACATGCGCTTTGACTCGTGATAATTATTTATCGAGCCAGTTGATATCGCAGGGTGATAAAAAAAAGGTGCAAAGTAGAACCTTGCACGTGGCTTCCTTATTTTACACCCCGGGAAAAAATGGACATATATAATTATATATAATTATATATAAATTATATATAATTATATATAATTATATATAACATCATATATGATTATATATACTGATGTATAACATCATATACAATCATATATGTCCTAACATGATATCATGAATGATCATATATGTAGATATATGGCCATGTATCGTATTTATTCTTTCTCAGTGTGAACCATATATGCCCATGAATGATCATGTATGTATATACATGACCATGTATAATATTTATATTTTTGAGGTGTTATCCATATATGATCATCTATGTAGATATATGACCATGTATAGTATTTATTTCTCTCGGTGTAAACCATATATGCCCATGTATGATCATGTATGTAGATATATGACCATGTATCTAGATATATGACCATGTATAGTATTTATTTTTTCTAGGTGTGAACCATATATGCCCATGTATGATCATGTATGAAGATATATGACCATGTATAGTATTTATTTCTCTAGATGTGAACCATATATGCCCATGTATGATCATGTATGAACATATATAACCATGTATAGTATTTATCTTTTCTTGCCGTGAACCATATATGCCCATGTATGATCATGTATGTTCAAAAGTTGGTACTCTGAACTCGTATATGAACATATGGTTGTACATATGAATTCACATATGATACAACATCCGCTACCTTGATGTGACATATTATAATATATAATTGCATTGGCCCTCCCAAATCTCATATATAAGCGTATATAATTATGGTTTGGTTATGGTTTCTTTTCTCATGAAGAACACGTTTGATGTTTTTATTCTACATCATGATGTAAAATAAAAATATCACACGTGTTCTTCAGGAGAAAAAAAACCATAACTTCTGAACGAAACGTCGGATCGAGTGCTGTGAGATCTCAAAATTTTTGTTTCCGTTCAAAAAATCCACAAAAAATAAGATGTGAAAGTAAAATGAGTATTTTAAGTTGATTACAATTTTGAATGATTAAATTGTTAATAACAATTGCCTCATAATTATGAATAACTTCATCATATAGAGAGTGCAAAAACAAAATAATCACTAATAGTTTTTCAATTTATCACTAACCGTTACTGAGATGTATCGATTTGTTTAACCGTAAACCCCTGAAAAAAGCTCTAACTTCCGAACCAGGTCGATGCCCATTTCCTCTAATGTCTTAAAATTTTCGTTTTAAATTAAGGAATTTAGCTTTTTTAATTTTAAAAATAAAATGAGCATTTTTTATTTTATTTCATTTTCAAGTTTCAATTGTTAATAAATAATAGTCACATCGGCGCAACATAATCATGAATATTTTTGTCGTATGGAGCATGCAAAAACAAACATAAAAACAGTTGTGGTATTTCCGTTTATCACTAACCATTGCCGAGATATATCGATTCGAATGGTTAAATACGGTCAATCGGTGAAAAACTTTATTCAAATGTATCTCGAAAGCAGGGCCTCAAAATGAAAAACCCCGAAACACGGGGGTCTCTTTGTTTCTAACATATATTCATGTCAAAAATTAGGAACCAAAAATTTCGACCCAAAGGTCAAACCTGATTGAGTTCCGGTGGAATCCCTCATATATAGTCTATATAGACTTTATACAGTCTATATAGTCTATATATAGACTATATATAGACTTTATATAGACTATATATAAACTATATATAAACCATATATGCCCAATCCCATATATAGTTTATATATATATAGATTATATATAATTTTTTTACTTGGGTTTACTTTGTAAAGTTCCTAAAAGTCACAAAATGAAAAAGTATAGTCTATATATAGACTATGTATAGACTTTATATAGACTATATATAGTCTTACATAGTCTGTATATATAGACTATACCCGGGAAAAAATGGACATATATAATTATATATAATTATATATAAATTATATATAATTATATATAATTATATATAACATCATATATGATTATATATACTGATGTATAACATCATATACAATCATATATGTCCTAACATGATATCATGAATGATCATATATGTAGATATATGGCCATGTATCGTATTTATTCTTTCTCAGTGTGAACCATATATGCCCATGAATGATCATGTATGTATATACATGACCATGTATAATATTTATATTTTTGAGGTGTTATCCATATATGATCATCTATGTAGATATATGACCATGTATAGTATTTATTTCTCTCGGTGTAAACCATATATGCCCATGTATGATCATGTATGTAGATATATGACCATGTATCTAGATATATGACCATGTATAGTATTTATTTTTTCTAGGTGTGAACCATATATGCCCATGTATGATCATGTATGAAGATATATGACCATGTATAGTATTTATTTCTCTAGATGTGAACCATATATGCCCATGTATGATCATGTATGAACATATATAACCATGTATAGTATTTATCTTTTCTTGCCGTGAACCATATATGCCCATGTATGATCATGTATGTTCAAAAGTTGGTACTCTGAACTCGTATATGAACATATGGTTGTACATATGAATTCACATATGATACAACATCCGCTACCTTGATGTGACATATTATAATATATAATTGCATTGGCCCTCCCAAATCTCATATATAAGCGTATATAATTATGGTTTGGTTATGGTTTCTTTTCTCATGAAGAACACGTTTGATGTTTTTATTCTACATCATGATGTAAAATAAAAATATCACACGTGTTCTTCAGGAGAAAAAAAACCATAACTTCTGAACGAAACGTCGGATCGAGTGCTGTGAGATCTCAAAATTTTTGTTTCCGTTCAAAAAATCCACAAAAAATAAGATGTGAAAGTAAAATGAGTATTTTAAGTTGATTACAATTTTGAATGATTAAATTGTTAATAACAATTGCCTCATAATTATGAATAACTTCATCATATAGAGAGTGCAAAAACAAAATAATCACTAATAGTTTTTCAATTTATCACTAACCGTTACTGAGATGTATCGATTTGTTTAACCGTAAACCCCTGAAAAAAGCTCTAACTTCCGAACCAGGTCGATGCCCATTTCCTCTAATGTCTTAAAATTTTCGTTTTAAATTAAGGAATTTAGCTTTTTTAATTTTAAAAATAAAATGAGCATTTTTTATTTTATTTCATTTTCAAGTTTCAATTGTTAATAAATAATAGTCACATCGGCGCAACATAATCATGAATATTTTTGTCGTATGGAGCATGCAAAAACAAACATAAAAACAGTTGTGGTATTTCCGTTTATCACTAACCATTGCCGAGATATATCGATTCGAATGGTTAAATACGGTCAATCGGTGAAAAACTTTATTCAAATGTATCTCGAAAGCAGGGCCTCAAAATGAAAAACCCCGAAACACGGGGGTCTCTTTGTTTCTAACATATATTCATGTCAAAAATTAGGAACCAAAAATTTCGACCCAAAGGTCAAACCTGATTGAGTTCCGGTGGAATCCCTCATATATAGTCTATATAGACTTTATACAGTCTATATAGTCTATATATAGACTATATATAGACTTTATATAGACTATATATAAACTATATATAAACCATATATGCCCAATCCCATATATAGTTTATATATATATAGATTATATATAATTTTTTTACTTGGGTTTACTTTGTAAAGTTCCTAAAAGTCACAAAATGAAAAAGTATAGTCTATATATAGACTATGTATAGACTTTATATAGACTATATATAGTCTTACATAGTCTGTATATATAGACTATATAGTCTATTGATACTTGTACATGCAAACCCCGACTTTACTTCGTAAAGTTTCTAAGTCACAAAATGAAAAAGTATAGACTATATATAGACTATATACAGACTATATATAGTCTATATAGACTATGTAGTCTATTGATACTTGTACATATGCAAACCCCGACTTCACTTTGTAGTTTCTACGTCACAACGATGGTTAGCTTTTATAGCAGATAAATATTGGTACTATCATGAAAGTCGGCGTAGCGCAGTGAGCAGCGCGCCGAACTGGGAACCGCAAGAACGATGGTTCGAGTCCCCGCGTCGCCTATTTTTTTTTTCCTCCCGGGAAAAGAGGACATATATGAACATGTATGATCATGTATGATCTGTCATATATAATCATGAACGAAATTTGACCGGATATAATTATATTCAGTCATATATAGCCATATATGATCATATATAAACATGTATGATCTGTCATATATAATCCTGAACGAAATTTGACCGTATATAATCATATATAATCATATATAATCATATATAGTTATATATAGTCATATATGATCACATATGACTATATATGATTATGTATGATTATAAACGGTCAAATTTCGTTCATGATTATATATGACAGATCTTACATGATTATATATGATCATATATGTCCATTTTTTCCCGGGTATAGTCTATTGATACTTGTACATGCAAACCCCGACTTTACTTCGTAAAGTTTCTAAGTCACAAAATGAAAAAGTATAGACTATATATAGACTATATACAGACTATATATAGTCTATATAGACTATGTAGTCTATTGATACTTGTACATATGCAAACCCCGACTTCACTTTGTAGTTTCTACGTCACAACGATGGTTAGCTTTTATAGCAGATAAATATTGGTACTATCATGAAAGTCGGCGTAGCGCAGTGAGCAGCGCGCCGAACTGGGAACCGCAAGAACGATGGTTCGAGTCCCCGCGTCGCCTATTTTTTTTTTCCTCCCGGGAAAAGAGGACATATATGAACATGTATGATCATGTATGATCTGTCATATATAATCATGAACGAAATTTGACCGGATATAATTATATTCAGTCATATATAGCCATATATGATCATATATAAACATGTATGATCTGTCATATATAATCCTGAACGAAATTTGACCGTATATAATCATATATAATCATATATAATCATATATAGTTATATATAGTCATATATGATCACATATGACTATATATGATTATGTATGATTATAAACGGTCAAATTTCGTTCATGATTATATATGACAGATCTTACATGATTATATATGATCATATATGTCCATTTTTTCCCGGGACATTTGCCAAAGCCTCCTCTATGTGAAACTGTGGTATTATCAGTTTTGGCTTACTCGTAGAGGAAGCTTTGGCAAATGTGTATAGTGAGGAAACCACGTGCAAGGTTCTACTTTGCACCTTTTTTTTAACTTTTGTGACGTTGAGAGCACTATGTGAGTGTAATGTGAGTCGAAATCAATATACACATGTATATGGGGCAATTCTTGACAAAGTTGAAAAATTATAATTCCCATAAAATCTGATCGTCCCGTTGGATTTTGCTCAAATTCGATACCCAACATCTTTCGATAATAGTGCAACTTCATGCCAAATTTTAGTCCGATATCTAGAAAATTGCGCCAGATTTTTAAAACCTTTTAAAATTTCTGAAAACAAGAACACTCCATGGATTTTTCTTTAATTTCAGTAACAAGCATCTCCCTGTAGTCGTTCATCATTATACTGAATTTGAGCTCGATATCTCGAAAATTGTGGGAGCTAGAGACCGCAAATGGATTTTTGAATGTTTTAAAAATTGCGCGACAACGAAAGATCTGTATGGATTCTTCTAAAAATTGAATCGTGGCTATGCGCCGTGAACCCTGTATATGTGTGACAAGTTCCAGCTTGATATCTCGAGCCGTTCTCAAGTTGTGAACTCTCAACCACTGTTACATACACACACACACATACATCCGGACATTTTTTCCTGAATGTAATTTTTGGATGTTTTGGGACATTCTGAAGACGTTTTGATGAATAACTCGAAAAAAAAATGTTCACGACAACAAATATTCCTCTATGAGCAAGCAGAAAGAATAATACACAAAATAAATGCTAGTTATCAGTATGCGAAACAAAGCAGCGTTCTGCAGTCAAATAGGGCCTGCGCAGGGGATTGATCTCAACTATGCAAGCATACATTTTGACGATATTCAACGCAGTTTCTTTTCCTTACCATGGCTGAAATATTCCCCATTTCATTCGGTTCTCGCTATAAAAATATTCGCTTCTCGGACTCGATTCACGGTGGTTAATGGGTGCCCATCGTTTCCCGCGAATGTTGAGACAATGGCTGGTTCTCGCCTTTTATTGAATTCTTTTCTTCTCGGCGTCCCTTCGGTGTCCCGGGTTCCCAGCCCGTGACAGCGGTGCCACCCCACAAGGACTCCATATCCACCGGGCGACCGAGAAGAGTATATATATGTAAATGTGTCCCTGGGGATGTAATCCCGAGGGAGGACGAGGGGAGAAAACGGAGCCCCTCCATGCCGAACTGTATACAGTGGGCCCTCACTACCCGACCTGCCTACAGACAGCAACGTAGATATTACGTATTACGATTCTCCTCGGCCTCCGCATGTACTTGATATCCCGTCATCCGCCATTCTTATCGCTTCGACAGCAGCCGCACTCGTGACCTTATCCGAACTGCTGATCACGTTTTTAAGATCGAAGTTATCGGTAACGCGTGAAGCGTCTGAGTGAGTTTCGAACACCCATGTATGGGAAATCGACAACTGGGCCGGTACTGTGTCATTAATGGTGGCCGAATTTTCAATACCGACCTGATACCGACACCTATTGCAGGGCCAGCTATTGCTTTCCGCCGGGAATTGGGGTCTAAATCCAGACCAAGCAATGTCCAGAAAGGTTAAAATCCTGAACGCGAAATGCTTCGAATGACAATGTCCCGAACGGTCAGAATGCCGAATGAGATTGTAGCGAACGTACAATACGCCGAACGCCTACTAGTCGGCGCGGTTTTCAACATTTCCCGACTTTCGAGCTTTCCCACGCGTAAATAATCAAAGTTAGATATTTGCCGTCGCTGACTTTTTCATAGGAAATTCAATTCTCTACAACAATGTTTATGTGAACTTTTGGTCTGTATACCATTGTTTATCGAGCGTTTGGATGGGAAGGTAAAAATGAGAAGATAACCAATACATTTTCACCTTCCCCATCAAAGGGCTGGTCAAAAAATGGTATATAGACCAGAAGTTTACATAATAGTACATTATGACACTAGTACGAACAATTTTTTTCTGACGAGTGTGAGTTTGCAGAACGAGCCTAGGGCGAGTATTGCAATCACACGAGTCCAGAAAACGTTTTTCGTACGAGTGTCGTACGAATTTTTATGTCACTAGGTCCGTAAAACCGCACTTTTACGGACAGCATGACATAATCAATGTTGTAGAGAATTGAATTTTCCACTGAACGAATTTTTATTGCGATGTTTGCTTTTCCACATACCCAAAAGTACAATAAAATATACCATTTTAGGGACAAACAGGGTACAATGATGAACATTCCTAGAACAATAGGACATTATACTTTCTCTATATATGTATTAATATTATCTTGACAAGATAAGAATTACTATCTGACCTTCCCAAACATTGCTATTCTACTCTTGGGAAATTGAAATTGTAAATAATGATAGTGATTCTTTAGAAATTTAGCTATGAAAATTTCGGCACAATCCCGAATGAGATTGTAGCGATCGTACAATATGCCGAACGCCTACTAGTCGGCGCGGTTTTCAATATTGCCCGACTTTCGAGCTTTCCCACGCGTACATTATCACAGTTAGATATATGCCGTTGCTGACTTTTTTATAGGATATTCAGTTCTCTACAACATTGCTTATATGGACTTTTGGTCTATACAGCGTTGTTCAACCGGCGTTTGGACAGGAAGGTAAAATGTATTGATGTTCTTCTTATCTTTACCTTCCCATCCAAACGCTAGATAAACGACGGTATATAGACCAAAAGTTCACATAAACAATGTTGTAGAGAATTGAATTTCCTATAAAAAAGTCAGCGACGGCATATATCTTACTTCGATAATTTATGCGTGGGAAAGCGCGAAAGTCGGGAAATGTTCTCATTCGCAAATTTTACCTTTCTGAACATTGTTCTGGACATTGCATATAACTATATGACAATTCGTGATATATTAACGAAAAAAAGTCCCGAAATTCAATCTGCATTTCGAGAAGATAGCACTGCGGAGATTCGATTCTGAGAGCTCTACATTACCGACCTTTCGACCTAACTGACTACCTAACGCTAACCACTACACCAATCTGACTATTGAGATTTCACCACCACTTTAAAATCATACGTATAATGCACGTCTAGCATGAACACGGACACGGAGTTTAATCTTTCTCACTCACTCACTGAAAGAGTCGAGTCGTCGGAGGTATTGTAGAATAAAAGGCGTTTGACCGTTGGTACTGGAAATTTTTTTCTTCGAGTCTGAAAACCTCCACAACTATAATGTATGCCAAAAGCAAACATAGCGACTCGATAATTAATCTTTGTGTGCTTTACCGAAAATAGCGACGGACTCACCAGCTAAGCTCATCTTTCTCGTTCCATCAGCTCTCTTGCGTTGGTTTTATTTTTTTATACCGACTTTCAAATACTATAGCCACGTGCATTTATATATATATGCCCCCGCGGTGCGATTAGATAATTTAGGCCGAGTTCAATCTTTCTGTTCGTTGTACAACATCTGAGTTTAACTTCAGAAACAGCAGAATCCCATCACTGCGCTGTATACTCGACATACACACACATTCAATAAATATCATATACACGGTATCCAAATGATAAAAATATAATTCGTACGTATATTGTAAACGTTTGTTATAATCTACCATAAGCTTTGATGAGATAAATGTTTTTGGAGATCAATGTCAAGCGGATTAGTACGTTTTATGAATGTTTGATCACGATTAGCTTGTATGATGTTTGATAACGTTAGAAATAGCGGATCCTAAGAATCACACGTGTCAGTGTGGTATACATTGTCAGCTGCGGTTAAATCAAACAATGATTATTTCGCCACTCACACATCCGCCAGTTAAATGGTATGCCATCTCTTCTTGTTTATTCAACTAGGTAGGGGTTCACGGTAAAGTATATTTATGTGCTCTACGCAATACGTTACTAACACTCAGTTAATCCTCTATTGATATCACATCTATGTAATATAAGAAGGTAGCAACAACAAAAAAAGCAGTCACATAGCAAATCGTTGGTGAGGCAGTCGAAGTCGAGCCGCGACGCTGGTTACGTTGGCAGTCTGCGGAGTCGGTTCCATACCATTATTCGAGCTATTTTCAGCGACCTGTGATAATAATTAATCGATAAATCATGTACGGTAATACGTGGACAGCCCGAAATTTTGTCAGAACGATTATGGCATTGGCATTTTTATTATGTTCGTGCTTTGCGAATTGTCCTACGCAACGATTCGCGGAGGAGTCCGAATTGGATCAGGTGAGATATCAAAGTGACAATCGGACAAAATTATGGGCGAAAAAAAAAAAAGTTTACGAGCGAATCCTGCTCATTAAGGGGGTACATATGTGTACTTTGCCAGAAAAATAGGTGAATTTCGGGAATTATTATCTCAAAAACTATCGGTCCGATTGAATTCAATTTGGCTTTATTCGAAAGTACATACATTGAGGTATGTTGACGAATTTTTGTTTGAATGTATAGTGAATAGGAGTGCTGTTATTTTGAATGGCGTAAAATAACTTTGTCGTTGACACGATTTGCGGTTTTCACTTTTTCCGGCAGTCGGTTGGTCTGAAACAAAAATTTCAAGAAGATTCTTAAAGTGTTATGTCTTGAGGTGTTTGGAACGTAGGATTTTTATTTTCACAAAATGGCGCTTGATTGAAGTTGAAATTAACTTTCAAACCTCAATTCACGACTTTTGTTGATTGATAAATAAATAAATAAATTAGTTGAAAAAAAAAATCTTACGAGCCGAACTTCATTACCTATCCGTGCATATTGTGTCCAAATTTGAAAGGAATCGGTCAATCCGTTATAAAAAAAAAAGTGGAAACCGACTTTGAAAAAGTTATTCTACACCGGCCAGAATAACAGCGCTCCCATTCACCATATATCAGAACAAAAATTCGTCAACATACCCCAATGTATATACTTTTGGATAAAACCAACGTGAATTCAATCGGACGAATAGTTTTTGAGATAATAATTTTCAAAATTCACCTATTTTTCCGGCAATCTACAGGGATGTACCCCCTTAATGCAGAACTTATGTTGTAACAGATCAATGGTAGGTGGTGGGTGGTAGCTGCAGTTCCACCGAGCAGACAGGGCCCGAGTAAATGTAGTCGCTGCAGCTTTACTCTGTCGGACAAGACCTTGCATCTCGAGTTTTCGACTGTGAGCGTGATTTCGAAAACAAATGTAACTTTCGACACAAATATTGCAATCAGCAATATGACCGGAATGTGGAATGTTCGTGAATCATCTAGGACGATAGGTAAGTCAATTTTCTCAATTGTTTTATTGAGAATCGATTTTTCCATTTTTTCATTGCTAACTCGGCCGTTTTCTCTAACGATTCATCATAGGACATTATAAGCACGCGATTTTGGCAATGGAGAAATCGTGCGCAGTGGTGATTGTTTGCAATGCGGATGGAAATAATATGACAACGCCTAAGCACGCATTCATTTTGTCTCGTGACAAATCGCTTGACGCGGATAAGCTGAAAGGAATGAAGACGATACTCGGTACGTACGTGGAGGAGGACAAGATCGTCAACGTTGAACAAAATATATGTCATTTTTGATAATACTATAATATCACGTATGGAATGATGTTATAATATTGTCTCAATTGTTTTGATATAAAAAATAAATAAAAAATTAGACACAAGAACGAAATGGTTGTCAAGATGTAACCGAACACTCGTGTGCCGTTCTTCGGAAACACTATTTTATCAATTTGACATTATAATGCAATTTTGACAACTCCGACTTAATATATATATATATATATATATATATATATATATATATATATATTTTAATCAAGTGACTCTACAAAGAATTGCCATCGAACATGTAATTTAAAAACTGTTTAAGAATAGACAAACACCGAAAACATCAGAACACACAACAAAACCTCAAAATAAAACATGCGGTTACACGATTTCCAAGAAAGGAGAAAAAATTAAAAATAAAACAACAAAAAGAAACTAAACGAAAATTATTCTGAAGAGGCTCAAAAACCAAAGAGCGAAACGTTAAAAGAGAAATAAAAAACTGTGGTCGTCATTCGCCAATATTCGAATTCACCCAAATTATTTAACGGCCAAAGCATCACTAATAAAAAAATATAACACGTATAATTTCCTTTTTTGTTTTCTGCGCGGTTTCAAGATGAGTACTAAAGTGAATATATGTCGTTTTATGACTTTCAATTGCTATTCGATACTATTCAACCAAACTCGTGACTCGACAGTTATTTGAAAATATTTTCAGAACTTGATCGAGATTGTTCGATTGTGTAGGTAATAATACTCATAGCGCCCAGTTCCGAGTCTTGGGTCTCGAGACTGTAATGTAGCGAAAATAAACACAACTCACGTTTCTCGAGCTAAGTCACATTCCGTGAAACACGTGCCCGTTTCGCAAGTCTGTGAATGTAAACAGAGATAAGAACGCGAGGCAGATTCGCCGAACTGTCGACAATGCCACCCGAAAAGTGAGGATGCTCAAACGATTGAGTCGCTCTGGCATTATTGCGTGGCAAATGACGGATATTCTACAGGCTAATACAGGGTGAGACACTCAGTCGTGCCACCTCGAATATCTCTGACGCACAGTGAAGGTCACCTCGACTTTTTTTAATTGTACCGTACATTTTTTATTCAATCATCTTGTAGAGCATCGCAAACTATATACATAAAAAACATTGAGGGAGTCAGAGTTGTTCAAGGTCATTTAGCCACGAATTCTACGGGTTTCAAGATATAAATCTATGTTATGAACGAAAAATGAATTTTTTTAAGCCTCTACATAAGAATACAGCGTGCCGAATCATTGTTTCGCTCCAGCTAGAAGCGTTACTTTTTTATATTGCGATTGGGGTCAATGTCAATGTCACACGTGTTGCGCCAAGTAAAAAAATTATACATAATCTATATATGGGATTGGGCATACATAGTTTATATATAGATTATACATATATAGACTATATATAATCTATATAGAAACTATATATGCCCAATCCCATATAGTTTATATATAGATTATATATAATTTTTTCACTTAGGGCCATATGGAAGATATTTGTATGATATGATGAGCAAATTCGGAATTGAAGAATAAAACTCACACAGCTCGGCTGCTATTCAGCGAATGATTAACCATTCATTGAACCAAAACCAGCATCATTCGACGTCACCCTTTCAAGCCCGAAAGTTCGTAATTATGTAAGCAACCTCGTGACGTCACGAAACTCTACCGTCAGAGAGCGCAGAAGATTTCCTGCCCGGTTTCAGCGGGTTACTCCGAATAATTTTAAAGCAAATGATGAGATTTAGGACTCTTGATCCATTTAAAAAAGATCACCGGAGTTATCAGGGAGAAATATGTACTCGTCAATACTCGTGCCAAATGTTGTCATTTCATTACCCAATTTGTTGTCCTCCCGTAAATATGTGCTTCTCTGGATTCTCGTACTCGTGTTTTCTGATGGTCAAGAGATGCGGTAATGTCTCGCGACAAGTAAATTTACTACCTTACCGACCGTCTCTCGAGACGCGACTGCAGTATCATTTAACTCCAAATCGGTTGAATGTTAACCCAACTTCGTACTATTTTTTTAAATTCAGAGCCTTATGCATGAATGCTTGATTGCAGTTAGAAGCGTTTTTTTTAATATTCCAAGTGGGACCAACAACAATACTGTAGGTGCTGTTATGCGGAAGATATCTCATTATTTTTATGATTAAAATTGTGTTTTTGACGTTTTTCGCCACAATCGATTCCAGAGCTCACGCACACTTTTCAGTAATGTAGCTTGTCAGATCAGACGCCACTATACGCTTTCATCGCTTTCATCGCAGTCTTCACATTCTCGCGTGTTTTGCGAGTATTCCTCACCGGTAGTGGTGACGGTCACTGCTTGACGACATCAGCTGAGAGCGATACAGATAGAGAGTGAGCGCCGAAATAAAAACTATCGAATGTAACACTTTTTGCGGTGCTGTTGAACAATTAACCAAAAACCATACGTATTATTATATACATACGATAATACGATTATATATCATACATACGATAATAGTATATTATAACACTAGTACGAAAAAATTTATGACGCATGTGAGTTTGCGAAACGAGCCGAAGTCGAGTGTTACAATCACACGAGTCCAGAAAACGTTTTTCGTACAAGTGTCGTACGAATTTATTTGTCACAAGGTGTGTAAATGCGGTTTAAAGCGAACTAAGTGAGCGTAAAACCGCACTTTTACGCACAGCGTGTCATAAAATTATTAATGAGGAAAAATAAAAAACGTATCGATTGTATGGTAAAATGAGATGAAAAGTTTTCAATATATTTTTTCTGTTTATATCATTTTTTATCCTCTCAATAAAATGTAAATATTTCTACGAACATTTATTAAAGTGAAAATTAAAAAAAGATTTTCAATCAGGTTATTACTTGCTACTATCAGTAACATGGTAAGTATAATCCCTCTATAGCTACACAGAGCAAAATATATTTTCTCGTAATCATGCACCTGTTTACGATCCTTTAGAACTTGGAGCAACATAAGCAGCAGCGTCAGGATCAGGAGCAGCAGCGTCAGGATCAGGCCTTTCTCAAGGAAAACTGCTTCGAAGCATAACTTTGAAAATATGACTTTTGAAAATATCATCTTTTTCACTATGAGTTACTGGGAAAAAAAGACCTGACTCTTTACATGAAAGCCAACACATCGTCCCAAAACAGTACCCCATGAAGTTTTCGACCGAAATTTTTATGTCGCACGATGAGCTACATCACGAACAAAATTAAATTATAGAAGATGATGGAAAACTATTGATACAGGTAACTTTTGTCTATTGATGCCTTAATATCTCTTTGAAAAGAGATTTTAAAAAATCAGTAGTTTTATTTTTTTTTAAATCACAGCAGTACTTGGCAAGTTTTTCCAAAGTCAAGGTAGATCTTCATTGAGATAATTGAATAGTGGCTGTTACATATTAACTCGCCGAGTACTGTGATTTTTAGGGATTTTTTAGGAATTAAAATTTATGATTTTTCAAATTTCTCTTTCCAAAACAATTTGTCCTTGGTGGAAATACATGCACTGAATTGATCGGATTTATCTGACAGCTTTTTGTACAAATTGGATAGAAAAACGCCCTTCAGACAAACTCCGCAATCGTAGGAACCGTGGAATCATGTGACCGATCAACGACCATTCTAGACAGATTATGCATCAAACATTTTTATTTGTAACGCGACGAAGCAGCCGCTACATTTTTTCACCACACGACAATATCTCCTTATTCTTCTATACGTGACATGTATGTTGTTCAACGTTGACGATCTTGTCCTTGTCGATGTGGTCACCGAGTATCTTCTTCATTGCATCTAGTTTCTGTTTGTCAAGCGATTTTTCTCGAGACAAAATCATTGCATGACCGGATGTCGAGACATTGTTTCTATTCAATTTGCAAATAATCATTACGGCGCACGATTCATCCAATGCCAAAACAGTGTGCTTGAAATATCCTGCAATGAAACGTTGAAGGGAACAGTCAAGTTACAAAAGTAATCGAAAATCGTTAAGGGCGCCCGAGTAAAAATGATTGTATATAATTAGATACAATTATATAAAAATGATATACAATCATATATATTTATATATAGGGTTATATATCATTGTATATAACTCTATACATTTGTATATATGATCCGGTATCAATGTACTTCCATCAAATTTGATTTGATATCATTATATATAGTTCTATGTATAATGATATATGGAGATACCGTTTTCATAGGGAGTTTATATAATTAGATATAATATCATATACAGTTATATAATTCAATATAGTCTTGTATATGATTATATACATATAATGTATACGAAACTGGTGCGAAAAACATTTTCTTGACTCGTGTGATTGCATCACTCGCCTTTTGCTCGTGCTGCAAACGCACACTCTTCAGAAATTTTTATTTCGTAGTAGTGTACGTGTCATAAATGTACTTAAGTTCATTACAATTGTATACGTTTATATACAAATATATAAAATTATATCGAGCCAATCTTTATATACAATTGTACATGATCAATTACTATACAATTATATAAACCTTTGTATACAAATATATAAAATTCTATCGGGCCAATTTTTGTATACAATTGTATATGATACAATTGTATACAATTATATATGTTCATATATAATCATTTTTACTCGGGCGAGGTAAGGCGTTACCATTTTTTTTAACTGAATGCATAATATCTCAAGAATATTTTTTCGAAATTGTAAGTCGATTGTAGCAAAATTATTGACGACGTTAAAAGTAATGAGCGTCCGTTGTTCCGGGTCGTATGACGTGTCAGCAAAACTTCAAAGCGTTTTCCTGAAACTTGATATTTTTAAAATCCGTGTTCACGATAACGCAAAATCCACTGGACCGATCGTTTTGAGAATTTGCACACTACTTTTTCACATAATTCACCAGCTAATGTCGAGACCTTTTTTTCAATTATCATTAATTTTACAGCAAGAAATTAGCTAATTTTTAATTCAAAAATCGTTTTTTTTTGCTTCCAAGTGCTACGAAAAAATCAAAACTCACAAGAGAAAAAATCTCCTTGTGATTACTTTGAAAAATATTTCCTTCAACAAATGCATTTTGATTCTTTTTTTATTCAGATGATTCTTTCGCGAGTTATGATGAACACCGCGAAACATCTTTAGTTTGAGGCGCCTTCGGAGATTCACTGTCACCCGCTTAATTTTCAATATTTTGGAATGGAAATTTAGAAATTTAGATATTGTTTGAATGTTGTATTATTATATAAAAATTGATTGAATAAATTTACACTATTTTTATGGCCAGTAAAAAATCCGTAAACACATGCTTCTTTTTCACCGAATTAACCTCACGCCGCCCTTAAAACGATTGATAAATAAACTCACCAATCTTTTTAGTTGAATTCAAAATATTCCATGTTCCGCTCATATTAAAAGTTGCGATATTTGCGTTGAAAATTACGGGACTTTTGGAATCCGAGGATAGAGCCGTGAATTCCAGGTGCAAGTTCCCAGACGTTAGAGTAAAGTTGCAACGCGAACATCTGCTCGGTGGCAATTTCGGTGGTGCTGCAGCTACCACCCACCACACACCCCTGATCTGTTATAACGTAATGTTCGCATTCATTAGTTGGATTTGAAGGCGTTTCTCGACGAATCAACAATGGCAAAAATTTTCATACCCTCCAATTTACGTTCGATTGTCACTTTGATATCTTACCTGATCCAATTTGGACTGCTCGATAAATTCTCCCGATGGACATTCTGCGATGCACGAATATGAGAAGAACGCCAATGCCATCAACGGTATGACAACATTGAGGGATGTACTTGTTTTACGATACATGATTGATCGATCGATTATCATCAGATTACTGACAAAGGCTTGAATAACGGAAGGAAACTATTTCGGCAGACTGGAAACCTAGCGAGAGTAACGCAATGTAGATTGTTGGCCACTAGAATCCCGCGATTCGTCGATCGAACCTCCGGGGTCGTAAGTCCCGTGACTCTCTGAAGGAGACGTGATTCTTTCGGTGCACCGCTCGCCAACTTAATATTATGCGGCCAGTTTAATAAAGCAAACAACACCGAATTTATTTCACACGATATATTGAATATATATTTTATTGATAACAATAATTTATGATACAAAACAAATTCGCGATGAAGTTAAAAGTTTTTCAAAGTGCAAAGTGTTGTGGAGCGAACGAGACTAGATGAGTCCGTGCTCTTGATCTTAACCGTTGAAAGTTTAGTTGAAGACTGACTTCGTAGACTGGTGACAAGAGCCTCATTGAAAGGGGAGGGCACTTAGCTGCTCCTTGCAAATATAACGACGATTGTCGTTGGTCCAAGAAATATTGCAAAACGGTGGGCGTTCTTTCTAGTCACGAATCATGGAAGGGATATTGTAATTATCGGACAACCCTGTCGAAATCCAGATTTGACCGGTATGATTACACTTTTCTTTTTTTTTTTACATAATTGAATTTTTTTCCGAATGCCGCGAGTCTCGAACCGGTCTAATTCGGCTTATCGGCATGCGGGTCGGTCTGACGGTCCTACGGCCAGGGATAGGCATTCGTTGAATGAAATAGTATATTATGACACTAGTACGCAAAAATGTTTTCTGACGAGTGTGGGTTTGCAGAACGAGCCGAAGGCGAGTATTGCAGTCACACGAGTCCAGAAAACGTTTTTCGTACGGGTGTCGTACGAATTTTTATGTCACAAGGTCCGTAAATGCGGTTTGAAGCGAACGAAGTGAGCGCAAAACTGCACTTTTACGGACAGCGTGACATAAATGTATTTCAAATACTTTTCGGACCAAATGATAATCAATTTTAGCGGATTTAGTAAATATTTAAATTCATTGTATAATAATAATTTACATAAAATGGTCATAATTATTACAGAAATGTGAAAATATTTATTCTTTCATGATAATTAATCATAGTTCTTTGTTTGAAAAAGTATTTGAAACACATTTTCATTGAATGAATGCCCATCCCTGCCTACGACGTTTACAATCTGGTGTTTCCTTAAGTCGCCCGGTCAAGAAGCCCAAGCGTTCGAAAAGGTTGTCATTGGCCAAGAAAAAAGTTATTAAAACGATGGAGTACTGCTTTTCGTAAAAAAATAGCATGCACCATCGTGTCAAATAACTACTTCGCGTGGCTTACCGGAAAAACCAAAAAATGTTAAATTTGCCTGTGAGTAGTTTTGCTGCGCACGTCGGTGCCCGATGAGAGGCACCCGACGCGAGTACGCAGGTAGTCGTGTAAAGCCCTCGCGGTCACTCATCATGTGAGAGAAGTGAGCTCGTACCTGATGAGTCGGGTGGGGACGTGAATTATCGGACTTCGTTCCGTAATTAATAATTTCACGACGTGAATGAATATTTTTGTGATGTGAATGTGAATAATAATGATGTAGAGTATTACAGAATAATTGCGTAAGCTAGGACGCAACATAGATTGTCTCACTAACGATGTGCTATGTGGCACTGTGGCTGACGTGTATCCTTACTGCCTGTCTATATAACCTTAGCTGGAGTACCGGAAAGTAATTAACGCGGTGTCGATAACGTATCTGGCGAATCACGTGGATACTTGACTGTACGAAGGAAGTAATATTTTGACTTGGACGAATCAATAGGAAGACGTAACAGGTGATTTTTCGCATGATTAATTTAATTTTTTCAAATCGTCAATTTTTAGGCTAGGATGATCGGGCTAGGCCCTGATCATTGAACCTGAGAAGTACCTAACAAGATCAGCATCCGCAATCTTGCTGAAGCACAGACAGACGATTAACAATGATCACGTATCAAAGTATTCTAATTCCTCGTGCATGTGGTAACCCAGATGAGCTTTGGCACTAATCCAGAATTCCTGCCCTACCAAGTAATGCGTCTCTATATCCAATCCTTAATAGGTACCTCAAAAATTCGTCTTCGTCAGCTAAACGTGATAATAATTGAAACGTTTCCATGATGCCTACTCGAAGTACTTGACAAATTATTCGGCGCTCATAAGACGTTGGTGTCTCGTACTTTTATAAAGTACATAGCATGCAATAAAAATCGTCTGATCAATAGGTTATCTTCTTTTGATTTCTTGGATTATTGAGCTTTTTCAAATCCGAACATACGTTGGAGTAAGTAAGATAGCTGGATTACATATTTCAGATACCTCCGATATATATCTAAACGATGTGAATAACGGTTGGGTTAGAATTAGAATATCAGTAAAAAGGGAATATCGGGGGCAGTTGTAACATTTTTGCCAAAATGCAAATATCTTTCGATTTACTTAATATGTTCACCATCTCTTTAGGTATGACACATCGTTACTAAGATATTCGATCTGTATCATGAATTCTTTAAACCTTCAATTACTTGGAAATACAAAATAAGTCATTGAACTTGATTTTGTCTCGTGTGTAGTATTACGGGGTTGGGATCGAAGTCCAGAACGAGCAATGTCTAGAAATTTAAAAATCCTGAACGCGCAATGCTTTGAATGACAATGTTCCAAACGGTCGAAATGCCGAATAAGATTGTAGCGAACGTACAATATGCCGAATGCCTATCAGTCGGTGCGGTTTTCAACATTTCCCGACTTTCGAGCGTTTCCCACGCGTAAATTATCAAAGTTACATATATGTATGCCGCTGCCTGACTTTTTCCTAGGAAATTCAATTCTTCACAACATTGTTTATGTGAACTTTTGGTCTATATATCGTTGTTTATCCAGCGTTTGGATTTAAAGGTAAAAATAAGAAGAAAATCAATACATTTTTACCTTCCCATCCAAAGATATGGGAAAAAATCACTACATTATCACCTTCCCATCCAAACGCTAGATAAATAACGATATATGGACCAAAAGTATTTGTGTTGGAGCTAGTTGTAACATGTTCTTAGGAAAGGATCCTCATATATTGTCAATAGGAATATCCTCATATATTGTCATGTGGTTATATTGCTACGGAACCCTCGCTCACGTCAGTGAGCAGGAGGATTCATTAAGTTCTATGGAGGATTCATGGTGTCTTATAATACGTTATTTCGTACACTTGAGTTTAATAAATCACTCCATCATAATTTTCGTTTTCATACTTGGTTACGACTTCGACTACTCTGACAGCTTCCCCATCTCGTTATCAGTTCATAACATTCCGATGCGGATTAATCGCTAGCTGAACTTGCCAGGTTGAATGATAAAATCATAGCTAGATTATGAACATATATCCTAGAAAAAGGCTGTCCAGCGAGAAATCACACATGCGCCAGGATCCAGCTAGCGGTTCGATCTAGAACTTCCCCAGAACCTGAAACTAGCTCTCATTAACCTAAATCCGCGCCAAAATTTCTACGCGAGCTCCGATGATGTCCTAACTAGTGTCGTATTATCTAAATAGGCAGCACTGATTAATATTATCCGAGCAAAAATTGCCCGAACTTATAGATGTAGATGTATCGTCGTTGCACTATATCCAGTTCCTTCAAAGGCAACCTAGACTCTAAACGTCAACGCGACTCTCCTTAATCTACTTGTCGGTACTTCGCTCGGCGCTGTTTTCGAGTAATTAACCGAAATCGCGTTATAATCGCTATGGATCAGTCGAGACCCTCGTTGGGTGAAATTAAATCTGGGGGTAACACGTCGCCGAGTAACGGAGATGAATAAGAGAATCTCGGATCGTAATATGCGCGTACCCAGAAAGATCCGAGGACGGGCATATAATAACAATGGACTCACACAACCCACGCGGTGATTAATCCATGCACCGGCTATGTATAATTACTTAATTAAATTCATGAATCACATGGCATTAAACGACGAGTTACGCGTAGGCCCTGTAAGCAGTGGACCAGCGTGCAGTATATAATATACATACGCATATATATATATATATATATATATATATATATATATGTTTATGGAGAGGTTCACGGTGGGTCCGCTGGAGGCATCAACCGGTTGATACGAGGTCTTTTGGCTCACATGGGGTCGGACCCGGCGTGTCTATTGATGCAGCGGTCAATGCCGCGTCCGGACCCCGAGTTTTTATTTATGTGCATGGGGTTATCTGGGGTCCGAAAAAATTATATGCGAAATGGTCGATATGGAGTCCGGTGTACATAAGTTTGATGAAAGATTCCTGATCGACCTGATTTTTGTTCCATACTATTGGTGGTGCGCAAAGTCGTCAGGCTTCAAAGGTGGATACGGGGTCATGATGAGCGAAACCCGTTTAATTTGTACATCGAGAGATAATTTTTCAACCGACAATTCGTTTATTTTACTAGTATGAATCGATATAATGTATTGATTTATTTATTTCTATTTATGGTCGGTGTCGTGAGGACCGTATTTAATTTTATTTTCGTTTTTGTTCATGTGAGATCGGTTAACGAGCGACGTATTAATTATTTATATATTATTACCTCGTGCTATGTGTGAGCCTGCAGAAAAAATATTATTTTCTTGTGTATTTCTGAGGTGAATCGCGAGTGAGACGTAGCTCTGCAAGAAACGCGTTATTGAATTCATAATCCATTTATTCGACATCGACGCCAGTCATCGGAATCATCTGCTTCGGGTTATTGCCCTTCAACGGCCTCAAGCAGTTTTGAAATTTGGATTATTTGACCACGGATAATAGGTTGACGGTAATTTTCTTTGTGGGTGCGATCCCCGTGGCCCATGAAGTTCGCCAAATTCAAAACTTCATTATCCGTTGAATTGAAATGTGTAATTTTTGGGTTAGGATCACCGTCAGTTTTATTTCTCAAATCACAGTAATAATCTCCAAATCTCGGTGAAACAACATTCAACGTGTTAGCTCGAAATCAATTTAACCATGAGAAAGATCGCGATGTACATGTTATCGCAGGGTCCGAGCTGTTGTCTCGAACGTCGGACCCCACGATAACATGTACATCTCCAGAAAGCATTCGTTAGATAAGCCTGGCATAGCTGTAACAAAGGAATTTGTCGAGAATATTATATAAACTTCGGAAGCTTACTGTTAACGAGAAATTGTCCTACGACTGAGTCACTTTTTGCTGAACGCTATCGAATATATGATTTAAAAGGTTAAACACGTTATTCGTCGAGTCTTCGGACTCAACAAGGCAGCGCGTAAGAATGTGTTCACATGTCTTTCCGTGTGCGTGTGTGTGTGTGTGTGTGTGTGTAGCTGCGTGTTCGTGTGCGTGAATTTGGGTGTGTTCGTTTATTTTTTCATTTGATATCTCCGTCAGTTTTATTCCTCAAATCATAGTAATAATCTGAAAATCTCGGTGACGCAACGTTCAAGGTGTTAGCTCGGCATCAATTCAACCATGAGAAAGATCGCGATGTACATGTTATCGCGGGGTCCGAGCTATTGTCTTGAACGTTGGACCCCGCGATAACATGATGTACATGTGTACATCTCCAGAAAGCATTCGTTAACTAAGCCTAGCATCGTTGTAACAAAGAAATTTGTCGACCATTTTATGTAAGCTTCGGAAGCTCACTATTATGTATTTTTTTTAACTCCCGATTGAAAAAAGGGAGTTATGTGTTTCGTCGTACCGACGTGAATTGGCGTAATCCATTGTAAGAGCATAACCCCCAAACGGTTAATCTTCTTCTAACAGATTTTTGCGCATCGGTTCCGTGGGTCCCACAGATGATTTTGGAATCATCATATTCTAATCGGATGTGAACTCGTAGAGATATTAAATGTTGAAAAAACACTCGATTTTCAAATTTTTCATATCGCAATTCACCAGAGTAGAGCTTAAGCGAGCCCGCTGATTGGCTGAGTAATACTCTCATCGTTCGTAACCTGCTTCATTCCGATACTGGGTCGTCCGCTTGCCATGCCAAGCAGATGATCAGCTGGCTCGCTCGGAATTGCCGGGCCCGCTGATTGGTTGGGCAGGTACAGTCAGCCTTAAGAAATAGGTCCAGTTCGACAGCTACGACCCGTTATATGGCTCAAATATTCCCACCCGACTGTCAACGCTGTGCTATATTACTCGGCAGACGCTTTGCGAAAAAAAACCACGCTTTGCGAAAAGAGCCACGCGTTCCAGTAGAAAAAAAAAAACAAAAACTCGCGTGCCCCCTGTCCGCCCAATTTAATTCGATTATAGGACACATCGACGCTAGTATTATTTCATTTGGTATCTCCGTCAGTTTTATTCCTTAAATCCTAGTAATAATCTTCAAATCTCGGTGACACAGCATTCAACGTGCATGTTAGCTCGAAATCAATTTAACCATGAGAAAGATCGCGATGTACATGTTATCGCAGGGTCCGAGCTATTGTCTCGAACGTCGGACCCCACGATAACATGTACATCTCCAGAAAGCATTCGTTAGATAAGCCAGGCATCGTTGTAACAAAGAAATTTGTCGACAATTTTATGTAAGCTTCGGAAGCTCACTATTATGTATTTTTCATTTGGTATCTCCGTCAGTTTTATTTCTTAAATCCCAGTAATAATCTGAAAATCTCGGTGACGCGGCGTTCAAGGTGTTAGCTCAAAATCAATTCAACCATGAGAAAGATCGCGATGTATATGGTATCGTGGGGTCCAAACGATTGTCTCGAACGTCGGACCCCGCGATAACATGTACATCTCTCGCGTAGCCGCTGATGACGTCGCAACGCATTCGATGCAACATTGTTTCCTCCGGCTGATATAAACTTACACAATGATGCAACAATCACAAATTGACTGATGGAATCATATACTTCTATTTTTTTTTACCGGCAGATTTTGATTCATTGGTGTTTGTTGGTATTTTTTTTCTTAATAACGGTTGACAAAATAATATAAGCTTTGTAAGATAACTGTAAACGAGACATGGTCTGACGACTGAGCCTATTTTCGGTGAACGCTATCAAAGATGTTCTGGAAGTTTGAAAACGTATTCACTGAGCTTTTTTACTCGACAAGACGAACGAACGGACGAAACGCGACGATGACAATTTTTTGCGTCACAACGATGCCAAGCTTATCTATTGAATGCTTTCTGCAGATGTACATGTTAACGCGGGGTCCGACGTTCGAGACAATAACTCGGACCCCACGTTACAATGTACATCCCAGTTTTCCTCATGGTTGAATTGATTTCGATAGCCTAGGCGAAATTTACTCAACTTTTGAGTAAAAATGCTTATGTCGAAAGATGTACAAAATTTAATTCTCTACAATTTCAGTCGTTACAATTTTTTGTCTACGATTGATATTTTTCGAGTGAAATTAAAAAATAGCTTTAGCCAGGCTGTACCGATGCCGCGCCGAAGGTTTCAGCCAGCGCGGCGTTCGTGCGGCCTCACTAAGGCTATTTTCGAATTTACGTCGAAAAATATCAAGCGTAGTCAAAAAATTGTGATGACTAAAGTTATAAAAAATTATATTTCCCACATGTTTGTTCGTATCCATTAACGAGCTAAGCTATGAAATAAACGGGGTACTGCGATAATTAAATTGAACGCTTTTTTTCGACTTAAGTCAAAAAATATCAACCGTAGACAAGATATTGTAACAACTGAAATTGTAGAGAATCAAATTTTGTACAACTTTCGACATGTGCATTTTTACTCAAAAGTTGAGTAAATCTCGCCTGGGCTATCGAAATCAATTCAACCATGAGAAAAACTGGGATGTACATGTTAACGCGGGGTCCGAGTTATTGTCTCGAACGTCGGACCCCGCGTTAACATGTACATCTGCAGAAAGCATTCGATAGATAAGCTTGGCATCGTTGTAACGAAGAAAATTGTCATCGTCGCGTTTCGTCCGTTCGTTCGTCTTGTCGAGTAAAATAACTCAGTGAATACGTTTTCAAACTTCCAGAACATCTTTGATAGCGTTCACCGAAAATAGGCTCAGTCGTCAGACCATGTCTCGTTTACAGTTATCTTACAAAGCTTATATTATTTTGTCAACCGTTATTAAGAAAGAAATACCAACACACACCAATGAATCAAAATCTGCCGGTAAAAAAGAGATAGAAGTATATGATTCCATCAGTCAATTTGTGATTGTTGCATCATTGTGTAAGATTATATCAGCCGGAGGAAACAATGCTGCATCGAATGCGTTGCGACGTCATCAGCGGCTACGCGAGAGATGTACATGTTATCGCGGGGTCCGACGTTCGAGACAATAGTTCGGACCCCACGATACCATATACATCGCGATCTTTCTCATGGTTGAATTGATTTTGAGCTAACGCCTTGAACCCCGCGTCACCGAGATTTTCAGATTATTATTGGGATTTAAGGAATAAAACTGACGGAGATACCAAATGAAAAATACATAATAGTGAGCTTCCGAAGCTTACATAAAATTGTCGACAAATTTCTTTGTTACAACGATGTCTGGCTTATCTAACGAATGCTTTCTGGAGATGTACATGTTATCGTGGGGTCCGACGTTCGAGACAACAGCTCGGACCCTGCGATAACATGTACATCGCGATCTTTCTCGTGGTTAAATTGATTTCGAGCTAACACGTTGAATGCTGTGTCACCGAGATTTGGAGATTATTACTAGGATTTAAGGAATACAACTGGGGGAGATACCAAATGAAAAAATACATAATAGTAAGCTTCCGAAGCCCACATAAAGTGGTCGACAAATTTCTTTGTTACAACGATGCTAGGCTTAGTTAACGAATGCTTTCTGGAGATGTACATGTTATCGCGGGGTCCAACGTTCACGACAATAGCTCGGACCCCGCGATAACATGTACATCGCGATCTTTCTCATGGTTGAATTGATGCCGAGCTAACACCTTGAACGTTGCGTCACCGAGATTTTCAGATTATTCCTATGATTTGAGGAATAAAACTGACGGAGATATCAAATGAAAAAATAAACGAACACACCCAAATTCATGCACACGAACACGCAGCTACACACACACACACACACACACGCACACAGAAAGACATGTGAACACATTCTTACGCGCTGTCTTGTCGAGTCCGAAGACTCGACGAATAACGTGTTTAACCTTTTAAATCATATATTCGATAGCGTTCAGCAAAAAGTGACTCAGTCGTAGGTTAATTTCTCGTTAGCAGTAAATTTCCGAAGTTTATATAATATTCTCGACAAATTTCTTTGTTACAGCTATGCCAGGCTTATCTAACGAATGCTTTCTGGAGATGTACATGTTATCGCGGGGTCCAACGTTCAAGACAATAGGTCGGACCCCGCGATAACATGTACATCGCGATCTTTCTCATGGTTAAATTGATTTCAAGCTACCACCTTGAACGCCGCATCACCGAGTTCTGGACATTATTGTAATGTTTTGAGGAATAAAACTGATGGAGATCCGAACTCAACAAATGCACACACACACACATCCCGAAACTCGCGCACAAGAACACGCAGCGACACACACACGCACGCGCGCACACTGACACACATACAAACACAAATGCAGGCATGCACAGACGCACACGAACACACACACGAGCACGCACCTACACATACACATATACTAACGCACGCGCGCCCACACACACACAACTTACACGCGCGCGCGCGCGCACACACACACACACAACTTACACGCCCGCACACCGACACGCACTCAACACTCAATGGACTTAATTTAAAAGACAATAGACTTACTGTTTTTTCCACGATCGCGCCTGCATATCGTGATTCTGCATACTGTATAGAATATTCTCCTTCGTAATAAATTACACTTGCCTCCGTGTAGATATAATATCGAAAAACAGGCGTTAGAGACCGTTATCGGACGACGGATGAAATTTGTCGCTGAACGAACGATTCTGTCCCGACACGAGTCCGAGGCTGCAGAAAACGCGTTGGGGCCAAATTACAAAATTAAACCATCGATCGATTGCGTTTTGCCGATTTCGATGACCGAATAGATCGCGTACAGGTCGGCTGTCCGATTCACTACACTGTACATGCTAAAACGTCCGGCAGAGTACTCATTTTCCATCAAACCGTTTATCATATTAACGATACGTGTTCAGTACTCAAGAAGATTATGAGTCATAATTGCGGCCCTCACATTAGCCGGTGGATAAATAGTTGGCGGTCCCATTTTCAACCCTTGTGTAAGTGAAAACTAAAATCGCTTATTTCTCTTTCCTGACGATATACAAAGTGATAAAAATTAGAACGTATACGTCGTTTCCGAAATGTATATCTTCGTATACTCGATTTACCGGATGTACATTCGGACCCCATATCCACCTTTCCATAAACATATATATATATATATATATATATATCAGACTGGTTCTTAGCAATAGTCATTTTTGAAAAAAAAAATAGAAACGACCCCCACATAGTTTTCAAATAATTTTAAAAAAATATTCGCGAAGGGTCTCCCCCCTATCCCAATATTAACCCAAGCCTAAATAATTTTATATTTTTTGGCATTTAATATCATGCAATGCTTATCGGATTAATTTATCATAGCGAAAATATCAACAGAAGACAAATTTGCCCAATATGCTTTCTTTATCAGAAAGATGCGTACCAAAAAAAAAATTGTTCATCACCAAAAACAAAATATCTGAACTAATGTGGCGGCTTGAAAATTGGAAATCATTCAAATTATGATAAAAATTGCGTTTTCACTTATTGTTAGCTGGGGTCGTCGGATGGGATATCTGTCATATTTTGAGTCCCAAAATCCCATCCGATGACCCCAGCAAAGTGAAAACGCAATTTTTATCGTAATTCGAACGATTTCTAATTTTCAAGCCGCCATATTAGTTCAGCTCTTTTGTTTTTGGTGTTGAAGAATTTTTTTTTTTAAAGTACGCATCTTTCTGATAAAGAAAACATATTAGGCAAATTTGTCTTCTGTTGATATTTTAGCTATAATAAATCAATCCGATAAGCAATGCATGTTATTCAATGACGAAAGATATAAAATTACTTAGGCTGGAGTTCATATTGAGATAGGAGGAAGCCTTTTGCGAATATGTTTTTCAATTATTTGGAAACTATGTGGGCGGCGTTCCTGTTTTCATTCAAAAATGACCCTTGCTAAGAACCAGTCCAATATATATATATATATATATATATATATTAGACTAGTTCTTATATTATTAATTACATTCTCATATGTAGGTGTATATGTATGTATAAACTATGGTCTTCATCGGGTCCATTCACACAGACGAATCCTATTATAATCGTGTAGGCTCGTGCCAGCATCGAATTCAGACTCGATCCCTCAACAGCTGCAGCTGGGGTTCGGTGAGTTGCACTGGTTCCCGCATCATTGTCAGTGCCAGACCGCAGTTATCTCGACAGTGATATCCTATTGCACATGGATATCCCAAACGCGTTTGTTACACGTGCCGTAACAATGACACACACCTAGACGAGGGTAGATTGAAAAGTTCGTGCAAACTCCGATATGTGGCACCACTTATGTGCATCGAGGTTAGGTTATTGTTCTTAGCGTCTCTTGGAAAAACGGACTTTAAGTTTCGGCCAGATCGGAATATTACCCTGCGTTTGGTGTTCGTTTAAATCCAGTAAATCGAGCTATTGAAAAAAAAATGATGGAAGAAAATTTTGTGTGTTGATGAATAATTATTTTATCAAAGGCAAATCGCCTCAGGAGACTAACGTGAAGCTTAATCAACATTGTTTGGTGAATCTGCTTCTTCGATCTGACCGATCTATGAGTGGTTTGAACATTTTCAAAATGGCCATATGGGTATTAATCCGTTCCATCAGCAGGGAAAGTTATGGCAACTGTTTAATATAAAATTTTTATTGACTACTTGAAAAAAGGTAAATCGATTCTTATACGATCTTTTGGAAAACGGAGCTGCAAAAAAAAAAACGGTTACGATTGGCCCACAAAAAAGTCCTCTTCCATCACGATAATGCACCAGCTCATTTTTTCGGAATTGTGTTTGCAAAATTGATGGATTTACAGTTCCGACTTGTTTCGCATCCCCCTATTATCCACATTTGGCTCCGTCAGACTATCATCTGTGTTCCAATACAAAAAGAATAGCTGACGGTTAAGAGATTTCATTTCAACGAAGAAGTAATCACGGAAAAAGACCTACTTTTTACATTTGGACGAATCTTATTATTTGGTTGAGATTGAAAAATTGTAGCAGCGTTGAGCGAAGAGCATAAGCCTTGAAGGAGACACCATTAAAAAAGAAAAAAATTTCTCTCCGGAAATTTGAGTGGTTTTTATTTTTTCACGAACTTTTCGAACCGTCCTCGAATAAATGAGAAATCGCGGAGTATCGTAAAGCCACAAGTATCCAACCTTCCATGATTCATCAATCATCATAAAATTTTATCCGGGGTCAAAACATTTTTTGGCCCTCCCATTGGCTCAAATGTCTCGAAAAAAATAAATGTTCAAGTAGCCAAAGGCCCAGCATCGTAGACCGATTCCAAGTACCTCCCCAAAGCCCTCGAATTTCGCCATTCGATTAACATAGTGTTTTTGGCACCTGATAGTTTATATTTTTTTCTTTCCCCAGTATTGCACCGAAAAATCCGGAACTCCGCACATTTTTGACTCAGGGTAGTAGGTCTTCGACGCCAATTTTAAACATTTTCGAGTGATTGAATTCCGCGGGAAATCGGCAATCGGTTAAGATAGCTCGTTCCTTAAAAGCTTCGATAAATTTCGTAATAACTTGGAAACTATGTGAGATACGACGATAATGCAAATAACCTGTTTTGTAGAAGATTGAAATCTCTACAAAAAAATATTGCATAAGATTTTTTTGTTTTCCCAAAGTTCTGAAATATTTGAAAAAATTAAGCGATTCATTCTTTCAATCTTCATTTCTTCACGTCAACTGCCTTCGAGAATGCCTCTTGAGCTGATTTCCTCGTCTGTGTTCATATTCTGCTGCTGATTCGCTTGCCTTTATTCGTATGACACAATATGACGCATGTGTCATACGTCCTTAAATACTATCGGCCAGCGATAACTGTAACACTACAAACGTAGCAGCAACCAACGTGCGCAATTTCGTTCTCGTTCGCCTCGTTAACTCTCGCCTCGTTAAGCTCGCCGATGATTGTGGCATCGTTAAACCGTTTCCATCAGACATATTGAAGAAATCGTTTTCTATTCATGCGGTTTGATGATGGTATGTTGTGATAGCGTGACATATTCAATTTACGTAGATGCATATGCATAAGATATTTCCCGAATATTTCGGTAAAATACGTTGTCAATTGGAAAATTCTAGTACGTCCGTAAAATGTGCTTCAGACATTCATGCGTGTATTCAATGCATGATGGTAAATGATTATATGAAGAATATCTGATGCTATATGGGTACGACGATTCCGTTTAAATGCATAATTTAATTTTCGTTATTTTTCGAGTTAATTATCGCAAGTATTCCGAAAATCTGCAAGGAATTCAGTACATTCGTAATATTATTGTCACGAGCTTGTGATAACTTCCAAGCATTTGGATCAATTGTCGAGCAAGGGCAGGTAGAGGTTAGCGCCCCAAAGCGGATCTACCCAAAGCCTTTAACGGTGCTTGGGTAGGGTCTACCAAGTGAATTAATTGAGGGTCAAAGAAACGGATGCGATACCAGTGACTAGTGGCCTCCCTCGTTTTCGAAGTCACTGATACGAAGCGTCGAGATAACCCGTGGAATTAGATCAACCTTTTCGAAGATTCGGCGATACATACAGCGCCGGCAGGCGTTGGTCGAAGAAAATAGGAGTCCTAGCTATGGATAATAGATCGGAACGAGTAATTGTGCTGGCTTGATTGGTGCCACAGCCGACGACTAGTTAGAGGACAGAGTAGACGAAGGGAGAGCTGGGAAACTAGTTTATTATTCAAATGGCTTTACCGATAATTTGATGATGATCAAGACCAAGATTGCTCGTTATGGGATTTGCTACTGGAGTACTTTTCCTTTGCTAAATAACAACGATCATTAAAGAGGGAGTAAGGTTGATTCGGTGAAAAAAAAGCATGTTTCTACGATTTTTTTCTAGCGATACAAATAGTGTAAATTCATTCGAACAATTTCCATATAATAGTATCACATTTGAACAATATTTTCCTAAATTTTCATTTTTAAATATGGAAAATCAAGCGGGTGACAGTGAATCTCCGGAGGGGCCTCGAAAACAAAGTTCATCATAACTCGCAAAAGAATCATCTGAAACAAAAAAAAAATCAAAATATGTTCGTTAAAGGAGATGTTTTTCGAGGTAATCACGAGGGGATTTTTTTAAATTCATGATTTCTTCGTAGCACTTGGAAGAAAAAAAACCGATTTTCACTATAAAAATCAGCTAATTTCTTGCTGTAAAATTAATAATTATGAACAACAGAAGCTCGCGTCAATACCTGGTGAATTATGTGAAAAAGTAGTTTGCAATTGTTCAAAACGATTGGTCCAGTAGATTTTGCGTTATCGTGAACATGGACTTGAAAAATGTCGAGTTTCAGGAAAACTCTTTGAAGTTTTGGGCACTCGTCGCACGGCCCGGAGCAACGGACACTCAAATCCTCATAACGTCGTCAATTTTGCTCCAATAGACTTGAAATTTTAGCACAATGTTCTTGAGATATCATGCATTCGGTTGAAAAAACAAAAACAAAAACAAATGCAAAAAAAATGCTAATACTTTGACCCGCCCTTAACATTCTTTTGTGTCGATAGGCGAATCTACTGGCTTGTTCATCCACCTATACCCATGCATTTGTTTCGCGTTTTTCTTCTACCAATATCCGGGCATCATTTTTACGGTCCCGTGCTTCTGACTTAACGGAACGGAACCCTTAGAAGATCACTTGCTTGTCTGTCTTTCTGTCACAGCCTAGTTTCTCAGAAACCCTGCGTCGTAAAAACTTAAAATTTTGCGCAATAATATTAATCTCATTGACCAACATATTTTCCAATAGTGAACACTCTGAAATATTCATATAAACATTGGAGTGGAAAAAAGTGTGGTAATCGAAATTTTATATATATATATATATATATGTATATATATATATATATATATATATATATATATATATATATATACATATATATCATGTGGGGTATTAGTTAAGAAGGCTTGTTATGTGGAATACAAAAATATTTTTTTTCAGAATTTCAAATTTTATGTTTGAGAAGATATTTCGAAGATCATACGAAAATAGAGCATCCCCCTCGCGCCTTATTCCCGAAACGACTGGACGTAGAATTAAAACAAAAATCAGATCAGAAAAAAATAGAATTGAAAGAAAAAATATAAACGCCGTATTGTAAGTTTGGAACACCATAACGTAAGTCCCAGGTGTTACAGATTTATAGAAATAAATTCTACAAGCTCATGATTTTATTTGCGGTCAACTGCGTTAATGCAATAAACACCCGTTAGGTGGCCTTGTGTGGTGTGCGGTAATAGAGAAGAAAAAAACATGATACGGAATCCTCTGCGCTCTAGGGAAACTCGCACTTAACCAGTTTTTTTTGTTGTACGTATGTGTGTATGTAGGTGTCTGTCGAGGATCGGAATATTTCCGTGATGACTATAGTGTAAGCCGAAAGAGAAATGAACGAGATAGTCGCAAACGAGAGTCTGAATTGCCAACTCGTTATCTGTCTCGTCACAGGAGTCTGCGGGACGATTAAACTTTTCCTTGGTTTCCGTCAGGGTGGGACAACGTGTTTCCGCCCGACTGGACAATGCCATTGTCACGCGGACGCACTGGATTGTCTCTTTCCTCGGTGTATATAACGTCGAGACATTTCTATTTTCTCCTGACGAAAGCACTCTTTATATTCAACCCGATGAAGTTTTTTCGTTTTGTTTTTGGTTTTTCACTTTTCCTCGTTGAAGATTTTTTTTTTGTTGCCGAACCCCGATTGTGCCAATTTATCGTGGAGCAAATGAAATATCACTCTGAGTTTGGTGTTCGTTTGAATCCAGTGAGTCAAGCTAATTATCCCTTCATAGGTAACGTCATTTTTACTACCTTTACACGGTAACGTCGGGTCACGAGTTTCGGGCGCTTTGAAAAGTGCTGTAAAATGCTGCGGAAAATTCCGCGAAATTCATAAAATCTCTTCGACTCTTCTAGTATAAGGATCAATCGCTGTATTCCTGATTTGATTATTTGTTCAAACAAAATAATCGAACAAACAAATAAGAAGGTGAAGAACGTATCATGTGGGCAAGGCACGAGTGACCCGAGGTTACCGTTTAAGGGTTAAAAAAAATGACGTTTCGGAGCATCTTCAACATTTCTTTATTTTCCTTCAGTTGGTGTTTCGTGACCTTTGTGTTCCATGGGTATCCTGTTTCTCAGTCGGTAGTCAGTTTGTTTAAAAAAAAACAAAAATTCGGTTCCTTCTTTTTGAGGTTAGGTTTCTCTGATTGTGAAATCATTATTGCGTCGTTCCTTCTCGTTCTTTTCTGGATGTCAAATTGATTAAAATGTTGTTTCCGGAGACCCGAAATATGTGTTACACATTTTCATGTATATTTTATAATCCCTTGAGGGTTGGCTTTTTAGGTCGCATTGATAATTCGGCAAGGATTATTGTTTCTCTTTTGAGTGCGAGTTGCTTTTTTGAGCGCACATTATTAGGTCAGCTTTGCTATTGACGCGAGAAAGAAAAAAAATAAAAACGACGATGAATAGGTATTATACACTGCATAATACAATATAATACATATTACCCAGAGGACTTGCTCGGGTTCCACGAGCTAGTCGCATGAACCTGAGGATCGTAACCAAGCGGGGTTGTAATCGGAAGGGAGAAACTGCGGGTCGCCACAGACTCACTGCCGGGCAGTTCGTGTTGTGGTCAAACTTCGAAAAGTTTCTCCAGCGCCGCGAAGCATACACGCGCGTGTACAAGCGTATCCGCGTGTGTGCGCGCTGGCACGGGGGAGGACATGTTCTGTTCTGGGCGTCGTTAGTACGCAGATGCTTTGGCACGTGTTGTGTGGATTTGCGGATCCGAACGTCAAATTTTCGACCCACGCATACCCTCCCGCATCCATACCGTCAATTATGCACGTTCACGGACGTTTCTGACACCGCACGAAGCTGCACGGACGCGTGTTTGACATCCGGAAACGAGGGCTAGGTTTCGAACGAAATCCGTCAAACGCAAAACAACCATTTTTTTTCCTTGTTTCAATGAATCGCAAAAGTTAACGAGTAATGGTCACACTGGGTCCAGTGGACCCAAGGCATTTTTTGTATTGACGTAACTTCCAAAATATAGTTCCAAATGAAATGTGTGGCATTATTTGTTGTTGTTTGAAGGTTCCACAACAGTCTCCATTAGTTTTCGAAAACCGTTGCGGCGTCAGTACGTCGGTTGGCGTTGATTTGTGCGGACGTGTTTTTAGTTCGGGTCCGCTGGACCCAGTACTCGATATTACAATATTTTTTTCTTAATAGCACACTATTTCGAGACTACAACCCAACAAGATTTTTGGACTTATCTGAAAAATTTAAAACTTCGCGATTTTTTTAGCAAAAAAGGTTAATTTTTCAAAAATTATTCTCGCGTTTGTTTGTAAAAATCAAATTATTTAAGAAGAAAAAACAATTGGATTATAAAAAGGAAGTCTTAAACTTTATTCTCGTACAAGACTTGAGTCGATACCTGAAAGAGAACACAAATGGCAACTGTTTTTCTGCGTAGGGTCCGCTGGACCCAGTGTGACTATTACGTAATTCTTTGGAGGTGATTCTTGTCGGATTTGATGGAACAATTTATCATCGCAAACAATTGATATTCAACTGGGCCAACCGTACTTTAATTATTCGCAACGGAAATTGAAGTCGAGACTGATGTTTCACGAGATGTATACGAAGTCGTGCCTGTCAGTAGAACAATCTTACATTTCCGCTATTATAGGCCGACGAGGGAGGGGGGGGGATTTTCGCACGGCTGCTGTTTTGCATGTCTTGAATTTTCGTAAAAAAAATTGTTACAGCCACTTCGACCAGGGATTCCCGATGATAATGAGATTTCACCGGTGAAGCCCCGGAACGTGGCGATGTCTCGCGGCTATGACTCCAACGGAAGTAATCAATAGAACTAATATGAATTTAATTGTAAGCTTAAATAGATAAAATACTAATGTAGTTTCTACATCGCTTAAAATTGAGAATATCAATATTGTGTTTTTTTGTTCTATGTGAAACTATGTTTTCGCTGTGCTGCTGGCGAAATATCTTATTACAAAGTTAATCAACTTGGTTCGGGTTTTGAAGCAACGTAAAGGTTAATCGACTTAACTGTTAAAGACATTTCGATCGGCATTATTTTTGGTTTTTTCTCAAAGAAGTTGCATTGAGCACATTTGACTTTCGAAAGAATAAAAGCAAAAATCTAGATATTCCCATATCAATCAGATCTAGAAGTAAATATAACATTCCTAAGGTATTACTGGATGGATATCGAACAATGTCAGGAATTCTTGAAAATTTGAGGAATGATAGTTCTTGTTAAACACATAATAACAGATGAATTATTTCAGAATTTTTCACTAAATACTTTAGTAGTTATGAATTTATGAATTTACTGGCATTTAGCACGGTGGATTATGGTAAAAAAGATTCTGCAGACGTTAATGGTTGCAAAATGAATGGGAACTAAATATCAGTAAATATTCAAAATATTATATCATTAAGATTAAGAATCGAGCGATTGATTACGCTAAGATCCAAACGAATCGACTACGTGGTTGTCGACAAATCAATTAAAGTTATGACGGAATATCGTCTTTTTATTATGAATTGTTACCGTTAAAACAGTTGTAACAGGTGTACAGTCACTGACAAAAACATCAGTCAAGCACATACAAAAATCGTCGAATTTGACTCAAATAAATTTTGAAGTTTGTCTTTCGCTCGTTAAGTCGATCAACCACACCGATAACCAGCGAACGGTGCAAGGGACGTGAAATGTGTACGAGGAACTATAACAGCAAGACTACGAACATCCAGAACCGAAAAAAACAAAGGTTTTACAAACGCTGAAGATTCATATATGTCATAAAAACGCGACTAGCAGCCCGTGTAAAAAAAATTTGCTTGGCCGGGCGCTGGCAGCTCGTTGTACGCTCCCGTGATATTTGGGTGGCACTTCGCTAACGTTTGGCTACACGATGTCTCATGAGGCAACGCTCGGTAGCCAGACCCCTGTTGCGGTAGAGTATTTGGCATTGGTCTGGCAGAACCAGAAGGCACAGTTTGGTTCACCGATAGACGCGCACGGTATTTGGCATTTGTATGGCAGAGCCAGAGGATACTGTTTGGCTCACTTTCGGGCGCATAGCATATTTGGCAGGTATATGGTACCGCCAGAGCCATTGCTTGGCTCACCTGTGGAAACGAAAAGTGATTGGCGACTGCATGGCGAAGCCAGAGGAGATCGTTTGGCTCACACGTTCGAGTGTTCCATACAGTGGCCGGTGTATAACAACCCGAGTAAGAATATTCTCCTTAGCCATGAGCGCTGCGCTACCACTTGGCTCAGCGGCGTGGCAAATGTCTGGGTGGTCGCTACCCCGCGCGTGGCCCCGGTATATGGCCATTGAAGGGCTCAGCGAACGATCCCGAACGGCAGCCAAGTAGTTGATGGCTCGTAGTTGGATATGCCCAGTATTTGACAGCGTGTGGACGAGCCATACAGCTCCCAAATAGTGCATCTATGATTCCGCCAAACCCACGCCATGCATACGCCAATCTGCATGACGTAATCGCGATATCTAGCCCATGTACGGGTCAAGCAAGAGCCACATACCGGCCAAGCTTGAGCTATACAGTTTCCAACTACAAGCCAACTACCTGGCTGCCGTTTGGGATCGTTCGCTGAGCCCTTCAATAGCCATATACCGGGGCCACGCGCGAGGCAGCGACCACCCAGACATCTGCCACGCCGCTGAGCCAAATGGTAGCGCAGTGCTGGCCAAGGAGGAAATTTTTACTCGGGAGTGTAGCTCACGTGTGCACGAAAGGTATGAGAGTGTGAGAGTGTGGTTAGTTGCAGCCCTAGGCATTGCATTGTTGCAATTCTGGTGATTACGGCTTCCGCAGTTTGTCTCATTCTCGGCGTGGCACTGCGCTTCAACGTTGTCGACGAGACTGCGGTGATGCAGACCAATACCCCGGGGTATCAGCGTCCTCTGTTGCCCACCGCAGCGACGCCAGTCTGCGGTGTCTCCCGTCTGACTACTTCGTTCCTTTTCCACTGTCGTTTCCGTTGAGTCACGGTCCACAGCCCGACGACTGCACCATCCCCCTTGCCACTGACCTATTAACGCCCGGCAGTGCCGCATTTCACATCCAACTTGAGCCGGATGAGAGTGCGAGTGAGGTGTATTGTCGTGTTGTTTCTATCGAATCTACGTAGCTTCGGGCTGTCTTCGTTGGTCTTCGTCACATTACGGTTACGAAAGCCAGACTCGCGAGTGGCTCAAATCTTTCCACAAGCGTTTTTGTGATCCAGAGCAATGAACTACATATATGTATATGTACACGCGTCAAAAATATTGAGGGACCGCTTGAAAACCGTCGAAATTTATCTGTCGAAATCGAAATTTCAGGCAGCTGTACCTGCATGAAAAATTGTCAGACCCAGATGAGCCACAAGTCGTTTGTAAGCTCGATTCTTCTTCTTTCTGAATCAGAGGTTCAAACATTTTTATCATTCCCTGACGCTCTGCGCCAAGGACCGAAACAATGAAAAAGTGTTCCCGTTATTTGTTGAAAACTTCTCGAAGGTGGCTGACGCCCGAAATTTTGTTCATAGGAAATTTATTCAGACCGTTCGAAAGTTTGTTTATTTCTGTGCAAAACGGTTTTTTATTCATTGCTGTGCGATTTTTTTCTGATCGAGTTATAAGCTCCCAAAGCAAATAACATTTTTTGGTTCAAACGCCTGTATCTACTGGATTAATGATCGTACAACAATCGCTCGAATATTATTGGAAAGATGAAATTATACCCTCTAAAATGCTTACAACAGATTTTCCAAAAAAAAAACTTTTCCTTCGCGTTATTTACATTTTGAAAATATGTAAAATCGTGACACTCTTTCATTCTTTAGTTATCTCGCCGCCATCTTGTAAATAATGGCCAAATAGAAAATGTGGACCTAGAATAAACCTAAATTGGACCTAAATTGGACCTAAAATATGTTGTTATGACTTTCTTCAAAAAACTTTGAAGAATGTCCACGACAATGTATCGATTTCGAATACCAATCAAAATATGTTTCGATAGAATCGAGTATAAATTCAAAAGCTCAATTAGAATGGAACAGAATACTATTGAGACGATTTTTGTTCCTTTTGTTTCACCGGACAAATAGAGCCCAGTCATCAATCGGTTTACGGGTTTGTCTCGCTGATAATTTTTGACGTCCAAATTTCACAAGGGAATCGAATAATCATCAATGGAATCGACTTAAGATTCAACTAAGCAGAAGGAAGGTGAACTGTTCATATTGATCGATTTCCCTTTTTTCTTTTTTTCTGAGAAGAACAAATAAAATGAAACGATCTATGCCGATATTGATAGTATAAAAAATGTAAATATATCCAAAACAATTGATGACCGTGTCACAAAGCTATTATTGAAAATTTCCATGCAAAACGCTATATCTCATTTCACACGTGTATCAGTAGATTACGAGTGAAGACAAGCCCCGACAGGCTTGAAAATCCCACGAGAAATTCCAACATCAAGTAGAAGATGAATCCTGGACGAATCATCAAGCTTCGTTTAACGAGGACCTCGCGATACCGTTTCCGGGCTTGATAGTTTCTCACGCAATAACCGAGACTACTTGACTACCATCGAAGGGGGGGGGGTCGTATATCCTCGCGCTGCCTAACCTTCTTCGACGCAACTGGGATGAAGACGGGAAGCCGCGACGGCAAACGCGGGGTGGGGAAGAAACACAACTGTAAGCTCCATGCCGCACGTTTTCCTGGGAAACAGACGACCAAAGAGCCCGGGAGTCTCGTCTTGGAGGGTGACGCGTTGGCTGTGATGGGAGTAGGTACAGTCGTGTTCACGAGAAACTTCTAAAATCAATTAGCAGCCCCCGGGGGTGACGGAGGGGCGGGAGGGGGTCGCGGGGGTTGCGAGCATGAAGTATATAGTCGGAGGATGGGGTGGCGCAGGGCAATAGACCGAGCTTCACACGCGGGGAACGAGAACTCTTCGGCGACTCCTCTTCAGCGCGGATGAGGGGGCGATAAGGAGGGCTAGACGTTTATTCCAATAGAAATGAGGAGCGTGCGAGCCAAGGGATGCCCGAAACAATCACGGTTGTGAATTTTCACGAATGTATGCGTGTCTGATTGCCAGCTACGTCGCCCTCCTACTTCGCCCTCTTTCGCTGTGCGGGTTACTTTGCCGAGCCAACCCCTTTCATCCCTACCCAGTGTGGGCTGGGGTTACGAGTCTCCCTTCAGCCGCTTCTCCTGGGCTACACGTATTACTCGCTGTTCCATTCGACGTCGTGACTCTCAACCCTTTACTTTTGACTGCCTGGCAAGGCCCCAGGCTCGCCAGATTATCACGAGAATTATTCAAATGACCTTTGGGCCCCCCGGTCACGTTAACGTCCATTTTTATTCTCTCCCCTCCTCCCCCTTCCCTCTATCTTCATATCGCTCAACGGTTACCACCACGAGTACGCCCGCGACGAGCATACCGACGACCCTTCTTGGGTGTTTCCGCTTGCGGAATCTCCCACACTCCCCTAAGCTCCTTATTCGACCCCCGGGGCAGCTCCAAGTGCCCCAACGGTGTTTTCCATCAGGCTGCTTCGTATATACCTGCTGCACGACTTACGCACCTGTTACGCGGTTTATCGAAATGTGAAAACACACACTGGTCCTTCGGGTTTTGATTTATAAGGATCTCTTGTATTTCCAAGACGCCTGCTTCTAGGTATAGGGGAGACCGGGGCAAAACGGTATAGCGGGGCGAAACGGTACCGGGGCATAATGGGATAGCAAAAAATGAAGTTTCTTGGGTGCTTGATTTGGGGCAAAATGGGATAGGGGCAAAATGAGACACAAAAATGAAGTGTCGCGGCCTCTCGTGAAATTAGTGGTCTCCGATTTTTCCTGGCCCATTTTGCCCCGATTCCGTTTTGCCCCAACCGCCTCTTTCTGAGGAGCCTGATTTTCTCCGGCCCATTTTGCCCCAATGACGTATTTTCCAGCAGTGTTGATTTTCACTATTCCATTTTGCCCCAAACCCGTTATGCCTCAAACCCGTTATGCCCCGGTCCCATTATGCCCCGCTATACCATTTTGCCCCGGTCTCCCCTATATGAACATGTGATGAAAGATTCAACAAGGCTTTATTTTCCAGGAAAAAACGAATGAACCCTGGTTGGGATACTCATATTTATTTTTATTTCGACCCTTCTTCGATTGTACAAATGGATGTCAGCCCGGACCTTCGGGACTTTCCGGCTACACCGCACACTGCGAAATGACTCGCGAAAGCCCTACCGTCGAGTGGGCCCTTGCGAAATGGTTTTATCCGGACAACTTTTAATGAGCTGTTCTTTGCTCCAAGTCGATCACAGGATAATCCGCGGGGGTTTTCTCTCGTAGTTCTTGAATCGTGTGGTATGACGCAACAACGTCGTGCTTGTCAGCGAATCGACGAATCCTCTCGAATGAATTTTCCAGATCTTAAGACTCGAAAGCAGCGTCTCTTTTGCCATTCAAAGGAGTAATTGAGCAGCATCTAGTGGCAGAGCGTCAGAGAAGGAGGAAGAGAGCAAGAGAGAGAGAGAGTTGAGATCCCGCAGCATCCTAAAAGTTCCTCGCGAGGGCGGCTTTTTTTATTCACCATCTGCGGCACGCTTTGTCGGAACGATAGGACGAAGGAATAATGCTGATGGAACGAGGATGATGGAAGGGACAGGGAAGACCGAGGGTGATGCAGCCGGGTGAAAGGCCAAGGACGCTTCCAAGGAAGGATGATTAGGAAACTGTTGTGCCAACCCCACACCCCAGTCTGTCCCTCTCGTACTCGCTCTTCTCCCTCGGAGCTTCGTACTTCGTCTCATCGTGTACAGCCTCTACTTTTCCATGCAACGTACACGCCCGAATGTCTTCTCTGCTTGGTGGAATAACCAACGTCGACGGGGAAACGTGGTCGACGAATTTTCGGCAAAGTTCGCACCTCCTCCTTTGAGCTCCCGCGCTCAAGCGATCTCGGCCCTTCTACCCAACCAAGGGCTCTACCTAGCCCTTGAACAGATTTTTCTTTTTTTACCACACGGATACACTTTGTCACTTGTTTTCTTCGTGCAGCTTCACACCCAAAGAAAATCGATGTTTTTTGATTAGCCCGATAACGAAACTTTTTATATATATTACTGGGTTCTTAGTTTTCTTAGTAATCTCATTGAATTAGGATAGGTGCTGCACAGGATTCAAGGGGAGAGTAAAGTATTGCATTTCTGTGCGTTTTTATTTATTTTTTCAACTGAATGCATAATATCTCGAGAATATTGTGTCGAAATTTTTAGTCGACTGAATCAAAATTGACGACGTTATGAGTATTTGAGTGTCCGTTGCTACGGGCCGTGCGACGAGTACGCAGAACTTTAAAGCGTTTTCCTGAAAATTGACATTTTTCAAGTCCGTGTTCACGATAACGCAAAATCTACTGAACCAATTGTTTTAAAATGTTGCTCACTACTTTTTTACATAATTCACCAGGTATTGTCAAGAGCTTTTTTTAATAATTATTCATTTTACAGCAAGAAATTAGCTGATTTTTATAGCAAAAATCAGTTTTTTTTGCTTCCAAGTGCTACGAAAAAATTGCAAATAAAAAAAAAATCCCTTGTGATTACCTCGAGAAACATCCCCTTTAACGAATGCATTTTTGTTTCTTTGGTTCAAATGATTCTTTTGCGAATTATGATTAACAATATTGTAGAGAATTGAATTTCCTATAAAAAAAGTCAGTGACGGCGTATATCTAACTTTGATAATTTACGCGTGGGAAAGCTCGAAAGTCGGGAAATATTGAACACCGCTACGACTGGTAGGCGTTCGGTATATTGCACGTAGGCTACAATGCGATTCGAAATTTTGACCGTTCGAAACAATTTCATTCCGCGCCGCGACCGTTCGTAACATTGTCGTTCGAAGCATTGCGCGTTCGAAATTTTGGCCTTACTGAACATTGCTCATTCTGAACTTCGAGCCCTACCCAAGTTGCTGCCCGAGCGAAGGGATAGCCTCGATTACATTCGTCAAAATCGCCTTGGGTCCGTGATGCACAGGATACTTTATGACCGACCACCCTTGCAAACTTTCATTTCCTACGTGTGAAGCTGTCGTCTGAAATCAGCCTCGTTTTACTTACTTCGAGAGCGTGGAATGACGCGTTTCCAAGCGGGGTTTGATAAAGATTTTTTTTTTTTTTTTGAATTTTTCCTTTTTTTCGTGCTAACAATAAGAGACCTTCCCTCGTGCCAAATTTTGAGGTTCCAGGTCAACGGTAAATGTCTCATAGACCTCGATGATCAGTGAGTTGACGGACGGACAACAAAGTCATCGTATAAGGGCTTTCTTTTAGAGGTACAAAATATGTTACAAGATTCAAAATATGTTTCAACATCTATTTCCATCGGACTTTTGTGTCGCACGCGAGTTTCCGTCACCCTAGAACACGTGATACCCGTACGAGAGGGTTCGGAGAGAACTCCGAGACTCCCCTCCATCCGGGAAAAGGAGGATTCGGAAAACGATGTTGAATCGCCGGGAGTAAGTTCGATTTCGTGTTTCTTCGGTCTATTCCTGAAAGTTTAACGTATTTGTTCTACCGAGTTTGCTGAATTCCAATGGTCCGCTCGTACCCGAAGCACAGACGAAGAGACTTGCTCAGCAACCCCCGGACTTGGATGCGTCCTACGGAATTAACCTTCCGGTTGTGCTCAAAACCCCGCGCGGGACTTCCATGACTCTCCGTCCTATTTCTACGATATATCTCACTGGACCATAGATTATCGTTATTCTTATTCATCACTCTTCACATTATTTTCTTTCTCTTTTGTACGCCCAGCTATTATGTCGCTCCATCTTCATTTTACCGTCTCACATATATATCTTCCATCTCGATTTCAATCGCTCTGACAAATCAAGGAACTCGCGTCGAATCTTCTCGATGCTCGCTCGTGGGTTTTTTCCCCTGCAGGGTATTTCATCCGCTCCTTTGTTCTGAAAAATGTAATTTGGCACATGGTCATCCTCGGAGGATTGGGAAGACCCATTTTTACTTCCTCATAGAGGAACCTTTGTTTTCGTGCAACATTTTTTTTTCGAGATGTACATGAAAACGTATTCAGAATGTTCCAGAACATCTAAAAATCACATTTAAAAAACATGTCCGGATGTATGTATCCCGACAAACAATCCAATGGGTGAAAAAAATTAAGACAAGTACATTTACGCGAGGGCGCTGCAACACGTGCAAAATGGTGCGGGAACAACTGGAAACATTGAACGCATGTATATTTGCATCAAGTACATTTTGCTTCGAAAAATGATATTTAAATTTGTAAGTTCGATTTTTTTTTTCTTGAAAATCACAGCAGTACTTGGCGGGTTAATATGTTACAGCTACTATTCAATGATAGAAGCAGTAACTTCATTTCATGAAAATAGACAGACTATATCTTTACATTATTATTGAATAATCAATTGTTAGTCTTGACTTTGGAAAAAAACTCGCCAAGTACTGCTGTGATTTTCAAAAAAATAAATCCAAACTTATAAATTTGAAAATCATTCTTCATATAATAAGGCGTAGTTGGACGTTCTTAATGATGATCCTAAAAGACCTTGAACGACTTTGACCCCCCCATGTTTTTTATGTAGTTTACGATGCTCTACAAGACGGTTGAATGTAAAATGTACCGTTCCATTAAAAAAAGTGGAGGTGACCTTCACTGTGCGTCAGCGCATCCACTTAAATTTAAAAAAATGTTTGCACTTGATGACCCCCTTCGTACCGTACATTTTTAGTTTGAAACATTTTTTTGTGACGTCGATGGTTGCAGAGATATTCGAGGTGGCACGAGTTAGTGCTTCGCCCTGTATAATAACTGGATAGCGAGAAGTTACTTATAGTACCAGGATCTTTATAGCTTCCTACCATTGAAACTAGTACCTAACTATCTGGCTGATACGGCTTCGGAAATTCCACATAGGTTCGTTCAATCATTCTGATTGGTTATTACGATGCATTTGAAACAATGCTTTACAAAAGCATCGTCGTCAGGGATGCGGCTGGTTAGTCACGCAGTCTGTCATCGGGTACCCGACGCTCCTGAAGGTTTCTCACGCCTCGTGGCAAGGAAACCCTCGTCAATGTGAGATTCGGATCACTAGCTTCCCAAGCTCATTGTCTTGCATAGTTAATTATTCTACGTGATGACATCCTCTTTGTGTCCAGCGCGATCGAGACTACATCATCACCGACTAGACGAGCGCAGCACACTTTGAAATGTCATGACTTTGAAAAAATAATAGACGTTTTTGCGCAAATCATAAAATAAAAGTTACTGCGAGTGTGTCTGCTCGCAGAAATAATATTTTTTCGTTCACGAGTGTTTTACACCGAGTCGTTCATAGCGTAGCAGGAAAGGTCAAAAATTCTATCGTGACGTAGCTCCTTTCAATTACCTCTAACTTAATCCGACAATGAAGTCGGAACAAACGCGAAGTAATCATCGCGAAAAATGCAAACGTACATCTTGTCGATGTACAGCAGTCACCATCGGTGAGCGAGGATTAACGGCGGGGTAAGTTTAATTCGGTGAAAGAAAAAAATGTTTATAAGATTTTTTTCTGGTGTTACAAATCGTACAAATTTATTCAATCAATTCCCATATAGCAATACAACATTTAAACTAAATTTTCCTAAATTTTCATCCGAAAATAATAAAAATTAAGCGGGTGACAGTGAATCTCCGGAGGCGCCTCGGAAAAAAAGTTGCTTTGCGATGTTCATCATAACTCGCAAAAGAATCATCTGAAACAAAAAAATCAGAATGCATTCGTTAAAGGAGATGATTCTCGAGGTAATCACGGAGGGATTTTTTTTTTATTATTGATTTTTCTTAGCGCTTGGAAGCAAAAAACCGATTTTCGCTATAAAAATCAGCTAATTTCTTGCTGTAAAATTAATAATTATTTTTAAAAAAGGTCTCGACAATACATGGTGAATTATGTGAAGACGTAGTGTGCAAAATTTCAAAACGATTGGTCCAGTAGATTTAGCGTTATCGTGAACACGAACTTAAAAAATGTCAAGTTTCAGGAAAACGCTTTGAAGTTTTGCTGACACGTCACACGACCCGAAACAACGGACACTCAAATACTCATAACTTCGTCAATTTTGCTCCAATCGACTTGATATCGTAAAACAATACTTTTGAGATATTATACATTCAGTGGCATAAAAACCGCTTTCCAAATCATCCCTCGGAAGTGAATTTTGCTTTTTTCGAAAGTTTACGGCCACTTGAAAATATCGGTACAAGCGTGAAAAACGCATTCTTTCTCGACTCCAATTCCCTATAGCTTGAGAAAATATGACCGCAGAGGTCTAAAAATTGGTGGAAAACCCTCTGTCGTTTAGGCAAACAAACCCTGTCAAGTCGAAAACAATCAAGAAATATGACTTATGTATATAGTCTTTACAGTTTTTTTTTTTTTTTTTCATAATAGCCGAGAACAAGTGGTATTTACAAAAAGTGGACTTAGCAGACAGATCCGATTTTCTGGAACACAAAAATAACCGTATACCAACGCTATCCAGAATAAGTGACGTATAGCCTACGTAACGAGTTTATAATGATTGCGACAGTGATCATATGACGACTCAATGAGACACGTAAAATACTAATAACCACCAGCGGACGTGACTCCCGATGAGTTTACGCAATGAGAATCTTCGCTTACGAGCCTACTTGCCCACCGCTCACCTAATCAAAATATATAATTTGGTTGTGACGTTGATATGAGAGTTTGTGACGCGAATGATCCTAACTTTTATATTAATTTTCGGGAAACAGAAATTTTAACCTACGACACAGTGAATCATCCAATTTGTCATCGTCGATTCTTCGGTCATTCAGTTGGAAAAAAATTTTTAAAATGCAAAAAATGCAAAATTTATATACAGTCCGATCTCGGAATAAGAGAATCGGCCATAAGAGACTTTCCCCAGTTTCTCACTCGAGCGCTTGCCCCACTCAGACTGAAGCTCCGAGCTCAATAATTCCGTGGGTGGACCTGTGGTTAAGAGACCAGCCTGGGAGCGATTATTCCGGCAAAATAGAGTGAACGTGTAGTGTAAATTGATGTGTGCATAGGTGCGTGAGTATGTATGTGTGTGCGTGAGTGAATGTAACACAAAATCTCGATAGTTTAGGGTTTTACGGTCTTCCAAAATTGTCTTCTTTTTCTCAAACGTATATCGATTACGTTTAGTCACGGCCAGCTCTTTGTTTAAATTATCACATTGTGGCGCAGATTCTGTAATATTTTCTTCGAATTGTGTACTACAGTCTGATTTCTAACGTTTCTTTACAGTCTCGGACATTTTATGGCAGTTAATAGTAATTTAGATACAGTAGTATGCACAATAATATTCAATAGTATATTAACGTGAAACAAAAATTCTCGAAATAAATGTCCACGCGCGATCGAAGACTTTTCTGCATGGGCGATGTGAATATACTAAGCTGGAACTCGTTTCGAGCGTGTCTCTTGTTGACAGGATCGCATGCGAAAAAGAGTGAAAGAGACGGACAGAGGTAGCGAGCGTGGAGCGCGCGCCCGGTGGGGGTATGCGATTTCGGAGAAAAACTCTTCCCCTTTTGGTCTCTTATTCCAAGGTCCCTACTCGCTTCCTAACGTCACAGAGCCGCAAGCATCTGTCGCTACAACAGATCCATGCATCAAATCGTCATTAATCAACTTACAACTCATGTTTATTCGTGAGTTCTAGCCCTTCATTGACAAACGATGCGAACAAAAATAATACAATTTTCCTGGCCCGTTAACTTCGAGACATGCATTGTTCATGATATATATGTAGCACTAGTAGTCGTCCATGGCAAACACTTTCTACGAGCTATCTCATACATATAAATATATACTATTTTACCAAATATAGGCATCGGTTTGGATGATCCTTCCTCAGAATCATTAACATTCTTTTAGGATGTAGCCCTCGATGATCTGTATGTACCTGAATTTTTTTCAGATTTTTCCCTCTATTATTTTGGCTGTAGTAATTATGGAAATTTCGTGACTTTTTCGCTTTTCTTTCTTTTTCCAATTCAATCTCTTAGTATTTTATTGCAGAATAAAAATTACAGTCAAAGTAAATTTCTATGTGAAATTATCTCAACTTTCCGAAAAAAATATTGATTTTCAGTTTGGACTGTCTAAAAGCTCTCAAAATCGAGCTTTAATCATAAAAAGCTATTTTTCTGGCATTATAATTACTACAGTCAGAGTGATGGAGGAAAAAATCTGAAAAAATTCAGGTACATACAGGTCATCAAGGGCTACATTCTAAAAAAAATTGAAAAGATTCTGAGGGTGGGAGTCATCCAACCCGATGCCTATATTTGTCAGAATGATTCATAAATATTTTATTCCAGTTTTGTTGAACCAAATATTTGTATAACTTTTTAGTTCATTCGTCAGTGGTTCGTTACAAAGAACCCAATCAAAAGACCTTTCAGCAGAATGCTTTCAAAATAATCATCAGGCGCCGATCGCAATGAAATGAAAAAAAATACGACATTTCGCGTGGACAACGACAGTCCCTCTTTTATGAAGCTGCCATTGCCACTGCTGCGATCGATTCATACGCCCTGAATTGTACGGCTACATGTGAAGCTGTGAACAACCCCATACGATACTTTCGCGTTTTTCTCGTATCGCCATTTTCAAAGCTGGCGATCACCAGATAGTGATAGACCGCTTGATGTCATTCCTTTGAAATTGACTTTTATATTTTTACGATTATAAAATAATGATGACTTTATTGGATAGGTGTTCCATATGCCCAATCATTTTCTTCGTGGCGCAGCATAAATCCATCTTTTGCTGATAAAAAAAAAATACTAGTTTTGATTCCGCCAATCGTGAAGAAAAAAAAATTCGAATTTCGAACTTTTTCCGACTCCTCGATCGCATGTAGCACTTTAATTCTTAAAAAATCTTAACAAAATAATGATTCACCTGGTCTCCAAGGTTTTGTTGATTTTTATTTTCACAACATATCGAAACATCGACCAACACACGAAATCAATGACGAAATCAATTTATTATATTGATTTCATCATTGATTTCTTATTTATTATAAACAAATTTTTTTTCTACGTAATCTGTGCGGACTTTCAAAGTTAATTTTGAAGAAGCTTGCTTATGCTAGAAACATGCATGAGCCCAGTAGATTCTCGCTGTCTTTTATATTCAGCATTTCGTTTGAAATAATTTCTAGCTTTCCCCCGGTGACCAATTTCTTACAAAATTCTCACGGACTCTCTGTTTCACTTGAATTTGGAATACTTTGTATTCCGGTGGCGAACGTATTCATCTCACGATGTGGTTTCCGTTTCACAGCGCCGTTATCATCCCGCAGTCACGAACTTACAAGTACCGCTGGCGCAGAATCCGGCACATTGCGACACAAATGACAATAATATTTTTTTTATTACTCTTCGTCATTGGCCAACGTATCGTGCTCACGAATGTCTCACTCACGTCGCATACCCGTCTTCAAGCATGTCAAATTCGTTAAAAATCAAAGTAGAACCTTGCTCATGACTGTCTCATCATTTCCTTCTTTCAGTTTCCTCTATGAGGAAACTTTGGCAAATGTGTAAGCAATGTGTCGATATAATTTTGGCTCTCTCATGGACGAAACTTTGGCAAAAGTGTATAAATGATGAGAAAGTCAACAGCAACTTTACATCTCAATAATTTGAAAACGGTACAGAATTATGAGGAAACAATGTGCGAGGTTCTACTTTGCATCCTTGTTTTCATATAAAATCCGCTCGTAAATCTATCCAGTCCAGAATAAATATACGAGGAATTCCATGTAAAATCTAAAAAATTGAAAATCGTAATAAATCTGATGATTCTGACTCACATAAAATCTAAACGGGTGGATGGATTTTGTCTGAACTTCATACCAAACATCTTTCGACAATAGTGCAACTTTGTGCCAAATTTTAGTTCGATATCTCGAAAATTGCGCTAGCTAAAGAGTACACAGCGATTTTTTACACCTTCAAACATTCTTTAAAACAAAAGCATTGCATGGATTTTTTTTTCCAAATTCGGTAATAAGCATCTCCTTAAAGTCTTTGAACATTTTACTTGATTTCAGCTCGATATCTCTAAAACTGTAGGAGCTAGAAACCAAAACATTCGTTTTGAACTTTTGTTTAAATCGCGTAGAAAAAAGAGAACTATATGGATTTTTCCAAAAATGTAATCATGCTATGCGCCGTGAACGCTTTACATGTATCAAAAATTTTAACTTGATATCTCAAGCCGTTCTCAAGTTGTGAACGTTCAAGCAATCTTACACACACACACAAACATTTGGCTAAAAATGGGCTAAAATGACCCGAATGACCTCAAAACGTGAAGATCTGACAAAAAAAAAACAACAATTTTCAATCTTCGAGATCATTACAATAACATCCCTACAAAATCGAAAAGGTTAACAATTATTACTGTCCTTTCCGCCCCAGCGCGTCTGCTTCTGTGTCAGCGCCTGTAAGTGCGTGACTGCGGAATAATAATGGCATTTTGACATGGCTTCCACATCGTGTGATGAATACGTCGTCCGCCGGAATACAAATTTTTTCTCAGAGTTTCGCGAATCATAGACTCCGTGAGAATTTTGTGAAAAATTGGGCGTTAAGGGAATGTATTCAAATTGAGGTGGGGACAGATCTATTTAAACCTACGAAAAGTAGCATAGTGAGTCAATTGAAGAACAGCCTACATCAGTCCGAGACAATAGTGAATTTGTCAATCCCTCAAAACCACAACGTGTTACGTTATATCAACCATCATCGGTATCGTGATAATTGATAATCGATAAATCATGTACCGCAAAAACATGAGACTTCGAGACGTTGATAAAATATTAACGGTATTGACATTCGTGTTGTGCTCGTGCACAGCTTGTCCATCGGCAAGAGACGCGCAACCGTTCACATTGGAACAGGTAAGATATATATCAATAATGACATAATCGCCGGAAATAGTAGCGAAATTATTATCGTGTCCGATTGTCCGATTAATTAACGGAAACGTTTTCGCGCGATAGATCTTGGGTCACTGGAACGTGATAGCTGCAACGGAGATAAAAGAAAGGCCCGTGAGTAACTGTGCTCGCTTGGACATAACATCGTCGTCACCGGCAAGCTTTCTCATTGCTCTCAAGTCCATTGGCGCGAAAACGAAGGAAGTTGTGACTTTCAACGCGGAAGTGAATATGGCCAATATGCGCGGAGAATGGCAGCTCGTTGGATCACGCATGACAATGGGTGAGTTAATCATCCGACCGTTCGATGAATTATGTATTCTTCGTTATAAGCTCAACCGTTTCTTCGACAAAATTATTTGCAGGTACTTTCATGCACAGAATTGTCGAAATCGATGAATCCTACGTAGCAATGGTTATTTGCGACGCCACCAACGAGACGATTCCATCGGGAAAGCGGGCGATAATACTTTCTCGCCACTTGTCCTATGATCCGACGAGGCTGCAAGAATTGAAGAAGAAGCTCGGTGCTTGGTTCAAAGAGAAGCGAATTCGCAACGAGAACCATCAAAATTGTCAGTTTTGATTGTCCCTATTCTAAATGTGACTAAGGAGAATCCTCTACCTGCTTAGACTCGAGAAGGCAAATAAAAAAAATTCAATTTTAATCTTAAAATATGGAAAATGTAAGACTGTTTAATGAAACATACACACGCACACACTCACACACGTATAGACAGAGTAAGAAAGTATTATTATAGGATGGCAAAAATAAATAGGTTGTACCTACTTTTCCGCTTCATGTACACGTGTTCTATCCTTTATTTTTGTGCAATGCTCGATGAGTTACCACATGTTCATATTTCCTTTTGCTTTTTGTCTACACCTACTATGCATCACAAAATAGCCGTGAAAGTAATCCGGTTCCGCGCATGCGCATATACAAACAGTGTTTTGCATATATATATTATTTCCACTGCTGACCGTGAAAATTATATTGATCAATTTTGGCTGTCTTATGGAAAAATCTCTGTTCTAGCTGTGAAATAATCGAGGGTAGAGTTGTCTCTAGCTGTGAAATAATCGAGGGTAGAGTTGCCTAATTTCGGAAGTTTTTTTTACGATATTTCAATTCTAGCATTATTTTGAAGCTTATAGTGTTTAAAATGATTTATTCGACCTCGAGGCGATGTCAATAATTTTCTGATTTCGGGCCATTAAAATAAATAAACAATCATGATAATGGTCTAATAACCAATAAACAATATGCCCCAAGAAGCTAGTAAATGTACTGAGTGAGTCGCAAGATATTGAGATTTTTGCGAAAAGTGTTACAACTGGCCCCGGTCTTCCCTGCAACACCAGCGACTTTTTTTCCGCGTTGCTGTGCGAAAACTTCCGTGATGAAAAAAAAAAATTGTCATAAGTTGTGAGTTAATTAATGACGATTCTTAGCTGGTATCTGTTCATTCGTTCTGTTCGTTTTATAGTCATTTGATAATAGACGAAACTTTGTATTTCCATTTTGAATTGCTCGATTCATCAAACTATTTATTTTAGTTCGATCTTCATTGAAGTTTTGCATTCGTTTTCTTGAGTCTAGGTGGGGGTAAAGACTTTGAGTGGGAATGATAACCTAGATTGTAGCGATTTAGTGGAATATTTTTATTGATAAACAGGAATCACTATATATAACACAGCCACGCCTTTCTCTAAATTTAAAATGCAGTAGAATAAAATTAACAACTAACCAACAAAGTAAATTAAAATTGACAATTTTCTTGATTTTCGTTGAGGATTTCTTCCACTTTGAACCAAGCCCTAAGCTTATTCTTCATTTCTTGCAACCTCGTCGGATCGTAGGACAAGTCGCGAGAAAGTATTATCGCCCGCTTCCCCGATGGAATCGTCTCGTTGGTGGCATCGCAAATAACCATTGCCAGGTAGGATTCATCGATTTCGACAATTCTGTGCACGAAAGGACCTGCAAATAATTTTTCGAACAAACGGTTAAGCTTGTAACAAAGAACACATAATTTATCGAACGTTCGGAAAATTAACTCACCCATTGTCATGCGTGATCCAACGAGCTGCCATTGTCCGCGCATATTGGCCATATCCACCTTCGCGTTGAAATTCACAACTCGCTGTGTTTTCGCGCTTATGGACTTGAGAGCAATGTGGAAGCTTGCCGGTGACGACGATGTAATGTCCAAGCGAGCACAGTTACTCATGGGCCTTCCTTTTACCTGCGTTGCAGCTATCACGTTCCAGTGACCCAAGATCTATCACGCGAAAACGTTCCCGTTAATTAATCGGACAATCGGACACGATAATAATTTCGCTATTATTTCCGGCGATTATGTCATTATTGATATATATCTTACCTGTTCCAATGTGAACGGTTTCGCGTCTGTTGCCGATGGACAAGCTGTGCACGAGCAGAACACGAACGTCAATACCGTTAATATTTTACCAACGTCTCGAAGTCTCATGTTTTTGCCGTACATGATTTATCGATTATCAATTATCACGATACCGACGATGGTTGATACAACGGAACACGTTGTGGTTTTGAGGGATTGACAAATTCACTATTGTCTCGGACTGATGTAGACTGTTTCTGCGACTGGCGTACTAGATGATCCATATTCATTTTTATACGCTTAAATAGATACATCCCCTCCTCAATTTTAATGAGGAAATCGAAGAACCGATGATTACGAATCAAATAATTCACTGCGTCGGAGGTTGTCATTTTTTTCAAGGAATAAATACGATAGTGGGAAACATTTGCGTCATATGGTTCTCATATCGACGTCACAAACTCATCGCATACCTTGATGAGGGGCACGCGCAATTAGGCACGTAAGCAACACATTTTTGATGCGTAAACTCAACTGGTGTCACGTCCGCCGATGGTTATCAGTATTTTGGGCGCCTTATTTGATCTTAATGTCGCATTATTTGTAAAATCGTAACGTAGTCCCTACGTCACAATTTCTTGATACAGTTGGTGTGCCGTTGTATTTGAGTTTCAGAATATTGACGACAATCGAGAAGGATCGTCACAAGTCGGAACTGTTAGCTACGTCCACTTTTTGCAAATACCACCTGTTATCGTTTACTATCTATAAATGACAAAATTGTATGTGTCTGTGTAACGATTGTGGGCGGATGACCTTTATTCGTCCACAATCTTTACGATGAAATAGTTTTTTTGACATTTGTATCGGGAAGCAAGTTAGCGAATAAACATTAAAAAACGATAATTAAATAAACCAAGCATCGTACTAATATGACGTTATTAATGATAACTTTTAATGTAACTCAAAAAAATATTATTACTTTATTGACGATGGGTCTGGGATATGAAAAGTAGGATACAAATGACAGCGAGATTTTTGGAAAACGTTGAATTGATAAAAATATTGCGTGGAGTCCTCGATGAAGTTTTGGTGTATGATATATTATATATTGGTAGATATATGATAGATTGAACTACATTATTTTCATTATTATGAAAATAATATAGAGAATTATAGATGAATACAAATCTACAGACATACCGAGTGTCCCATTTTAATCCTACACCTGATTTATCTCATAAAGTATCTACTACTCCGATCGAGTATCGAGTGTAATAAAACTTAAAAGGTTCGGAGAGGCACGTACAAAAATCTATTTTTTTTTCGTTTAATATTCGAAATAGTGGTGTTCAGGTGACTGAGACATGTTCTTTTAAAATAGTATCATGTTTTTTTCTTTGCACCAAAAATTTTGCCGTGTCAAAACTAACAACTTTTGTGGAAATTTTATTTTGATTTAGCAAAACTGTTAGCTTCGAACCCAATTTTAAAATTTTCTAAAGCTATCAAGGATGTACCACGACGAGAAAAGTCTTCTGGTCGATCGGTCGTTTATCTTGGCCAATGGTCCTTTTCCTTGACTAATCCACCGTCGACCGAATGTTGCCTCCAAACAAAATTGTGTTCCAACCTAAAAACAATCGACTTTATGGAAACAAAATTTCCCCCAAAACTCGTTAGTTTTGACACGACAAAATTTTCGGTGGAAATAAAAAATCATGGTTCCATTAAAAAAAAAACATGTCAGCCACCTCAACACCGCCATTCTGAATTTTGTAAAAAAAAAAAAAATGTTGTACCTCCCCCTTCGAACCCTCCAAGTTTGATCATACTCAATACTCGAAAAGAGTAGAATTTTTCCTGATAAATCAAGCGTGACATTAAAATAGGACACCCGGTATATAAAATGTACAGTATTTACTATAAAATTATACCATATTATATTATACCATACTATAAAAATAATAAGTTAACATTGTGGAGAAACCAAAAAAAGGATTAATTTATGTCCTGATAGCATTTTGGTGGGACATCCCCCGCGTGGCCAAATTCCCGATTTATTCAAACCGCCAAATACTTGGTGGGCCCATAAAGAGAATGAATGGGGCCGCGCGGCGCGCGGTTGCAGCAACGGGTGCAGAGACAACCTTACAGGCGTCGAGAATCCAATGTTCGGGGGTGGCTTTTTGGGGTTCATGAAATACGCGCTCTCCGGTACGCAGGGTACGGTGGCTCACCCTACCGGGGGCACCCTCCGGATAGCCGACTTGGTGGTCCCCCCCCCCCACGCATCCCTCCGTATGCCATTCCTTCGTTCCTTCGGCCCTCTCATCTGCTCTCCGGATATATCTGACCCGCCCGCGCTCCAGCCGCTCGCTATTTCGTTACTCGCGCTCTCTCGCTCGGGGCCGTTCTCAAGCTCTTTTCGCGGGGTGGCCAGCGCCCGGTATTACCATGAATTTACATAGCCTCGGCTGTGGCAAGCCCCCCGCCGAACATATTGCATCGCTTTGATTTATGCGAAATATTTGCTAAATATTCCGTTTAATCTCGGTGGGCTTGGAATTTCGGCCGTATAAACGAGCCCGAGCTTTCGAAGCGTGGTCGGCGTTTCTTAGCTTGCGGCGTAACAGTCGCGACAATGACACCGAAACGTCGTGGTTTAGGGCTGACGAATGGCCGAGTCGATGGGGAGACACACGCAGGGTGAAAAGATCATTCGGATACTTTTTTTTTGTCTTTTTTATTGAGGTAGTATCCTAGATACTGTAAGAGTCGAAGCAAGCCTAAGATATACCTTCTCCTGATTAAGGTACGTAGTACTTTGATGTGGCAACGTCGCGTGTTATGATGTCGATTTGAGAGAGAGAGAGAGAGATAAGATGGGAAACAAACGCGCAACGTTGCCACGACTACTGGATCACGACGACTCCTGATATAAACTGTATTTTCCCGATGTTTATTTGCTTGTTATTATCATCACAGTCTCCTGACCTCTTTCAAGTGCCCAAAATTTTCTCTGAATATTCAACTTGCAGTTCAAGTGTTTTCATTAAAATCTGACGAGGACTTTTTGTATTATATCAAATTGAGCGTGATTTTCCATAAGGCTCCATGTTAAACGTGTGAAAATAAAAGTGTTAGTATCTTTTTTCTCACACTCCGGAAAGCCATAAAAATTTAACTGAACCGTCTTCTTATCAATACCTATAAGTATGCCAAGTTTTATGAAAATCTGACGAGGAACTCTCTTATCCAGATTACTACCTTAATACCTACCTTTGAGGACATAAATATATCTCCGGCTTTGTTTGAGCATTTTTCTTTCGGCTTCCTCAAGAATCTTCAAAACATTTCGTTATACCCGGTCAGGTTTCAAGGTATCGAATTTTGGAGACGAAACATTCGATATCGCTACAAGTCAACATTCAAGATTTTGCCTTTTTTTACAAAATGGCGGCCAGATAACTATAAATAAGAGAGTGCCTTTTTTTACATATTTAATAAATTCTAATTAGCGAGAAAAAACAATTTTTTTCAAAATCTCTTGCGAGCATTTCAAAAGATATAGTTTCTGCTTTCTCATGATATCTTGGCGATTATTGTACAATCATTATTTCAGGAGATACTCGGCCAGAAAAAATCGCACAGCAATAAATAAAAAAGCGTTTTGCACATGAATAAACAAGCTTTCGAACGGTCGCAATGAAAATCCTGTAAAAAAAAAAACTGGGACGCCATGCACCTTCCTAAATTTTTCGGCGCTTGGCACGGAGCCGCAGGGCACGATAAAAATGTTTGAACCTTTGCTTCCGAAAGCATATTCATGCTTAAAAGCTTGAATTCGAAAACTTTGAATTCAAACGAGCTGTAGATCATCCGAATCCAACTTTTTTTCGCGGAGATACAGATGCCCGAAATTTCTACAAATTTGTTGACAGTTTTCAAGCGGCCCTTCAATTTTTTTGACGAGTCCATCATCGTGATATCGAAAACATCTCGAGAGTTTCAGATTTCGAGTTACTCCGCTTGGACACGTGGTACTCGTTGAAAATAAGTGTTCGTATCGTCTTGGTTTGAAATTCGTTCGATATGAACACGAGTGGAAGGAAGCTCGCAAGTGTGCGGAGAAAGCTTTTTTTCCACGCGATACGTCGGCTCCGAAGTGAAATCCGACCCCTATACGTTTCGCCCGTGTTTCACGGGGTCTGTGTAGCCTCGTCACCGTCATCGAGGCCCGAGCGATAGCCGTGATACAGCCGCTCTGTGTGGGGAACCCGTGCGGCGGCCTAGATCACATTTGGCTTCCTTCGGTGCAGACTGAAAGCTTCTGTTCCCGAGAAGGGTCCGAGAAACCCGGATAGCGAGAGACACACGCGTGTATCGATATCCATTGGTTACGAATAGCGGAAGCCAAATAAATTCAGGAAACAACAAACGCATCGACTGCGAACAAAATTTTCATCACACGCTCCGCGAGCTCTATTGAATTTCGCGAATACTGCATTCGAAAATAACGTTGAATTGAATTTTTCGAATTTTTCGAACGAGAGTATGTGGAATTGAATATACTTCGTTTTTGTGTTCAAGTGGGATAACTTGTAAAGAAAAATCTGTCAGTGTTTGTTGACTGTTTTACAGAAGATAACTATTGGTCTTTACGACGTTGACAAGTCCAAAGACTCTACGAGAAATGACTCGATTGTCTTTCCATAAGCTTTACCCGTAACCTGGTCAGGTTTGCCACTTGAACTAGCCCTTATTATTGTCGCGACTCGACGGACTCTTACGCACAATCAATCCGTACACTCAGCACCTTAATCAATGTTTCGTGGAACGTCTCACGGAACGTAGAGTTGTTTAATGCACAAAATGATTTTTGTGGTAAGCCACAGCCTCGTGTACGATAACTTTGTGTTGTCATAATTCGATTCCTCAATTGTTTTCGATTTTTATTTATAAATTCTATTTTCCATTATTTGATACTGATATTCAGCAAAAGATTTATAATTTTTTATTTCTTGTAATTTTATATCCAAAAAGTATTTATCATTTTTTAGGGCACGACGAGTAATAACTGATATAGAAACTATACATCTGTATATAATACAAATCAAAAACACGAAGCGTACAAATAATACGCATAAAAACAACTAAATGATATTCTATACTTTTGGAATGTTGTGGTTCAATCGGTCAAAGTTGACGAGAGTTATGATGATAAATTTGATTTTTCGAAAAATTCGAAATATGAAAAAAATTAATACTCTTCGATGGATTCGGCCAAAATCCAATACCAACTATTCTTATATACAAATCTATTCGCAAATAACTATTTACACGAACATCTCAAAATATACTATCACAATGAGTGATACATTTTTTATTTTTGGGAATTCGAAAACGCCATAAAATTCGAGTCACTCCTTGAATCATGACAAAATTTATAGTCAATGAGGATATTGAAGAGCTGAAAATACCTGAAAAATTTGGGGGTCGCAGCTGAAACCGTTCTCGAGTTAAACAAGTTTAAATTTTTCAAGGTCATTACACCCTCCCACCCACAAACACACACACATACATCCGGACTTTTTTTCCCAACGTGTTTTCTGGACGTTCCACCACATTCTGAACATATTGACACGAAGAACTGAAAGAAAAAAAAAAATCCCACCACAACGTAGTTTCCTCTGTGAGTTCAGCTGTCAGCTCAATGCAAAAGTGACAAAATTAACAGAACATTGAAGAAAATACGTTGCACGTATATCCACGTACGTCGAGTTATTTCGCCACTCGAGAAATCGTTTAGCCCAGCCGAAAAATCGTTATGCAACGTCGGAACTAAAAAAAAAAAAAAAAAAAAACCGTTCGATCCATGCACGCCTCCGCTCCTCTGTTCCAACTCATCAGCGAATATTTACCGTCTGTCAGGGAATCGATCTATCGATGCTCTGCGCTGGCTCCACGTCTGGCCGTGTTCATCTGTGCCTATATGTGTGTTTCGTTACACACTTTCTCTCGTTTCTCGCTGTACGTGGGATACACCGTTCGAGACAATCGCAGATCCCTGAGGGCGGCTTATCGCTGAGTGAGTGAGTGAGAGACTGCGAGCGAGGGAAAGAGATGGCAAATGGCGGCAGCTGGTGGGGGGGGGGGGTGAAGTGGAGAAAGAGGAAAGGAAGGTGGAGAAACATCGGAATCCCCGGCAAAGCTGCAGAGGGTGGTTCCCCGTGGCCCGAACAGTCGAGAGAGGGTATAAAAAGAGAGAGAGAGAAAGAACCCATGAGGTTTGAATGAGGGTGAGCGCGGGGGGCGGGGGTTGGTTCTGCACCACCGGGATTTTATCCCACCCGTCGAGACCCTATATGCAAATGGCCCACGCTCTCACTACCGTTTATTGTGAGCAAATAGTGCCGTATGAATATGTGAAGTGCCGGAAATGAAAGTTGAAATAAAAAAAAAAAAGAAAAAAAATTGCTGTCCGGACACGATGCCGATTTTTATATTTTTTTTTTGTTGCTGCGTTCAATGTGAGTACGCGTACCGTGATTCGGGGGATATTTGAGGGATGTGGGAGATGAAAAACAAAACCAAACGAGTATTGAAGGTCTTCGAATCGACGATTCAGAACTGTGCGAAATCCCAAAAAAAAAATGATTGGTGAGCGTTTCGGGGATTTACTTACAGGCTTGGGCATACGCTTTACCGATGTTTTCGAAAATGTGGAATCAGAGCTGCCGGACAAGGGAGAAAGAAAAATCAACGCCGAACGGCAATGGTGATTTAAATTTAGATGGAATTCTAGAGAATAATCCCAAGTCGAAAAAAAGATATGAACAATTGATAGATTATATATTGTAACAAATTTTCATGTCGTACATATTGTTTTCATTGTTTTTGATATTTTTGGGGGATCTGCCGGAGCAGGGTCGGTTTCAGGTAACTTTTTTTTCTTTTATAATAAACAGAAATGCGGAATTTTACATAATCGAGAGGTTCAATACTATTTGATTTTTGTGATTCATTTGCATTTTGTATTAAAATTTTCTCTTCATCATCACGCACCGATAAATACAATTATCGTTTAGTATATAGAATAATACAATATTCGTTAGATTTATCATATTTTAGTATTTTAATTATTTCGTTCGATTAGTTTATTGGAATTCTATTTTGTTTTATGCGATTCAACAAGATGTAACGAGGTAGAAATGAGGTGTACATGTTCGAAGTGATTGTTACTGTTTTCACGATTATCTGTGTGAACCCGACGACGTGTGTCGGGCGACTGGGGAGAGTCCCAACGCGAATTTCTCGACGTCGGGAATCACGTGCCGTAGATTTGTATTCTGATTGGTTTTATTCCATCGCGCGATGGTCTGTTTCTCGCGAGCAAACCGAGTGACCACGTGAGTGAGTCACGACCGCTACAATATAGAAGTGGGTATGGGTTTTTTATATGCAAACTAAATAATAATTTGTATAGATGCCATACGTATCTATTGTATCATGCAGACATAATCTGAAAAAAGATATAAGCAATTGATAGATATATAAATCATGAACGGTACAGTAATGATTAATGTAATTAATAAAAATTGCCTTCGGTTAAATAGCTGGACCTGAATAAAATTATATTTTCCCAAGTGGAAGAAAAATATATGAACAATTAACAGATTATATATAGAAGTGCCAGTGAACATATGCCCACTTCTATGTCTATGTATATAATCTGTGAGTTGTTTTTATACTTTTTTCCACTCAGGAATATATAATTTCATTCAGGTCTATTCAACCGGAAGCAATTTTTATCAATTACATCAATCATTACGGTACCGTTAACGATCTACGCTCAGAGGGAGTTCATTTTTCCACTTGCCATGGGTTATTATATTCTACGTTTTTTAGTTTGTTTGATGGTACAAAAATAATCTTCGATGATTCGTTCAACTTCGAATTTTTCACACTTCATCGATAACCCGAAATCTGTAAAATAAAATGACTTATGATATAAATATCACCTCTCCAAAAATCACCGTCTCAAATGTGCGAAAAAGCTTTTTCCAAAGGGACCATAAACAATTCGACACGCGCCAGTAATTTGTTTAACAATCATCGATTAGTCAAACAATATGTCGCTTGTTACGAAAACTTTTCCACAATTATAGCCCTAAGTATAAACTATATGTGTGTACATTGCAAAAGCCGTTTGCGTATCTTACGAATATTATTGTTATTATTATTATATTATAAATAATAAAATATAATAATATCATAAATATAATAATATTATTATTATATTATTAAAAATCGTCTATGTTCATCGTTATGTTGCAGGTCTCCCTGTGTGACGACTACAGTCTTCCCGTAGATTTCGTGAACAAAAGACGACCCGCCAGTGCAACCGCCGCAGCATCGACGGTCCAATGGGCTTTGCCAAGCCCGAGTGTTGAAAACGTAAGCCTTCGTCATTGTTTTTTTTCACATTTTCTCATTCCGTCTGTCTCTGTTTTTTTTTCTCTCTTTTTCTTGCCTCGACGGTATATTCATTTGACCATGTAATCTCTCGTAAGCCAACAACATACGAGGCATGTAGGTAATACAGGGATTACTGATCAACACGAGGTTTTTACATTCGTCGCTGAAACTGAACAACCGTTAACGCCTACATCGATTTTTGTTGTTATTTCAGAATCTTTTTTGCTTTCTCATAAAGAAAGCCATGTGACGGTGGGAAATTTTTTTTCGCGATCTTCATGTCACCGTGTTCAGAATGTGCAAAAACGTTGGGAAAACATATTTGGAGAAAATGTCCGGATGTATGTGTGTAATGGCCTCCCAAAATTGAAACGTGTATAACTCGAAAACGGTTCTAGCTACAGCCCTCAAATTTTGCCGATATGTGCAGCTCCATAATCGCTTCTTTGTCTGTAATTTTCGCTATGATTCAAGCTGCGACTCGGATTTTATGTCGTTTTCAAATTTCCGAAAAAAGGGCGTTATCGCTTCAGCGATCAAAAATTTTAAGATACTCATCCAAATAGTTCTTGACAAAGACATATGTACCCGAGGTTGGTTGGTATTGCATTTGGGACAAATCCATCGATAAGTTTTGATTTTATGATATTTTGAATTTTTCCAAAAATCAAATTTGTCGCTATAACTTTCGTTAACTTTGACCAATCAAGCTCCAACTTTACAAAAGTGTAGAACATCATTCAGCCGTGATGTATATCAAATTTAGCGGAGATCGGTTGAATGGTTCGAATTCGACAGGAATTCAAGTTTTTCGATTACAAGCTTTCTGCCGATTGATAAAGCTGCAAGTTGAAACTTGCAATTCGCTTCCTCTGAAGTGTAGGTAGTGAACGAAGATTCCTTTATGAGGAAGCCGAACCAAAAATGCTTTCTCATAGCGCCTTCGTTCTTCCTTCCTCATAAAGGAATCTTCGTTCACTACCTAAAATTCAGAGGAAGCAAATTCCAAGTTCCAACTTGCAGCTTTTTTTTCTCTATTACGTTGTGTGGAGAGAGGCAGCAGTATGTGTAGATGAGAGAGAGAGAGAGAGAGAGAGAGAGAGAGAGAGAGAGAGAGAGAGAGATGCAGAGAGAGAGAGAGAGAGAGAGAGAGAGAGAGAGGGAGAGAGAGAGAGATAAAGAGGGCGACAGAGATCACGGTAGGGAGAAATATAATTATGAGGGCGAGGAAATAGCCCTGGGGCATCATCGCCAGGGTAACGTTTCGGTCGCGACGCCGTAGTCTCTGGCGGGTGAGAAAGGGGGGAATGTGCAACCACCCCATACAGCTGAACCTCCCGACGGAAGAGAGGACCGTTGACTTCCGGCGCTACTTATAATTGCTCGGGCCGTCGGTTCTTTGCACTCTCTCTCGCGGTAGCGAACCCACCTCGCGTCACCCGCTGTCGGGGGAATGTAGCCTCGGGCTATCGCGCTGTAACTGTTTCCCCTGAATTATCGCTCGACGCGGTTACCGCCAGACCCGTTGCCGAATTCACGCATCTGTCCCGAAAAATTTGCCGGAGACCCGGCACACGGAGCGACGGAAGAAAATGAATAACGATATTTATAAATATGGATGGAGGACAGAGCGACTGGAGAATACTTTGGCAATGTGAGGGATGGACACATTTCGTTGATTCTTTGTCAGGCGATGGCAGTCGGGGTGGCGCTAAGTTCTTCGAGAGAAAGGATCAAATGGCTTTCAATCATCGCTGCCTTGGCGCGATGAACACTTGAGACACTTTACTTTGAAGAGGATGATAAACCTTTAGGACTTTGTGACACTCGGTGTAAATGTTCACTCGCTATTTTCGTGGTATTTTCTTAGTATTTTTATTTACAAACACAGATTGGGAAACTTGTTAGTTGCTCGTGAAGAAAATTAGGCGGTGCTAGGAATTTTTTTCCAGATCTTCATGTCACCATGTTCAGAATGTACTGGGAGAAAATGTCCGGATATATGTGCGTGTGTTTATGTGTGTGTGTGTGTATGTGTAATGGCCTCCCAAAATTCAAACGTGTAGAACGCGAGAGTGGCTTTAGCTAGAGCCTCAAAATTTTGCAGACATTCGCGGCCCAATAAGCTCTTCATTGACTATATTTATCGGACTGCGACTCGGATTTTATGTCATTTTCGTATTCCCAAAAAAAGGACGTCTGCACTACAGTAATCGAAAATTGTGAGAGATTCGTCTAAATAGTTAGGTATTCAGGGCTGACTCCCGGTCGATGGCCCTTTGGCAACATGGAAAATAACAATAATAAGAAATAAATAAAATAAATACAAATACCAAAAAAGAAGGAAAGAAAGGGTGCTAAGTAGAACATTGCGCATGGTTTCCTCATAATTTTACACATTTGCCAAAGATTCCTCTATGAGGGACTGTGTGTCGATCAATTTTGTCTTCCTCGTAGAGGAAGCTTTGGCAAATGTGCAAAATGATAAGAACGCCATATGCAAGGTTCTACTTTGCACCCTTTTTTATACTTTCGTGACGTTGAGAGCACCGTGTGAGTGTGATGTAAGTCGAAATCAATATATATGGTGCAATTCATGTCAAATTCGAAAAATGTTAAATCACATAAAATGTCTTGATGAATTTCATTCAAATTCAATACCAAAACGTTTTTTGATAGTAGTGCAACGATGTACCAAATTTTAGGCCGGAATCTCGAAAATTGTTGGAGCTACAGCACTTACGTTGATTTTTGAAAAATTTCAAAACGGCATAAAATATGAATGGCTCGATGGATTTTTCCCAAATTCGATCCGAAACATCTTTTGACAATAGTGCAACTTCGTGCCAAGTTTTAGTCCGATATCTAGAAAATTGCGACATTTAGAGTGCGCACAGCGTTTTTTTACACCTTTTAAAATGTCTTAAAACAAAAGATCTGCATGGATTTTTTCTAAAAATTCAATAATGCTATTAATTTATGAGAAAGCGATGATGCTTTCTCATATAAGAATTTTCGTCGACTATCAATTTTTGTTATTCGATGGAGTTATGGATGAGGAACGAGACGAAAATTATTGTTGCAGTAATAAACGATTAATTTTTGTACAGATAAGTTGGTAACGATGGTAAATTCTCGTGGCACCATTACGCGGGCTAACAAACATTCACAATTATAATGCAGTGGCTTGGTAATCGGCTTATAGAGGGTTCGCCGATAAATCGATGGGATTACGGTGAATGCGTGAACGCGACCCGCCGTAGGAGAATCAGGAAAACCATCCCCGCAGGCCCTGCGGGCTCTCGCTTTCGATCCGAACACGTCGCAGTTTTCGTGCGGAATCCGCGCGAGGGTCGCGTTGAATTTCTGGGCTCGCCGGGTTCGTGTACAGATCTGATCAACCGAAGAGCAAGGGGAGGAGACAAAGTTGATCCATGATTTCGACCGAACGAAACTTGCAGCCTGTGCTGCTCGTCAAATATAGTCGGTGGTATTTGCCGAACAGATTGGGACAGAATCGACAGAGGAATGACGAAAGTTTCTACAATTTGCAAACATTGTACCGACAGTTTTTTTAACGCTACGTGAATTTTTCTCAAGTTATATCTCGTTTAGCAGATTTTCTTTTTGTTTTCTAATAACAAATGCAATGAATTCAATCATTAAGAGTAATTTTTTTGTGACCATAAGATTTGACCCTTAGCTGGCACACTCATTAGGGTTTGACGTAGCTGGCATACGGGGGTCTTTTCGACCCCGAACACAAAAGACTTGCTGCGAGTGACCAATTGATTTTTTTGACTTGGACAATTTTTTTCTTTGATGCTCCCATTAAGACGAAGCATAGGTCATTTGGCTGAAGTCCAATATTTGCTTCGAAAAAAAAAGTTAGGGGTGAAAGAAACGCAGAATGTTCACCAAAACATATCGAAACCTTTCTATTTTTCGTTATTTTAATCTAAAAGTTGAACTGGATGCTTTCAAAAAAAGCAGAACCTTGCACATGGGTTTCTCATAATTTTACACATTTGCTAAAGATTTGTGAGGAACTATGTATCGGTCAATTTTGGCTTCCTCATAGAGGAAGCTTTGGCAAATGTGTAAAATGATAAGAACGCCATACGCAAGGTTATACCTTGCATCCTCGTTTACTTTTGAGACGTTGAGAACACCATGTGAGCGTCGTTCAAGTCTGAATCAATGTATATGGGGCAATTCATGTCAAATTTAAAAAATTATAATTCCCATAAAATCTAAACGTCTTGATGGATTTGGCCCAAATTCGATACCAAACATCTCTCGATAGTAGTGCAACTTTGTACCAAATTTTAGCCCGGAATCTCGAAAATTGTGGAAGCTACAGCACTTACGTTGATTTTCGAAAAATTTCAAAACGACACAAAATAGGGATGACTCGATGGATTTTGCCCAAATTCAATATGAAACCTCTTTCGATGATAGTGCAACTTCGTACCAAATTTGAGCCGGATATCTCGAAAATTGCGCAAGCTACAGAGCGCACGACACTTTTTAACCAATTTAAAAATCCTCTAGAAACAAAAGCACTGCATGGATTTCGCTCAAATTCAGTACCAAGCATCTTCCTAAAGGAGTGCAACGCTTTACTGAAATTGAGCTCGATATCTCGAAAATTGTGCGAGCTATGGAAAAAAATAAATGGGAAAACTCAAATCGGTGTAGATCATCTGGCTTATTATTCTTTTTACGGAACTATGACGGTGTGTAGATCATACGAAAGTACGAACTACGACGTTCACACCGTATTGGAGGTTATGTCGAAAATTGGTCAGTCACTAATCAGGCAATCGCTCATAATACCACTGGGCAACGTTTATCAACGACAATGTTGATCGTGCAATGCTAACATTTCCATTCTAAGAATTCCATTCCATTTGAGTTATCATTCGACACATCGTCACACATCGATGAATCGAGCATACACCGATAAAATATCATAGTCACCGATGTAGAGTCCACAGATTGTCCGATCGCATCATCATCACCAGCCAATCGACATTCCCTCTCCGCAATTTGCCAGTTAGCTCAGTTCCTCTCCACTGCAGAACGTACCCTCGTAATTTCCGTATAAACATCCCAACGGCTTCTCGAATTTTTCCACCGAAATACGAAGATGGCACACAGCCCATTAGCGAGAGGGGCCTGAAAGATTCTTGTCGCGGGGGACGTCGCAAGAGACGATCCCAGTCTCTCGAAATAGCCCCGAGGCTTTGTACAACTTTGGCAGGAGAATTCCAATTCCGTCGTCTTTCCGATTCGAGGCTACTTGTCTTCTTCGTACCGTTCCAACGTATATAGGTGTCTCACTGTACAAGACGAACGTTGCTGATGGATGTTGTACGTAATTTTCTTCTGGTGTATATATGTATCCCGAACCCATTGATTGTATATTTCGTTCGAGAAATCAAGACTCCTTTCAACCTAACCGGCTTCTCGATAATGTTGTTATTGTTATCATTATTATTATTATTATCGTCATTATTATCATACATTGCCTCGCCATGGATCTCCTTTCATAACGAAATTTTCAGCAGCAGATTTCGTTCTCGAGATGCTCGACGAGGAAAGACTGCCTCGGAGTTTTCCCCTCTTTTTGGCCAATTAATCAGGGCTAACCGTCCGCGCACGTGAATGCCCAGAGCTCACCCTTCGCTCGTAGCGTGGAACCTTTTCATTACATTACAACTCTCGTCGAATCGTATTTCTCTGCCCTCTTCTACAATTCCTTTGAAATCCACGCCGTCTCTTCGATACAAGTGTATGGGGCATTCTAACCTATATCCGAATAGTGACCCTCCATTTTATTCTTCAAATTGGCAAATTGTGCAATAGTGGGAAAAATATGAAATACTTGACTGATATTGAAAAAAAAATAAAAATACTTAACGAAATTGGTTTTACGGTAGTTAGTTACTTTTTATGACAAACTGAAGTTTGACATTAACTTGAAATTTGGCCAATAAAGAGTCGTTTTCGAGTAATGTAAGATTAGCAATAGCGCGTTGAGATAAATAAGCGGTTTGTCCATTCTAATTTTATTACGATATTTTTGCATCAATAAACTACCGCATCTTCTGATTCATTCGTGACGTAGCTACTGCCTCGATTGCCTTCGCATCAACTGTCGCGAATAACCAGACTGCGCACTACAGCTAATGTGGACTCTGCGCAGCTGCCGCGAACGCTGATTGGACGCTACCCTTCCCCCACCCTGCGCCACGTCGATCGATATCCGCTACAGAGTGGGAACCGTGCTGAAAATTGAGGTTTCGTGAACAAAAGTTTACGTGTAGATCCGTTCGCTGATTATATCAGAGAATCATAGAGTCCGATAACATCATACTAGATCCATTCGTACACGGAAAAAAACAATGTCCCGTTACGTGCTGTTGAAGCAGCTACATAAGTTGGGTTGGGGTCGAAATCCAGAACGAGCAATGCCCAGAAAGGTAAAAATCGCGAATGCGCAATGCTTCGAATGACCATGTCTCGAAGGGTGAAAATCCCGAATGAGATTGTAGCGAACGTACAACATGTCGAACGCCTACCAGTCGGCGCGGTTTTCAACATTTCCTGACTTTCGAGCTTTCCCACGTGTAAATTATCAAAGTTGGATACATGCCGTCGCTAACTTTTTTATAGGAAATTCAATTCTCTGCAACATTGCTTATGTGAAATTTTGGTCTACATAGCGTTGTTTAACCAGCGTTAACGGGAACGTAAAATGTATTGATTTTGTTCTTATTTTTACCTTCCTATTCAAACTCTGGATAAAGAACGCTATATAGACCAAAAGTTCACATAAACAATTTTGTACAGAATTGAATTTCCTATAAAAAAAGTCAGTAACTTTATCTATGAAATTTGATAATTTACGCGTGGGAAAGCTCGAAAGTCCGAAAATGTTGAAAACTGCGCCGACTGATAGGCGTTCGAAAAATTGTACGTTCGCTATTATCTTGTTCGGGATTTTCACATTTCTGGACATCGCTCGTTCTGGATTTCGACCCCAGCCCTTTCTAATGTATGCCCTCATATCGAACCCCATGCTTCGTTGTTAGTCTTGAAACTCAATGGAAAAGTGTTTATAACTTTCAAGGGACCACACATTGCCCTGATCCGATACTTCGATCCTGGAGACCCGAGAGACTCAAACCGGACGGTGTTGTTCATTCAAGGGGTAGTACATGTCATGGCAGGAGCTTGCTGACAACAAGGAAGACGAGAGGGATGTGAGGGGTCGAAGAATGCTTGAAACGTTTCCCCAGAGCACAAACACAAGAATTTACCGTTATATCAATTACGTATTGTTTCATAGCCGTTTCGAGGCGATATCCGCCATCGTGGAGGGTTCTTAGTACTGATCATTCATAGAGATGCTAGTAGCAATTGCTAGGGGATAATTATTTACTTGCGTTCTGCATCACGCAGTTCTGAGACGGATACTCATCGCAAACTTCACTCGAGGGTCGTCCCGACGAGATATTGTAATGTGTGCGTTTCACGTCCTTCATACGCTCATTGTCATGCCGTTTAGTTCCCATCAAATTTTGCAATCACCATGTCATCCTAATATCAATTATGAATCGTCGTGTTACAGGCGGAAGTGGAGATAATCGAGCAGTACAGCGATCCTAGAGACAGCAGAAGCAAAGCCTACATCGATCTCACGAAGGTTGTTACCGAAACTGTAGTTCCACCGCTCCCGGAACTCTACAGCAAAATAAATCGAAACTACTGTCGACCCTGCACAGGTAAGATCGAACATCTTCGTCGACATTCTAACTTCATGATTTCACCTGTTGATGATTAATTCGGTGTTAATTAATCGATAAGATTTCCCGTCACTCGAAATTGTTGTCGTAACAAGTCTCGAAGAACCAAGAGTTTGTAGGGTAGCGGTCGAAATTCAGAACGCGAGATTTAAACGCCATTGCTTCGAATGATCAACATTTAAAACATGTATACAGGGTGAGGTACTAACAGGGTGAGGTACTAACGCCCGATGATATGCGAGAGAGAATTGTTCGAGCATGAGATTCGATAAGTGCCGAAGTGATAAGAAATTCTACACTATCCATGATAAGAAGATTGCAATTTGCATTGATTCCAATAGCACTCACTCTGAACACCTTCTGTAAATGACGTTCATTTCACATAAAAATAAAGTTCATGTCACTTTTTGATCTCAAATTACCTTGAGCGACTCTGACCCCCAATGTTTTTTATGTAGCTTGCGATGCTCTACAAGATGGTTGAATAAAAAATGTACCGTTCCATTTAAACAGTGGAAGTGACCTTCACTGTGCGTCATCGCCTCCACTGAAATAAAAAAAATGGCTGCACTTAATGACCCCCTTCGTGTCGTACATTTTTTGTCTGGAATATTTTCTTGTGATGTCGATAATTACAGAGATATTTGAGATGGCAAGAGTAAGTGCCTAACCCTGTATATACCGAAACCTTACCTGAACAATGTCGTAGAGAATTCAATTTTCTACAAAAAAAGTCTCCCACGGTCAGAAATATTGGAATTCGAAGCATTGCGTGTTCTGAATTTTCATCCGCCTGCATTTCAGCCCTTACGCAGTTAGCTGAATATCAGTATTTCCATCATCCGCCACATTGAAACTTTGAGTGAAAGGAGTCAACAGTTTGCGAACGCATTTGAGACTGGATCTTTGAACGAGACTGAGTCCGCCGAATGCAATTCGCATATTAATTTCAAGGTAACCTCCAGCAACTCTTTTGACGACGAAAGATTTTTTCTCCCTTGGATCGTGATAAAAGTTTCCACCTCAGGTAGGAAGGGTTGCTGCCAAGCGAGTGTATGTGTGTGTGAGGAGAGGGGGGGGGGGTAAAGTCTCGAAGTATGTAATAAAGGTTGCCCCGTCTAATTTCAAACGAGCCATGGAGCCCGTTCGTGACTTGTCTCATAAGCCGGTGCGCCACGCTGAGAGAGCAAGAGCCTAATCTGTATATACCCCACTTGGCGGAACGGTGATGAGGAGAGTACACCACGCGACCCGGAGAAATCACCGAGACGAGCTCGGGTATTAAAGTTCAAGTATCAACTCTTATAATGAATTACGAGGGCAACCTCTTCCCCTCGGTCCCTTCACTTTTCGAATGAACTCCATTTCAACATCCATACGCAACAAAAATTACTCATCCACCAAAATTGTCCAAACATTTTGGGCGAATTAACCGTCGCGCAGAGAAATCTTCCACACAAGTCACACCCGTTCGAGCGATATATATGTATGTATATATACATTCGAAATGCGACCCGAGCCGACCGAACCAACGGAGTCAAGTATGCAGATTGCCGGGTAACAATGATCCTGAGTAAACAACTCAGGCATTTGCATCCTTACCATATTCATAGCCGTTTAATTCGTTGACGATCCTTGTGCTCGTGGGATCTTGAGTCTAGTGTCAACTCCGGAATGTACACAAGTCCGTTCCGCTGTTAGCTACGATGCGGGTACGTTATTCCATGCTTATATTCCAAAAAGTTATAAATCAGATATGAATGGAAAATTATGATTATATCAATGGAAGTTAACTGCGATATAGTTCTTCTTTTTTTAAGTAGAACTTTGTTGGCGCTGTAGATGGTAAATGTTATAGCGTTGCGGGTCAATTTTTCCCTCTTTATCAATCAGCGACAAGCTCAGTGCCCTCTCTCCTGACGCGTCACTACTCGGCAACCTGCGCATGTACTGGCGACACACCATGCTTCGCTTGCTTTCCTCTAGCAGGCTACCCGTACAGCCATTGTTTCATACATAATCGCGACTCCTGATCAGGAAGACTAGAAGACTGTTACACGAGAGCGAAATTCTATAGAAGCCAGGATCAGGAGTGATGTTTCAGGTGAGGCCATATGTGGCTATTGCCAAAGTGGCGCTGCTGTTGCATTTGACCCTGCGCAATGCGGTACTGCTCACGATTGCCCTTCCCGAGCTGTCCTCAGCTCCGTGTCCAGTAACCAAACATACCGCTTATGTAGGCCGTAGGGGAGACCGGTGTCGGTTGTAACACGGTGTCAATTGTTACAACGACGATAACGCCGCCACGTCGAGGAAAATGCTCAAACTGTTTGGGCATCCCCATAGCAATGTCCGTTTCGCTACTATTATTCAACGTTTTACAAAATTTTATGCGCTCCATCGTGTAACTGTGTCCGTTTTTATGGTTTTCCGCTCCCTTAAGTAAGTATATCCTTCCCACTATGTTTTGGTCTAGTATCTAAACAATGATTATTCTTTATAATTGGTCTAATCTATATTGATCTATGATGGTTTGACTATAAATGATGCCAATTAGGATTTGTATGTCACAACGCGAAGGATAATATTGAATTTATTCGCTGAAAAATGTCGTAGGTGTCAATTGTAACACGTCGATCGGTGTCGATTGTAACTATCAAAATCCTATGGATTATTTCAAATTCCGTTCCATTTCCATATTTTACAACAATTCGCATTTTTTATCTGTGATAACTGTTCCAAAGGTTAATAAATTGATTTATTCGTTGTTGAATTTCCGTTATTCATTGTATGACAGAGACATGTAACAGCTCTAGTTACGGTGAGATTAAAAATATTTGTCTTTTTTTTATAAAAAATATTAATAACAATATGGCATTTTACTAGATGTTACTGTGACCTTTGAAACCAGTTTTCAAGGAGTAAGTGAATATTTCCCGATCAATTATGCTCTATTGCTCCTGTGTTACAATTGACACGAAAGCTGTTACAATCGACACCGGTAAGGTGTCAATTGTAACATGTGTTGCAATGCCCAATATTGGTTTTTATTGATAATACCGAACGTGTTTTTAAACTCAAAAAATGACATCAGCAAGACAAAATATCAACGAACCTGTTGGAAAAAAAATTATTTGTAAATAAAAAATATTCAGCTCGAAAAAAAATATTTTGCAAAAACTGTTACAACCGACACCGGTCTCCCCTACTGCTATTTTATACGCAAATTGTTCGAATCAGTAAGTTGTGATTAATCAAATATTTGATTGTTTTCCAGTTAGAAACATATGATAATCTCATTATTCATCCATCATGCACACAAAACTTTATAATCAAAAGACTTCATATTCTAGAATTCGACAAATGATAGTTTTAATATGCATATATTGTCGGAGTCCCAAGATTCGATGCAATCATGGAAGACTTTTATGAAAAATTGAATCTTGGGTGACTTGAATTAGCCGAGCGGATGAGCAGTTTTATAACCGTACCCTTCGGATGATAAGCAATGAGTTTCAGCTGTGATTCTCTCGAAATCAAAATAGCGAAGAGGCACACGTTGGAAACACGTCAATATTGCCGTCAGATCAAGTGAGTGTCAGGTCAATAACGAAATAGGTTTCAACAGTTGAGAGAGTTGTTCGTGCTATCGTCGGTGATTACGACACTGACAAGTCTGTCTCCAGTCGGCATGCGCTTTCAGTCACATTGCATGACAGCGACTGTCCGTGTCCACTGCCATCATTGTTACGTCCACCGACAACCGGCACCGGACCCGTGGTTTCGTACGTCCCGCTCGTGCCAACTTTTTCAACTAGTCCGAGACTGGCTACCAGCTTTCGTTTTGCTGAAAGTGACATTGCTAGTGGCAGTACGGTCGCAAACTCGTCTCTTTCTCTTTCCGGCAATGCACCAGCCCCCGCGCCCTTAATATGTCGCGCGATATTTAATTAAACTCCTCATTCCACTCGGAGCTTCGCCATTGTCGTCGCTCGTCCCTTTTCGGCCCTCTTCCATTCGCCTGTTCCACGCACTAATGCTGATGCTGATGCTGCTGGGTCTGTAAAGTTTCGAGGGTTTTCCAGGACAGCCCTTCGGGACTTATTAACCGTTCCAGCAATATTTCCGTGACTACGGATATTGTCCTGTGTTCCATTCCATTTTGTTTTCCCCCTTCTTTTTTGTTCACTCCAATTGTATTGCAACTTCGTATATTTGGTTACCCTGCGTCGCACGGAAGTCACGGTGGTCCACGATAAAAAAAAGGTCGTGGAAACTTTCGAGTGTGTCGTTAAAAAAAAAAAAATCGCAGCAATTTGCGAATGATTGTTCGTTGTACTTGGGAAAATTTCTATTCAGCATAGAACGGGACCGCTGTACGAAAATCCGTGAGCACATTGAAGGGCGGATAAGAAAAACCCGGTCGCCGAGAGTCTCTCGAACTCAAGTCGACCGACTTGGATTGCTTAGTTCGTGGCTCGGTGGAATACTGCTCGAACTACTTAGTCGTCGCGTTGGAACTCACTTCCAGTGAACTTTGACACCCATCGAAGGGACAGACAAGATTGGCACGAGGTATAGAGCAAGGAGAACTTCATTCGTGGGTTGCGGACGGATGTGGGGGCTGTTCCCCCGGACTCGAGTTTTCCTCGGGCCTTTTAACTCCGCATGAAATGGTTCACGAACCGCCCGTAGCTTCGGCCCTAAAACCTTTCGCGTCCTCTATTCTCAACATCTTCATCTTTCTCGCTCTCTCTCTCTCTTTCTCTCAGCAAGCATTCGACCTTCCCTCAAGCTTCTCCACGAAACTACCCCGTTTCAATTAATGGTACTAGGTGACTTGTACCTCGGTCCGCTTCCCCGAGCAGTTATCGCCCGTCAGCTCGTCGCTTGGATCGTCGTATGCAAATGACACGGTTGTCCGTTCGTTCGTCCGTCTCTGCGTTGAGCTGTCCCTTGAAAAAGGGGCGTAAACGTCTGGGCTGCGAGACAACCCTGTTAAAAACTCGCAGCTGGCTGTACCGGCGACTTTTCGTTTTCGTTTAGCACGCTCCAATTTCAACATTTATGTTACAACTTCACACTGGATCAACATTATTTATATTCGGTTTTTTTTAATTTCCAAGTGGTTCTTTCAATTAGCTTTCCGTATTTGATTGCGTTCGGTTGATGTCAGAACATTTTTTATGGGAATATTTGTAGGCTTGAAAATTAATCCACTTGTCCTTAAGAGCGCTGAGTCACCTGACAAATTGAAAAAAAAACCTAGCACATTGCTTCCTTATAATTTTGTACCGTTTTACAATCATTAAGATGTAAAGTAGAACCTTGCTCATGACTTCCTCATCATTTTACACATTCGCTGAAGATTACTCTATGAGGAACTATGTGTCGATCAATTTCGGCCTCCTCATAGAGGAAGCTTTGTTAAGAGTAAAAAAAGCAATGTGCAAGGTTCTACTTAGCAGGCTTATTTCTTTTCTACACAAAGTTACCAACCTCCGGTTAATGACTTTAAAAGGTCTAAACCATTGTTATTCCACTGGACTCTATATACGTCTCTCAATAAAAGTTATATTTCATAATAGCTAGAAAGCTTAATGTAATTTGTTAAAAATTCAAATCAGTTTTAAGTTGGCATGACTTGATCAATTCTTGCTTGTCTTTATACCAATCATTCATGAACGTGAATCTACTTATATATGACATTATAGGCCGATATTTCTGAATTCACGCAAATTATAGTACCTACTGGTTTTTATTCACGTTATAAGTTGTCACACTTTCCAGAAAGCGTAGAAAAAAAATATCACACTCATCTGAGAATGAGCTCTGTTACGAAGAAAATAAGATGGCAAAATTGACAATCCGTTCAGTCGTATGGTCCAAAAGCTACGACAGGTGACAAACCTTGTGATAAATCTTACAGTGTTCAGATGTTATATATGGCTGTGAAAAAATTCGAGATGATATCTGAGTATAGGTATTATATAGGGGTAAAACCGATTTTCAATTTGGATTGATCATGTTATAAAGAAAAAAATTATCTTTCAATTTATTAGGTGACTCAGTCCCCTTAAGATCTTAGATGTGACAATTCAAGCCTACAAAGCTGTAACAGTAGCTGTTGAATAATGAGCCTAGAAAATTCCTTAAATTATATCCGTAAACAACGATTAGCTATAATAAAAACCTTGATGTGATAAAAAGTGTCAACCCTCTGTCAATCATGGAATTGCATATATATTGAGCATAGAGTCAGTAACTGTTAATTTCGTTTCAATAAATACGGCGATTAAAGTCGGTCTTACTTTACACAGACTCAGCATCTCAAAGATGATGACATAACGTGATTCATTCACTGGGTTGGACAAAAACGCTTTTAGTATTCCTCGGGTAACGCTTGAGGCTTGGAAAAGTTTGTTGGATTGCTTTAGAGATGATAAATAGTTCACAGAGGTTGGTTTCCCACTCTTTCATCCAACCACGAGGTACATAATACTCGCTTTCCGCCCTCTCAAGCGCCTTATCTCTCATCTCTCGCGGCTTCGTTCTTCGTCACCGTCGTAGTCGAGTTTCCCTGCTGGTTCTTGATTTACGCGTGGTTCCACTCACTCCTGAGTATTTCCGTCGCACGAGAAACTGCATCATTTACAAACTGTCAGAAGCATGTAATTCTCTTTGTACCAGTAGATTCACATATCTACATAAGAGGCGGGACGCCCTGAGTCACTAGACTGAAACCCTTTTATTTCCCGATGTGTCGGATGATTTTTTTTCTAGTATCTTTTGGATCCTACGGCATCACTAATTTATTTTTAGATTTTTTAGACCCTTCTTCTCCTTACCCCACCCGTTTCTCTTTTTTAATCAAGAGCTAACTGCTAATTTCCCCTTTTTTAATTGTATGGATTTATTTCCCTGATACTTTATCAAAATTGAGGAACTTTTTGAATAAAATTGGAGTGGGTATCATATATATGTTTATAATATAGTTTTGTTTTCATTTTTCAAAATGTTGAGAACACTCGAATTTTTTTCCGGAATATCAATATATGATAATGGTTTTCTACCTTTAAAAAAGCAAAATTAAATCCATCTTTCAAAAAATCGATATTTCGATTATTATCGATAGCCACTCTACCATTTCTGAGGTGCTCCATTGTCATTTTTGCGTTTAAGAAAAAATTCTATGCGTCATCTAGTTTCCGCCACGAGCACGAAATACATTGCTGAATGGGGCTCTCTGTGATGTTACAAATACAACCTAGTCGCACTTGTCGGGGAAGCTTACATCCCTTACTCATTTTTATCGCTGGGGTTCCTACAGGCTGCAAGTCCATAGGATTTAGATGACTCGAGTCAGTTGATCACTCAAATTCAGGTCTGCCCGGGATCTTTCGTGTTTATTTTATTGAATTCATCGTAATATTATTAGGATAACCCATTTTCCTATATTTCTGAATCTAACGGTGGCATTTCTCCCCGGAGTCAAGTTATACCCGGAGTTCTCCAAACCCCCGTCAAGCTAGCAGCGACAAGTCTCCGATTTGATTTTTCTCTAGATCAAAGTTAGGAACTTTTCAGGTGCTCGGTTCATAGCTTTAGTGCTCGAAAAATTTTGGCTGGGGAGCATTCTCAATAAAACCTCTGCCAGCTTGACGCCAAGCTAGCAGAGTCATTCGTCAAAAACGAGCACCAATGAAGCACCTAAAAAGCACCTTATTTTGGTGCAGAGATGATTCGAATCGGAGACTTGTCGCTGCTAGCTTGACGGGGGTGTTCTCCAATATGTTTCTATTACCCGAAGTGATATGTAACGTCCTGGATTCTTCGGTGACATCTTAATTTGAACCTCATTGCATAAGTTGGATCGACTCTTGGGGTTCCAACTCAACCCCCCTCCCCTCTTCAATGATGCTCGAGCCATATTTCAGTGCTCTGAGCGTTTTGCCATTCGCGTTCTACCAAAACTATGAACCCAACGTCGATTGCAGACCCCGTCAGATTCCAAAATCGAGGTCGGTCGTCTCTCGTGGCAGAAGAGACGACTAATCGAGTTTCTCACCTGTTTGACGTCTGGAACGAGAGCTACACAGATTTTCATCCAGGCACCGAAGTTCATCGGGGCTTTCTGGGAATTCTTCAGCAACGCATTATAAAGTTTTTCCATTTAACGCTAAAATTGTTGACTGATGCACAAAGTACTTAATCGCATGCGTAAAGCTTCCAAGATAACCGATACAGTCTCAAAATTCATTCGTTTATGTTATTATCGAAAAAATATTTTCCATTTGAAACATATTTATTCGCTCAAATTTATTTTGTATCTTGGGATATCAGAGATATCAAGAAAATACCAGCAGGTTAACGTGAATTACAGGGACGAGGATCGATCGACCCTCGAGGGAATGGAACATCCCCGAATTAATATTCCTCTCTCAATTACAATTAACATTTATTCCCTTCTGAATTTGCATATAGTTTGGGGTGTTATTATAACAATGGCAATATCTCGCGCTCGAAGGGTCCTTACCCCAGCAGGGCTCCATATACGTCCACAATACTATGTACAATCTAATAATATCTCCAAAACTTGTGACATACAATTTTCTGGCCCGTCTCAATGATCGTTTATTAAATACAATTGGTTTTAACAACGTTCATGGACAATCAATATCGTCCCGAGAAAAATGGATGCACAATGGTAGCAAAGAAAATGGCAATTGCCGTATAGCATCTTGACATACATCTGATATGCATTGCATATACCGCTTCATTTTTTCGAATATCTCAAAAACTTTAGGAAAAGGAAAAAATCTTATACAATCTTTTTTATAGAGAATTCAATTTTCTACAAAAAAGGTTATTTGCATTATCGTCGTATCTCACATAGTTTCCGAGTTATTATGAACTTCATCGAAGCTTTTAAGGAGCAGGCTATCTCAATTTGCCGATTCACCGCGGAATTCAATCACTGGAAAATGTTTTAAATTGGCATAGAAGACCTAGGACAATAAGTGAATAATGTGCGGAGTTTTGGATTTTTCGGTGCAATACGGCGGAAGGAAAAAAATATAAACTATCAGGTGCGAAAAATCCTATGTTAATCAAATGGGGAAATTCGACGGCTTCGGGGAGATACTTAGAATTGATTTACGAGGCTGGGTCTTCAGGTACCTCAAAAATTATTTTTTCAGAGACATTCAACCCCATGGGAGGGACAAAAAAAATGTTTACCCCCAAATAAGGACCACCCTAGACTATATACATGCAAGTCGTATGGATAACCATAGGACATACAAGATATCTTCTTCACATTATGGATATCCAATGGATAAAACATGGAACCTGTAGTGCTATATGGGTGATTCGTGATGTTTCTAATCAGTTCGAATATCCGCCGAAAAATCGACTGGAAATCGGCTGGAAATTCACTACAGTTTGACCGATGCGAATGAGCATTCCTCGTGAGAGTTGCGACCCTCCGTGTATCCTACCGCACGGCTTCCAACCCCTTTCAGCGGGGGTCAAGCGGAGCTGCTGCATCAGGACGAGAAACAGAAGCGTAGACGAAGCGAAGGTCCGACATACTCGCTGGAGTACTCGCCTCAAAGCGGAATGTAGATTTCAATCGAGTCGTGGTGTCTACCGATAGGGAAGTGAATAATCCGAGGGTGGCTAAGGGTGGTCCGTGCGTACCCTCTTTAAAGGCCGGGAGGTTAGGGAGGGAGACGTTACGCCCTATCGAGTTCTGGCCTGGGGCACAAGTCCAATCGCTTGGACAAACGCAGTTCGTCATATTCGTTCGTGGCTGGCACGGGGATGAACGAGATTAACCAACATTGATTTCCATTTCGGATGGTTGAAATCGATCGTACCTACCGAAACGTGATGACGTAACGAGATGGATATTTGGAATGGATGACAACGATGTCCGTCGTGGTTTTGTTTAACGAGCAACGAAACGGTTGCGACCGATGGACCTCCATGGCGAGTGAAATGAAAGTTATACCGACGCATGGAAGGGACCCCGAAATCAACCCTCGCCATTGGGTTATTTCAACACTCGACTGACGCACATTTGGATTCGGTCTGCTCGGAACGTACGAAGTTCGAACCAGCGGGAATTTAACTGGAATACGTTGGGAGAAATAGACAGAGGAATACTACGGGGAGAAACAGAGAAAAAGAGAGAGAGGGGATTGAGAATAAAGGGAAAGGGGGAAGAGTGAGAAGCGAACGATTACACTACGCACGTGAATATCCATTGCGTACGTGCTCGGCATATTGACCGTTCCCCAAGTTGCCTCACCCTTCTGATACATTCCCTACGAAGCTGCAGCCCACTCTTTGGCTGAGGCTTCCGCTATTCCGTGCAGCTGATGCTGGCGGATACAGAATATCACACATCAGCCCATGCTGCGAGATCTTGTACGACAAGCTCTGTCAGGCTCTTAATCTCACAGCTGAAACTGAACTCACGTAATTGCAGGTTTGAGTTTTCAGTCTGAACTTTAACTTCAATCCATAATCTCAATCCATAATCTCACAGCTGAAACTGAACTCACGTAATCGCAGTTTTGAGTTTTCAGGCTGTACTTTTAACTTCGCTTTTCCGTATCACAGCACGTATTTAATCAGAGTCTTGTTAATTCTGTCATAAATTGTAACTGTAACTCGGATCTATTTAGTTGCATGCTGATTACTTGGAGAGAAAAACTACGGGAAGAAATATGACGATGGTTTAATGATGTTGAGTAGTTTCTTGGATACAGTCACAAATTTTTCTGTCATTATAAAATTTAATGGAAAAATTCAGATGACATAATCATGCGAAATCACTTTGAGACGTTGCATCAGATTATCATCACAGCTGTGGAATATTAATAGGTACATAGCTTCAATGAAAAAGAATCTGGCCTGCGTTTTATAATATGCATAAAATGAATATCATCCGATGATATCATTGCATATTGAAAAATATCGCAGACTTTTGGAAATTCAACTATTGTTAGCGCGCTCATTGAATCATGCTTCAATACGTTGTGGAACGCAGAGTTTGAGTTAGTCTAGCCGTTACCACATTACACTTGTCAGTTCAACTCAGAATGTGGCACCGGGCTTGCTCATCCATCTCTGATTCGGGGATCCGTATTGCAATATCAAATTTGATTGCAATAAGCAATCAAACGTCATTGCACTTGCTTTTCAAAATTTGACCTGTAGAAAACGAGTACATAAAAGTAATAATAAAACGGTCAATGTTATGAAATAAAAATAATAATATAACGGTTAGCATGTTAAACGCAATGAAATTGGGATGCCTAGCTAACAATGATATCTGAACACATTTGTACTTCTCATGCATCATACGCGAAGCAATTAATAGTTACTCTAGATATTCAATCCATATTCTTCTGACAAGGAAAACCATGGAACGCTTCTTTTTCATCAACAATTGAGCTAATCGTGGTTGGTTATTATCATCGCCGTCTAATTTTCTGAGTGCCTTTCCACTTTATATAAAAAAAATTACGCTTCTGCGTCACAACAGTTGCGTCTCGAGAAGAGGTCGGTAAGGTAGGCCGGTCGGTAAATCCACTTATCCCAAGACGCTGTCGCGTCTCTTGATACAAAACCCCGTCAATTCAAGGTTCGCCCACCCCAAATGGAATCCCTTCAGAAAACGTCCACTTGGATCTTCCGCTGCCACAAGCACTGAAAACGGGTGTAGTACGTCACACTGTTAATAATAATTTCAACTGAACATCACAAGATTCATCCATAATGTTAATTTTTTCGGCGAAAGTCCTGAACGTTGGTGAAGGGTTCGGCAGAGTTCCGTGGAAAAAGGGCCACATTGTGTCACGGTGGTAAGTGGCGCCCCTGCTAGTGAACGCTATTTTGGGCCAATTACACGGAGCGTTAATATGCAACCGACGCACAGAGCGTGAAGAAAGAGCAAAGGTACACGGAGAGGGGGGGGGGGAGTTCAACCCGCGAGTATTATGCGAGGGAAACGAGAGTCACGGCTACCCGGAGAGCAGGGTATAAAATTACCGAAGTAAGTAATTCGGCGAACAGAGCAAGTAATTGGCACTCAAAACGTTCAAAGGCGTTTTCGTCGTCTGTGCAGTTGTGACGCCACACTCGACGCCCAAGGAACTTTCAAAACTCCCTTCGAAACTCCTCCACGTGTTTTTTTTTTTTTTTTTTTTTTTTTTTTTTTTTTTTTTTTAAAAGCTTGACACTTGTCATTATCGCTCACTGGTGCTACTGATGTTTTTTGCTACTCCTTCGGTTGACGCTTCCGTGAGCTCTTGCCGATGCCGCACCAGCGGTGAGGGGAGGGGAGGGGGAGGTCTGAAAATCAAAGACGAAGATCACAAAGAGAAAAGTATCTTTGCGGTGAGAAAAAGCGAGTAACAGAGGCACACACCCCACCCACTCGTTGGGTGAAGAATCGGCACTCGACAGGGGTGTACGTCTGCTCATAAATATGCGAGACGCGGACGAACCATCCGGTATGGAGATTGCAAAAGAGCCGGGCAATTTATTTCGATTTTTTCCTTTCTCACAGATCTAACGTCTGGTGACTCGAAGGGAGAGTTCTCGCCCGTTGTTCCGGGTATTTTCAAGAAGATTTTGAGAATTTTTTGTTGAGAAAAATGTTGAGTTTATTGCGATGAAACTTAGCCACTATCTTTATCCATTAGGTGTTTTGAAAAATTTCGAATTCCTCTTTTCGAAATAGTTTCACCATTTTGTTGTATTGCTTATCGGGTGGATCATGATTAATTTAACGGTTATACAGATCAACGACCGATTTCGCACTCCGACGACCATCTCGACTCAGCATTTACATCAACATGGCTCGTTGATAGTCTTCAATATTAAGGGCTGGGTAAGGTATTAGAAAAAAAAATTCTGGATTTTTAAATATTTTTTTTCAACTGAATGCGTAATATCTCAAAAATATTGTGGCGACATTTCAAGTCGATTGGAGCAAAATTGACGACGTCATGAGTATTTGAGCGTCCGTTGCTCCGGGCCGTGCGACGAGTGCGCAAAACTTCAGAGCGTTTTCCTGATACTTGACATTATTTAAGTCCGTGTTCACGATAACGCATAATCTACTGGACCAATTGTTTTTAAATTTTGCACACTACTTTTTTACATAATTTATCAGTTATTGTCGAGAGCTTTTTTTTAAATAATTATTTATTTTACAGGAAGAAATTAGCTGATTTTTATAGCGAAAATCGGTTCTTTTGCTTCCAAGTGCTACGAAAAAATAAAAAATCAGAAAAAAAAATAAATAAATCCCGTGGTGATTACCTCGAGAAAAATTTCTTTCAACGAAGGCATTTTGATTTTTTAAATTCAGATTAAGATTATTCAGCTTAATTTTCAATGTTGTAGAATCCAAATTTAGGAAAATATTGTTCAAATGTTGTATTATTATATCGAAATCGATTGAATATATTTGCACTATTTCCATCGCCAAAAAAAAAATCTTCAAAACATGCTTCTTTTTCACGGAATTGACCTTATCCCGCCCTTAATACCATTCGAGACTTGCTGTATCCGACGTCGTCCGGCAATTTCGTATCCACAACGTCCACCTTAACGATAACGGCTAATCCACGTCATAATACGTCGACACTAGAGGCGGTGAAGGGCGTCTGTCGCTGAATCAGAATCGGCTCGTACATCCTTCACTGGGAAGCAGGATATTTCTCGGTCCGCAATCTTCTCGTCCCACGAATATATCCGTGTATCGTCGTAACGCTCTCCAATAACTGAGATTGGCTTTCATTTCTTATTATTGGGTGAAGAGCGCGGCCGTAAAGGACGACAAACGCAACGTGGTCCGTGATCTTTTGACGAAGCTTGAATCTCCGTGGGTCTTCACGAGGATTCTTGATCCTTTCGTGAAAGCTATGGCCACTTTTTTTTTTTTTTTTTCGGGTACACGACGCAATACCACAGTCTGGAATAATATGGTAGAATGGTATATGGACCATAGAATATGGAAGTAGAAAAAAAAAGTCTGATTTTTTTCCACCCTTATTTTGGCGATGGGGTCGTATCATTCACGACCTACATCTCAAATTGTCCCAACCCTGGCGTTACGTTGCTGCTGACAATGTCTTATAAAACGTGGGGCAGATGTACCCACCAAAGCTTCCTTTTTTTCTTTTCTTCTTTTTCAGACAAGTTTTTTTTTCATTTTACTATGCTGCGGGCAAGGTTACAATCATATTTTATTTCTGTTGTTATTTTCAGCATTCAATTTTTCATTGATTCCCAGTCCAAATCAAGTTCACGATGTATTTGAAATAACGATATAGAGCCCGAATAAAATCGAGATATAGATTTTTATAAGAATAATTTATGTTTGATTAAAAAAAAAAACAGAAATTGTTATTTTTTAATTTTTTCGGAATTTTCATAGTTTCGAAAAATTGAAATTAAAATAATTGATTTTAGCAAAAAGTATCCCATTCTAAATTTATATACAAACTTTATTATTTCTAACACAGAATACAAGAAAAAAAAATCCATCGATTTAAAAAATGTCGAAATGCCCGATTTCTCTCATTTTTCATTCTTTTAATTTTTTTAGCGAAGGGGGTTGTTGGAAAATTTTTTAAAATATCAATAGATGTCTTCGGATCCAAACTCCAAACTGAAAAAAATTCTATTTCACGATGTATTTTTCATTTCGATCGCTGGAAATCTGATAAAAATATCATGATCGATTTCCGTAGAAGTACGGGATCACGAGGGTGAATAACGCAGTGTAACTCTAATAGATTATTTTGCCTTTCATTCCAATAGCACATCGAGGTACAGAGCATAAAATGCCCGTTCGATGCAAATTTTTGTAATTCAGGTGATTATAATATTTTGTCCGTTGGGTAGCAAAATTTTTTCATCAACTTTTCATCATACCAAGTTCATAATTTGTCATCATAATACTTGCATGCCACAGTTAGAAGCTCACATTGACAGAAAAAAATGGATAACTACACAATTGGTACCCAAGGTGGCTCGTTCGCGGTCAATCGAAGTGAATTCGAATGAAAAAGCATAAACGATGAAAGTAGGTAATATTGTGTATGTTCCAATGCGAGTCATAATGAAAAAAAATGCATAAAAAACAAATTGAGAAGCCAGAAAAATCGATTTCGTTTTCGTCAACCGTTCTGGATGGACGGTACTTAAATTGGTATACGTAGCCACATGTATATGCATAAGCATTGGGGGCGTTCGTGTAAACGAGTCGAGTCGCGGGACAGCGATTCGTGTTATCCACTGTGATTGCCGGTCGGGCGCTGTCGCTCACCGACTCTAATAGATTCATTAGGGGTTGTTCCGGATCCCCGGGAGTGCATCATTCGCTCAGCTCTCCTACAGCGTATTCCATGACCCTTTCCCGCGTCGATGTGCCGTCGTACTATCCGCCTGCAAATGCACACGAGCCCGGCTCTCTATATATAATATATATGTATATGTATGGGGAAAGACGCCTCAATTCGAACGGGTCAAGGCCCTCACATTTTCAGAAACAGTCGGCAATATTTTTTTTTTCTTTCACAGTCACCCGAAGACATCTCTTGATTTTTTTGAAAATTTTCTCACAACCCCCTACCCCAAAAAAAAATTAAGAGGATGAAAAATGAGGGAAATCGAGCATTTCGACTCTTTTTCAATCGATGGATTTTTTTTCTTGTATTCTGTGTTTGAAATAACGAAGTTTTTCTCCAATATGTATTTTTGTAATTTGAATTTATCGAAACTTATGATCCGAAAAACTTTAGAAAATAAAAATTTGTTTGCAACTATTTTTTCTTTTATTATTCATATGGAACAATTGATATCTTGTTTTATAACTACTCCAGTCATAATAAAAATCAAGATATCGATTTTTCCATGAATCGTTTATTTTTTCATAAGAAAAAAAACTGAAATTGTTTTTTTTTTTCAAAGTTTTTCGGAATCGTCAGTTTAAAAAAATTAAAATTAATAAAATAAGTATTAGCAACGAATATTTCATTCTCAACTTATCTAGAAACTTCATTATATGAAACCCAGAATACAAGAGAAAAAAATCCATCAATCAAAAAAATGTTGAAATGCCCGATTTCTCTCATTTTTTGTTCTTTTATTTTTTTTTAAGGGAGGGGGTTGTGGGAAAATTCTCAAAAATATCAAGAGATGTCGTCGGATTATCCCAAACTATAAAAAAAAATTGCCGACTGTTTCTGAAAATACGAGGGGTTATGACGCGTTCGTATTGAGGTGTCTTTACCCATATACATCCACATAACTGCCTATCTGGCAGTGGGCGATGTATCGTCCAAATCTGATTATCCATCGGTAATCAATATCCTCGCGATTCGTCGATTAGCGAGGGGTCTGCTCGATACACTCGAAGGGCTCCTGGTTCACTTCGATACCACCCATTTAGCATTTTGATGTATATATATATATCTGATGTCCACTTTATATACTCGTGAGGATATTGCATATCCTATGGATATACCGACGTACTTTGTGTCATATTAAAAGGCCACCCATTGTATCAGCAAAGGCAACACTTTTTTACATTCGTGCATGTACATTAGTGTGGTTCATATTTTTTAGCCTTAAAAAAAAGTCCCCCTTCCCACCTTCCAAATGATTCTAAACCATGAAAAATGAATTTACATTTTTTTTCCGATGTATAAATCCACCCTCTGCATTGCCTGAAAGTTTTTCCATTTAAAAGTGTTTCAAGTCATTTATGTCATATTTCTGAGTTTATTACAGAAACACCTGGAAAAAAATTGTATAATAAGAAACTATACCAAACACACAAAAAAAATGTTGGCAGTTGTCCAGCAAACATAACCTAAAAAAAATGAAAATTGGCATTGAATTTTTTTTAGGTGTCACGCAGCCGGTTAAAAAAATCTAGAAAAAATGAATATTGTAAAAAATGATGTCAAAGAGTAACGCAAAAAATTTGGTGATACTACAAATATTTAATCTTAGTGGAAATTTTTTTTGAAAGACTGAACAATTTTTTTGTTGATGTTATGTAAAAACTCGAGGTTCATTGATTTTTTCCAGCAAAGATCCTCGATGACGTCTATGACATATTAAATTCTCATCCAAATTGGTTGATCCGTTCAATAATTATTAATGTTTACAGGTTTTTCTAAATTGGGTCTTTCGTTTGAAATTGAAAGGAACAAAATGTGATATTTCCGCTAATGTGGAAATATGACATAAATGATTTTAAACACTTTCAAATGAATTTAGGCAATGCAGCGGGTAAATTAAAAACTCGGAAAAGAATATGAAAATTCCTTTTTCATGGTATAGAATAATTTGGATGGTGGGTGGCGAGAATTTTTTTTTTTTCAGGACCACCCTAATATACATAAATGCATGCGGTGTTTTTTCGTTTCCAGTTTATTATGAAATTTCTCTCATTTGAGCTGAAATCGAGAAATGAGCCACTGGAAGGCAACGCTTGTGCACATTTTTTCTGCATATCTCTGTGTAGAATTTTGTTATCACTTTTAATCAAAATAACGGGGTGAGCGGGGTAATTGCTTATCTTGTAACTGGGATGAGACAGCGACACAGCTGCCGATGCATATTCATAAACGGGCCTTATCTTGTACCGTTTTAACCAATTTCATGGTTTTTCATACGTCTAGCCTCCCCAACCCTTTGACGTAATATCACGCTCCCACGCTCGCTGTGCGTACTGATATTAAAGCTTTTCTTCCAAATATAAAGTATCCCACAAATTTCGTAGTTCGACGCACTCTATTTCCCATCGGTAGAATAACGGTCACACCTCCAAAAACTTACGTAATGGTCACACTGGGTCCAGCGGACCCTACGCAGAATAACAGTTGCCATTTACGTTCTTTTTCAAGTATTGACTTGAATCTTGTACGAGAATGAAGTTTAAGACTTCCTCTTTACAATCCAATTGTTATTTTCTTTTTGAATAATTTGTTTTTACAAACAAACGTGAGAATACATTTTTTGAAAAATTACCCTTTTTTACTGAAAAAATCGACGCATTTTCAGTTTTTTAGATAAATCCGAAAATCTTGTTGGGTTGTACTCTCGAAATAGTGTACTATTAAGAAAAAAATATTATAATATCGAGCACTGGGTCCAGCGGACCCGAACGAAAAACACGTCCACGCAAATCAACGCCAACCGACGCAATGACGCCGCAACGGTTTTCGAAAACTATCGGAGACTGTTTTGGAACCTCCAAACAACAACAAATGGCGCCACAAAATCCATTTGGAACAATACTTCGGGAGTCACATTAATTAAAAAATGGCCTTGGGTCCGCTGGACCCAGTGTAACCATTATGGGTTAATGAAGCATACAAGAACAATCGAATACTGTTAAAAAATGGCATTGTTTCAATTGTCCCTTTTACTTGGCTAAGTCCTTGCATAAATTCCGTAAGCATATTTGAGAATCGATAATATAAGAACATAACTTTGGAAAATAATTCCAGTATTCATTTCTTCACTTATTGTTAGTAACAACCTCCAGAGAAACGCAAGAAAAGCGTGCTCAGTATGTTGTTTTGGTCCCGCAGAGATCGGGGGAGATGAATTCACGAAAGATAAAATTAATTCAGAGACAAAGAAACTCGTGCCAATCCTGATCCTCCACTTTTTTCTTTTCTCGTTTCTTCATGGTTGTCCAGTCGAGAGCTCCGAAGTTTTCGACCGAATCCCGAAGGTGTAACCAGTCTTCGAGCCACGTCTGACCGTGTTATTCTTTTTCCACTTGGATTTGTTTTATACGTCGGTGAGAGAGAACGGTGGCGACCCCTCGTCGCCACGGCAACTTCTTTCGCGATGATTTCCGTCGCTCCGGTTGGAACACGGCCGACCCCGTGTTCGTCGAGAACTCGCTGAGAAATGGGGATCAAAGAGGTGGAGTGCGCAGCGCAAACACAGACGGATTTCACCGTCACCTGCACGTACGTCATGTGGCAACAAAACGAATTTCGAGACTTAAGGAAGAGGTTAGGGTTTCAGCGTTAAAAAAAAACTTTGTTTGCGATTTTTTTCTCAAATACGGATTGAGCAATTTTACTCGAACCTTTTGTACATTATTAAGCATACTTCTGAAAATGTTGTGTAATTTTATCATGCAGAAATATTGAAGCATAAGCCGGTAACGGAGCTTTTCCCAGAACGTCTTGGGAAAAACACAATTTGCGGTGTTCACTATAACTCGGCCGGAAATTATCTGAAAATGAAAAACCATGAAATTTAAATGAAATGAATTAAAGTATAATCAAATCTTCCCCCCAACGTTCTCTGATAATTTTTTTTTTTCATTTAAAAATTTTTGGCGGCCATCTTAAGCGTACACTGTTATTTTCCACGAAAAATTCCGCCATTTTGTGCGTGGGAAACACCCTTAACGTAAAAAAAAAAAAACATTTAGCTAAACGTTGGGGGGAGGTATTTTATATGTAGAAAATGTGTACAAAGTTTGAAATAAATCGTTCAAGTAGTTTTTAAATGGCAGTGAACACGGACTTTGAAAAAGTCAAGTTTCAGGAAAACGCTTTGACACTCAAATACTCATAACGTCATCAATTTTGCTCCAATCGATTTGAAATTTTGACACAATATTCTTGAGATATCATGCATTCAGTTGAAAAAAAAAAATAAATAAAAAAAAAATGTTAATGCCTTACCCCACTCTTAATAGATTTTCCACCCCTGTCGCAGTCGAAAGCTCCGTTTTGAACTATCACATCGTCCATCGTTTAATTGAATCTCACGCGTTAGGACGCGACCGAGAGATCCTCGATTATATATATCTGTGGCCGTGTCGCACAACCGCGAAATTATCTGCGAGTCTGGATCTGGTCGCGACGAGAACAACCCTCTTTGTTCCGTGCGATCTTCGAGGAAAGAGCCGAGCTTCTCCCTCGTCCACCGCCGTTAAACGCTCCCCCTCCATTGGGGGGTAATAATTTTTGTTCCGGCTAAGTTCCACAAGCGTCTGTATATCTTGGCCTAGCCGGTAGCTGTCACCACCAGGTCGTTATGGTTTATGGAATTCACGAAAGTCCCTCTCGAGGCGGAGCTTCAGACGCTCCGCCTTATCCCCGAGTCAAGCATAATACGACCATTATCCACGATCCGTTGCTGTATGCAGGTGTACAGGATGATTTACAATCGGAACTGGATAACCCTCTGAAAGATCGGTAATTCGATCACGTCAGAAATTGAAGGTGATGTCTTTCTCAGAGATAAATACGTGCGACACACATGAACTTAATATCCCAAAATGTTGTTCTTCACCCCCCGTTGACTTGTCAGACAATAATGTTTGTCTGCAAAATTCTGAAACACAAACGATTTTTCTTGTTTTCATATTTGACGGATCATCAGTGGCCAAGAACAATGGTTTACTGCTTAAGTCGTTGGCTGTTGGTTGGATATTTTTTTTATACAGATTTATGACTTATTATGTTAAGCTTTCAAAATATTAAAAAAAATAATTTCCAGCATTAATTATCGCTGTGGTCCTGGCTATGTTCAACGTAAACATATCTTTTGGGACGATCACGTTTGGGGCGGCTAGAGGCTACTCTTGTTCTGTCGGTTTCTATTTCTTTCCCTGACAACTTTAAAGAAATGTTCTCAGCTCGCTCAGCTGCTGCAGACATTTGTCTTTGCTAGAGAAATAATTATTATTTCCTTCGACGCACTTCAACGTTGCGGGGACGCGTGGCTTTCTTACCCCACCGGTTGCCTGGTCATTTAACCCCACACACTGTTTTTCGCAAAAGTCACGTGATCCGAATACAAACGCAAAAATCCGAAAATCATTTTATGATTCGGGTTAATCACGAATTGCTGTTCCAAGAAAACAATTACCGAATTTTTCACAGCCCAATTTTTACAACTTTGACCAACCATCTAAAAACAGAAATTTTTCTTCACATCGCTCAAAATGCTTCCGTCGCTGTAAAAATTGTCAAAATGCAGATGCGGCAGTCTAACTAAATACAAAAGTTGCGCGTTATCGACCACGACTTACCTTATGAACGGCTACTCGTTATATTAATTGGTTCAAATGTGAGCCTTAAATGGTCATCTTACCCACTGACGATTCCACCCCATCTTACCCTATTTATTTTTTTTAATATGGAAAATACATGATTTGCGTGAATGATCTGTCTTTCCGGAGCTAGCAGATCAGGCTGATCATGAAAAGGTTCAAAATTGAGGACAAGCAAAATACTGGAGACAACCTCGATACGTAATCCACGCTGGTGCGGATGAACCATTACTGTAATTTCTGGCAGTAGCCATAGCGGAAGTGGTTTCTTTTTTTTTCAAGCTTGAAATTACTTCGGCAGAGCGGCCCTCCATTGTTCAGAGCGCATTCAGATGGTGCGAGAGCTTCGCGCGGTTGTGCCGCACGAAACGATTATGAAAATTTTACTCCATTATGGTTTTTTCATTCCACGTCTCACGGGCCTCTCTTACAATGTTCTTTTCACAACGGCTCTCGTTTTGGGACTCGGTCGGGAGCTCTTTAGCGCACTCCACATGACTTCCTGCAACACGAAAATCTCCGCCGGGAGCACGACGTTTCTGAGCGAGTACTTCTTTGGGCGTTCCACTTTTTGCCGACCCATTCTGATTCGGAACAGTCGCATCGGAATGTACACCCCCTCGCAATAACGACGTGGCAGTGAGGAATGATTTTAGTCGAGGTATATTATCATACCTTCACTCGAATAGCCCTTTCAACCACGTCGTTGTTCGTTTAAACACACATTTTTTTATTGAATAAAAAAATATATTTTAAGGATTAAATTGAGTGGAACAAGATTCTCATGAGTCTAACCCGTAGCAATGTGAGGTTGAACAAACTGCAAATCAAAAGTGAAAAATTAGCGTTGAAAATAGTTGCAATTTTTTTTTTTTTTTTTTTTGAGTCACAAGCCTATAATTTGCGACGTGCGTAAATCCAAGAACAAGTTGATTCGATGTCAAGATGAGTTTTCAAAAGTCCGTAGGGTCATTACTATTGATCAAAGTCGAAACTTGAAAATTTTCCGAATGTAGAATTATTCTACGAAACGTGCTGAGACCAGAGCTTATTTCGTTCTTATTTTATTTGGCAAGATGGTAGCTGTCGGGGCTCTATGGAATATATTCTAATTGATCATGAATATTTAGGCGCTAATTAGATTTTATAAAACTATTTTTATTTATATTTTTGGAGTTTTACTTTCACTACTTACACATTTTTTCACAAATCCTTTCTCCAGTTTTTCTCCATTTCGTATTCTCCATGGAAACCTAACCTAACTCGTGTGCGATTGCAGACGACTTAACTACCGCTATACCGCATTTGCTGTAGGCACAGAAAAACTGCAGGAAACCCTGCCAGTACAGTTCGGAGTACACACTCCAGAGTATTTACTTGGAATTTTTTTAGATGAATCGAAACTGACGTACCGACCGAAAAAAGTTATGTTCGTATATTTTTTATAAAAAGGTCATTTTTTCAATTCAAAACATTCCCGACGAAAAAAGTTTACATAGTTTAATGTAAAACTGCAACTTTTTTGTCTGGAACAGTTTGCTGTTTAAACGTATGCTTTCAAGACATAACGGTACTTAGAAAATTTTTATATTCTGAAAAACTCAAAAAAAAGGGATCCAAACATTTCGAAAAAATGTACACTCCTCTTTTTTTACATATAATTGAACGGTTCGACAAAATTCCAATTCATTTGGGCGTGGACAACTTTTTGAGGGATGGTGGCAAATGTACTTAGGATCTTAGAACTGTACTTAATACTTAGAATCTGTACTGAGGATCGCTGCCGCGGCGACCCATTCTCTCGTGATTATAATCTGCGCTACATTATCGACAACAGGTTTGACGCCAACTGTCGATTCAACGATCTTATTACCTACAGTCGATAATCACGTAGAGCTCGACGAGTATGCCGAAGTGTCGACGTCGAGGAAAATAGACATTTTTTTGTTCCCTGTCACGTTGCTTCATTAAAACATCCAAGACGATCATCTAAATAATCGACAAGTGAATATCTCGTTCAAACGTCAAATGACCGAAATCTTTTCATTAATTTTGCAGATCCATCGGCGTCAGACTCATCGGCCGACGACGAAGAAATCGCCAATCAACTCGCAGGCTACAAAAAGCGTAATAACGCTCACATCTATTCCGCGGCAAAGTCCAAACAGGACATCAGGGGCAACAGTCTAGATCGTGATAGCGGAATATCGAAGGAAGCCGGGGTGACCGTGGATTGCGTGGCTCTGGTTCACGCTTCGGACCAGTCACCGACCGAGAGCAGCCAACCGGTTCGTCATCCATCGCCGTATTATTACGGGGACCTGTTCAAAGTGCCCGAACAATTGCCAAGGCCCCAACCGAACAAATATCGGAAGAGCGTGAGTCTTGACGTGCCCGGTGAACGGTCAAGGACTCCGGGTTTGCCGAAGAGAAATTCGGTGGCCGGTGATGGAGCGCCTTATCACTCGTCCAATCAATTGCAATATCAGCATCATCAGCAGCAGTCGCAGGATCCTGTGACTCCCCCGTCGGATAGCGAGCATGCTGTTCCCTCGCGAAGCGAGATACTGTCTTCGTGCATCATCACCGAGTGGGATCACACCCTCATGCCTCCGCATCGTCTGTTGAGCCATGATTTACCGACGACCGTGTGCACGTGCTTGGCCTCGCCGGACGAGGATGAGCTAGAAGGCGCGTCGTGCAAGTTGACGAGACCTCAGATACGAAAATTACGACGATCGCGAAGAATTTATCCGCAACCCATACTCCTCGAGGACGATTACGACGAGGACGAGGGTGAGCAACGCGCCATCGACGAAGGTGCCGACGACGAGGACGAAGACGACGACGAGGAAGAAGCAGACGCTGACGTCGAGGACGAAGACATGGCACGACAGAGGCACATTTACGAGACTGCCTTCGATAGCAAGGTCAGTCGATCGGACGACGATCTCGATGATCTTGATCGGGTCACCAATCATCCGGTTTTGCACTCTCAGGTGAGTTTTGGTGAAACAGATTCCATCCTCGATTCGTCTTTGAATTACGATGATATTTTTTATGGGGAGTTTTGGATTCCTAAAACTGTCGTTGTTTTTGACCTAATGGCACTAATTGACTGTCTTGTTGGTGATTCCCCCAGTATTAGGTATGCATTGATAAATATAATTTCTGTAATGTCGTGAGGAGGTTTGCAAATAGATGGGCTATCTCGTAAACTCCAAAGCAGCTGCATGAAAGACACATCAATAAAAAATATCTATTTCACTTTACCGATATATAATTTAACAGAATATTCAATGGCACGATTTATCATGCTGTTCAGACATTTTTCACAACGAAGAATATGTAAAATATCCAAATGTCAGTTAAAGATTTATCCGGAGTCATCGAATCGGGATGGGGTTGAAATTCAGAACGAGCAATATCCAGAAAGGTAAAAATCCCGAACGCGCAATGCTTCGAATGACAATATGCCGAACGCCCACCAGTCGTCGCGGTTTTCAAAATTTCCTGACTTTCGAGCTTTCCCACGCGTAAATTATCAAAGTCAGATATATGCCGTCACTGACTTTTTTATAGGAATTTCAATTCTCTACAACATTGTTCATGTGCACTTTTGGTCTATATAGCGTTGTTTAACCGGCGTTCGGACAGTAAGGTAAAAATTGATTTTCTTGTTATTTTTACCTTTCTATCCAAACGCTGGATAAACAACGGTATATAGTCGAAAAGTCTACATGAGCAATGTTGTAGAGAATTGAATTTCCTATAAAAAAGTTTGCGACGGCATATACCTAACTTCGAAAATTCACGCGTGGGAAAGCTCTAAAGTCAGGAAATGTTGAAAACCGCGCTGCCTGGTAGGCGTTCGGCATATTGTACGTACGCTACAATCTCATTCGGGACTTTCACCGTTCGGGACAATGTCATTCGAAGCATTACGCCTTCCGGATTCTCACCTTTCTGGATTTCGACCCCAACCCACCGAATCGACATGCGAAAAACTGCATAATCATATTTTTTCAATGACTCGTTAGATTCAAGGAAGAAGCATGGGAATCAATCCAACGTCTGCGCGAGCGAGTTCGTCAACGGACGGGCCGAAGCAGCTATCGTCCCACAAGTACACCGGAGTGGAGAGCAGTAGTTCATCCACGATAGTGAAGGATCATCGACGAAAAGTCGTTCTTCTTCGACCTAAGCCGATACCCAGTCGTCTTCAGCACCGTCAACATCAGCAGCAACCGGACAACAGTGTGTCGAGTCTTTCGCAGGAAATCGACTCCCTTCAGATAAATTCGGGTGACGAGAAGACGTGTTCGCCAAGGTTACCAGCCCGTGGTTACACACCTTCGCCACCTTCGACGGCACCGCTTCCGGCGAAATTTCACGGCGGCAACAAGGACAATCTGCTGCTGAACATAAGAAGCGCGCCGAATTTGCCGTCCCAGCCGGATCATCCGCGGCTCAAAGACATGAGACTTCCGGTTAAGTCGCTGCGGGCCAAAGATTCGCCGCAGAGCAGCGAAGCGGGAAGCATTCTCGAGATCAAAAGCCGAACAAAATCGGCTTTCAGTCAAGATGCCACGGCCGAGTCGCTGTCGCGGAGAAACGACAAGGAACTCATACTGGAGTTCAAGGGCAGGCCGAGGGAAGAACCGCGACAACGGCCCAGAAGCCTGATACGGGAGAACCGACCGATCATGGAGTTCAAGGGCAGGCCCCACGAGGCGGAAGGAGATTTACCGCGTCCGCGTCGCGAAGCCGGATTGTTGGAATTCAAACTTCGCACAACGAGGAGACGAGTCGGTTACTCGAGCACCGAAAGCATGGCCACGAGCAGCAGCGGCGGCAGTATGGAATCCATAAGAAGCAGCACCAGCGAAGGCAACCGATCTACCAGCAGTTCGGAGAGTCGTCACAGCACCAGTTTGAGTTCCCACAGCTCGGACAGCGGTAGCAATTGCTTTCATCATCATCATCATCAGCATCAACCCCCACTAACCGGATTTCTCACCTATCACGCGAGCAAACTTCACATACTGTCGCCGATCTCCGACAAATCGTCCCAGGAACCGGCATCCGAAACATCCGACAACAATCGCAACAACAATTCACAAAAAGCGTCTCCGGAGGAAGGTGCCACGGAAAACGTTACCGCAAAGCCAAACACCACGGCCAATGTTGTCTCGCCGACCGACACGACCTTCAAAAAACGACGTACACCCCAGAACAAGAATCTCATTAATCTGGCGTTACAATCATCGTCATCGGGAGACGCCGAGATTCAAGGCTCGGACAGTGGTATATCCATCGAATCCAGGGCTGGCATCAAGTGCAAACCGTTTGGTTTTCATCTGTTGAAACCCCAATTGGACAATATCAATCTCGTCGACGACGAACCCGAACTCTCGGATCTTCCGTTCGACATGCCGAAGCTTCGAAGACGTCGCTTGCTCATGCAACAAGACGCCACGACGTCCGGCAGCGCCACCAGCGTCGACCTTCGTGATCTTCCGTTCGATATGCCAAAATTGCGAAGACGATTGAGATGCACTCAGAGCACGGAATCCAGCGCGTCGCAAGCTTCCTCCAGCTTGTCAGTCCGTGATGTCGAACCGCCAGGATCGTTTGGTAAGTACTCACCTAACCTATATTCAACTGAATCAATGCGTTTGAACTATATTTCGCGGGTTTCAAATTCCAAGGGCAATAATTCTTTTGCCCCGGATAAAGAGTCGACTCTTAAATTTCAATCCCCAATACAGTGAAAATATTCAAATCCAATTCCAGAGCAATGAAACCAAAATGCATTACCAATAACCGTGACAGATATATGCTAGTAACTATGGAACTCAAGTAGGGTATATTAAAAAAAAATCACAACTGAATTCCAGTCGTTAAAGGAAAAGTGATCAACAGGAAAGCAATAAAAAAATCAAAAAATTCTTCCAAGCTCCCAGACCGTGTTGTAGTCGTTAGGGACGAAACATAACCAACATGTACACGTGCTACGCTAATGGCATACGGTATATATCAATTCTATTATAATTTCTCCTCTTCCCGATCGAGGGTCCCCACAGCGCCCATTAGAGCAATAAAAAAGGCGCCGCTTCTCCGGTGCAGCACTACAGTACAGGGTAAGCGGTAACGCGAGGTAAACTGCGGAGGCTCATCAGCGAAGAGAGAAACGATGATGTGGCAGTGGGGGATAACGTAATTCGATGCCAAGAACGTTATGAACCTCCCAGACAGGGACTAACGACGTTAAGTCGTAGTTAACACTCGCGTCAGGCGTTCGAAGCAACCTTACGGCATGTTACCCTCTCACTCTGCGCTGGAATATCAAGGCCAAGATCACCTGGTTCTTGTAATGGGTTCATGAAAATTGCGTGTCAGATACAAGTTACACAACGAATCTGCAGCATCTTTCGAGTGGCAATTTACGAGCTTGTTTTTTTTGCCTCGTGAAGAAATATATGAAATATTTTGTTTGAGTAGTCGTTTGTTTTGATGAATGGGCGATTTTCAAATAGGATTTAACTTGGAGAGATCTTCATGTCTCTCAAAGTTAAATTGGTGTTTCCCCATCGATTTGAATTCTGAAAAATGCCTATCTTATGTATGGTGAGGCACTTTGTCAACTGCCATGGAGAAATATCGAATCATCATAGATTGACAACCTACATTCTTCGTAGGTTAACAATGATGAACTTATAGCTCAGACAATGGTGTCCCTACATACGATTTCAGATATCAAACGTTTAATACCACTGTAAGGATTATTTCGCGATGGCCTTCGGTACTTATTTTATATTCACTATGTTGCTTCCGGCACAATATTTGTAAAGTAAAGTTTGTAGCTGCTTGTAGACGAAACTCTACTTATAAGCCTGCCCCACGTTGTTATGCCTACTCCCAAGCCTCTATAATTATGAAGTCGTGTCACCGAAAAATGTATGTTTCAATCAAGGTAGTACCCGCGATAAGAGAGTTTCTCATCAGATTTTTATAGAACTTGGTATACTTATAGGTATTGATAAGAAAAAGGTTCAGTTAAATTTTTATAGCTTTCCGGAGCGCGAGAAAAATATATCAACACTTTTATTTCCACACGTTTAACATGGAGCCTCATAGAAAATCACGATCAATTTGATATAATACAAAAAGTCCTCGTCAGATTTTAATGAAAACACTTGAACTGCAAGTTGAATATTCGGAGAACATTTTGGACACTCGAAGGTAGAGATCCGGAGACTGTGATGATAATAATAAGCAAATGAACATCGGGAAAATACAGATTACATCAGGAGTTGGTCGTGATCCAGTAGACATGGCAACGTTGCGCGTTTGTTTCCCATCCTCTCTCTCTCTCCCTCTCTAATCGACATCATAACACGCGACGTTGCCACATCAAAGTACTACGTTCCTCAATCAGGGGATGGTATGTCTTAGGCTTGCTTTGACTCTTACAGTATCTAGGATACTACCGTAAAAGCTTTCAATTGACAACTAATAATTCTGTGTGCTTTCGCTAAAATATAGTTTACGCCTTACATAACGTCTTTTATTACAAACGTAATGCAACCACATCAATTTTAAAAATAGCGCACCTGTCATGAGCAGACAATAAAACTCGGGGTAGGAACTAGGTCGCCCGACGTACAAGAAAATAAAAAGCACATTAAAAAATACGAATTTATTCATTGATTTATTTCGTCTGGATTTATTTTTAACTCGATGACACATCAGTCTTCACGTGACGTTAGATCGGTACTCGAGAATCATGTCAGAGTTGTTGATGGCCATTGTGGGGCCAATGTCTGCCCTCATTAGTGTCAGCACAAGGTCACAATGATTGAATCGCTTGTGGCGCGTTCCTCGTCGACTATCCATGTGCGTGATTATTCGGAAATACTTAGCTGATGATTGCTCTTCCCCTGTACGAGTAATTAGCTCCTGGAAATCTCGTTCAGGATGATAGGTGTGGATAGCTCGTGTGATGTCCAAAGACCTCCATCGTATAGTCCAATTTGGCGTTCCTTCCGCGATCGAAAACGGATTTCGATGAAGACGGATCCAACATATGTGTCTTCGTGCCCTGTTTTTTCCACCTTCATCGTTCAGCAATGGTGTCGGTTAGGTGTCGCAATTACTCGCGGAAAGCCCAGCTGTAAGCTGTACGCAGCAATGATCGATTGGTTCGGTTCTGCACACCCTCATCCCCAACCCCTCATACGCGGCCAGACTCCAACATGCTTTATCAAGTTTGCCAAGGGGGTTGAAAACGGCCCCACCCTTCGTCGAACACGAAGCAAACTTCTTCGCCAACAAATTTTTCGTCCCCCCCCCCCTGCCTTCTCCTACGTCCTGCGTGTTATCCATTCACTGTGATATATGTATAACACAATTCTGAAAGTCTTCGTGAAAATCCAACGGACATCCGAACATGAATAAAATGCATTGGATGAATTTATTTAAATGTCCCTGCATAATGGAGTTTCTAAGAACGTCAGAGAATGATAATGACAAAAATAAAGAAAATGGCTCCATCTTATATTTCAGCAAGGGGGGTGATGTCGTTGCCTCCCCACGAAATTGTACATACATTCGAAAAATAAAAATTGCAAGCGGCAATTGAATAATCGTAGGACGTCATTTTCATTTGTGGACGAAAAGAAAAGTGTTCGAACGAATAAAAAGCTGCTGGAGAATCTGTAGGGTAGTTTATATACGTCAACAGGGTGAATTTGTTACGACAATTTATTGCTGCCTTTTAATTATCGATAAATTAACATCGCAGAATATGTTTATATATGGGGTGTTCCACGTGAATCGAGACTGATTTCGGGTTTTAGAATTTTTCGTCTATATCGGTTTTTGTTGAGTTCTAATTGAAAAATAAAAGAATAAAATCTTCAATTGTGTGTCTCTTGAGTGTCAATACAGCAAAATTGAAATCTGACCAGTGCTGTTTAATTGGATAAAAGCTCTCTTTTCTTCCAATCAAAAAACACTGGTCAGATTTCAATTTGGCTGTATTGACACTTAAGAGACACCCAATTGAAGATTTTATTTTTTTTATTATTTTTCGATTAGAACTCAACAAAAACCCAGACTCAATTGGGGTTCATAACTACATGGAAATGTTTCTGTATGACGTAAGAAGACCATATATCGATGGACGAAAAATTCTGAGACCCGCGGCCGAAATCAGTCCCACTTTACGTGGAACACCCTATATACATAGACACTGTGGAATTGTGCTGTGCCTGCAGCACGCGCACAACCATCCTGTCTACATCCGTAACTACATGTACGTGCTTGCCATTTACAATTAGTGGAACAGACGACCTTCCAACGATCTGCTGTGTGGTGCGATTCGTGCGTGTGTAGCAGGGTGAGGCGCAAAATTCAGAACCAGCAAAGTTTCGAAGGGTGGGTGCGGCTCGAAAATCAGAACGAGCAATGTTCAGAAGGGCCAAAATTCCGAACGCGCAATGCTTCGAATGACAATGTTACGAAAGGTTGTGGCGTGAAATGACATTGCAGCGAATCGTCAACACTCCAAATGACATTGTAGCCAGCTTACAATATTCCGAACGTCTTAATAATTTATATAACAATAGAAATTATTCAGAGAATCACTTTTATGATACATACAAGGAAGTTTTGCTCTGAAAGCGAAAAAAAAAGTTGATTCAAAACGAAGTATATGGAAGATTCCCTGGATTTCCCGGACGTTTGACATTTGAATCAACATTTTGGTTCCACACTTTTTCACATGAATATATGTGGAAAATGAAGGGACCCCTGTATCAGCATTTTACATTTTGAGCGCTTGCTGTTGAGATACAGTCAAATTAAGTTTTTGAACTATTGATCATATTTTGTCATTCAGATGAAGGATTTAAAAAAAGGGTTTTCTTTTCGTTTTTGGACGCGTCATACGTTGAAAATATAAGATTATGTTGCGCTAATAGAACAATTATTTATTAACAACAAAGAATTCAAAGTTGCATCAAACTAATGCTACCTACATTTCAAATTCAGAAATATATATTTTTTTTCATTTCTAAAACGAGAACGAAAATGTGAGAACACGATGACAAAGTTTACGATCATGTTGCACATTATTATGAACAAATGAATTATTGGAATTTGCATAAAAAGAGAACTATATTCTTTATTATGTCAATTCATGCGCTTGTGAATTCTTTGAAGGAAAACAAACATTTTGAGATCTCATGGAGCTTGACACGTTGCTTTGTTCGGAAGTTATAGCTCGTTCTTTCACGATTGACACATAACCCTTGACCTCTAACGTAATACCAACGTGACCTCTAACGTCTCCGAACGTAATGCATACGGGTTTGCGTGCACACATACATCCGGTCATTTTCTAAAAACGTTTTAGCATATTCTAAACATGGTAACATGAAGATTCAAAAAAAAAACAATGTCCATCGTCACATAACTGTGATTATGAGGAAGCATGATAAAACTTCTTGGACGCTTCTTGTGCACTAAAATACGAAGAAAATAAATTACAACTTACAGCATGTTTTGTCATTGTAAATACACTTACAAATCATCATGGCAATTTATTTTAACTCTTCGATTTTAACTATAAAAACAATTTTAATTAGTCAATGAATTTTCATTGACTAATTTTTTTTTTTTTTTTCATTCTCCGACTGCCACGCTTTTGTAGATTGTAACTTTGGTGAACAATGATGAAGGGATGAGCTCTGCCGAGAATGAGGAAGATATCTGGCTCATTGTGCGATCACAGACAAAAGATCGCGGTTTGCGTTGGACCACAATAGTCGTATAGCTTTGTCAAAGTAGGTATATAGTCGATATTTAGGTGGGTAGAGGATGAAAGTACACACGGATATGCGAGTGGGGCAGTTTCGGAGTCACAGGTTCTCGACTATTCCGCTATTATTTGCACTGAGATATGAGCTTACGACTGAGCCACAACCACTATCCAAAACCACGCGTGTATGCATTAGCGAATACAGCAGATGAGACCAGAGCTTTTCGTGCCTGCGAAATAAGATCCGATCGATTCAGCATGGGAACTACTTACTCATTGTTTTTAGTTAAGGGGACAGGCAGCGAGAATAGGCAAAAAATGCGATAAAATTCAAATGGCATTTGTGAAGAAACGAAACAACGCACCTACATTTTCTTTTCTGCAACGTTTTTATTGACATTTCGGCTATTAAATTCGCAGATCACAACTTAAAAAATATAAATATTCAACAAAAGAACTTGGAAGAGATTGCAGTAACAAAATGCGAAAGAAAATTGAAAAAAATCGAATTTTCTCGCTGCCTATTCCCCTTAAGCAGCAATAATTGCCGATCAGGACTACACTTTAGCTTGAAATAATCGTGTAATGCCTGAGTATCTGTATGTATTGGAATATCTGTATCTTGATTGAAATAACGTAAAAAGCACATGACAGCAAATTTCGAAGATGGGAAATAATTCTGTGAAGCTGCTACATCTCGCTTTTCATCACTTTATGGATTAAGTTCGCCTAGTTCCAAGAATTAAATACAATTTCAATGAAGAAAAAAACAACTTGAAAACCCTTGCTAATTGTGTTGCAACGAATGATTCAAATGATTCAAATTTCTTTGTACAACGTGAAGCTCGAATTATTTGTCGAAGTTTCGCCTGTAGATGTTGAAAACCTTTGTTAAAAGTCACAAGAGATTCATCATTAGCAACAAAGCTTACAGTCAATATTGTTAAAATTAGTGCGTGCTGTTGGTCTGGAAAAATAAGATTTTTTTTTATTTCAGAAAACATTTAGTAAACGCAAAATCGAAAGTGATCGAAATAGCCACGGTAATTGTTAAGGTCAATACGATATCCCTGGAGTTGGATCACATCCTAGCGTGGGCGAGCGAATTTCCACATGCAAAACAAGGGTGGGCATTGCCAATACCAGGAATAGTATCTGCTATGGTTTCTACGTATCTACCCTTATTCACATACCCCGGCGACGTTTATTCGGGAGCAAACTCACGAGAGCATGTTGGAAATATTGGAAATATCACGCTCTACTTGCTTCTTCACTTTATTCGGGCTGCAACCCGTCAGATAGTTACGTCCTCGTGCATATATATATATATATATATATAGACAGGGTGAGGCACTAACTCGTGCCACCTCAGATATCTCTGTAATTATCGACGTCACAAAAAAATGTTCCAAACAAATAATGTACGGTACGAAGGGGGTCATCAAGTGCAACCATTTTTTTCGATTTCAGTGGAGGCGCTGACGCACAGTAAAAGTCACCTCCACTATTTTGAATGGTACGGTACATTTTATGTTCAACCATTTTGTAGAGCATCGTAACCTACATGAAAAACATTGAGGGGGTTCAGAGTCGTTCAAGGTCATTCAAGATCATTATTAAGAACGTCCAACTACGCCTGATAAAATGCTAGAGAGAATTGGTCGAGCATGTGATTCGATAAGTGCCGAAGTGATGAGAAATTCTACACAATCCGTGATAAGAATATTGCAATACTGCATTGATTCCAATGGCAATCACTTAGAACACCTTCTGTAAATAAAGTTCATTTCACATGAAAATAAAGTCAATATCACTTCTTGATCTTAAATGACCTTAAACGACTCTGACCCCCCAATGTTTTTTTATGTAGTTTGCAATGCTCTACAAGATGGTTGAATAAAAAATGTACCGTAGCATTTGAAAAAGTGAAGGTGACCTTCACTGTGCGTCAGCACCTCCGCAGAAATAGAAAAACATGGTCGACTTTGATAACGGAATGTGCTATGTTCATCGAAACCAAAACGGCGGAACACTTTTCACGAATTTACTTAACGTAGTATCCTACAAACTGTAACAGTCAAAGCAAGCCTAAGATATACCATCTCCTGATTGAGGTACGTACTTTGATGTGGCAACGTCGCGTGTTATGATGTCGGTTAGAGAGAGACAGAGCAGATGGAAAACAAACGCGCAATGTTGCCATGTCTACTGGATAACGACCAACTCCTCATATAAACTGTTATTTCCCGATGTTTATTTGCTTATTATTACCATTACAGTCTCCTGATCTCTACTTTCAAGTGTCCAGAATGTTCTCTGAATATTCAACTTACTGCTGTAGTATTTTCATTAAAATCTGACGAGGACTTTTTGTATTATATCAAATTGAGGGTGATTGTCCATAAGGCTCCATGTCAAACGTGTGAAAATAAAAGTGTTGATATATTTTTTCTCGCGCTCCGGAAAGCCATAAAAATTTAACTGAACTTTTTTCTTATTGATACCTATGAGTATGCCAAGTTTGATGAAAATCTGACGAGGAATTCTCTTATGGAGAGTACTACCTTAACCCTCGGATATTCGTGAACGCCATTATAGACGAAAGGGATGAATCGGATTTTCATTTTCTTTCTCGTTCCCCACATGCCCCACAATCTCTTCGAGTGCAAACGAGAGATTACGATATCTTTTCACTCTGGGAAAATCCGCAATCCCGCGCCGGCCCGACGAATACGATCGTCGCACGCGCCATTTGACGGCCATGGGCCAGCCATAGATCCGCGTGCACGCTGGTCGTTAGCCGGGGATGGAAAAAAAAAAGAAACTCCGAGAAAAAGAATCACGAGCATTTGAAAAAGGATCGGGGGTTTGCTATCGCCTTCTCTTCGCTTCGCTGAACGAACGTCTGGATTATCGGCTGGTGCTCCGGCAAAAAGGGCGAGACGTGAAATGAAAAGAAGCGTACTGCGTGTCGTCGTCAAGAATCTCTTGAGATTCGTGGTACGTCGATTTTCTCGGCATTCCACATCGACGTTAAAATTCTGATGGTCGATTTCGGTATACTCAATAATATTTAAGGGAACAAATATAGCGTGACGGCCCTTAAATTCAATAATTTTTTCTGACTAAACAAATGAAGATATTGACGATTTCTTTTTTTTTATGTTTAGTTCATTCATTTGGGAAGCTTTAATAAAATTTTTAAGTAAAAATATCACAAAACGGCGAATTTATACTGGGGGTAGATTATGATTTAAAAGTCGACCGGTCGACTCGACACTGGACCGGTCGACTTGACTGGTCGATTTTCACACGAAATGTTGCGGAATGTCACTTTTGACATAAAGCCAGCCCTAGATGGAACAATTGTAAAAGAAATCGTTGGTGAATAAGAAGTACATAATTGCGAATAATATCGTGTGTAAAATTTGACTAGTCGTTTCAGAATAGTTAATTATGAGAGTAAGAGATGGACTTTTGTATTTTTGGTCAATGGCAGGTATTTGAACTTTTTTTTTCGTTTGAGGCCCCATTTTTCGTGAGATTTTAATAAATGAAATGAGAACAACACTTTTTCGGAAAAGCTTCTCTTACTTTCTACAGAATCGAATGACTCGTCAGGAAAAGGGGTGACAACAAAATGGGTCAGATGAAAGTTGTAAGGTTGGAAGGAGGACACTTAGTGCTGATGAAATCGATACTCTTACAGTTCATGCTTTTATGCTGCAAGCATAACGGCAGCTTTTTTATAGGAACAATAGGAACTCTTGAACCACCTGAAGTTGTTCATTTTTTTAGACTAATCCAACGATACCCTATGTTAAGGATTTCTCATTGATTTTTCATGAATAAATCGAGCGTACCGAATCGTAAATTCAGTGTGCCCCACTGCGTGAAACACTTAAATCGCGTCTGATATCACGTAAGCTAATATTAGGATTGTCATTATTAGCTCATATTGGTTTACGTGATTCTCGAATTCCGTTCCACTCGTGATATCCCAGGAAACAAAGAATCTCATATGTCTACGGCGATCGACCGCGTGTTTCTTTTTCCGAAAATATCGATGATATTCAAAAGGTGGAAATGCACACAGTCACGTTTCTCATGCGCAAGCAAGCATTCGGTAATCCGACGATCAACGTGCAGTCCATCGTTGATCGAAAATAGATACGACATCGTATACGGGCTATTTTTTTTAAGGTTATAAATATACAGCTGATGATATTCTGGATCCCCATTTCACGTTGATCGAAGAGCGGAAGAAATCCAAAAGGATGCATAAGCTATTCGGGACAGGCTTCGAATGTTTGTTACGACGTCGATCGCTGTGACTGACAGCTGGAGCGAGCTCAAATGCCGTGGCTGAAACGGAGTATGGGGAGGGCATACTAAAGTGGATGAAAAGAAAGAGGGATGAATGCGAATGGTGAGGCAAGGGTAGCTGCGTAACAGCTGTTAGCGAATCTCCATCGGTAACGTTACAGTTTTAGGCTGGATATCACGTGAGTACTACAAGCTTCTCCCATTTCGATATATTATTTCCACCTCAGATATTTTTAGGTTTCGAAAATCATTTGTCTCGTTGTATTCTTGTATCATCTTAGATCGACTGACTTTTGTCACTCCGCAGAGGACATTTGTGATTAACGTTGATCATCATTATTTTCCCGTTAATCGTTATTCGTCATTTTAGGGTAGATATCCATGCAGCCGTAGAGAAAGATCGCTTAGACAATTTTTATTTGGAAATTATTCATCTAACAAATACTCTCATTGAATTTAGTTCCAATTTTAAGATAATAAGACCTAAGAAGCGAAGAACACTTATTTTATCCGAGTTCCTATGCCGTTATGGGGTATTCATATCCACGTAGTCATTTAATAACGTATTTCAAAATATTTTTTTCCTCAATGTTTTATTAAGGGCGGGATGAAGTATTAACTTTTTTTTGGGCATTTTTATTTCATTTTTCCCACTGAATGCGTAATATCTCAAGATGATTTTGTCAAAATTTCAAGTCGAATGGAGCAAAATTGACGAAGTTATGAGTATTTGAGTGTCCGTTGCTCCGGGCCGTGCGACGAGTGCGCGAAAATTCACAGCGTTTTCCTGAAACTTGACGTTTTTAAAGTCCGTTTTCACGATAACGCTGAATCTACTGGATCAATCATTTTGAAATTTTGAACACTAATTTTTCACATAATTCAGCAGGTATTGTCGGGAGCTTTTTTTTCAATAATTGTTAATTTTACAACAACAAATTAGCTGATTTTTTTAGCGAAAATCGGTTTTTTTGCTTCCAAGTGCTACGAAACAATCAAAAATTAAAAAAAAACCCCTCGTGATTACCTCGAGAAACATCTCTTCCAACGAATGGATTTTGATTTTTTGTTTAGGATGATCCTTTAGCGAATTATGATGAACTACGCAAAGCAACTTCTTTTCGATCCGCCTCCGGAGATTCACTGTCACCCGCTTAATTTTCAATATTTTAGAATCCAAATTTAGGAAAAATATTGCTCAAATGTTGTTTTATTGTATGAGAATTGATTGAATCAATTGACACTATTTGTATCGCCAGAAAAAAATCTAAAAAACATGATTCTTTTTCACCGAATTAACCTTACCCCCCCCCCCTTAAGGTAGTATCCCACAAACTGTGAGAGTCAAAGCAAGCCTAAGATATGCCATCTCCTGGTTGAGGTTCGTAGTCCTTTTATGTGACAACGTCGCGTGGTATGATGTCGATTAGTGAGAGAGAGAAAATGGGAAACAACCGCGCAACGTTGCCATGTCTACTGGATCACGACCAACTCCTCATATAAACTGTATTTTTTCGATGTTCATTTGCTAATTGCTATCATCACAGTTTCCTGATCTCTACTGTCAAGTGCCCAAAATGTTCTCCGGATATTCAACTTGCAGCTTAAGTGTTTTCATTGAAATCTGACGAGGACTTTTTGTATTATATCAAATTGAGCGTGATTTTCCATAAGGCTTCATGTTAAACGTGTGAAAATAAAAGTGTTGATATATTTTTTCTCGCGCTCCGGAAAGCCATAAAAAATTAACTGAACCTTTTTCTTATCAATACCTATAAGTATGCCAAGTTTCATGAAAATCTGACGAGGAACTTTCTTATGGATGGTTCTACCTCAAGGAAAGGACCTATGGCTGCATTCGGTAGCAACCGTGCAAATGGCCCACTTTAATTCCACTCAACCAAGGATTTTCCAAAATGGTTTTTATCACGTACAGTCATGAGACGTCACGATTGGATTCAGTTGTGTTTTCGCAATGGGAACGGGCCCCTCGAGAACATTCGCAATCAGACCGAAGGTGCGACGTTAACGGCAACGTCGCGGGTAGCACGCGGTTCTTCGTGCGTCGTGATTATACCCCGAAGATTAAAAGTTCTTTTTCAATAGCTCCTCATCCGCACGCCTCGGTCTGTTCCTGCATCTGCGCGCAAATTCATCGTCTCGTGATCGGCACCAACAGCAGTTCGACTAGCGACGTGCTATCGTGACTGGAAATTTCCCTCGAGACAAACGGAAATTCGCACGACTTACAATCCGCGTTGTTTTGTTTCTCTTTTTGATTCTATAAGTGCCGAAGATCATTGCAAAACCAATGGATGGGTCTCGAAGTTTCGAATTCTCAATGTTTCGAAAGCTCAAAAGTTCGAATTTTTTTCTTATTCGAATTTTAATTCATCGAAAAATCAAATCACCGAATTTTTTTCATTTCGACTGGTCGTTGTAACAGAATTTGAAAAATTGGAACGATCAAATGTCCGATCGGTCGATATATCGAAATCTCAACGATTTGAAAATAAATGTTTCGACTGGCCAATGTTTCGAACGGTCAATCCTTCGACGGATCAAAAGTTCGACGACGTATGTATATATAGGTATAGTGGCGTAGCAGCTCGTTCAACCGCTGGAAGATTGCAGCTCCCGCAATCTTCACGCCACTATACCTATATATATATACGTTGTCGAACTTTTGGTCCGTCGAAACATTGAATCGTCGAAACATTGGCGAGTCGAATCCGTGTGACCCGTCGAAAATTGCGCTTTCGATACGTTGCATTTCGAATTTTTTTTTTCCGAAACTATAACCGTTCGAAACTTCGCCCGTTCTGATTAATGGACTTTCGAAACCGTGCAAGGTCGAAACATTGAAATTCGAATAAAGACAATTTCGAACTTATGACCCTTCGAAACATTGAAAATTCGAAACTTCAAGACCTACTCGGGTGTAACATTGTTAACCGAAATCCAAATATCTTGCGATTTACTGAATATATTCACGACTCGATAGAATCTCGGCCGACACAACTCGGCTCGGTAATTACATCATGCATTATTTCTTTTCAGTTCTGATCACGGTACCTCGCTTAAGCGCAGACGGGCTGGATGCACATACCGAAGGGACGGTTTTTTATTTTTTCATTTTTAGGAACCCCGAGTGCAAAGCGATTTCCGTTACGTCTACCTTTTTCCATTTCCCCGGAGAACCGCAAAACGAGTATGCGAGCGATACAGACGAAGAAATTAATTGAGCCGTATCTCCGTCCCAGGGACGGATATTAAAACGTTCTTCCACACCGAAGAGGAACGACCGAAACACACAGATACATATATACAGGGTGTCCCATGGAACCAGGCCGAACAGTAGCCCTGAAAATATTGGAAATAGAGAAAAATGTCTTGGGTCAAAATTAAAAGGCATGAAGGGCTAAATATTCCTATGAAACTTTCGTGCGTTTTTGTGCATCGGTGCAGTTGCAAGGTGCAATAGCACTTTTTTTCTAAAGGTAAACTCTGATTTTTAATACATTAATCGATGCAGTTTTTCACCCTTTACAAAAAATATTAATAATGTTATGCCCAAAAATGATCAATTTCGGTAATATTTTAACTTCAAATTAGCTTGAAATCATTTTCAATGTTTCGATAGACTTATTATTGGACAATATTTTCAGCGCTTTCACGCGTTCCGATATCAGAAGCTGACTGATGTTTACAGATAAGAGCGGAACGCGTGAAAGCGCTGAAAATATCGTCCAATAATAAGTCTATCGAAACACTGAAAATTATTTCAAGCTAATTTAGAGTTAAAATATTACTGAAATTAACCATTTTTGGGCATAACATTATTCCTATTTTTTTGTAAAGAGTGAAAAACTGCATCGAATAATGTATCAAAAATCTGAGTTTACCTTCAGAAAAAAAGTGCAATTGCACCTTGCAACTGCACCAATGCACAAAAATGCACAAAAGTTTCCCAGGAATATGTAGCGCTTCGTGCCTTCAAACTTTGACCCAAGACATTTCTCTACATCTCCAATATTTTCAGCGCTACAGCTAGGCCCAGTTTCCCGGGACACCCTGTATACACACTTCCATGCGTGGTGAGTTAGCCAGAGGATGGATCTTGCGTTTCTATTTTTCCGCTTCCAAGACCTCGTCTCCGTACCTCCGGCTTTCCCTCCGGGGCCGCAGGAATTACGCACGAACCTCGTGCCGCGAGATCGCGAGGGCGAAGCGAGAGTGCGACTGAGAATGGAGGATGAAAAAAAAAGAAAAACAAGTTGGATCTCGGACCCGATGAATCAAGCACGTTGAATCACCGGGATTAAATTTAATAAAACAAACATTGGTAATCCGGGAAAGCGGAGAGTGAATGTGCGCACGGTTCACTCGCGGAAATACACACGGGATTCGTTAATATTTGACAACCCAGAAACGCGAGCGTGTGCGAAGGATCCCGAGCGAGAAGATTGCGGCCGTGGGATTGACGTGTTCCATGAGGGAAAAAAACTCTGGAAGAGTTTGTGCACGCCTTCCGCACTTTCGACGCTTTTTTGTCCCCCCCCCCCTCCCCAACCCCGACCCCAGAATCCCATTGTCTCTGCCACGAACGAGACCGTGAGGACCAAGTTGGCCGGGGTCTGTTGACAATACGGTCAATTGCATTTCTCGGTCTGGACAACCTCTTACAGCTGAACGGGTATTTTCTCGAAGCGGAATTTCGTCAAGTGACCAAGAGCCTTGAAAGATTACGTTGTTTTATTTCGACCCGTTGGTGACGTAAATTTTGACATTGACATCTTAATTTGAATTTGTTCATATACAGGGTGTCCCATTTGAAACGGGAAAATGGGTGACAATGAAATGGGTCAGATAAAAGTTGTCGGGTTCGAAGGGGAACACTTAGTGCTGATGAAATCGATAGTCTTACAGTTCATGTTCTTATGCTGTAAGCATAGCGGCATTTTCTTTTAAATGGGAACTGATATCACGGGAATTTATATTAGGATTATTGTTATTAGCTCATATTGGTTTACGTGATATTGGACGCGATTTTGGTGTTCCACGCAGTGAGGCACACCGAATTTTACGATTCGGTACGATCGATTTTTTTCATGGAAAATCGATGAGAAACCTTTAAGACAGGGTATCGTTGGATTCGTCTCGAAAAAAGGAACAACTTCACGTGGTTCAAAAGTATTGTTCCCATTAAGGAGAATGTCATTATGTCCGTAACATAAAAACATAAGCTGTAAAAGCATAGATTTTATCAGAACTATGTTTCCCCCTTCGATTCCTACAACTTTGATCTAACCCATTTCGTTATCACCCCTTTTCCTGACGAGTTATTCGACCGTACTGTTTCAAATGGGACACCCTGTATACATCGGGTATTTTCGCTTGAGGGAGGTTTCTACTTTGATACTTTAAAACAAACGATTTTTAGTGCATTTTTCGATAATAAACAGGATGAGGCACCAACTCGTGCCACCTCAAATATCTCTGTAATTATCGACATCACAAAAAAAATGTTCCAAACTAAAAATGTACGTTACGAAGGAAGTGCAACCTTTTTCTTTATTGTAGTGGAGGCGTTGACGTACAATGAAGGTCACCTCCACTTTTTTCAATCGAACGGTAGATTTTCAATTCAACCATCTCGTAGAGCATCGCAAACAACATAGAAAAACATTGGGGGGTCAGAGTCGTTCAAGGTCATCAGCTGAATCTTCCCAAAGCGTGGTGTTCCATCCGTAATCGATTTCACTGATGAAAAACGAGAACGACCGACTGCAAAGTTCTGATACGCAGTCGACCGTTCTCATAGTTCATCTCAAAAACTCAACTGGGACAAAGGACAATGTTTAAAAGTTTTTCTTACCGACCAAACGGTAGCACACGACGCCAATACTTGTCCTGCAAGGTTCATTCAGGTCGTTCGACAGCGGTAGGAACACCATGATCGCATTGAAAAGAACAGTGACGTTTAACGCCCTGGTCGACTCTATCGAATATCACAGGATTGATCTCTCAGCCATCACGTGACAAAAAAGTTCGACCATCATCCTGACTCGAAGATACAGACGTCGAACCAATTTTTCTCTACCCACGTCATTCGTGAAACCTTCCAACATGCGGAGCCACGGTAAAGAAGTTAACTACTAAGAGATTGCTTGTAGGAAAACGCAATTACGTAGCAGGTTTCGTAAGTTCTCCAAGACGCTTCTTGACACCCACGAAAAACGAAGTTCACTTTTTTCTTCGAACATATATATATATATATATATATATATATATATATATGTTCGAAGAAAAAAGTGAACTATATATATATATATATATATATATATATATATATATATATATATATATATATTGTGTTTCTACGCAAAAGTCAATGGCGACTGTTTCAAGACGTGCTTGTCAGTTACGTTAAAATTTTTTCTCGTGAGTAAAAAAAAAAAAATTCGTTCAAGATTTCACACATTGAATGAAAATTCCCAGAGGATCTGTCGGGATGATACAAATCACGTTTTGGAACTTGTTTTCGGTGATTCCGTGCATGAGACAGAGAGTTTTGGGAGCAAGGATTTCTCGTTACCGACGAAACAATGCCACCGACGAAAATCTCTTACGCTTCCATCGGCTTGGCAAGGCTTGTGCGAATACAATGCCCACAATTTCTCGAAGGATCTCACGCCTCGTGTGCCAAGTGAAACAAAACGAATGAGCAGACAACGAATTTCGCAAGCGGCAACTTCCTTGACTCGTGGAAATTTCCCATTTATATTGTTTCTCACGACGGGACTCGTTCCTTCTTGTGTCATTCTCTTTGGATTCCGTTTCGCGTCGAGTCTGCATGGTCCTTGCGCTTTCCCATTCCGCTGTTACTCGACGACGAATCGCTTCGTGACTCCGTCGACTTAAGTCGAAACGGTTCTAATGGAACGGTCCTACCAAAACGCGTGTTTGCCATTAAACTCTTCTCGATTTTGCTGTCGCCTACAGATACTGGGGTTGGGCTCGAAATTCAGAACAAGCAATGTTCGGAAAGGCTAAAATTCGGAACAGCAATGCTCGGATCGGTCAAGATTCGGAATACGTATATATAGGTATAGTTGGCGTACCTCGTCCGCCGGCCGCGAGACTACATTGCCCGACTTTCGAGCTTTCCCACGCGTAAACCATCAATGTTAGATATATGCCGTCGTGGACTTTTTTGTTGGAAATTTGATTCTCGACAACATTGTTCATGTAAACTTTTGGTCTCTATAGCGTTGTTTAGCCAGCGTTTGGACAGGAAGATAAAAATGTATTGAACCAATGAATATATTTTCATCTTCCTTCCCAAACGCTGGCTAAACAACGCTATATAGACCAAAAGTTTACTTGAACAATGTTGTAGAGAATTAAATTTCCTACAAAAAAGCTCCCGACGGCATATATTTAACATTGATAGTTTACGCGCGGGAAACCTCGAAAGACGGGCAATGTAGTCTCGTGGCTGGCCGACGAGGTACGCCAACTATACCTATATATATAAGTATTCCGAATCTTGACCATTCCGAGCATTGTCGTCGCAAACACTGCGCATTTCGAATTCTACCCTTTCCGAGCATCGTTTGTTCCGAATTTCGAGCCCAACCTACGCGCTGAATTGGTGTACAAGATTTGGAAAAAGCTCTACATCGTCGACCAATGGCTCAGCCACTCGGCTCTCCCTCATTCGCATTCGGAATTTTACGGGGAGATCGGAGCAAGAGTGTGACGACAAAAGTATTTGTCAAATTACTTTCGTGGAAAAAAAATCGAAGATTTTAAGTGTAAGTTCGAGACTCGTGTCGGAACTTTCTTGAAGCTCCGAGCGCGAAGGGTCGTTGAGAATTCATTACCTACAATTAATCACGATTCGACTGCGTGAGAAACTCCGCAGCACTCATTTTTCCCTCGCTGGTCTGAACATCGCATCGAGTCTATCGATCATGCATTTCGTATACCTCTCGCACTTGGAAACCAATTATATATTCGGATTTCGCTGTATCATGGAGCTGTATCAAAGCTCTTCGTTCACGCGAACATTTTTACTCACAATGTTCGTGTTAGAGGTGAGTAGAAAGAGGGATGGGATTTAAGGAAAAGTGATTTGAAAAGAGCCTTCGGATGAATGTGGGTGGATGAGTGTGTATCGTCGAGCAGATGTAAAAGTGTAGTGGTTTTCGGCCAATTCCTGATGTCGAGGAGTGTGGGTGAAGGATTTCTAAGAGAGGAGTAAAGTTAATTCGGTGAAAAAAACCTGTTTTTAACATTTTTTCCTGGCGATACAAATAGTATAAATTTAGTCATTCAATTTCCATTCCAAAATATCGAAAATTTGCTTTGCGGTGTTGATCATAACTCGCAAAAGAATCATCCAAAACAATAATAATTAAATATTAAACGATTTTTGAAAACTTCCGACTGAAAAAAACATATTATTAAAAGTATATTGTAAAAAAATATATTCAATAAATAAAAATGTTAAAAGGATAAAATAATTCAAGATATCATCCTAATTTCGGTAAATTCAATATTTTATATTAGATGAATTTTCTTAGTGCCCTTTATGCAGTCGGGAGACGTCCTCTTCCGCATCGTTAAACATCAATATTCAATATCATCATTCTGTTCACTCAATGACGTTAGCATCATCCAATATCTATATTTAATATCATATTTCTGTTTAATGAATGACGTCTCCCGAATGCGTGAAGGGCACTAAGGAAATTATCCCAATTCAAAATATTGAATTCACCAGAATGCCCGATCACAATTCATACTGTGAGTAAACTAGAATCATTTTCATCCTCTTGAAATGTTCATTACTCGAATATATTTTTTTACAATATACTTTCAAGACTCGACAGGCGTTGATAAACATAAAAGTTCACAACACATGACGGGGCTGTTTTCGACGAAGAGCCCTTCGAATCAATTATCGATGGCATCGTAAAATTTTTCAACAAACCTCGTGACACTTTTCAGTCCCCACTATTGCGTAAGGAATTTCAACGCGAGCTGCTCGCTCGTGTATCGTCGGCGTCTAACCGTCGGGTGACTCATTTCAGGCGGCGGGTTGGCGCGTCCGAAGATGACTCTGAATCTGGATGGGGGTGGAAACGCCGGAGCCGGAACCACGGGGACCATTGGCATCGTCGGTGGACAGCTCATTCCGAAAAAACCCGGTGGTTTGAGTCTCGGCTTGCCTCTGGAAATAACAACGAGCCGGGCTTCGGCGGATCTCGTTGACGTCGAATTACCTCTGGACAGACAAGGGTTCGTAAAATAATTCAAATACACGTATACAAACGACCTACGACCCTACGGAATTTTTTTGGTTTTTCATTTTCACGAGTGGCATCCGATTTTGCTTACTCATAGAGAAAGCTTTGTTTTTGTGAATTTTTTTTTCTCGAGATGTTCATTAAAGCGTGTTCAGAATGTCCCAAAATTTCTAAAAGTCACATTCAGAAAAAATGTCCGGATGTATGTGTGTGTGTATGTAACATTGGTTGAGGGTTCATAACTTGAGAACGGCTCGAGATACCTAGCTGAAACTTGTCACACATGTACAGGGTTCACTGCGCATAGCATGATTAAATTTCTAGAAAAATCCATGTGGATCTTTCGTTTTTACGCCATTTTAAAAAAATTCAAAAATTTATTTTCGGTCTCTAGCTTCCACAATTTTAGAGATATCGAGCTCAAATTCAATATAATGTTGAACGACTACAGGAAGATGCTTGTTACTAAATTTGAAAAAAATCCATAGAGTGCTTTTGTTTTGAGAAATTTTACAAGGTGTAAAAAAACGGTGTGCGCGATCTAGCTGCCGCAATTTTCTAGATATCGGACCAAAATTTGGCACGTAGTTACACTAGTATCAAAATGAGGAACTATGTGTCGATCAATTCCGGCTTCCCCATAGAGAAGCTTTGGCAAATGTGTAAAGCGATGAGGAAGCCATGTGCAAAGTTCCACTTTAAACCCTTTTTTCACATTTGTGACGTTAAGAGCATCATGTGAGTGTGATGTAAGTCGAAATCAGCATATATGGGGCAATTCATGTCAAATTCGAAAAATCATAAAATCTAAACGTCTCGATTTTACTTAAATTAAATACGAAACCTTTTTCGATGATAGTGCAACTTCGTACCAAATTTTAGCCGGATATCTAAAAAATTGCGCAAGCTAGAGAGCGCACGACACTTTTTGACCAATTTTAAAATCCTCTGAAAACAAGAGCTTTGCATGGATTTCGCTCAAATTCAGTACCAAGCTTCTTCCTAAAGGAGTGCAACACTTGAATGAAATTGGGCTCGATATCTCAAAAATTGCTCGAGCTAGAGAAAAAAAACACATTTTTTGAAGAATTTTGAAATTACGTAAAAACAAAAAATGCATAGATTTGTCCGAAAAATGAATCAAGCAAGCCGCCTGGAGATAACTTCATATGTGTGATAAGTTTCACAGCTTGATATCTCAAGCCGTTCTCAAGTAGTGAACGTTAAACCAATGCTACACACATACATCCGAACATTTTTTTCTGAATGTAATTTTTAGATGCTTTGGGACATTCTGAACACGTTTTCATGAATATCTCGAAAAAAAAATGTTTCACGAAAACAAAGCTTCCTCTATGAAGAAGCAAAAATGGTTTATCCAAAAAGCATAAAATCATTAGTTTATTCGATACTGATAAACATCTTTCAACGGAAAGTTTCACTCGAATCATCAACAAGAAAAGAAAAATAATTCTATATAAAAATCGGAGTCTATCCGCAATTCGGTACATTCGAAAAACCAATTCATCGCTCATGAATGTTTTTTTCGACGTGCCATCGAATTTTCATGGTTTTAACGATGCGTATTATATTTCCCAACAGATGGTACCACGGATCGATAACGCGAATCGAGGCGGAAGCTGTTCTCCGACTGCTCCGCGAGGGTAGCTACTTGGTGAGAAACAGCGAGTCCACCAAGCAGGATTATTCACTGTCCCTGAAGTGAGTATTAGTAGTGAAAAAGTTTTTTTTTTTTTTCAAGTCCGTATCTCTTGTCACGGTAATCCTCGAGATACACGAAGATAATACAACCCGCTGACATTCGTTCTTATTTGCATTAAAATATTCGCAGAGGGTGCGAATAAAATATGTATGCGGCTCAGCCAGATTCAGCGTATACTCCGCATATATATATACAGGGTGTCCCAGGAAACTGGACTCAGCTGTGGCGCTGAAAATATTGAAGATGGAGCAAAATGTCTTGGGTCAAAATTAAAAGGCATGATGCGCTACATATTCCTGAGAAACTTTTGTGCATTTTTGTGCATCGGTGCAGTTGCAAGGTGCAATTGCACTTTTTTCTTAAAGGTAAACTCTGATTTTTGATACATTAATCGATGCAGCTTTTCACCCTTTACAAAAAAGATTAATAATGTCATGCCCAAAAAGGGTTAATTTCACTAATATATCAACAATTTAAATTAGCTTGAAATAATTTTCAATGTTTCGATAGACTTATTATTGGACGATATTTTCAGCGCTTTCACGCGTTCCGCTCTTATCTGTAAACATCAGTCAGCTACTGATATTGAAACGCGTGAAAGTGCTGAAAATATCGTCCAATAATAACTCTATCGAAACATTGGAAATAATTTCAAGCTAATTCAAAGTTAAAATATCACTGAAATCAACCATTTTTCGGCATAACATTATTAATATTTTCTGTAAAGGGTGAAAAACTGCATCGATTAATGCATTAAAAGTCAGAATTTACCTTTTAAAAAAAAAGTGCAATTGCACCTTGCAACTGCACCAATGCACAAAAATGCACAAAAGTTTCCCAGGAATATGTAGCGCTTCATACCTTTTAATTTTGACCTAAGACATTTTGCTCCATCTCCAATATTTTCAGCGCTACAGCTCGGCCCAATTTCCTGGGACACCCTGTATATATACACAGTATAGATGCATACGCTATACATATATATACAGTTATTATGGTATACTTTGTAAGCCGTACGTCCTTTGATCTGTGCATCGATGAATTTTAATCGATACTACTTTTTGTTTGCCCTTTTTTTTTTTTCAGAAGCGCCAGAGGCTTCATGCACATGCGAATACAGCGAAACGAGGATCTTAATGCATACATTCTCGGTCAATTCAGCAAACCCTTCGACAGCATACCGGAAATGGTTCGTCATTTCAGCATAAATCGTCTTCCGATCCGAGGTGCCGAACACATGTGTCTCCTGCATCCGGTCATAGCCCAGCTTTTGTAGCGCATCTATCGGAGCGCCCTCTAAGGCGCTGCAACCTCAATCTACAACCCTCAATCCCGATTTCCCTTATTTTTCTTGCGTCGTAGTCCTTTTTTGTTTGTTTTTTTTCCCTTCGATTCGAGCAGCAGCGAGCACGTTCCGAGAGTACGAAGAGCGATTGGAAAATCGTTTCGGAATGTATGGGCTCGATCGATCGGACATGCCGAGGACGAGTAAACGATCGATTGGCTCTCGGGAATCATCAACGAAATCGTCGAGTTAACGATTCCAACGACATTCATCGATATTTGTGGCAAAGATTCGTGCAAAGGTCACACGCGATGTGGGCTCGTCGATAAGACGATCGATCGAGTTTCGTAACGGGCCATCGATCGATTTTTCACACGACAGAAAAGTATGATGGCCTGTGAGAGGACAATAATTTAATCGATTGCGAAAATTACAATTTTTGTGAAAAAAAAAGAAGAAGAAAAAAACGGTGAAATCCGATTACAGTACAAAATAATTATGCGCATGACGATGACGACGATGATCCACGAATTCGAGGATTATCGATGAAGATTGCGGACGAGCGAAATGAAGAAATTGTCAGAACGAGCTCGTTCGACTTTCTTTCACTGGACTGAAAACTATTTGGGATCTTTTATTCTACGGATGGATCGCATTTTTTTTTTTTTTTTTTTTTTTTGCAAGTAGAGAGTTGAATTGACCAGAAGAGATCAGAATTTTGCGTTCTTTGAATAATTATTAAAATTATTAAACTTTGAATAATAATTATTAAAATTATTAATTACTTTGAATAATTATTCAAACGCTATTTTGAAAAATTATTAAATTCAATAATTTTTAATTTGATAAAAATTGTTAATTACGATTTTGCAACAGTAGATACCACAAGTCTTCCCTGATAAGAGAGAAATTTTTTTTCAATAGTAAACGAACACAGCGCAAATCTACCTCTGCGAGATTTGGGTCCGGGCTCGAAATTTAAAAAGAGCAATGTTCGGAAGGGCCAGAATTCCGAACGCGCAATGTTCTGGACGCTAAGGGTTGGGTTTGAAATTCCGAACGACAATGTTTGGAACGGTCAAGATTCGTACATATAGGTATATATAGGTAGACTACATTGCCCAACTTTCGAGCTTTGCCACGCGTAAACTGTCAATGTTAGAAATTTGATTTTCTACAACTGTATTGATTTGAAAAATGTATTGATTTCCTTCGATACATTTTGCTTCCTCATAAAGGAAGCTATGTGTCGGTGGAATTTTTTTCTATCGAGATCTTCTTGTCACCATGTTCAGAATTGTGCCAAAACGTCGAGAAAACACATTTGGAGAAAATGTCCGGATGTGTGTATGTGTACGGGTGTGTAATAGCCTCCCAAAGTTCAAACGTGTATAACTCGAGAACAATTTTAGCTACAGCTCCCAAATTTCGCACACATGTGCAGCTCCGTAATCCCTTCTTTGTCTTCAATTTTCGCGATGATTCAAGCTGCGACTCTGATTTTATGTCGTTTTGAAATTCCCAAAAAAAGGGCGTTGTCACTCTAGCGATCGCACATTTTGAGATACTCGTCTAAATAGTTCTTGACAAAGAGATAAGTACCCGAGGTTGGTTGGTATTGCATTTGGGCAAAATCCATCGATAAGTTTTGATTTTATGATATTTTGAATTTTCGAAAAATCAGATTTGTCGCTATAACTTTCGTCAACTTTGACCAACCGAGCTCCAACTTTACAAAAGTATCGAATATCATTCAGCCTTGATGTCTATCAAATTTGGCGGAGTTCGGTTGAATGGTTCGGATTCGACAGGAGAATTTAAGTTTTTCGATTCTAGCCCTGCGAATTCTCCGGATTCAAGGAATTAAATTTCCTATAAAAAAGTCTGCGCCGGCATATATCCCGCATTGACAATTTACTCGTGGAAAAGCTCGAAAGTCGGGCAATGTTGGAAACCACGCCGACTGGTAGCCGTTCGAAATATTGAACGTTCGCTGCACTGCCGTTCTACGCCGCGACGGTTCGTAAAATTGTCGTTCGGAACTATGAGCATTCTACTTTGTGTGCTTCCCCATTTTCGGCCGTTCGATACAATTTCCATTCGAGATTTTGCGCCTCCGGAATTTTGATGTTCTAGACTTTCTTTTTTCGAGGCTATGGTCGTTCGAAGTCTTTCTTCGACCGTTCTGACATTCGAACGTTCGAGATTTTTTTGTTTTGGAACACTTGCCGTTCCGAATATAACGTTTCGGAGATTCGATTGCTCGAAATATTTCGATCCGGAAAAAAAAACTCGGAATAATGGCCCTTCTGAACATTGCGTTCTGAATTTTGAGCCCCACCAACTATGATCAAGGAGATGAGCGACATCTATCGGCCCTTCCATTATCCATATTCCATGCGGTAGATTGTCATGTATCGAGATCGTATGGAAACTATTCCATTGTGAGAGGGGACAAACAATTGCGTCAAATATTACAAGCTAATTAAAAAGAAATAATTCCACATTTTGTTCTATCAAGATATATGTTATTTTCATTTTAAGATGCATTGAAATCGTCCCGAATTTCATGCTTCGAATGGACAACACTTGAAAAAATAATTTTTAAAATTTGCCCGCTATAATAAAGGAGCGGATTCGATGTTGAACGAAATACGACAGTTTCAACATGTCCAGAAACGTTGAAAATTGGATAATCGCATGATTATACGGAATGCCATTGATACCTACGGTAAAACCGAGAAGATAAGAGTACACGAGACCAAACTCGAATAACGATGACGTCGCCATATGTGACAGCCAACTGAGTGGCGCTGCTATCGCACTTGACACTGCCCAATGCAGTATTGAACATCCACTCGGCTAATTCGAGTCATACGCCTAAATCTTTTTGCGTTACGTGAACATAACTGCTACTTATTCTCAATAGTTGTTTATTTGTGTTTTCATGAAAATAACAAATTGCGACAAATTTATTCCGCAACCAAATTTATGCCATTCTTGTTAGATTCAATTTTTACGAAAAAGTGACCCATGGCGTGCGGGCTGAGGTTAAAAATCTTTATGACACGCTGTGCGTAAAAGTGCGATTTTAGGTTCACTTCGTTCCCTTCAAACCACATTTCAGAGATGGGCATTCATTCAATAAAAATGTTTTCCAAATACTTTTTCAAACAAATAACTATGATTAATTGTCATGCATTAATCAATATTTTCACATTTCCGCAATAATCATGATCAATTTACGTAAATTATTATTTTACAATGAGTTTGAATATTCAATAAACCCGCTAAAATCATTAATCATTTAGTTTGGAGAGTATTTGAAATAAGTTTTCATTGAATAAAATGCCCATCCCTGCTACAATTGTCATGAAAATTTATACGACACTGATACGAAATAAAGTTTTTCGTACTACTGTCATAATGCACTATTAATGGTCCGATGGTTTGAAATTCTCGGAAAGGGCGAGCACGAGCAGGTCCAAGTGCGACAGCAGCGCCACTTAGGTAGCATTCACATGTGGTGCCACCTCAAAAATCAGGCTCGAAAATGATTACCCCTTCACAAAATTATTCACACGGACATTGATCGAGAATGCACGGTATCAACGACATCAACATCATGCCACCAGGTTTCCAGTTCCTATTGTCGAAATCAAAAAATGTGTGAACACGCTTCTCTGTTCAAAATATCAATCATGATGCTTTGGATCCAGAGATAATTCGTCTACGAAAATAATAACAAACTGGAGAGATACCACGAATGAAGATTTAACAAATTATAACACGGATGAGGAACGGGTTACGAAATGCAAAGCAATGCCAAATCTAACTTCCAATCGAGGGTCACATATGTCGTTTGAGAACGGCACTCGATAGTCCATCGTCGCTGATAAGTATGATAAGATTAGGTCAACTCTCGACGGTGAACACGCGCGGCTAAGAAAAAAATTCAATCTTCTGCAATCCGGACTGACGCGGACCAACCAAACGTCGAGATCGAACATTCGTCTCTGTCCGAAATTTCGATGACTACGCTCATTCAACCAGCGAGTCATCCGTCCGACAATTTATAAATTGAGATATTAAAATAATTGAAACGAATGGAAGAGGGGGGGAGAGGGACAACTGATACATATTTTTTCATGTGATATTACTTTGTTACAGAGTTAGCCTACTAGTCTTACCTGTGATCCGTTATTAATCGATTAACTCTCCCCCCCGTATTCGTTGGTCACCAGTGCAATATTCTTGGAGTAATTGATATATATATATATTATACATTAAATATAATCTTCGTAGCGTGAATCGGCGATTGCCAAACCGCACGAAGTGTGACGTCCGTGGCGTAACAATAACGATAATTTGTCCGAAGTTAGAAAGTTTCGTTTCACGACCCTCATTAGATATACAGGGTGAGGCACTGACTCGTGCCACCTCAAATATCTCTGTAATTATCGACGTCACGAAAAAATGTTCCAAACAAAAAATGTACGGTACGATGGGGGTCATCAAGTGCAACCATTTTTTTTTTATTTCAGTGGAGGCGCTGACGCACAGTGAAGGTCACCTCCACTTTTTTGAATGGTACGGTATATTTTTTATTCATACATCTTGTAGAGCATCGTAACCTACATGAAAAACATTGGGGGGTCAGAGTCGTTCAAGGTCATTTAAAATAATCGTCATTGAGAACGTCCAACTACGCCTGATAATATGCGAGAGAGAATTGTTCGAGCATGTGATTCGGTAAGTGCCGAAGTGATGAGAAATTCTACACAATACGTGATAAGGAGATTGCAATACTGCATTGATTCCAATGGCAATCACTTTGAACACCTTCTGTAAATAAAGTTCATTTCACATAAAAATAAAGTTAATTTCACTTTTTGATCTTAAATGACCTTGAACGACTCTGAGCCCCCAATATTTTTTATGTAGTTTGCGATGCTCTACAAAATGGTTGAATAGAAAATGTACCGTAGCATTTAAAAAAGTGCAGGTGTGCTTCGATGTGAATCAGCGCCTCCACTGAAATTTAAAAAAATTATCGCATTTGATGACCCGCTTCGTACCGCACATTTTTAGTTCGGAACATTTTTTCGTGACGTCCATAATTACAGAGATATTTGAGGTGGCAACAATTAGTGTTCACACTATACCTGTATACACCTACCGCTCAATGGTATCAGACCACTTACTGCGCGCACCGAGCCTAAAACCAGTCGCTATTCTGAAACATAGTAGCTCCGTCGAAAATAAAGATACCGATTTTTTTTGCAAGAACCATTGGACAGCTTGTTGAATTCTGTGTCGATTGAGCGCTAGTTGAGTGAATTTGGATTTATGTATTTCGAATTACCACGTGAGGAAGACGAACAAAATCAAGCCTTCTAAAACAAATGAGGAAAAAAGCAAACCATTTGATTAATTCCATGGTCCTAATAAGCCATCTTAACGGTATTAAAAAAAAGCGTCCCTTTATTTTTTGAGGAGCTACCGTACTGCAAAGTCACTTTCGATTTTCGGTTGGCCAGTCGTGGTCAGTGGTCTGATACTATTTGGCGGTAGTGTGTCCATATGTTTATAGGGCAGGACGCCTCAAATCACCGGATTGAAGTCTGTCCTCTTCCCCGATGCGGGCGATGATTTTTTTTAGTATCTTTTTTCATCCTACGACATCACTGATTTTTTTAAAGTTTTTTTAGACCTTCCTTCCCCTCGCCCAACCCACTTTTGATTTTTTATCAAGAGATAACTGCTACATTGACCATTGTTAACTGAATCAAGGTTTTTTTACCAGATACTTTACCGAAATTGACGAACTTTTTTCGTAAGATTGGCGTAGGCGTCATGTTCCTATCATTTTTTATATATTTTTCCAAATCTTGAAATAATTCCAATTTTTTTCCGAAACGGCAATGAAGGATAATGGTTTCCTATCTAAACAAGAAAGAAAAGCAAAGTGAAATCTAATGCAAAAAGTCGATATTTTGATTATTTTTTATGAACACTGAATTTTTTTTCCGAAAAAATAATCAAAAAATAATACAAAACAATCTGGGAATCGATTTTCTATCGATAATAATCGAAATATCGATTTTTTTTCATAATAGATTATATTTCTTTTTTAGATAGGAAAATTATTGTCATATATTGGCACTTCAAAAGAAACTCGAATTTTTTTTCAAAATTTGGAGAAATAATAAAAAAAATATTAGGAACATGATGCCCACTCCAATTTTATAAGAAAAGTTTCTCAAAATTTCAATGTAGTATCTGGTAAAAAAATGTCATGCAATTAAAAGGTAGCAGTCAAAATAGCAGTGACCTCTCGATAAAAAAAACAAAAGTGGGTGAGGTGAGGGGAAGGTGGGGTCTAAAAAATCTGAAAAAAAATTGCTTAAAAAAAATCATGGACCACATCGGACGATAGAAGGGCTTCAATACTTTGATTCAGGGTGTCCCACCCCATATATACATTCTGTTTGTCGTCGTGAACGGGATGCATAAGGTTTCATTCTCGCAAAGACCTAAGATGGTAAGGAACGAGTGCTAGTATTACGTATATTGATTTTTAATATTGCAATTCGTTGAACAATACGTCCATTGTCTTGGAACATCCAATCGGCGGTCATAAAAAAACCAAATCTGAAAAGAAAAAAAAACAGAAAGCCCAACGAGTTTCTACGAGCCCCGATGACTGTTCAATGACTGTCAACTGTGTAAACGACGATTTTTATAGATAAATGCAATTCAGAGATCAATGAAAAACTTATGAAGAAGATAAAAAACAAAAATCGGTCCGTTGAAGCGTTGTATTTATATTTTTCTACGTTTAAAAATACAGCGAATTTTGTTCCACGATCCGTCACTCGGTCCTTTTAAAAACCATTGTACCATCGACATGACCGCAAAAAAAAAAAAAAACCCCCAAGAGAATTTAAATCGCTCGTGCGAGAGTTAATGAAAAATATGAAAACCTTGTACTTTAAGCTGCCAGTATTATTAAATGTAATCGATAATGCATATCGGCGTTGAGGTTAGGGACATCAATAATTGTCCGCAAAAAAAAAAAAAAAAACAACAACCAACCTATAACCTACGTAATATTTATTTCGTATCATAAAAAAATCGCTGTTGTGCGATGATAATTGCGTAAGTTTAATCAAATCGTGATTAAGGCCGTATAACTCGTGTTAACCGTAGAATTTAGATGTTCGAATTAGGTGTACCATTGATACGTTATCACACAACTGTCGTAATTAAAAAAAAAATGGTAGACGATAACCGAGTAACGTGTAGATACTCCCCGTACCTTAAAATTTATATGACGTAGCATCTAGCTTCTGTATCGAATTTAGTATGTATAAATAATAAGCCTAGTCCATAACCAATTAGGGTTCTCGTAGTTGTACCCCTATAAACCAAACCAAAAAAAAAAAGAAGCAAAAAAAAAACCCGTTTGATTGATTCCACGATCCCCAATTACGTTGTTCGATTCGAACGTTCGACATGTTTGACATTTCTAGCACTGCCCTCGACGAGAAAGATAACGAGAGACGGTGCCTGCGGCATAAAAGGGTAATGTGAATCGAGGCGCAAGTTTTATTATTTTATTTATTTATTTTTTCGTTGTTGCGGTTATATATATATTGTCATCTTGTTGCGGAAACAAAAATTATGTAATTCGATATAGGTTGTGTACCATGTAATTTTGAAGAATCCCAATTAATAATAATAATAATAACGAATAAATAAAAACAAAATATTTCATAAGACTGTCAAGGTTTTGTAATCCGTCAGTCCTCTTGTCTCTGTGAGATGTTATCGGATCCCGCGAGTATTTCTGGAGTCTGATTTCCGCCCTCCGGAGTTTTCGCACGCACGACTTCGTCCGTCGGGCCTGGAGGGTCGTCTTGGATCCCGTCGACTTCATCAACGATTGTACCGGGTGGCGCGTTCGGAGGAGTGACAGGCTCCACCGGGATGTCTTCAATTTTTTGCTCGACAGTGTCCCTCATGCGTTCCGACGGTTTTCTCGCGCTCAGTCGCTTCGACGACGCTTGCGAGGTGTTCGATCGTCTTTGGTTCGTTTGACTCTGTCGCTGCGACAACGGAGCTGGTTCGGGAATCTGTAGGGTAGGATGGTGTGAGTTGTGCACTTTTCAATCAACCTCCAATGAAACTTTATTTCGTATGATTATTCCGAGATTATTTAATTAATGATCAACATTTTTTAATCCGGCGACAAGTTTTCGTACTCTGGAATGATAATGAGTGCCTGCTATTGGATTTTGAGTGAATTACGAAAGATTACGAAGAGGTAAATGTTATACAGGGTGAGGCACTGACTCGTGCCACCTCAAATATCTCTGTAATTATCGACGTCACGAAAAAATGTTCCAAACAAAAATGGTACGGTACGAACATGTGAAGGTCACCTCCACTTTTCTAAATGGTACGGTACATTTTCTATTCAAAGATCTTGGAGAGCATCGCGAGCTACATAAAAAACATTAGTGGGTTAGAATCGTTCAGGTATAGTCCTCTTGTGAATCATATTAAGAGGACTCGACCTTAAATATGAAGCGTCATTAAGATAATTAAAATCAAAATCCTTTAGAAACAAAGTTAAATGACGATTGACACAAAACGGAAAAAAGCAACGAAATAAAAATATCATATTATTCGTTGAATAATTACCGGAAGATTTGGGGGATGAAATTCAGCGCCCTCTCCGTTACCAGAAGGTCCACCGACGTCCGGTTTGCCAAGCACAGGTCTGCCCCGATATAATTGACCGTCCGTTCCAAGTACGACACCCTCGCCGAGCTGGACGGCTTCCGGACCCCATTGGGTCAAGAAGTGACCCATTCTCATGACTCTCTGCTGAGGTGTCGTTATCGTGTGGCTTCCACCGCAATACCGGTTGCAAAGATGATCCCTGCAATACCAATCGTTTGAGCCACACCCACGGAAAGAGGGGTTGGGGTCGAAATCCAGAACCAGCAATGTCCAGAAAGGTAAAAATACCGAACGCGCAATGCTTCGAATGACAATGTCCCGAACGGTCAAAATTCCGAATGAGATTGTAGCGAACGTACAATCCCATATAGCACCAAATGTTCCATGTATATCCATTGGATATCCATAATGTGAAAAAGATATCCTGTATATCCTATGGATATCCATACGACTTACATGCATGTATGTACATGCACGAACGTTTAAAGCACATTGTATGGATATACGGAAAATACCCTTAAGTGGACATACAGCACCAGATGTTCCATGGATATCCATACGACTTACATGCATGTATGTACATGCACGAACGTTTAAAGCACATTGTATGGATATACGGAAAATACCCTTATTTGGACATACAGCACCGGATGTTCTATGGATATCCATACGACTTACATACATGTATATACATGCACGAACGTTCAAAATATATTGTATGGACATGCGGCAAAAACTCTTATGTCGACATACCGGAAAAGGTGTTCTATGGATATCTATACGACTTACATGCATGTATATACCTGCACGGGTGTCCATTGCACATTATATGGATATACGCCAAATACTCTTATGTGAACGTGTTTCATCGACATATTCATATAATATGCAATGTATATCTATACATGTCCATAAAAAAAATCAAGCTATCAACACCCAAGTAAGAAAATTATATATAAACTATATATGGAATTGGGAAAATACAATTTATATATAGGTTATTTATAGACTCTATATAGTCTATATATAGACTATATAAAGTCTATATATAGACGACATGGTCTGTATATAGTCCATATATACTTGTACATGCGAACTCCGACTTTACTTCGCGAAGTTCCTAAGTCATAATGGTTAGCTTTTATGAGAGATCAATAATACTATATTCATCGAAGTCGGCGTAGCGCAGTGAGCAGCGCGCCGGACTAGTAACCGCGAGAACCCTGGATCGCGTCTCCTATTTTTTTTCCTTCCTTTATATACCTGCGAGACAGTTTTTTAGTACATTGTATATACATATGATGTCCCCGTGTATATGCAGAGTATGTTCATCGGATATACGCGTACATACCGTATATCCGATGGACATACTATGTATATACGCGAGTATATACAATGTATATGCAATGGATATAAGAAAGTGTCTCCTTTGCTGATACAATGGATATCCATTAGATATACGCTGCGGTATATCGGTATATACATAGGATATTCAATATCCTCAGGAGTATATACAATGGATATCAAATGTATGTCAAAATGCTATATGGGATATGCCGAACGCCTACCAGTTGGAGCGGTTTTCAACATTTCCTGTTTTTCAAAGCTTTCCCACGCGTAAATTATCAAAGCTGGATATATGCCGTCGCTGACTTTTTTATAGGAAATTTAATTCTCTACAACATTGTTTATGTGAACTTTTGGTCTATATAGCGTTGTTTGTCCAGCATTTGGACGGGACAGTAAAAATTTATTTTCTTCTCATTTTTACCTTCCCATCGAAACGCTGGATAAACAACGGCATATAGACCAAAAGTTCACATAGACAATGTTGTAGAGAATCGAATTTCCTATAAAAAAGTCAGCGACGGCATATATCTAGCTTCGATAATTTACGCGTGGGAAAGCTCGGAAGTCGGGAAATGTTGAAAACCGGGCCGACTGGTAGGCGTTCAGCATATTCTACGTTCGCCTACAATCTCATTCAGGATTTTGACCGTTCGGGACATTGTCATTTAGGGCATTGGGCGTTCAGGATTTTTACCTTTTTGGACATTACTGGTTCTGAATTTTGACCCCAACTCGAAACACAACCAACAACACCATTGCACACCTCGGAGATTTCGTTGCTACATCTTCCTTCAAAGGTTTTGCTTTTCTCGCCATTTCTTGCATCGCCGCTTCGAATTGAATCATGTTTCTGCTATGGGGAAGTCTTCTTTGCTGCTTTCGGACTTGATCGAGTTCGTAGGTCAAATAGGGCTTCATACTCTTCGAGCAGGGCAACGCCGGAGCTCGGTAGTGAGCGCCTTCTTCCATTTTCATCACGACATTCGCGTCGCACGATATGCATTGCACGTCCCTGCATAATGACAACACAAAAAAATGCAGAAGATACGTTTATTTTCGCCTGATTGTTTTTTCAGGTCGATTAAGTGAACGTGTCTGCTATATTGATGACGTATTGATTGGAGCATGAACGTTTATAATGATGTCGAAAAACATATGTCTTGGCTGGTTTTTTACTTTCTCTCAAAGAAAGCTACTCAACGGCCGGACATTTATATCATAAGATTCTCGTGTTTGGAAGGCTTTTGTGAAAAAGTATTTTCTAGACCTTAAAACGAGCTTTCCTCAAAAAGCCATTTCGTTCTTGTTTTATTTATAAAATACTAACGAAAAATTGGGCAAAGAGCCTCAAAATTGTTTAAATACATAATTGCTATTACCCCGAAAAAAATACTTCCATTGAGCTCGAGTATGACTCTTCTAAAACGATCAACAATCATCCGTTTTGATTTTAGATCATTTTTTTGGAAAATATTCTGCCTTCCAAAGAAAAGGACCATCAGGAGAAACACGACAATTCTGCAATTTTGTGATATTTTTATTTAACAAGATATGGAGGCTTCTTTGATAAATGCACCAAACGCTTCGAAAAAGAAATCATCAATATCTTTATTCGTTAAGTCAGAAAAAATATTGAAAAACGTATCGTAGGACGACGTAACGCTAGTAAAGTTTATTGAATTTTTAGAAAAACATAACGATGTCTACATCCGAATTCCAACGTCAACCTTTTTTTTTTCCATTTTCCAATGATCGTAAAAACTTGCCTCAACATTTTTTTAGTTCCGGCCGCTTCATTTTCCTGACGCATTCCCGCCAAAGCTTTGAGCTTTTCCTGCAGTACCTTCAGCCGATCGTCGACGAATTCTTTGAGCGGTGAAATCTCGATCTTGTCGAGTTTGCCCTCGATTTCACGCTGAACCGCATCCAATGCTTGCTGCCATATGGATTCTTGCTGACTGAGCTTTGTTATGGCATCTTCGAGACCCCGGGCGAGATCGTCACAGGCGGCATCGAAATGATCGTGCGACACCTTCCGATTCACGGCACGAGCATCGGCTTTATCAGCCAGAGCGTCTTCGAGATCTTCTTTGTCAGCTTTTACCACTTTCAAAAGTTCTATTTGTTCGATCAGAGCCTGAATCGCATGAGTAATTTCTTATCAGCGTGATAGTCATTTTGGACAAGGATTATTCACGATCTATACTGAAAAAAAGTGTCAAGGACTAAAAAAAAATCATTTCATGTTCTAGTGATCTAAGCATCGAGTGTGTCTGATCTGTGATTAATTAGGATGACTACGAATTTTCAGTAACGCTAATAAATGTTCCCTTAATGTATGCTATATTGAAACAAATATCCCAATGTGACAGAACTTTTATATACGGTCGAGTGGGTTGGGCTCAAAATTCGGAACAAGCAATCTTCGGAAAGGCCAAAATTCGGAACGCGAAATGTTTGGAACGACAATGCTCGGAACAGTCAAGATTCTGAATATGTAGAGTAAGATCGTGTTAAATCGCCAGCGGGTAAGATAACCATTTGAGGCTCATATTTGAACCAATTGATATAACGAGTAGCCGTTTATAAGGTAAGTCGTGGTCAATAATGCGCAACTTTTGTATTTGGTTAGGCTGCCGCATCTGCATTTTGACAATTTTTACAGCGACATAAGCATTTTGAGCGATATGAAAAAAAAATTCTGTCTTTAGGTGGTTGGTCAAAGTTGTAAAAATTGGGATTTAAAGAATTCGGTAATTGTTTTCCTGGAACAGCAATTCGTGATTAACCCGAATCACAGAACGATTTTCCGATCTTTGCGTTTGTTTTCGGATCACGTGACTTTTGCGAAAAACAGTGCGTGGAGTTAAATGACCAGGCAACCGGTGGGTTAAGAATGCCAAGCGTCCCCGCAACGTTGAAGCGCGTCCAAGGAAATAATAATTAGTTCCCTAGCAAAGACAAATATCTGCGGCAGCTGAGCGAGCTGAGGACATTTTTTTTAAGTTATCAGGGCAAGAAATCGGACCCGACAGAACAATAGTCTCCTCTCGCCGCCCCAAACGTCATCATCCCAAAAGAGATGTTTACGTTGAACCTAGCCAGGACCACAGCGATAATTAATGCTGGAAATTATTTTTTCAAATCTTTCAAAAGATCAACACAATAAGTTATGAATGATAAAAAATGTTAAAACAAGTTCGTATTTCAATTTGTCCCGAAAAGAATCCCTTGTAAAAAAACCACTTTGAAATTTTTTTTCAATTGGAGGCACTCAATAATAAGTAAAAGTTACGTAGAAATTTTCTGAATAAATTTTGTAGCCAAAGATTAATACTTTCAGAAAAAAATTGATTTTTGAGAATATTTTGATAAATGCAGGTTTCAGAAACGAGAAAGCCTGAAACTGCGGAATACTAACGTCCGTATGAACACCACGATTATCTTGTTCTTCAATAAGTCGCGTTGCAGTGTTATTAATTTTCTCCATGTCCGTTTGAATGACCTGAACTTTGGCGACCAAATCACCGATTTCGGAAGTTCCATCCACACCAAGCTCGCTGTTGATTCTCTCACTAATGCGTGTCATTTCTTTCTCGAGTGCCACAATCCTCATGTTCAAGTGATTCAGTGAATCCGAGTGAGAATCTTCATTCCCAACAGTTTCCACAATCTCAGGACTTTTTGGGTCGCGACCATCCGCAAGCGCTACGTGACTCGAGCTTGCAGTTCGATCCTTCACTCGCAACTCTCGAACCACGGATGATCCGGATGCTGCTCTTATACTTGCCACACTCGATTCAACGAACGCAGCATCCTTAACAGTCGGTACGGTGCCTGCGATTTGAGGTGCAGTGGAACCGGCTACGAGAGTCGATTTACTTGAATTATCAATTTTGGATCTCAGATTATAAATTCCCGTGCGCGTTATGTCGGGACTCGTGACAACGCCATCAATTTTTATTTTCAAATCTTCCACATTCTTTTGCACTATCGTCATCTCACTTTTTAATGCCTTCATATCGACCTTGAGCTCACCCAAGTCGACGCCTCCTGGATAAATGAAAATATCAAATTTTTTCATTGATGTTAAATTCAATTATTAATAATTAACTATTTATGTTTTTCAGTATTCTCAATTGAATTTTTGCAAAATGATAAAGCATTAGCTCCTTCATTATTTGAATAAATTTTGAGTATCAACTTTTGAGTCTGTAACATCTTCAATTATCGAGATGAAGTTAGCTCCGAAAAAAATGCACCCCTCTTTTTCACTCTGCTCAAAGAATTTATCATACGATGATACGACGCGTGCATCTTAATTTTTTACATAGACTCTTAATGCCAAGTTTTACGTCTGTAACATCTGCGGCTGGTAAATTATACAAGAACGGACACACTTAGGGATGGAACCATAGAAAATCCTTCCCTAGTGCGCGTCTACAATAATAGAGCTGCGTACTCTACTAGCAGATCGGAACACCGACGAAAGCACCAGGGATCACTGAGTACTTTTCGAACATTTTAAGTACCGGAATTTTGGCCGAAAGCTCCGAAAAATCACCTAACATTTTGAATAACAGTGCTTTTCCACAACTTTTAGGTCGAAATCACCACAAAAAGCACCTGAAAATCAAATTCTCGGTGCTTTTTCAATGCTTTCGGCCATAATTCCAGTCCTTTTAATGTTCAAAAAGCACTCAATGCTTACCAATGCTTTTTCGGTAGCCGCCTTTGATCATTCGGTATTTTTTTCGGTGCACGAACCTGCTAGGGAAGCTTTCAAATTTCACATTCATAGATCAAACGGCTTGAGCCGGGCCCTCATAACTCATTCAATCAGACATGAATCTTTCGTTTATACATAAAAATTACACAAACGCACCAATAACACTCCGTCTTGCCGAAGTCAGTGACATTTTTTTCATAGCTCCACCATTCGTAGCCTTATCATTGAATGGATAATTTGCATCAATCTTTTCGACATTCTGCTCGCTAGCTGGAGCATCAATATTTTCTATTGTCTCAAGTGCGTCGTCCGCTTCTCTTGGAGTCGTCTTCGGTAATGTAGCCCTGGACGAGCCATGTGATTTTTCCAATGGTGTCTCAGCAACGCTTGCGTTCGTAGTTTCACGAATCTCTTCTTCATTGCGACTAACTCCAGCATCTTTCAGTCTAGAAACATCTCCACCCAGATAGGCAACATGATTTTCCAGCTCGACCATTCGTTCCTCCAAGTGCGTCAATTCCTCGGCAATGTTACCGCCACCAACGACCCCGATGTTGTCGCTTTTGATCAGGTCTTGGACCATCGTCGTCAGCTTCTCTATGCCTTGCTCACTGGCGTCCAATCTCTTGCTCACGCTTATACCGTGCCACATGTCGCTCAATGGATCGCCTGTGTTGCTCTTAACACGTTCGATCATTTCCGAATTGTTCGCAAGCTCGTTGAGTGCCATGAACTTTTGCTCAAGCTCCCTGACGGAATTCTCCAGTCGCTTGAATCCCAATGCGGTAGGTGTCGTTCCGTTTATCACGGGTTCGACGAAGATGACGGATTGACGTTTACCGTCCAATCCAGAAGAACCAATTTGTTGCTTCAGGCCACTGGTCTTTTGGGCTACTTTCGTTCCCCGTCCACCGTCCAAAGTCGTTTCGGAGCCTGGATGACGAATATCACGGTTTTATGAAGTGTCAGAATCACATTGTTATTACACGACATTAACGACCCTCTTTTCCCGAATTTCCTCGAGCCGTCGTTGGGGCACTGGCTGCCGACTTTCCGACTTTTCCTGGGCTTCCCGATTCCGTGTACACATCGGCGTTCATCCCCGTTTCACTCCTTCGAGTGCGTTGCATCGTGTTTCCGGACGCGTCGATGATATTGTACTCGTGAAGCTCGAGACTGGGTCCACCCTTTGTCGTACTTATTATACTCTGGAGAATTTTATTGAAAATTTTTTTTTTTATTACTACATAATTGTTTGCAATTGTTTTACTGGTGATCACAGAGTGGATTGGGTGACTGATTTCTGATGACTGTTGATAACAAGTTTTGAAAAAATATCGTTAACTGCTTTCGGAATAGCTGTGAGGACGACCTATGGGCTTGCACAAGATGGATTGGGCTTGAAATTCGGGACGAAAAACGTTCGGAAAATACAAAATTTAGAACGACAGTGCTAGGAACGGTCAAGATTCGGAATATGTATACATACGGTATACTTGGCGTACCTAGTTCGCCGGCCGCGAGACCACATCGCCCGACTTTCGAGATTTCCCACGCGTAAACTATCAATGTTAGATATATGCCGTCGCGGACGTTTTTTTTGAAAATTTAATTCTCTACAAGATTGTTCATGTAAACTTTTGGTCTGTATAGCGTTGTTTAGCCAGCGTTTGGACAGGAAGATAAAAATATATTCATTGATTCAATACATTTTTATCTTCCTGTCCAAACGCTGGCTAAACAACGCTATATAAACCAAAAGTTTACATGAACAATGTTGTAGAGAATTGAATTCCCTACAAAAAAGTTCGCGACGGCATATATCTAACATTGATAGTTTACGCGCGGAAATGCTCGAAAGTCGGACAATTTAGTCTTGCGGCCGGCGGACGAGGTACGCCAACTATACCTATATCTCCGTATTCAGAATCTTGACCGTACCGAGCATTGCCGTTCCAAACATTGCGCGTTCCAATTTTGGCCTTTCCGAACATTGCTCGTTCCGAATTTCGAGCCCCACCCCACAAGACAAACGCTAATACGATTGGTTCAAACAGTGCCACTATTCCAGTTCCGATGGTGCATCCAGCCGAACTGCACTGAAATTTCGTGGACTAAAAACTACATTGAGTGTAAAACGGATTGTTGAGTGCGCAGCGGTAACGCGAGTCGCGGTACCGTTTCGACGCTCAGGAATTGTCAGTGAAGCCTAGTTGAAAGCACTTGATTCAAAATCTAACCTTTATTCGATTAGCCTCATCTCCTCGGTACTCGACCTTTGTCGATCGCAAATCTATCTGATGAAGCAGCACATGAAGGAAATTGTGAAGAATGTTCAAATTCACAGCCCCGACCTGATGAAAGAATATTTATTGTAAAAGAAAAGTCACGTTTCGGAGTTTTCTCTTCGACCCTACATAATATTGGGTTTCATATGTGTGAAGAAAGAAAATCACCGATGATATGTATAGGTACCTCGGGAGTTCCTAGAGCGAGGTCAAGCATCTGCGGTAAAGAAACCTGCAAGCTGAGGGTTTCTTGACTGGGTGAAACGCTTGGGGAGGAACGTGCCGTCTTGGCGGCCATCGCGGACGGTACGAATTTTCACGAGCATCCGATTTTCGCGTGGAGAAGTAAGAGTTCCGTTACATTTTATGGCACTTACCTGACAGTTTGTCATTTATCATTTGTTCTATCGCATGGTCGATGTTAGGCTATAGCGGCGAGACATTGAAATAACGAGTTCACATGCGGACCTAGCGATGATGATGATGACTTCACTTTACGACACCAGGCTACACTGTTGAAAAGCGTTTGTGCGACAGATTGATGCGTGCATTTCTTTCCTGTATATTTGCGGTCGCATGAAATATCACGCAAATTTTAACTCGATGACAAACATGCGTGTTTAGGCCCCACTAGACGGTTCAAATTTTTTGTTGGTATTTTTTTTCAATTTCTGAAAGATGCATGCGTTTAGAATGCTCTGGGTTTGGATCGAAATCGAGAACGAGCATGGTCCAGAAAGGTAAAAATTCCGAACGCGCAATGCTTCGAATGACAATGTCCCGAACGGAAAAATCCTACCAGTCGGCATGGTTTTCAACATTTCCTGACTTCCGAGGTTTACCACGCGTAAATTATGAAACTTAGATATATGCCATCGCTGACTTTTTTATCGGAAATTCAATTCTCCACAGCATTGTTTGTGTGAACTTTTGTTCTACACACCGTTGTTGATCCAGTGTTTGGATGGGAAGGTGAAAATAAGAGAAAAATCTGTACATTTTTACCAAACCGTCCAAACGCTGGTTGAACAACGCTAAGTATATAGAGTCTATATTGATAAATTCGATAGATTCCGATTTGACGGTTCTTGCATAGAAAATATTCGTCTTGCGATCCAATTTCGTAGTTTCAGTGGACATAATCTCTGCTATGATCGTTGAAAAACATTTAAATACTAATGAATAATCGATTTTTTCAGCGAGGTTCGAGTTACGTCAGAACCGACTAGGCGATGGCGCTGCTGGGCATACTCTGTTGCAATCGCACTCTATTGCTGTTTCAGTCGCACTCATTTCTACCTGCGACCCGCCCGAAAACCGCTGTTGTCGCTGTTGTCGCCGTGTTTTCGGCCATTTTACTGGTGTTTCGTTGGGTTATACAGGTGTTTATTATGTGTTGAGAGTTTTGCAAATTTTTAACACTCATAATTTTTTAACAAATACGGGACTCAAAGTTTCCATTTATTGTGTCCAGAAAATAAATTATTTTATGGGAATACATAATTAATGTAAGTTCCGTTAATATTTTCGACGATAACATTGAACTAGGTTATGTCACGCCGCCGATATCACATTTGTCAATCATCTTTTGTTTTATTGCAATATTCTTTGATTTGTGTTATTGAAACAGAAAAATTATCGTGTTCAATTTTATTCTTAATGATGATTATTTATTGTGTATTGTAAGTATTACATGTATATTGACTATCCATTGAAAATGAAAAGTTTTCATCTTGTACATATATGTGTAATTGAATACAATAAATATCTATGTAATAGATACATGAATATTGTTTTATTTCCAAAATAAATCAAGTACCCTGTAACATGTCATATTCTTATTCTATGCTGAATATTATTACATTTCCAATGAGCCATATACTTATACCATCGAGCTTGATTCGATATGTCACTGGGCGCTAGTGTGAGAGAGAGAGGAATAGAAAGTGTGCGAATGAGACAGAGTATGCCCAGCAGCGCCACCGCCTAGTCGGTTCTGGCGTAACTCGAACCTCGTTGGCATCATTGGAGTTTTGCCCCCTGGTCGTTAAGACTCTTCTCATGCAACAGTGAATACGCGATATAAAGTTCTAAATCCAACATTATTGATTGTCACGATTAGTGCTTTGAATATGAAGCGGATTATCGTACTTCTTATTGCAACTGTCCTCACTAGTGCGGTATCAGTATGGGCTTATTCGGAAGGCCAATGGACCAACGAAAAGCACTGTGCGTGCATAAACAAAGATTGCGGTTGTTGCGAATATCTCAATTTTCCTGAAATACGCATCAACGGAACAGGTAGAAATCAATTAGATTCGTTACGAAAATAGTACATTATGATACTAGTACAAAAAAAATGTTCTAACGAGTGTGAGTTTGCAGAAGGGGCCGAAGGCGAGTCTTGCAATCACACGAGTTCAGAAAACGTTTTTCGTACAAAAGTGTCGTACGTATTTTTATTTTACAAGGCCCGTAAATGCGGTTTGAAGCGAACGAAGTGAGCGTAAAACCGCACTTTTACGGACAGCGTGACAAACGTTTTTTTCGAAAAATGTTTTTGCACTAGTATCATAATGTACTATTTTAAAACCTGATTTGGCGGTGACACGAATATATAGCGCATCGCTGCGACGCATGGAAGGTAACGATTTACCGACCGTACAATCGTTAATTCTGATCAATACGGTGCAGATTGTGATGAGAGTGGCACAGGTTTCATAGGAAAGAGCCAATCAAGGCTTAAGGTAGTAACGCACATAGGAGACTTTACCGTCCGATTTTCATGAAACTTGGCATACTTATGGGTATTGATGAGAAAAAGGCCCAGTTAAATTTTTATGGCCCTCCGGAGCACGAGAAAAAAGATATCAACACTTTAATTTTTTCACGTTTAACATTGAGCCTTATGGAAAAACACGCTAAATTTGATATAATACAAAAAGTTGCCGTCAGATTTTAATGAAAACACTTCGAGCTGCAAGTTTAATATTCGGGCAACATTTTGGGCACTTGACCGTAAAGATCAACAGACTGTGACGAGAATAATAAGCAAATAAACATCGGAAAATATCGTCTCTCTCTCTTTCTCTCTAATCGACATCATACCACGCGTCTTTGTCACACACAGGTACTACGTAACTCATTTGGAGATGGTATAGCTTTAGGCTTGCTTTGACTCTTACGGTTTGTGCGTTACTACCTTAAGAAGAAAAATAGTGCAGATTGTCGTCACTATCGTGCGGCGCTCCATCGCGTAAACACTGCCGGTGCCAATAATGCATGTATGCATTCGCATGGGCAGGTAATATCTCGATGACGTCACAATGACACCGGTCACCGTGAACGTTTTGTTCATTTTTCTTATGTATAGAACCGATATATTTTTTACGTGCCACCGAAATGAATTTGACATTATTTGGGACGATACAGTGGAATGATCATTCAGTGTTTTACATTGATGAGGATTCGTGAATTTCATCTTGTGATATATAACCTCATTTTTCCACATCATTGAGTAAATAAGGGCGTATTTTTCTAGTTTTACTAATAAGAATATCATAACAAATTTTCATGCTCTGGATATTCATCGATTTTTTTTCCTCATATATATATACATTTTTTTTTCCCATGTTGGATTTCGACGTCTCATTTTGTTCTTCACAAATTACATTTTTGAATGAATGTGGGGATTTCAGATGCGAGGTTAAATGAATATATGGTAACTTATTATTCAACTGTTTATTCATAAAATTACAGAAAACTTATTTTTTATTCACATTATAGGTTACCCCAATGTCGACAGAGCGTAGAAAAAAAAATCCCACACATCTGAGAAGGAAATGAGATGTTGAAATTTAAAATCTCTTGAGACGTATGGTCCGGAAGCTGCGACAAGTGAACAATTTTTTAAATTAAACTCAGGGTGTTCAGATACTTTATATGGCTAAAAAAAAATTTGAAAAGGTAGCTGAGTATAGGTATTTTGTTAGGGTGGAATATAGCTAAAATTTCAAGTATTTTCATAGCCATATGGAATTTCTAAATGCTGTGAGATTTATCACAAAATTTCTCACTTGTTGTAGCTTTCGGACCATACGACTCAACGTATTTTTAATTCTGACTTTTCATTTTCTTCATAACAGAGCTCGGCCTCAAACGAGTGTGGGATTTTTCTTCTATGCTCTCTGGACATTGTGGCGACCTATAATGTGAATAAAAATCAATACTTCTGTGAATCATCGAATAAACAGTTGAATAATAGGTTACCATAAATTCATATTACCTCGCATCCCAAATTCCCATACTCATCCAAGAGTGTAGTCCGTTACGAATAAAATGAGACATTGAAATCCAAAATTCGTTCAGTATTGCGGCCCGAAAGCTACGACAAGCGAAGAAAAATGTAGTATCGAGAAACGAATTACAAAAATAAAATTCCGAAAAATTCACCTCCCTGAACTATTTTATTTACGATACTTCTTTCCTGTTTTTGATTTTACTCGATCTCGGGGGATATTTTTCCTTTCCTTCGAGGAAAAATGACCCAAAAACAAGAAAAAAAAATTGAAATTTGACAAAATTGATGCATATCCAGAAAATGAAAATTTGTTATTAGATTCTTATTCCTAAAACTAGAAAAATATATTTTACTGGATGATGTGAAAAATCGAGGTTATGTATCCCAAGATGAAATTTAGATATCCTCGTCAATGTAAACCAGCGAATGATAATTCCGATGTATCGCCGAAAAATATATTTTCGGCTTCAATGGCACACAATGACTGTATCCAATTCACATAAAAACATAACAAAAAGTTTACAGTGATACAGTGACCGGTGGTATTGTAACTTTTTCGACATATTCCATGCCGATGCGAATGCATACGTGCATTCGCAATCGGCTGTGCTTACGCGATGGCGCATCGATCGATAGCGGCGAGAATCTGCACTATATTTGATGGAAGTATGTAACTATCGTACAGTCGGTAAGTCGTTATCTCTGTGCGCGGCAGCGTTGCAGTCACGGTCTTATATACAGGTCTGGAAACGAGTCCTATTTGGTAGGCATCGTATACGGCTTCACTATATAGTTTCCATTTTTCGCCACCACAGGGCACTGACATCGGAGTGTGTAAACAAGGACAGACTCTTTTGTGAGAGGGACAGGCAGAGTAGCTTCTGTCTCTGTCACTCTTCTGAGTGAAGTGCATGGCCGTCGATTTAACCTCTAGCTTATCGTATAAAAAACAATAATAAACTTCGATTGCAGCAACGCATGTGGCTGCGAACGGAAATAATAGCGGCTACTGTTGATGTGCCTCACAGCATCAGTGAAATACGGGCTTCGTTTTTAGACCTGTATATAAGATCGTGGTTGCAGTCGTTGCAGTACACATCTTGGTCGCCAGCGCTGGCTTCGCCATATAAAACCGCGCCAACTTCAAAAATATTAACGACATTGAAGAAATATTCTTTTTCGGCATAAGCCAAGTATGAAAAATTTCAATAGTAAATAATCGAAAGATTGATTTTTCGCAAAAGAGGTTTGATTCTTTTTAAAGGTAGGCAACCTCTATTAGCATTTCGGAGAAAACTAATTTTTTTTCAAATTTAGACGAATAAAAAAAAATATTGGGAACCTGATACCCGCTCGAATTTTATGAAAAAGTTTATCAATCTTGTTAAAGTATCCGGGAAAAAAATGTCATCCGACTATAATAACGGGGAAATTGGCGATCCGTATGAAACGAGAAATCGAGTTCTGCGCATGTCGAGTAACCTCGTTGAAAAAGTCGGCTCTAGAGTAGACTCGAACGGGTTTCTGAACGGCGCGAGTTGACTATAGTTGACTAAACGTAAGGCGGATCGGTCCATAAACCCGTAATCGATCTTATTAATTTCGTGCCACGTACTCACCTCTTTTTTTCGTGTATAATTGCAGTTTGCACGAACTTCACTTACCTGTCCAAGGACTACGGAATATCGGTCACCGCAACCTACAATACCTACACGTTCTTCAACGAGACTGTTTCTGGTAAGTCTATGACCTTAAGTACCCTCCATAAGAAAGTTCCTCGTCAGATTTTCATGGAACTTGGCATACTTATAGGTATTGATAAGAAAAAGGTTCGGTTAAATTTTTATGGCTTTCCGAAGCGCGAGAAAAAATATATCAACACTTTTATTTTCACACGTTTAACATGGAGTCTTATGGAAAATCACGCACAATTTGATATTATACAAAAAGTCCTCGTCAGATTTTAATGAAAACACTTCATCTGCAAGTTGAATATTCGGAGAACATTTTGGGCACTTGAAAGTAGAGATCAGGAGACTGTGATGATAATAATAAGCAAATAAACATAGGAAAAATACAGTTTATACGAGGAGTTGGTCGTGATCCAGTAGACATGGCAACGTTGCGCGTTTGTTTCCCATCTTCTCTCTCTCTTTCTCTCTCTCTCTCTCTGATCGACATCATAAAACGCGACGTTGCCACATCAAAGTACTACGTACCTCAATCAGGAGACGGTACATCTTAAGCTTGCCTTGACTCTTACAGTATTTAGAATACTACCTTAACTGTGTTCCAAACAACTTTTGATACCAAAACCATACGTACACAAGTCAAATCGATAAATATATATTTGCGTAATTTTTTTCGACATACACACACATTTAATTTAACATAACCGGACACGTTTTTGCAGCGAGAAATCCGCCTCCCATATGCTTCGGAATACCGGAAATGGACAAGATACCAGCTCACGCATGCGTGCGATTTTACGATCTAAAATTTGAACCCGACGACTTTCACGGATGCGTTAAGGTGATCATAAGTATTTACCACGTGATTCGAAAGACCATCAACGTCGGGTGCTTCAATATTCCGAGATCGGTGCTCGACGATGCTTATGCAACTAACAATCACAAACACGTTGTATCGACGTCGGAAGAACCGAAAAAATTGGAATACCGGAGAAACGACATACCGTCCGTTCGGATGATATAAAAAACGAGAAGTGATTTATTTTTTTTTCCTGTCGGTAAAATTTCCCACATGAAAATTAATTCAATCCGTTTATGTGCGTGTTTTTGTACCAATTTTTCAATAAAAATAATTTCACACGAAGGTGGGTCAGTTCTTTTAGTTCAGAAGAGCAATCAGCAAATTTTTCCATTCGTCACTGCAATCGCTCTGAAATCAAAGATACAGACGGAACAAATTGGAATTCTGACACAATGCGAGCCATCTTAATTCGTCCGCGAGACGAATTTTTTTGTTGCAATTATTTGGAAAGCACTTGAGAAATTTGAGTATTTGAACAGAAAAATTTTGACCGTGAGGTTAAAACTTTGGAAACAGTTTCGACGGTTCTAACTTTCGTTTTCCTCAAAATGGCATTGAGATAAAAAAATCATGCGCGTGCCTTTCAATGTGATATTTTATATTGACGATTTGAAAAATATATATAAATATAAACGCGAATGTTTGGAATATTTTTAAGTTCTTTAGTTAAGAAGGCCGATGAGCAGCCTCTTCCACTCGGCATCGCAATCGCTCTGAAATCAATAAGAAACACACGTGTTCGACGTGAAAGATCGAATAAACGAAAGCTCGATAATATTTTCGCGTACGTGAAATTTTATTGTGAAACGAAAAAAACAAAAGTGAAACGATAACAAAATGTCCGAGATTCGTGACGAGCTTCAAGGTAGTGCGTTATTACAAGCGTCTCATTAATTTAACATTGAGGGATCCGCAGATCCCCGTATTGTCAATAAACGATAATGATAACGAGTTTTGACGGTAATAAACGATAAATTAATTCAACAGAGCCAGCAGAAGCCTTTTAAAATCGTCGCTGCAGTCACTCTGGAAAAAACGTAAAAGAACGACGAGAATGTTTGAGTGCGTTATTCAATAATAAGTGAGTCATGTGGGTTCATGCAAATCGTGGTATCTTACATGTACAGGGTGTCCCGTTTGAAACAGTACATACTCGTCGGGAAAAGGGGTGACAACGAAATGGGTCGGATGAAAGTTGTAGGAAACGAAGGAGGAAACATAGTTCTGATAGAATCTATGCTCTCACAGCTTATGTTTTTATGCTACGAGCATAATGACATTTTTTTTAAATGGGAACAATACTTTTGAACCACCTGAAATTGTTCCTTTTTTCGAGACGAATTCAACGATACCCTGTGTTAAGGATTTCTCATCGATTTTTCATGAAAAAATCGATCGTATCGAATCGGAAAATTCGGTGTGCCTCACTGCGTGGAACACCGAAATCGCATCCAATATCACGTAAACCAATGTGAACTAATAATAATAATCCAAATATTAATTTACGTGATATCAGACGCGATTTAGGTGTTCCACGCAGTGAGGCACACCGAATTTACGAATCGATACGATCGATTTTTTCATGAAAAATCGATGAGAAATCCTTAACGCAGGGTATCGTTGAATTAGTCTCGAAAAAAGGAACAACTTCAGGTGGTTCAAAAGTATTGTTCCCATTTGAAAAAAACTGCCGTTATGCTTGCAGCATAAAAACATGAACTGTAAGAGTATCGACTTCATCAGCACCACCGAGTGTCCCTCTTCGAACCCAACAACTTTCATCCGAACCATTTCGTTGTCACCACTTTTCCTCACGAGTTATTCGACCGTACTGTTTCAAATGGGACACCCTGTATACGTGTCAAGGCAAGCAATGACCGAAGAACAACGCGAGTGAAGGTGTTAATTAATTCGTAAGCGTGAAAGATCGAGGAATCAGTGAGGGATTCATTCGATCGTCGTTGACTTTCATTTCAACCTTTTACTCAGGCGGGGAAAACGGAGATGAAGTAAAAAAAAAAAAAAAAACATGTACACACAAAAATATTTGTATTAATTGTTATAAACAATATTGACAAAAGAAAATTCGATAAATTTCCACCTTACATCTGAGAGATTTACTGACGACGACGAATAATTTTTTTTTTTGTTTTTCTGTTTTTTTTTCTCTTTTGGCTTCTTATTAAACACACATTGCATTATGAGAGAGTTAAACGCTTAACAGCCGACGAGGGCAAGCAATAGTCTCTTGTAGTCTCCGGATGTGTCATCCTGAAAGGTATTAGAAATTTAGGAAAAGGAAATGAACCAACGATGTGTTGAAGAATTTAAGCTAAACAATCCAGTTTTCAATAATTCATGTGTGTCTTTAATTCGTATGAAATAATGCACATTGATTTGAAATTCCATTCTGTTTTAGTCAATTTAAAATTGATGCACGAAAACAGGAAGCCAGATTGTTCATCTTATTGTAAAAAAAAAGTCGATCGATCAGGGAGATATTGTACACGATGTTCCAGAGGCATGCATTGCATTCGTTAGTCTCTCAAGGCAAATTTCACGGAAATTTATGTAAAGTATTTCAACGTAAGACTGTGACTAAGAGTTTTATCATGCGTGATTAACAATTGCGCAATGTATCATGAGAATTATTCGTCACGAGACAAATATCGTGACTAACGGAAATTTCTTGAGAAACTTTCGACTGTGAATTAACGTATGACGAATGTATGTATATGTATAATATATGTATTATTTTACTCACGTCGATATCACTGGCCAATGAGTTTCCGTACATCTGTTGATAGGCATCTTTGATGTCACCGAGATCGATCTCGGATCTCGCGACGACAATGCGAATCAACGTCGAGTCGGTCGTTCCGATTCCAGCCATAGCCTGATGCAACCTTTCGGCAAAGTATGCGGTCTTGTCGCGAGCGCATTTTACTGAAAAGATAATATTAAAATAATTGATAACAATTGAAGTTTTTTTTTTAGCGAATTACGCAATTTTCAAAAATTTCTATCGTAATATATTTTTCTCCAGTCGTCGATCAAGGCGAAACTATCACACGTTAATATGCGAGTGTTCGATACACTTGGAATTAGGAGGAAAAACATTGAAGACGCCGGCGACAGTGAAAAATAAAAACCGGTCAAAAGCGTGTTGAGTACGCACATGATAGGTTTCCTTAGCAATTCTCACTAAAATCCTCTTCAACTTTTTATGGGTTGGGGTCGAAATCCAGAACGAGCAATGTCCAGAAAGGTAAAAATCCCGAATGAGATTGTAGCGAACGTACAATATGCCTACCAGTCGTCGGGGTTTTCAACATTTTCTGACTTTCGAGCTTTCCCTAGCAGGTTCGAACACCGACGAGGCACCGTAAAAGCGCTGAGTGCTTTTCTAACGTTTAAATCACCAAGATTTTGGTCGAAAGCTCTGGAAAAGCACCGAAAAAATTTAGTGTCGGAGCCACACCAGTGTCGTGCTTTTTGTACCGACGGCAACGAAGAAGCACGACACTGCTATGACTCCAACACTAAAATTTCCGGTGTTTTTTCAGTGCTTTTGATCGAAATTTGGTGATTTAAACGTTAGAAAAGCACTCAGTGCTCACCGGTGCTTTTTCGGTGGCCGGCCTTTGTTCTTTCCGTGCTTTTTTCGGTGTGCGAACCTGCTAGGGTTCCCACGCGTCAAATTATCAAAGTTAGATATAAGCCGTCGTCGACTTATTTTATAGGAAATTCAATTCTCTACAACATTGTTCATGTGAACTTTTGGTCTATTTACTGTTGTTTATCCAGCGTTTGGATGGAAAGAAAAAATAAGAAGAAAATCAATATATATTTACCTTCGCGTCCAAACGCTGGATAAACAACGGTATTTAGACCGAAAGTTCACATAAACTATGTTGTAGAGAATTGAATTTCCTATAAAAAAAGTCAGCGACGGCTAACATCTAACTCTGATAATTTGAGCGTGGGAAAGCCCGAAAGTCGGGAAATGTCATCAGGTCATTCGAAGCATTGCGCGTTCGGAATTTTTGCCTTTCTGGACATTTCTTGGATTTCGACCCGAACCCCTTTTTACAATACTTATCGGAATAAAATGTAATATCTCAGAAAATGTACGTGTTTCGTGGTGATTTGTAGAAAATAATAGCTATTTCTTCTGGAAAAATTGGTTTGCTTTCGAAAAAGAGTTATTAGTAAATTTTCCATACCATTCAAATTATAACGATTCAACTATTTTTCGAGTCGTTATAATTTTCATTCGAACTATCAATCAAAAGCCACGTTCTGAAATATTTTTACATTTTTTCATCGATGACTCGGATATTAGAGCGCAAAGTTGTTACGAAGACTTTGAAAGCAAATATCTCGTGACCGAAGGATCATAATCAAAAGGTCCTGAAATGTTCTATTGAATTTTAGGAGACCCATTTGAAGAGACCCCGCTCAATGGGGTAATTGAGAAAAAATCTTCGAGTGCCCCTTTTCAATCTACGGAAGGTTCTTCTTTAATAACTAACCAAATTAATTGACAAATTATTTTCGTTTGGTTTTCTTACCGACGGACAGATAACCGTCCTCCAGAGATCCCGAAAATTCACGTTTGATCGCGTCTTCCAAAGTATGTCCGGCGATTCTTTCGTACTCGTGGAAAATCTTTCGAAGCTGGGGGTAGCTTTTGGTTATGAGAATGGCGTTGAAAATGCTCTCGTCGGTTCCCCACTGACCCTCGCCCGCTTGGAAGAGCCTCTCAGCGTCCTCGACGGCCGCGGCGGCATCCGTGTCCGGATCTTCGTTTCTGCTGGCCTAAATTCAGAAGAAGGAACAAAAAAAAAACCCCTATGACTGATAGTACACAGTTGTTCCCAATGAATAAAAAAATTCGAAGAGCTCACTAAATGCAATCCAAAGAAACTTACACAGGACAGGGAAACCAGAAGTCTCTTGAAGTGACCGGAACTCTCGCCAGCCAAATCGCTCTCGAGATCGTTGCCATAAACTGGAAATTCAAATGTCACGGTGTAATTGAATTTCATCGCGGCCCTCGCTCGCATCGTGAACAACGGTACAAAAAAAAATCTTCCACTTGGAAACGACCACGGTTGGCGAAGCGTCTATAACGTTGGACGTCGACCGTGACGATCGTCGAACCGTCATCGTTTTTTTCAGCAACTCAGGTATAAGATTACGCACGAACTTTCATTTTTTCTAAGATATAGTTTGGGCCAATTCTTGCAGGTGGGTCTCGAAGTTTCGAATTTTCAATGTTTCGAAAGCTCATAAGTTCGAATTTTTTTTAAATTCGAATTTTGATTTATCGAAGAATCCAATCTCCGAATTTTTTTTATTTCGACTGGTCGTGTAACGGAATTTGAAAAAAATTCGAACGATCAAATGTCCGACCGGTCGATGTATCGAAATCTCAACGATTCACAAAATAAATGTTTCGACTCGCAAATGTTTCGAACGGTCAATCCTTCGACGGATCAAAAGTTCGACGACGTATATATATATGTATAGGTATAGTGGCGTAGCAGCTCGTTCAACCGCTTGAAGATTGCAGCTCCCGCAATCTTAACGCCACTATACCTATATATATATACGTTGTCGAACTTTTGGTCCATCGAAACATTGAATCGCCGAAACATTGGCGAGTCGAATCCGTGTGAGCCGTCGAAAAATTGCGCTATCGATACATTGCATTTCGAATTTTTTTTTCTTTTCGAAACTATGACCGTTCGAAACTTTGCCCGTTCGGATTAATGGACCTTCGAAACCGTGCAAGGTCGAAACACGAAAATTCGAATTAAAAAAATGTCGAACTTATGAGCCTTCGAAACATTGAAAATTCAAAACTTCGAGATCTACCCCAAACTAATAATCATTTAACAAGGGGACCTTACGACGTTGTCATTTTTGTTTGGAGCGAGACTCTTGTCAACGAAAGATCATTACTAGGGATGTAATTTGTGAAAGTCATAAAATGCACTGTTTTTTTCCGTTTTAGAGAAAAAACGATTTGAAAAATATTTCAAATTGATAAATTTTTATATAGGAGATTCATAGCGACCATTTCAAGCAGCCGCGAGAGGTTCAGTGGTAAGGTGTGCTCGGTTAAGAACACTAACCATAATTACAGAGATATTTGAGGTGGCACGAGTTAATGCCCCACCCTGTATATGCTTCGTACAGCGACACGCCGATTGCGTTACAGTGCATAACACCTCGATTACAATGAACTGTGCTTTCTATTTATATCCGGTGACCACTGTAACTGCCAATGTTGCGACGAGTAGTAAGAAAAATGAGATATAGACGTTCAATGCCATCTGAATGATGTCGTTTTGCCGTTATTTTATTTGTTCTTGAGCTTTGTCTCTTCTCGTAATTTTTTTTTCTTCACTTTTATGCTGCTTCATAGTCAAGATTGTCTGTCCATGGTCTAATGGAGACGATTTCTACGTTACCTTCACTTCTTGAAAAGCTTGTGATTCAACTTTTAATTGAACTATCTATTCATTTAATTATTTATCATCAATAATTCTTTGTTTATTATTATTATTGCACAAAATGTTTTTGAGAAAACTTTTCTAGATACTTTTTTACATTCTTTTCTAAGCTTGAAGTGTATTTCTTAGTAGAAATACAGTTCAAGCTTGAGAAAATTTATAACGTAGAAAAAACGAAATTTGTGCTTATTTTTAATTTTGCCAAAAAAAAAATGTTTTTTGCAATTAATCAAAAACGGCTACGGCAATCTTGAAGTACTATTCAAGACCTTTCGATTCTCCACAGCGAAAGTTCATTCGTGTTATTTTGCAGTAGAGTTATTCAACTTTGAAAAAAAAAAAGAAATGTTGCAGATAAGATTTTTTCATAGATCCAAAAATATCTAAAAAAATTATCAGATTTTGTAAAATTTTCGTTCGGATATTTCTTTTTTAAAATCTGGCTTTCGATTTTCAAAAAAAGTACTTTGTACTACGTTTATAACGAAGAATATTATCAAAATTTCGTGACAGTCCGAAAAAAAAAAGTTTCGACGATGCATCACCATGGAAATAATTATACTCACGTTCTTTGTAAACCGCGGATATAGTTTTGACGCCATAATTGCTGAGCGAAGTGAGAACTTCGATAATCGCGTCCTCGTCGGTTCCAATTCCCGAAATAGCCGCGTGCAATTCACGGGCGTAATATTCGGGAAGCGGAGTCATAAGGGCAACGATGGCTTTCTCAAAATTTCCACCGAGTTCGGATTTTAATTCGGAAATGAGATCCTTGCCGTACATGGTCTTGAACTTGTCGGCTATCTCGAGACGCTGAACGATACCGCGACGCGCGAGAACGTCGATGATGGCTTGTTCGTCGGTGCCAAAACCTTTCATCGCGGTGCGCAGAAGCTCGGAGTCGGCTTCGGCATCGAAAGGATCAGCCGGGTAGACGGTCGGTGTGCACTACGACATTTTTAACAACACATTATTACTATCACATAATTATATGAAAAAATGTATTCGGTTGAATAATCGCAGCTATATGACTCATCTGACAGGTGGTGATTCATTTGTAAAATTAACGGTAAAACCGTGGTAGATATACCGGGTGTCTCATTTGAATCTTACTGATTAACTAATCTTATCTGATTTATCTCGAAAAATACGACTCCGATCAAATATTGAGTGTAATAAAACTTAAAGGGTTCGAAGGGAGACGCACAAAAATTAATTTTTTTCGGTCCAAAATCCAAAATGGCGGTGTTAAGGTGGCTTACATGTGTTTTTTTAATGGAGGCATGCGTTTTTCTTTCCACCATAAATTTTGTCGTGTGAAAACTAACAACTTTGGACTTTATTTTGGAAAAAAACTTGCTACAAAAGTTGTTAGTTTTGACATAACAAAATTTTTGGTGGAAAGAAAAAAGCATGGTTCCATTGAAAACGAAAAACAAGATTTTGAATTTTGGACGAAATTTTTTTTTTGTACGTCCCTCTTCGAACACTTTAAATTCTATTATATATAACAGAATAGTATAGATAATAAATCAGGTGTGAGATTAAAATGAGACACCCGGTACAACAAAAATGTCGTTTACGGTATTCAGAATCAATGAAATTTTGCAGCAACGTATAATTACCTGCAAATGATAGTACTGATTGGCGGCCATGATTATTCCTGTCTCTGAAACAACAATACGGATATAATTACAATGAGTAAAAAGAAAAGTTCAATGTTAACAGTCCTCAAGGTGGTTATTGCAGTATCCTAGATACCGCAAAAGTTAAAGCGAGTCAAACATATACAATGTCCTGATCGACGTACGTAGTACTTGAATGTGGCAACGTCGGGTGCTATGATGTCGATTAGAAAGAGACAACACATTCACGCGCGGAGTCTCACACCGTTGCCATGTCTACTTGCTCACGGCCAACTCCTCGTATAAGCAGTATTTTTCCGACGTTTATTTGCTTATTATTACCATCACACTCTTTGAATCTGTACTTTTAACCAGTAATGGTCACACTAGGTCCAGTGGACCAAAGGCAATTTTCTAATTGATGTAACTCATAAAATATAGTTTCAAATTGAATGTGTGGCGCCATCTGTTGTTGTTCGTAAAATATACTGATTTTCAAATAAAAAACAATATTCTTACTTTTTTTCATATCCTCAAAGTCGATTTTTAGAAGTAGCATTTAAATTGACAACTTCAATCTTCGAAATAAATATGCTTTTTGCAAAGCTCGATATTATAATATTTTTTTCTTAATAGTATACTATTTCGAGAGTACAACCTAACAAGATTTTTGGATTTATCAAAAAAATTCAAAATTTGGCGATTTTTTTAGTAAGAAAGGGTCACTAAAAAAAAATAATTCTCGCGTTTGTTTGTGAAAAACAAACTATCTTAAAAATGAAAAAAGAAATGGATTTGGAATGCAAACGGCGATTTTTATCTGCGTAGGGTCCGCTGGACCCAGTATGACCATCACGTGATTTTTTGGAGGTGTGACTATTACGCCCAAAATGTTCTCCGAATATTAAACATACGTTCTAACTTTTTTTCATTAAAATTTGAACGGTACTTTTCGTATCGTGTGAATTTGAAAGGACAAAACGTGTGATTTTCCATAAGACTCCACGTTAAACTTGTAAAAATACAAGTGTTGATATTTTTTTTCTCGCGTTCTGAAAAGCCATAAAAATGTATCTAATTTTTTTTCTTATCAATTCCTGCAGGCGTGTCAAGTTTTATAAAAATCCAAACGGTAATTCTCTCAACGAGGACACTACTTTAATTTTCTAATTTTCGTGATCGAAATATATATATACTTATATCGTCAGTCATTAAACTCGTTGAACCAGTTGGCAATAACTGTTCGGCCTTGATGGCTTCGATCGAATTCTTATCGAACACGTGATGGGAATTGAATTATTGACGGTGCGAAATCGATTTCGTATTCTACGTGGCATCATGCACGATGCTACAAAGATACTGTCGATAAGGACACGGCATGTAAATTATTCACCTGTATGTTTCATAGTGATCGTCTAAATGCTCATAATACGAATATAGCGAGTTTCCACCGGATTTCACGGACGTTTGACTGTTGACTCAAAATTTTGGTTCCATATTTTTCACATCAATTTTTGTGGAAAATAAAGGGTTTCGTTAGGACGTCATATAGCTTGTTTCCTCACGATAAACACATAAAGGCCTCTAACTTCCTCTAAGCTCAATGAGGTCTCAACATTTTTATTTCCGTTCGAGAAATTCATAAAATTATAAATTACAAAAATAAAAAAGTAGTTTTTGTTTTATGCAAATTTCAATTATTCAATTGTTTCACATGTGCAACATAATCGTGAACTTTCTTATCGTGTAAAACGTGCGTAAACAAAGATAAAACATACACGTCTTTTTTTTTCAATTTATCAGGAACAGTTGTAGAGATATATCGATTTGAATGACCAGATATGATCAATAGTCAAAAAAATTCATTTGACCGTATCTCACTAGCCGACCTTGAAATGAAACATGCTGATATACAGGTCCGTTCATTTTCCACAAACATCGATGTGAAAAAAACGTGGAACTAAAATTTTGGGAGAACTGTCAAACGTCATCAAATCCGGTGGAATCCCCCATATATACATATATATGGTAAAAGCCGCGTAAATTCAAATGGGTTAAAACCTTCATCTCTTCGGAAATGGTCGTCAATTTTTTTTCAGTTTGGGATAACTCAAAAACGTCCCCGCAATTTTTTCAAAATTTTCCTCACACTTTCTCCACGTAAAAAAATGTAAAACATGAAAAATTAAAGAAAACAGGCCAAACAAACCAGTAAATCAATAACTTTAGAATGGCATCTTTATTGTTAATATTTATTTTTCAAATTTTTAATTTTTCAAAATGTCAAAATTCATAAAAACTTTCAATACAACAATGTATTCTCTTTTCAAAAACTAAATTAAAAAATATATTATTCGTATGGAAAAATCGATATCTCGATTTCAAAAGTTTCGAAAATTAAAAATTGAAAGAAACTAAATATTAGAAGAAATATGCCATTCAAAAATTATCAAGGATTTTCATTTTTCGAATTATACAAAATACAAAAAAAATCTTCATTAATTTAAAAAAAAAAACTTAACAGTGCTTGTTATCCCTATCCCTAATTTTAATCCCTAATTTTTCATATTTTACTTCTCTTTAAGGAGAGGGAGTGGTGTAAATAAAAAAAAAGTCCGGAAATGATTTTGGGTCACCCCAAACTAAAAAAAAAACAAATTGACGACCATTTCCGAAGGAGTGAGGGTTTTGAGCCATCAGAATTGATCCGACTTTACTCATACATACACACACATATGAATTCTTGACGAGACACAAAAAAAACTGTGAAATAATTGATTCTCATCACGTGACGGACTGATGGATCAGCTTCGTGTAGCCTCTGGCATTCTCATTTGTGTGTGCGTTACAAATGTGAAGCCTGACTCACGCGATGGGACGTTAAACATATTATGCTCCCTGTTGCTGAGGTCGTCCCACTTTCATTAAGGCTCAGTGTCACACCCTAGAAATTCACTACGAAACCACAAACGAAATAGGTGCCAAACAAAATTACCAATTTCCCCATAGATCATCAAAATTGCCCAACCAGCGAAAGATCAAACACTTTTTCCCCACATTTTAACTATAACTTCAATTTCTCATTCAGAACAGGACACGTTGACAATCAATCACAAATCGCATTTGCAAAAATTATCGAAACTTTATTTTCTATTCAACTTTATCATCAACTTAACTTAACTCTATTAATTATTCAACTTTAATTTTTATACACGACCGATTGTGTGCTTAACAATAATTCCTGCCCAATGCAAAAAAAAAGTGATATTGCTCGATAAATCTTTGATTGTGCGAAAATTGTTGATTGCGCGAAATCTCCTCAATTTCCAAGAAAAACAATTTCGATAAAAATGTAAAATCGTTTGATGATAAACACCGCGTGAATTGACAGCAGTCAACGTTTTCAACAACATCAATCGATGATTATTCTTATCACACTTATTTTTTAATTTTTTTTTTTTTGGTTTGTTTGTCCAAATATGATTGAGTGAGGTACAATGTACGACGAGAATAATGGCGATAGTGATAATGTGAAATAACAATACAATGATAACAATTGTGTGTGTGTATTATCACTTACATTTGTCTTTAGGAGTTACGTGTGGCCGGATTATAATTCGAGTGTGATATTTGTTCGAGACAGATATACGCTCGCGAGTCAACGTCGAACTAAATGTTGTTCGGTAGAAAACGGGGTACCGGCTTTCTCGGGCTTGGTAGTTCGATGCTGGGCTTGGGGGAGTTTGGGAGCGGTCGACGCTGCGATCGCGATGACGTGGTAGCCGAGACCGAGAGCGGGGATAGACGACGAGGAATTTCGCATCGTTGGAGGGAGAACGTGACAACGCGGATAAGGTCGAGGAGAGGGGATGATGACGCGTTTTCCCACTCCACGACAACTACCGACTTGATTTCACTTCACGGCTATCTCGAGGCTGTGTGAGAAACCGAAGAAACCGTCACGTGATCCGTGATTCGATCGAACGACGATGCATTTTATCGTGGACGTTGAGAATACGCGTGTGGACGACGCATTTGTCCGGTGGGCGCATGCGCAACGCGCGAGGAAAATCAAAAGCTAGTGATTTCGTGGATATGACGAACCAAGATGGCGCTGATGGAATCCATTTTGTTTATGTGCGTTACGGTGTAGTACTTGGACGGAAACGTTTTCTATAAATTCGTCTTGAGTGGTTATGTATCTTGTATTTATTTCCGATTTAAATACAAAATTCTTTTTTACTCTGTATTTTTTTCTGTTTTAAATACAAAATTCTTTTTCACTCTGTATTTATTTCCGAAATGAATACAAATTTTTTTTTCATTCAGTATTTATTTCCAGAATAAATACAAAATTCTTTTTCACTCTGTATTTATTTCCGAAATAAATACAAAATTCTTTTTCACTCTGTATTTATTTCCGAAATAAATACAAAATTCTTTTTCACTCAGTATTTATTTTCGATTCAAATAACGAGTGGTTTTTCACTCAGTATTTAGACTCGACAAAATAATGAGTGAAAATTCATTCGTTATTTAAATCGAAAATAAATACTGAGTGAAAAAGAATTTTGTATTTAATTTTTTTTTAAATACATTATGCCCATCCCTGTAATTAACATCAAAGTTGAACGCTGGGTTGCTGGGTATCTGACTTTTCCACTATTTAAAACATATAGCGAGTAATTCTTTTTAGGAATTTTGCTTGAGGGGACATATATAGCGAAAAACCGCATTTTTATGCATTTTCGAAAAGAATAACTGTTCAAAAGTATTTTGTGAAAATCTCATTGAAGAATCTCGAAAATTGGCTGAGTTCTATATACATAACTAATTATAGGGCGCTCTCCCGCCAAGCCGCGGCCATCTTATTTTCTAAAATTCAAAATTCCGCCTCTTTTTATGAATCCCACATAAACATTACTCATGTGCGGAATATAGTTATAGACCTACGTATATTTCAGTGATCGATACCGTTGACTTGTGTGATTGACGGTTTGCGCTTCGTTGACGCATGCCGGCATAATTTTCTCGACAACTCAAAAACCCGTAATAATTATTCATACATTTTGACCTGAAATCGCAAGTAAGGTTTCAGAAATTACTCGTTAAGAATCTCAAACTTCTGAAAAAATAAATTCCTTGCGCTGGAAATTTTTATCAAAAAATATCAATGGATTCAAAATATCATAGGCTTTATAACTATTTGTTGAAAAATTTTCTAGCTCTTTTCGTCGCGAAATTATCGACGTCCATAAACAAAAGTAAGATTTAAGAGCCCGCCTGGTTAGTGTTCTGCAACTATCTATAAGTAAAAAAGGTACCTCAAACCTCAATCCGTAAACCGGGGTCGTTTTCGTCCTGTCGATAATCAAATGTTGTCCTAGATTGCCTCATCTTTTGTATAAAAAATATATTTAAAAAATTAATTTTTCATAATTTTATGATTGGGACTTTCAATAGGAGGCTTGAAGAACCTTCGGAAATTTTTTCAGATTTGTTGCAGCCGTTTAAATGTTTAAAAAAAAGGCAACAACGAAAACGACCCTGGTTTACTGATTGAAGGTGCCGAAAAAACGTTTACGGACTGAGGGTTAAATTATCGATGGTAATGAGGAAATATATAACTTCAAATGCTTGTATTGTAACTAGCGCAGGCGTACGATTGGCTTCATAGTGAAATTGCAACAATACATCAACGATGCTGCGATAGACCGCGCAAGCAAAAAAAAAACACGAGCACGATAGTTGTGAAATGAGGTTAAGACGAAAGTTGACTTATCTGCTGTGATGAAGTTTTGGAAATGAAAACATAAATTCAAAGAGGACTTTGGTAATAGTGAGGTGGACCCTGAGCGTCTGAAAGGTTATTTCCGTTAGGGCAATTCGAAAGAAAGGGCCGCTCGGTAAATCAGTTGTATTCCATACGATTGTTGTCATGATTTTTGCCGGACCTGCGTTGAAGTGTATCGAAGAGCGAAGCATAATGTGCGGAAGTGCTTGTATAGATAATGCGGATGACGACGATCATCGTGACGTTTGCCCATGGCTTATATGTATATAACCCGATAACGTCACAGATCACCGAATGAATCATCAGCGTCAACAGCTATAGTAATCCGTTGTACCGAGAAACCGAGGAGCGTGTTCTTCGACTGTATCCAATTGCGTAAGACACTTGTTTCCCAGCCGCTCTATTAAGGTACCCTCCATGAGAGAGTTCTCCGTCAGATTTTCATGAAACTTGGCATACTTATAGGTATTGATAAGAAAAAGATTCGGTTAAATTTTTATGGCTTTTCGGAGCGCAAGAAAAAATATATCAACACTTTTATTTTCACACGTTTAACATGGAGCCTTATGGAAAATCACGCTCAATTTGATATAATACAAAAAGTCCTCGTCAGATTTTAATGAAAACACTTGAGCTGCAAGTTGAAAATTCGGAGAACATTTTGGGCACTTGAGAGTAGAGATCAGGAGACTGTGATGATAATAATAAGCAAATAAACATGGGGAAAATACAGTTTATATGAGGAGTTGGTCGTGATCCAGTAGACATGGCAACGTTGCTCGTTTGTTTCCCATCTTCTTTCTCTCTCTCTCTCTCTCTCACTAATCGACATCATAACACGCGACGTTGTCACATCAAAGTACTACGTACCTCAATCAGGAGATGGTATATCTTAGACTTGCTTTGACTCTCACAGTTAGTAGGATACTACCTTAAAGGCATAAAGAGCACCACACAACAGTGAAATGGATGTAACGAAGATACGTTTGTCGTTGAGAATTGTTCTGTTTGCGGATTATGGATTGTATCAGGCACAATATTATAAATCGAAGATGAAACGAATCGTAGTAAAAAGAAATAGACACATTCAGTACAGGGCTTCCTGTTGGCAAGGTTCCAAGGGCATCGAAAAATCGATAAAGGATGTAGCACTCGCAGCCAGTTGAATAAAGTGAAAGTGACCCGTTTGTTACATCAAATGCAACAAAATTTCCAGCAGACACTATATACGGAGGTCACCATCACTGTGTGGCCTCCGCCCGGCTTACGTGACATCACTCGCGAGATATAGCTTATGTATTAAAGGTTTATGCACAATAAAGAGATACTACACATAGAATTATTAATAATAAGAAATTCCGTATCGGTACTAGGTTTCTTTTTTTTTTATTTTGAAACAATTTGTTGAGAATATGAATGAAAATTGAAATTGGCAGCAACCATCAATTATAATGTTTCACTTGTTTTCATTCTTCATTTATTATTCAATTCGACGTCCACCTTCGCACGTACTGCATACATATATAGTTAGATGAAAAAATTGAAGAGCTGTAAAGACGTTAATTAAAAAATGCTTAAAACTTTTATAACTTCAAACTGCATTGCAAAAGTACTCATAACTCTCGATTGACATATGACGCGATATTGCTGGGTCGGTAACGAAAACTGTAACGCATTATATTCGTCCACTGTTAATGTCTCAAGTAAATAATAAAATACAAGAACGGTCGATTTCAGAATTTCGTTATGCAAATTGCCATTTACTTTTTTTTAGAGAGGTTAGTTGTAGCTGGTAACAACGATTTATAATTTTTGTTACCGATCGAGCAGTAGCAGATTCGAATTATTCTCACAGATACAATTTGGTGTCCACAGCGAGATTATATTCCTCCAAAGGAACTGGATATATTCAAGGCCAGTGTAAAAGTATTTTAACAAGGACATTAAAATCATGAGATGAAAAGTTGACTAGATCATTATAGCTCGTTTTCCTTTAGAATCCATTCAATCATGTCTTTATCGCATCTGACCAACAGTCGATTGAAAATCAACCCGTAATTTTTTCTCCTAATAAAACTAAGGTTTTTCCCCCATAAAACATTAAGTTATGGTGGATTGATCGCTGGATGGAAACTTATCGAACAATGGTACAAACTGTATTCGGCTCCTCGACCGTTTCGTTACCATCGGTCGGTATTCCATACCTCGACTGTCCCCGTCGCGTTCCAAAAAATACGAAATAATGTTTGTGCTAATCTACCAAGACAACTGCCGAACAACGATCGCCCGATGAACACTGTGTATGGTTACCGAATCATCTCAATATATTTATTTTACAAATATCTTTATGATTGAACAGGTCGCTGACTGAGGGACTAATGAGTACAGTTGAATGAGTCAAACCAAGACCAACTACCAAACCCATTCAAGGTAATGTGCTACTTCTCGGTCGGTAACAAAAAACTGTAAACCATTGTTCTCGGCTAGGATTGACCATTGTCATGGGACTTGAGAACGTTTGACTTCCTTGAAAGTGTCGTTAATCAATCGTTCTTGTCTTTTATCCGAGGGCTTAATCATGACGAAGAACAATACGTTTCGCCGATTCTATGTCCCCCTATCATCCTTCGAGCGCCACGGAAAATTCAGCGTCGGAAACCTTAATGATTTCGATGGTGCCGCGAGGGCGCCACCGACCAGCCGCGCAGGCCGGAATCTTCCTTATCGACGTGGCTAAAGCGTTACGGCACGTTGCCACTGAAAAACCCGAGCCATAGACTGCGTGGCGCGACAATCGTCGTTTTTTTTTCTTCTTACCTCACCACCTATCTCATCGTCGGCCATCATTGTTACGAGTACCGTCGGTGCAAACGCAGAGAGACGTTCAACACGTGACAATTTGAACCAAAACATTCTCGGAAGTTCTCGAAGCATCGTCGCCCACCTTTCGATAATCCGTCGTAACTACGGCTAATAATATAACACGGGCCAGTCTAGTATCGTCGAGCAACCGCATTGCGTGGCAACGAACGACATTAACTCGCGTTGACCGAAAACAAATAACCGTCGATTGATTGCCGGTAAATGCACGGCTCACCCGTTATATACGACACGAGAATATCAAGAAGAGTATCAATCAAAATGTATGTCGAAGTCGAGAATAATAATAATAATAATAATAATAATAATAATAATAATAATAATAATAAATAATGATAATAAAACGGTGCGGTTCGTTTGCTGTTCAACCGCCTCGAATCAGCCGGTTTCGGGGCGGCCATAACACACCTCGCAGCCGGAAAAATTGTTTGCTCATTTTCTCGCACGCCGGGAACTGCGTTGTCGGAAAAAAAAACAAAGAAACAAAAGAAAAAGAGGTGCTCGATCATTGGCTGATGTATCTGAACCTTAGCCAATGTGAAATTGACTGAAATAGATAATGCAAAAAAAAAAAAAAAAAAAAAAAACATGAATCCCGTCGTTTTTATTGGTTCTTTTAAATATTTCATAAAATGCGATTTCGGTTGCGAGTGTGTTAATAAGCGACGGATCTTCGCTGTTCGATCGACCATTGTATGAATCGTAACTTTTCCACTCGCAAACCGTTCTCTTCTCTCGCCGGGGTAATATAACGAGCAATTATAGGCTCTGGGTTTTGTGACACGAAGATCAACGCAGCGTTGTATTGTTCGTCTCGAGCAATGAGTTTATCGATAACAATTGCTCACACTGTCAAATAACCATGACAACATATCTATTATGGTATGTGAAATGTTCATTTTTTTGTTGTTTTTATGTTCCTTTCAGTTTTTTTTTAAGTTGATTGTATGTAGGTAACGAGATACGTTTTTTGTACGTTTGTCCAGTGTGTTTTATCCAATTTGTTGATTTGTGTTGTATTTTAGTCCTTAGCCTACAATTATTTAGATTTTTGTTTTGGCCAGACCATTTTTTGTTTTTTTTTTAAATTAAGCTTTGGCGAATACGACCGAATTTTTTGTTGCTACATTCTTCAGAATTCTGCATTCTCAACTCTTGGTTCGAGTTCGACAGATGTCTACATTACCGATGTCACTGAATGGCAAAGTTATTTTTTTATTTTTATTTCTTTCGGAAATAACTGGTATTGATTTTCATTTGCTCCATCAATTCATTAATTAAGAATTGATGATATGAGCAATCGGTTTATCACGCTTTAGTCTATAACGCCTTTTTCGGCACCTTTACTCTGAATACTCGGGTCCCTTGTGCCTGGCGCTTTTTAAAAAGTACTCTTAAATGCTTTAAAAAATGTCATAGAAGTCATGAAAATTTATCGACTGTTCTAGATCGATCATTATATTACTGAAATAATCATTCGCTCAAACAATATGATAATATAAACAAATAACCATTTTGGCGCTCCTGGGTGAATAGCTACCCTTAATATTCATTGAATCATAAAACCATGTAAAATATCGACTTTTCAACTTATTAGATGTAAAATGAAATCTTCAGAATATCAAGAATACAACTGTGTACTTAACATATCCATATTCCGAATGGTTGGAGAGCAGAATATGTTTAAAATAAAACAGTTTACAAAATTGTGGATACAATTGTGTCACTTTTCCACCGTTTCTTGGCGTACAGTCACCGAGGGCGCCACCAGAGGGATAATATAGAAGCAGTGGGAGAAGGTTTTGGCAAGGCACGAGTGACCCATGTTTACAGACTAAAGGGTTAGTTTTCTGTAATTTATATTGTTTCAAGGTTTGTGCTGATCCTATACGGCCCTTTGGGTTTCAATAATCCCTTTTCATTGTGTGTGTGTGCGTTTACGTGTGAATATCCAGTCCCTCGGGCATTAACACCGAAAACAATTTTTCTGTAGTTATTATTGTTTCAATTTTGAATCACAATAAAATTTTTTACAAAAGCAAACAGGTTTGTAAATTTTCGGTTTAAATTCACGGTCCTTTCGAAGATTGTGATTGAGCAATCAAACTCGAGATCAGAATTATCGTATGCGTTGTTACGAAGGATCGCAGAGCCGGCAGGGATGCGGACGACGCCCCAAACTACCCTACGACTGCGGGGAGAAGTTGCGAACGATGAGAGGTTTACGCACGGCCGTAGCCCTCAAACACGCAATGTTTTGAACGTTCGATATTTCGATGCGTCAAGAAAGCGGCAGACTTTGTACAGACCCTGTACAGACTCGAGAACGGTTCTAGTTCTGAATTAAAGCATATATTGATGCATATAATCACCGAATGATGTTCTTTAGTCTTGAAAAGATTGAGCTCAATATCCGATCAAAGTTTACGGGAGTTAAATTGATCGATTTGATTTTTCAAAAAATTCAAAATAACTATAAAATGAAAACTTCTAAGTAAATATCAATAAAATCAACACAAATATGCTATTCAAATTTATAAAAAATATATTTGAAAAAATAAATAACAAATAAAGAAAAAATTTAAAAAACGGGCAATTATTATTTCCGGGTGCGGAACATAAATGGGGAGCCGCCAACATTTTTTTAAGCGGCACTTTTTGGGGCGAGGGCCATGCCGTTCTGGGGTCCGAGTCGAGCCTGAGCCGAGTTGCCACTGTGGCGAGGTAGGACGCCCGAACGGCACAAGATGGAGCAGAGCCGAGTTTGCACCCAGCCGAGTCGCTAGAAGTCGGCTTGGCAAAGCCGAGATGGGACCGGGGCGAGCTCGAAAAAACAGACTAGTTCACCTCTAAACGGTCACCCATCTAAGTACTGGCCGCAATAAATGCCCCTTGACTTGTTGGACCGCCGAAGCGGCGCGCGCTGAACGCACATCTGTGTCGGGGTAAAAAATGCATTACTCATCTTTTTTTTCGAATACCGGCTAAGCGACGCTATATAGAGCAAAAGTTTATACGACCAATGTAGCATCGAATTTCTCACAAAAAAAGCAACAGCGGCACAAGTGTCAAATCAATAGTTTACGCGTGGGAGAGCTTGTAAGTCGCGCGATGTGAAAAAACCGCGTGAACTGCTAGCCGCTAGATTTTGCCCGTTCGAAGCATTGCCGTTCGCAAATTTTGACCGTTCGACAGTCCGACCTTTCGCATTTTCGACAATTCTACATTGTTTGTCTCGAAATTCTTTTTTAACTGGATTAAGTTTGTCAGGATTTTTAGCCGTTTAATCATTTGTCTTTTCGGATACATTGCCGTTCCGAGATTTTGGCCGTTCCCATCATTGCCGTTCGAAAAGTTCTTTCGTGTCGAAACGTCTGTTTTTGAAGCATTTTTATTTGCTTTATTGACCGTTTGGACATTCAAACTTTCGAACTTTTACATTTCGCTACATTGTCCGTTCAGGGCAAAGAAGTTCGAAGGTTTCGACGTTCGTGAAATTTCAATTGGGGTGGAAAAAAATATCGTGCTTGTGGCCTTTTGGAATATTTATCGTTCTGAACGTTTGCCTGTCAATCATCATAGCGTTTTCCGCTTTTGTCGGTGTAAATCTATAACGCGGAGACTTGTCGAGCACGTGGTAAGCAACAGTGGTGGCGCCCTCTCGCCCCGCTAGCGCTCAGACTGAGTCGGACGAATTCAACGAACTGGCGTTTGATAATAATTTATAAAAAAAAAAAGAATTCTAAAAAATCATGTTGTCACGCGGCGGATAGTGACTTTCACGATATTACCGACATTTTCTCAATGCCGTCACGTGTCACTAAATGTTTGTCAGCAAATATTTCAGAAATCTCGCTCGAAACGTTTTCCAAAGATACGACTCGACGATTACGAAATATTCCAACCTCGACTGGGTTTCCACTCGCAATGACGTAATTGGAGCTTATTAGTCAGATTACATTAAACTCGATCGAACATCGTATCTCAGCGCGGACAGACGGACTTCAACGGAAATATGTTTTTTGATATCTCAGTTTGATTGTGAGGTTTACAATTTTTTTATCATGGATTTCAATAATCACATGTTAAGTTCACTTTACGCAAGTCGATTGATAATTATCATGTTTCACAACGCAACGAACTAAAAAAACAGACATCGTATCGATGCTACAAGCCCCAAAAAGCTTGAATGTCGAAATTAACGTGAACCCATAAATTTTGAACTCAGTCGCGTGGCCCTTCGATTTTTTTGCCTCATCAATTTTTGCCTCATCAAAAGTTGTTTTTTTCTCAAGCAAATCGCTCATAATTGCAGACTGGACTCGTAGTATTGACATTAATCGATCACATGCAAAAAAAAAAAGATGCAATTTGAAACTTGCAATTTGCTTTCTCTGAATTTTGCGTGGCGAACGAGGATTCCTTTATGAGGAAGAAAAAATGAGGGCGCTATGAGAAAGCATTTTTGCTTTGGCTATAGTTATGAAAAAATCTTTGTTCACTACCCACAATTCAGAGGAAGCAAATTGCAAGTTTCAACTTGCAACTTTTAAATCAAAAACTTGAATCCCTGTCAAATCCGAACCATTCAACCGATCTCCGCCAAATGTGATATACATTACGGCTTAATAATGTTCTATACTTTCGTAAGGTTGAAGCTCGATTGGTCAAAGTGAACGAAAGTTATGGAGACAAATTTGATTTTTAGAAAAATTCAAAATATCATAAAATCAAAACTTATCGATGGATTTGGCCCAAATGCAATACCAACGAACCTCGGGTACATATCTCTTTGTCAAGAACTATTTATACGAGTATCTAAAAATTTGCGATTGCTAAAGTGACAACGCCCTTTTTTTGGGAATTTGAAAACGACATAAAATCCGAGTCGCAGCTTGAATCATCGCGAAAATTACAGGCAAAGAAGGGATTATGGAGCTGCACATGTCTGCAAAATTTGGCGGCTGTAGCTAAAACCGTTCTCGAGTTACACACGTTTGAATTTTGAAAGGCCATTACACACAAACACACACACACATACATACATCCGGACATTTTCTACAAATGTATTTCTCGATGTTTTGGCACATTCTGAACATGGTGGGATGAAGATGTCGAAAAAAAATGTCCACCGTCACATAGCTTCCTTCATGAGAAAGCAAAAAAAGCGAAATCCAAGAGTCTGAAAACTGTTGCAGTGTTTATGCTATTGCAGTTTGACTGCGATATGCCGGTTGAAAAACGCAAAATAAAACATCAATGTCACGGTCACGCTTAGGATTATCCTAGAATGTCCCATATGGTAACGGGCTGTATTATAGTTATCATACGCAACAGTTGTTTGGCTGTAAGAGCGATAAATGTATACTTGATAAACGGGGTTTCATTCTGGAACACGTGAGTGACGCATGTGTCGAGTTCAACATTACAACCTCTTCGTGTGTGTGTGTGTGTGTATGTGTGTTCTGTATATGTAATATGTATATTATAGGGTGGTCCTTATTTAACTCAAACAAAAAATTCAGGGTCTTCACCTTTCATATGATTCGAAAATATTAAAAACTAATTTCCGTTTTTTTTCTGATTTTTCTTTCATTGCTTTGGTTTGCCTGAATTGATAGGAAAGTTGAAAAAAACTATAAAAAAATGATTTATCTCATGTTTCCGAATTAAATAATGAAAAGCTGGAAAAAAACATGTATATGGTAAAAAACTATGCCAAAAATAACACCAACCAAATTAGTAGCTGTACGGTAAACATAACCGTAAAAAATGTGACAAAAATCGCCATTGTTTTTTTTTTAAGGTGTTTCCCAGCCGGTAATAAAACTAGAAATAATATATAAGCGATTCCACGTGACTTCAGGGACTAAAAAAAATGTTTTCTAGCGATGGAGTAGATAAAAAAAAAACTAACTAAAAAAAATCTATTAATAAAATCGGTAAAATTACGCATTACCGATTACCGATCCCGCGATATAAAAAATACCAAAATTTTTTTTTTCGTATTCAGAATTTGGAGAAATTTTGAAAACTCAAATAGCGAGTGCATTTTTTGAGAAGAAAAAAAATATTTTTGCATATTTTGCCCTGAAACGGACGTTTAACTTGCTCAATAAAATCAAAAGTATTTTTTTTCTGGAAGGCCATAAAAAAGCCGCACATTTTCGTTTTTTTACAAATGTAAATACGTCAAATCCTGCCAAAGATACAGCCATTTGAATGGAAAAATGAAAAAAAAGTTAATTAACGATAAAACCGTCAGAAAAATTAAAAAAAATCGACACTCGGTGAATATATTGCAATAAAAAAACTATTTTTTTTAATTAATTGTGGAATTTTTTTTTTAATTGGCTGAAATCTCATGGAATTGCTCATGAATATTAAAAAATGATGTCGGAAGTTACTGAAAAAATGTTGGTGATTGTATAAAAATTTGAAGTTAGCGAAATAAATAATAAATTATTACAAAAATAAATAATTACAACGAACAATGTTACTTTCCTATCAAATCAGGCAAACCATGGCGATAAAAGAAAAATCGGGGAAAAAATACGGAAATTAGTTTTTCAGATTTTCGAACTATATGAAGGGTGGAGAACGTGAATTTTTTTTTTAAGAACCACCCTAATGCATAAATGTGTACAATATTCGATTGATATACTTTTACTACCGGTGTACTTGCGGTGACCACGTGTTGGGCGCGTTGCTACTTTTTATCTCCGTTATGGTCGGCTTTACCGCAACCGCGTAAGCAATTACGCAATTATGTGCGAGTAAAGTTTTGCATTCGGCCATATATCTCGTGGACTAATATTATCAACGTTTTTTTTCCACTAAAATATTATCACCAGACAGCTCGACGTGTTGAATCAATGATATTGTATGAAGATTGAAGTCCCTCGACGCGCATTCCCGATTACATTAAGACCACGATCTTTCGATGTAATCGTTAAAACTATATTTTTATTGAGTGACAAAATTGAGACGAGACATAACGTAATTGTGGGTGCAAAATATTTGTACAGAAGAAATTTGAGTCGAGTTGCCTGATTACGGCAATAGGTTGAAACCCAAAAATGACCTATGACATGGATTGGAAGCCAATAACTTCGTTGCTGAAATTTCACCATTGATAACTAATTTCAAGTTCGGATGAAGATTTTTCAATGAAATTTTGCGAATTAGTTCGATGTATAAAAATCTTCGAGTGACACAAAATTCATCCCTATCCGACAAACATAAATGATAGCCCTATGGAATCATCATCGCCTTCCTCCACCCCCGAAAATCGGAACTTTGAATAAACTATATATGATGCATTCCACATCACTTTAGCCAGGAATAAAAAATTCCACAAAAGATTTTTAAAATTGAGTTGTTTCATTGAGAAATATTCACCGAGTGCCGAAATTTCCAAAAATTTTCTGACGTTTTTTCTCGTTGATTAACGTTTTTTTTTCTTTTATTTTCCATTTAAATGGCTGTATCTTTGAAATGTTTCTGCACATTCGAAAATGTGCGTCTTTTTATGGCCTTCCGTAAAAAAAATAATTTAGATTTTATTGAACAAGTCGAACGGTCGTACAAGGGAAAAATATGTAAAAATATTTTTTTTCTCAAAGAAAGACACTTGTCATTTCATTTGAAAAAAATTCTCCGAATTGTGAATAAGAAAAACCAATTTTTGGTGATTTTTATATAATGGGATTCCTAAACACCGTGAAGTAACAGATATTTTTTTTTAATTGATATTCGATTGTAGAGTGTGGAGCACTCGCTGTTTACCAGGTTTTTGAATACATGTATTTCAAAAATTTGGTAAGCGTATATTAAGAATAATTCGGGGAAATTGAAAAAAACAAACTAACCAGTGTCTTTCGTTGAGAAAAAAAATATTTTTGCATATTTTGCCCTGAAACGGACGTTCAACTTGCTCAATAAAATCAAAAGTATTTTTTTCGGGAAGGCCATGAAAAGACGCATATTTTCGTTTTTCACAAATGTAAATACGTCAAGTCCTACCAAAGATACAGCCATTTGAATGGAAAAATAAAAAAAAAACGTTAATCAACGAGAAAAAAACGTCAGAAATTTTTTCAAATTTTCAGCACTCGGTGAATATTTTTTAATAAAATAACTCAATTTTTAAAAATTATTTGTTGAATTTTTTTTACTGGCTGAAGTGACGTGGAATGCCTCATATATGCATGTTACATGAATTAAGTTGGATAAAATAGCTATGTCAGTATATTTTACACAAGATCTCATACATTAAACTTACCGAATTCGAGATTTATCAATGTCACAATTTCTGATAACTCTGCCCGAATTTCTAAGATCAAGTTCCTGTATCTCACATTGTAATGCTCCTGTACCCAAGTGAAAAAAATTATATGTAAACAATATATGCCCAATCCCATATATAGTTTATATATAGTCTATATATATAGATTATAATATAAAATCTTACGGAGTTACATCTATAACAAGGTCGCCCTTCGTCAAAGTACGTTAAAAAAAAAAATCATCATATAACGAAAATACTATATATAGATTATATATAATTTTTTCACTTGGGTAACACATAAAAAAAGTTCAAGGTGATATCCAATTCCCTGCTAATTACTATCTCAAGTGACGTCATATCGGTTCCACCCCTTTTCCCCGATCGACTCACCAAATAGTCAATAGACCATAAGATAATGAAACGCAAATAATACAAACATCGTTGATGTATATCTGTCGTGACGTTACGGTCCAAAAATCTTCATTCGAGCATTTGACCTCAAACAGATCGACGTGTCATCCCTTAAGAAACCGATGTTTGTACACGCATGCGTAATTCGCTTGTGCGCAGGCCTCTCCGGATCTTATCTGGAAATGTTCACTTTTGTTTCCTCAAACCGGTCCAAACGTCCGTGCTTTCACTCACCCCCCTCCCCTCCCCAGGACACCCAAAATGTACAAACACAGATACAGCATGACAGTAATCGAACGACGCTTCTTACAAAAAGCGGCAATACGAGTAAACGTTGTTCTATCAGAAAATTCAACGATAACGAGATAACCCCGCACAGTTGGCCGTAAAGCTTCAGGGGGCCGGGGAGGGGGCGGGGGGAAGAAAGAGAGCAAAGGGAACGACAGAGATTTCTCGACACGAGATGAGAAAGAATAATGATAATGCGTTCACAGGGTGAGACAAGGATGAACGATTGAAGAATCGTATACGACACTCCGGGGTCGCGGCCCCCATCGATACGGGCCGCAAAATCGCACTTTGAACCAAATAGTCGTGAGGCTAACTCGAATAAACCGACGGGTTCTGAGCGTGTTCACTTCAGTGTCACTTCGGTACTACGAAACGCAACACATCGACCACACCGGGTTTTCACCGGATTTCGAACTCATAACCATTGCGAGAACATCAGCGAGAAAAAAAAAACAAAAAGATCATCGTTGATCATGGGTCTATAGTTTGACGTTTGTCACAAAAAAAAAGGAGCAACAAAAGTGTTTGGGAACTGAACGGGGGACGTTTTTCTTTTTTTTTTTTTCATTGTCGTTTCGAACGATATCGATTGATTAAGATTGAAACACAACGAGGGAGAAGCTAATGAGATACGATAATTAACGATCGAACGATAATTAGAGAGAATCGTGATATAGAGTTGTAGCTATACAATCTCATGGGATTTATCATTATACCGGAGTCTTTAATTACGAATTTAGCCTGTTGAATAATTATAGAAACACTCTCGTGGGTTATTTAAATTTGGGGCACACGTATATGATATAGATTATCGTTGAAAATACGCGGATAAGCAGATACGTTGACAGTGTCGGGGGGGAAAGGAATAACGATAGTAGGAACAAAAAATAATTACCCGGGAGAGAGAGAGAGAGAGAGAGGGAGAACGGTTTTTTTGTTTTGGACAAGCGAGATTTGTCGATTGTATTTTTACACATTGACGAGAAACTGAACGAACGAGTCGCCACGATGTCTACAGAATCGAGGAGCTTCACCTCGTCCGGAAGCATGATCGTCGTGAGCAACAGGTTGCCATTCGTGCTCAAGAGAAACGAGACCACCGGACAGTTGGAACGTAAAGCCAGGTCAGTGTTCAATAAATATGTTTTTATTTGTCTTTGCTTCGTCAAAGGAGCAGATTTTTATTTTATTAACATTATTACGATTTTAATATCAGGATGTTTGAAATATTTCGCGAAATTTTGAGAAAACTCCAGCAGAGGAGAAAAGGCATTTTTGCTCACAAAGAAAATGTTCACGAGAATAAAGCTTCCTCTCTAAGGAAGCTTTGTTTTCTTGAAATTTTTTTTTTCGAGAGGTTTATGAAAACGTGTTCAGAATGGACGAAAACTTCTAGAAATCACATTTAGAAAAAATGTCAAGATGTATGTGTGTGTGTGTATGTATGTATGGGTGTAGCATTGGTTTAACGTTCTAAAATTTGGTTTCAAAGTTGCACTATCATCGAAAGAGGTTTCGTGTTGATCCATCCAGACGTTCAGATTTTATACGAATTGGAATTTTTTAATTTCGAAATGAATTGCCCCATATATATTGATTTCGACTCACATCACACTCACGGTAAAATATTTTCGCATTATTCATAATTTTTCGATGTTGTTGTTACTTTACGTCACATCCTTGTGGGCGTTTTATAGATTCCTATGGGTTCACAAAAAAAACCAGCTTGGTATTGAATTTAGGCAAAATGCATCCTGACGTTCAGATTTAATACGATTTCCAATTTTTAAGATTTGACATGGAATTTCCCATATATTTATTCCGGATTCGATGTATTTACGAGCGGATTTTATATGAAAACAAAGATGCAAAGTAGAACCTTGCAAATTGCTTCCTGATAATTTTGTACCGTTTTTAAATTATTAAGGAGTAAAGTAAAAACTTGCTCATGGCTTCCTCATCATTTTATACATTTGCTGAAGCTTCCTCTGTGAGGAAGCCAAAATTGATCGACACAGAGTTCCTCATAGAGGAATCTTTGGCAAATGTGTAAAATGATGAGAAAGCGATGAGCAAGGTTCTACTTTCCATCTTAATGATTTAAAAACGGTGTAAAATTATGAGGAAGCAATGTGCAAGGTGCTACTTTGCATCCTTGTTTTTATTTGTCAACGCTAGAATTGATAACAATTTTGGAACGAATATCAAAAACTCGACGAGTTCGCGTACGCAACAATGTTTGAGCCATTTCTTCATTATAATAAACGGAAAATCATGTATCAGATGTTTGAACTTGAATTGTTACAACTTGAGTTTATGATAAAACTGATAACATAGTTCTGGATTGACATCAGCTGATCAATAGACTGCAATTTTGTCGACCAAGTTGAACTGCAAAACCTCTTCACTCGATAAATTAGCTTTTCTCGAAACTCTGAAATGAAATTTTTGTAGTGATTGCGATTACTATTTTCATTTGGATATAAAAAAAAAGTTTAAGAATTAATGTTGCACAACGCTTTCAAGTTTTTTTTTCGTTTGTACCAAACGCTTTCTGAAAAAGAAATATAATAATTCACAAAAAAATTTCATGCAGAAAATTATGTGAATCAATGATAAATGAAAACAAAGAAAGCAAAGTTGAAGCTTTTATTTCGCAATATTTTTCTCATGATCGGTACCCTCACGTTGCTTCACGACATCACAGAAGAGTCGCGTCATACGATGCATGGCCTTTATCAAAACTCAGGTGTACACGCGGTTTTTCTTATCTAACGGAGCTCTCTACCCTTACCGCATCCTTATCTTTTTATTGTATATGCACTTTTTTTCGTTGTACATTCGAGGCATTTTACTAAACACTCTGGTTCAAGGTCAAAAACCAAATTAGATATTTATCCGAGTGGCAGATTTTATATTTACAGTTATTCGTCGTTGTTATTATTGCAAATGCATTGCAACAAGCAATAAAAAAATGTCACGGACTTTATGAAAGTTAAAAATGTTATTAAAGTTGATTGTAATTATTTCTACATTGTTTCATTTGGAAATCTATGATCATCGTTATCGTATTTCAATTGAACTTGCATACGACATGAAAAATATAAATTAAACATTAATTGATTGATTTTCAGAACAATTCATTGTTCAATTAGATTACAAATTTTATTACTGAAATTTAATTAGTAAATACTTCATCGGCTGACATTTAAACTTCGTTCCAAAATTGATAAACGGTTATATTCAGTTTTTAAGTAGGTCACTGATTGATGGTTTTAGTGTGATTACTATTGTTATTTCAGCCAGTCATGTGTTGCAAAAGCGAATTTCCCAGAGTATTTTTGACTTCTGGCATCAGTTTTGTATAAATTCTACTGATCCATAAATTCTATTAATGGTCCCAATAATTATTTTTCCTTTTTTTCTCAAAAAATTTGTAGATTTGTCTATAATTTGTAAATTTGTCTATTAATATTTGTAGTCTGCAACTCATTTTATCCACATGAAAACTTTGTCAAAACTTTGAACGCGTTTATCACGAAATGACATTTTAAAATCGGTAGGCAAGATATCTCGAGGTCCAATGGACCAATTATGCTCAATTTCGGAGGGTTTCTGTAAAAAATCATTCTCTTGAGAGTAAGGAAAGCTTTTAAAAAAAAAATGTTCTTGTTTTATTCATAAAAAACGAACGAAAAATGGGGTCAAAAACGTAAAAAAAAACTCTCAAATACCTGCTATTGGCTTCGAAAAAAAATCCTTTGCTTACTCTCGAGATTAACTCTTCTAAAACGATATGCAATCACCCGTTTTGATTTAAGACCCTTATTTTGGAAAATATCGTGACTACCGCAAAAAAAAAAAATGCCGCCCGGAGAACCAGTAATAACTCCGCGATTTTGTCATATTTTTACTTGAAAATTTTATTGAACCTTCTTTAATAAATGCACTTAACTTAAAAAAAAAAGATATCTTCAATGACTTTATTCGTTTAGTCAGAAAAAATAATTGAATTTTGGGGCCATAATGCTATACACACGTCCGCTTAATAAAACCATATCATCACCCGTTTCATAAAAGTTACGTTGAACTCCCGCAGTGTTGGGCGTCCTCATTTAACGGACCAAACGATAAAAGTGTTGAAAAAAAAAACTGGAGCAAACACGACGCCCAAGGGGCACGCGCTTAAGGGGTTATCGCTATTAAATATCGTCGAGCATTCGATCGTCTTTCTCGGAAAAACAGCTAAAACGTCTTAATAAACGGATACCACCTCCTACCGAAGGCGAACGATCGCAGAATAACAAACAAAACAAAAAAAAAACAACAAAGACGAAACATGTTGATAGAATATTATTGAGAGTTATGATCGAATGGTCACACAATGATTGAATTTATTTGAGTCGAGACAGTTGCGAATGAAGTTGCCTATATCAATTAATCGAGTCTTTCGAAAAGTGTTGAAAACCTCACGATTCAAAGGAAGAAACAAGGATGCAAAGTAGAACCTTGCTTTCTCATAATTTTACACATTTACCAAAAATTCCTCTATGAGGAACTTCGTGTCGATCAATTTTGGCTTCCTCATAGAGGAAGCTTCGGCAAATATGTAAAGTGATGAGAAAGCCATGAGCAAGGTTCTACTTTGCATTTTGATAATTCAAAAAACGGTACAAAATTATGAGGATGCAATGTGCAAGGTTCTACTTTGCATCCTTGTTTTCATATGAAACCCGCTCGTTAATACATCGAGTCCGGAATAAATATATGGGAAACTCTATGTCAAATCTAAAAAATTGAAAATCGTATTAAATCTGAACGTCAGGATGCATTTGGATGAATCTATAAAAGGCCCACAAGGATGCGACGTGAAATAACGACAACATTGAAAAATCATGAATAATGCGAAAAAATTTTATCGTGAGTGTGATGTGAGTCGAAATCAATATATATGAGGCAATTCATTCCAAATTTAAAAAATTCGAATTCGCATAAAATTTGAACGTCCAAATGGAATTTGCTCAAATTCAATACGAAACCTCTTTCGATGAGAGTGCAACTTTGTACCACATTTTAGCCAGATATCTAAGAGATTGCGCAAGCTATAGAGCGTACGACACTATTTGACCAATTTCAAAATTCTCTAAAAACAAAAGCACTGTATGGATTTTGCTCAAATGCAGTACCAAGCATTTTCCTGTGATAGTGAAACATTCTACTCCATTTGAGCCCGATATTTCAAAAATTGTGCGAGCAAGAGGCCGCAAATCGATGTTTGAAGAATTTCAAAATCACGTGAAAACAAACAAAAAAACTGCATGGATTTTTCAAAAAATTGAATGAAGCTGAATTAAGTGAAGCCCCTGGAACTCTCCACATGTGTAATAATTTTCAGCTTGATATCTCAAGCCGTTCTCAAGTGGACATACACACACACACATCCGGACATTTTTTCTAAATGTGATTTTTAGGCATTTTGGAACATTCTGAACACGTTTTCATGGAAATCTGAAAAAAAAAATGTTATTCACCATAACAAAGCTTCCGCTATAACGCATCAATACAAGTTCAAGTTGTAATAATGATACGAAGAAAATTTGAGAAATCTTAGTCCATGCGTGTAGCTTCGGATAGGGGAGGGAAAAAAAAGTGGATACCATCGAATAGTTTAGTGGGTGGTCGTGTTACGTATTTTCCGAGTGCGTGCCATCTGCTGACGCGAAACGTAATCTAAAATCACGGGTTAACGCAGAGTCATGTCTAGAACGGTTCCTCGCTTTCTTCGTCCCTCCTCGAACGAACAACCACGACCACCGCACTCGTCGAGCAGATAATCTCCTAACGACCCCGGCACCTACGCGGAATCTGACCGATTATGAGTATCACGCTATGCCCTGTACGGCACCCTCTTGGTACTGATTCACAATTGTTTGCCAACATGGATAACCGTTGAACGCTTCGGGTTTGTCGAATGCAATAGAAGTTTGGAATCTTATGAAAATCAAAAGATTTTCACACTTTATCCAAATTATACCGTTCGAGGCACCGAAGAATAACGAGCTGGGCTCGAAATTCGGAACGCGCAATGTTCGGAATGTCAACATTCAGAATACGTATATATAGGTATAGTTTCATACGTCGTTCGTCGGCCGCGAGACTACATTGCCCGACTTTCGAGCTTTCCCACGCGTAAACCATCAATGTGAGATATATGCCGTCGCGGACTTTTTTTGTAGGAAATTCAATTCTCTACGACATTGTTCATATGAACTTTTGGTCTATATAGCGTTGTTCAGCCAGCGTTTGGACATGAAGATAAAAATATATTTATTGATTCGATACATTTTTCTCTTCCTGTACAAACGCTGGCTGAACAACGCTATATAGACCAAAAGTTCACATGAACAATGTTGTAGAGAATTAAATTTTCTACAAAAAAGTCCGCGACGGCATGTATCTAACGTTGATAGTTTATGCGTGGGAAAGCTCGAAAGTCGGTCAATGTAGTCTCGCGGCGACGAACGCGGTACGCAACTATATCTATATATACGTTTTCCGAATCTTGACCGTTTCAATCATATTGTCGTTCCAAATATTGCGCGTTCCGAATTTTGGCCTTTCCGAACATTGCTCGTTCCGAATTTCGAGGTCAACCCCATTGTTAGTCGAATTGTTTTAGTCGGATTTTCCGTAGACGAACAATATGATGGTCTAATTAAAATTGTGCCAATCCACCACTATACAATCTACAATTTGGCGATTAGAAAAAAAATGTATCATAAACAATGGTGCTGTTCATGAACCATGTTCGTTCGCTGTCTCGACGATGCTTTGTCCATTGTCTCGCCTCCATCGTTCGACAGTTCAACGATGGAGTAATTCAAGGCCGATAGAGTTTAGAAATAATTGACTAGTTCCGTGTGCACTTAACTGGATTTCTCATTCGCGAGGCTGGACATGCCAACGATCAGCGTTACCACTTAACCGGCAGCCATATCAAACTGCACGATTGTTGCACATTCACATACGCGGCTCATGTTTGCTACATCTTTTTGTTATGATTTTTTTTATAGCGCCGGAGGTCTCGTTACCGCTGTGGCACCCGTCGTTATAAGCGGAAAAGGCGTTTGGGTAGGATGGCCGGGTATGCACATGGAAAATCGCAACGAGCCCATTCCCGAATCCGATCCGAATGACAGAACTCCGACCGCCGGGCTTCTATCCAGCAAGGTAAGAGTTATTTCTCATTGACGATCATTAGAAAATAAGGGCGTTATAGTTACCCGTCAGTTACCTGTTTTTTTTTATCGAAAACTACAGAATATCCGAATTCAAAATTACATTAATATTCAATTCGGACATTCGTGAATATCGGTCTCCGAATGTTTTTATTGATTCAATATACGATTTACGGAAGATGGAAGAGAGTGTGTCAATTGAATAGAACGTAAAAAATTTAATGCATTCGAGTCGAAGTGTCCTAAGTTGTGTTCTATTGCGATGGGGGTTTAAGGGGGTAGATCTGTGTAGATTGCCGAAAAAATAGATGAATTTTGGGAATTATTATCTCAAAAACTATTGGTCCGATTGAATTCAAGTTGGTTTTATTCGAAAGTATGTACATTGAGGTATGATGACTAATTTTTGTTTGAATATATAGTGAATGGGAGCAATGTTATTCTGGCCGGCGTGAAATAACTTTTTCGTCGGCACGGTTTGCGGTTCCCACTTTTTCCGGCAGTCGGTTGGTCTGAAACAAAAATTTCAAGAGGTTTCCTAAAGTGTAACGTCTTGAGCTGTTCGGCACGTAGGACTTTTTTTTCACAAAATGGCGCTTGATTGAAGTTTAAATTCACTTTTAAACCTGAATTTACGACCTTTGTTGATTGATAAAAAAATAAATAAATTAGTTTTTAAAAAAATCCTACGTGCCGAACTTCATTACCTATCCGTGCATATTGTGTCCAAATTTTAAAGGAATCGGTCGATCCGTTATCTGAAAAAACAGTGGGAACCGACTTTGAAAAAGTTATTTTACTCCCGCCAGAATAACAGCGCTCCCATTCACAATACATTCAAACAAAAATTCGTCAACGTACCTCAATGTACATACTTTCGAATAAAACCAACTTGAATTCAATCGGACCAATAGTTTTTGATATAATAATTCGCAAAATTCACTTATTTTTCTAACAATCTACACAAATGTACCCCCTTAATCACTCGAATCAAAAGTTCCGAATAATGAATATTCAAAATGGTTTTAATTTCGATAGGTTTTTTTACGGTTTTCATTATTACTTTTTTTATTTCCAAATATTAAATCACCTTTTTTGATTGGAAAAGAAACGCACCAGACCATTTGTCCAGGAAAATGGAAAAAAAAAAATGTCAATGCCAATGCGACACATTTTTTCTCTTTTCTACTTGGACGTCGATATGTTACATATGTCGACAAAATTAGAACGTAGTCAACAACGGTGATTCTAATTTCGAAGCGTGACTCAAATGTTATCCGTTGAAGAGTCAAGTAAATCGATGAATCATGTCAACGTCTTAAAACCCGACGGACATAGAAGCCATATTTGATCACAAATTCGACACTTCTCTATGACAGTGAGCCTGTGTTTCAAAGTGCTACAATCTACTGAATTCTTTCGCGATATTTATGTATACGCCGCTTTGCGTTAAGGGGGAAGTAAGGTTAATTAGGTGAAAAAGAAGCATGTTTTTAAGATTTTTTTCTGCCGATACAAATAGTGCAAATTTATTCAATTAATTTCCATATAATAATACAACATTTGAAAAATATTTTCCCAAATTTTCAATAAAAAATATTGAAAATTCAGCGGGTGACAGTGAATCTCCGGAGTCGCCTCGAAAAAAATGTTGCTCTGCGGTGTTCATCATAACTCACAAAAAAATCATCCGAAACAAAAAAATCAAAGTGCATTTGTTAAAAGAGATGTTTCTCGAGGTTATCTTAAGGGGATTTTTTTTTGTTGAAATCTGATTTTTTTGTAGCACTTGGAAGCAAAAAACCGGTTTTTGCTATAAAAATCAGCAAATTTTCTTGCTGTAAAATTAAATTTTAATACCTTAACGCGCCCTTAGAGTGCTACAATCTGCTGAATTTTTTTGCGATATCGATGTACACGTCGCTTCGCGTCAACGTACGGCAAGGGTGCAGCCGGTGAAACCGCGATTCACGCAATCCTCTCGGCTATTTTTAGAATTCAGTCGTAAAACTTGGCAATCGGTCAAAATTCAAACATATATTTGCATACACTTTTTATGTCGCTCGCACCTGAGACCTCAGCATCGCGGCAACCGAAAATATGACTCAACGAGATGAAGAAAAAGTATATGGGGTATTGGAGTCAATCACTAATTCGAGTCATACTCACACTACTTCCAATTTCGAGGGAATAAAAAAAAACGTCGGCTGAAAAAGGGATTCAGTTCGTAGGGAATACCCGATTTTCTTTGTACAATTGCGCATGCGCAGTGAGGGTCGGTTTGAACTACATAGTTATACCGGAGCGCTAGTTACTCACGAAGATGCCATTTATTTACCGACATCACCGGTCGGTAAATTTTGAAATTATTCGTCAGTGAGCAAAAAAACGAATAAACAGATAAATGAGGATGCTCTCTGTTTACGACATGACAGCATCAGTTGGAAAAATCAATCAATTACTCGTCTCTGGCTCTAAAAATATTCGATGATTCACAGCTCGATCAGCGTTTTGTGCAGTTTGAACGTAAATAACTCGCTTTATCGGGACTCAACGTGCCGCCATTTTTTTTTATCGTTTCACATATGTTTGCTCGATATAGAAGTGCGCTAACTTTTCGGCTTCCTTTCGTCGTTCATGAAGTACGCTGATTCGAGAATCGACCTCATACTATCCGGATACAAGTTTCCCCGAGTGCAAATTTTCACCTCACATTTCGACTTATTTCACTTTGTGTTTGAATTGGAAGTTGAAGTGGAATTGAAATATTTTTTTTATGTTTGTTTTAACCTCAATGTTGAATGAATTTTTTCTCACTATTGTTTCAACACTCCGAGTGAGGGTGAATTTTTTTATTTCGTTATTTCATCTTCAAAAATATTTTTTTTCAAGGCCAAAATTAAATTCTTGCAATATTCATTTTTAAAAGTTCGGAATAATTGTATCTTTTCAATATCGATGAATCAACATGCATGTTAATGATACATGAATATCGATGCATGCAACAATTTGTTGCTTAGATAAAACTTTTTCCATGTTTTTAAAATTTTTCGTTCGAAATCGGTAATTATTTCAACTTTTTTTCACCTTGTGCCCGAAATGGAAGTCGAAGTGGGATTGAAATATTTTTGTTATCTTTGCTTCAACCTCAATGTGGTTTTATTTGGTTATTTCTTCTACCTTCGTTTCGCCTTCCAGACTTAAATAATTGAATATAACTGCAGATTTTCCGGCTAAAATGAATTTTAGGGTGAAATCAATTTGAACATATTAATTGTTTCTAACTCGGTCCTACTTCCAACTTCAATCATCCTGAAAGTAACGTTGAAATAAGTTGAAACGAAGGTGAAAATTTCGACTCCGATCTGAACATAGCGTAGAGCATTGTCGTAAATTCATAAATATTACACACACGCATACAATCAATCGTATTCTGAGTATCTATTGTAAGTAGACTGTCATTCAAACGGAAGCTTGATTCGTTCGCGTCTGATGATTCCAAACTGCTCAGTGCTACGTTATCTTCAATGATGAAAAATTCAACCGAGGAGCCTTGGACAAAAACAAGTTCGTAATTAACGCGTTTGAGATAATTAACCTTGTGTATTTGCCGAGCATGTACCGCAGAACATTCGCGGCTGTAGCAAACGCGCGATTATTATTTCTTCAATTGTTTTTATTCTTCTTATTTATTATTATTATTATTATTATTATTATTATTATTATTATTATTATTATTATTATTATTTCTTATTGTTTATAGTATTTTTCGTCATATGATGTTTTTTAAATTTTAATTTCATATTTTTTGTGCTTATTATTATTATTTATCCTTATTATTATTATTATTATTATTATTATTATTGAGATTGTTATCGTTATCATCATCATTATTGTAACTATTATTCCCGACGCGTATTTATAGTTTGTCACCTTGACCTTGGTGATACAAATGTCATTAACGTTGATACCTTAGTTAGTGCCACAAGTGTGATCATCATTGTCGATTTATCTGGAAGATAATCGAACGTTCCGTCGTTCAAACTGCCGTATTCATTAAATATCGATCGCTCGATTATACAAACAGATGTGACACAATGCGCTTTAATTACGAAACACCAATCCGAAACAATAACGTATAGAGTTACGGACACCCAGAAATCGTTATCGTCGGATTTTTGTTGTGCTACATTATCGATTCGACGAAGAAGACTGTGCCCGAGAGTGAGGGGAAAAAAAAGGCCGTCAATGAGTCTCGTGGGTAATTGGCACAGATAGTTAATCTGAATAAGGAGCTTCGAGTTCGTTGACACAGGGACCGATCAAAAATTTAATTGCGAAACATATGCCCGAAAAGTCTCGGACTGGATTTAGATGTTCCAGGCAGTGAGGCGCAACAAATTTTATGATTCGATACGATCGATTTTTTCATGAAAAATCGATGAGAAATTAACACAGGGTATCGTTGAACTTATATAGGGGAGACCGGGGCAAAATGGTATAGCGGGGCGTAATGGGACCGGGGCAACATGGGACCGGGGCAAAACGGGTTTGGGGCAAAATGGAATAGTGAAAATCAACACTGCTGGAAAATACGTTATTGGGGCAAAACGGGAATGGGGCAAAATGGGCCGGAGAAAATCAGGCTCCTCAGAAAGAGGCGGTTCGGGCAAAACGGGATCGGGGCAAAATGGGACAGGAGAAATCGGAGACCACTAATTTTCACGAGAGGCTGCGACACTTCATTTTTGTGTCTCATTTTGCCCCGATTCCATTTTGCCCCAACTTGATATTCCACTCCTCTCTGCCCCATTTGGCCCCTATCCCATTTTGCCCCAAATCAAGCACCCAAGAAACTTCATTTATGTCACGCTGTCCGTAAAAGTGCGGTTTTACGCTCACTTCGTTCGCTTCAAACCGCATTTACGGACCTTGTGACATAAAAAATCGTACGACACTCGTACGAAAAACGTTTCCTGAACTCGGGTGATTGCAATACTCGCCTTCGGCTCGTTCTACAAACTCACACTCGTCAGAAAAAAAATTTTCGTACTAGTGTCATAATATACTATTTTTGCTATCCCATTATGCCCCGATCCCATTATGCCCCAGTGCCGTTTTGCTCCGGTACCGTTTCGCCCCGCTATACCGTTTTACCCCGGTCTCCCCTAATTTATATAATCGAAATTATAAATAAATTCTTAACACAGGGTATCGATGAATTTGTCTCGAAAAAAGGAACAACTTCAGGTGGTTCAAAAATATTGTTGCCATTTCAAAAAAACTGCCGTTGTGCTTGCAGCATAAAAACATGAGTTTTAAGAGCATAGATTTCATCAGCACCGAGTGTCCCACTTCGAACCCCACAACTTTTATCCGACCCATTTTGTCGTCACTTCTTTCTCCGAATAGTTATTCGACTGTATTTTTTCAAATGGGACACCCTGTATATCAGAATATCCAGAATATAGTAATTACACGGCGGTTGTGACTATTGCTACGTTGAACCGTTGATTCCCGCTGTGATTGGTGTTTATAAAAGTGAGTACGAAAAATACTCGTGCATCTTGAAATTGACATTGCCTCACAGGTTATCATTTGAAAGATGTGTGGAGCCCGTGGACGCACCACATTGGGATGTTTTGAAATATAAAAAATGATAATCATCCGATTACAAATATTTCATGGTCCGAGCTTTTTAAGGTTATGGTCCGACTGTACAACCATAATAAAAAATTGCAGTATCATAGATATCGAAGACACAAATAATTTCCCCATCAGACATGAAGAATCAAACAAACGTGATCTGATAATGAAACTCGATAAATGATATTATTCAAATGTTTCATTAGTACAAAATTTCATCTGAAATTACGATGATGTTATTATCCATCATCCGAATAAATTATTATCAAGGGCGAAATTAAATCCATTTAATATTTATAATTAAAAAATCGCAATAATTTCAAACTTTGAATATTGATGAATCAATCATGGATTTACATGCAACAACGTTGCTTCGAAATTAAAAAAAAAAAAACATTTTCCAAATTTTTAGAAAAAGGTTTCGTTCGGAATTGTTAATTATAACGAAATCGCTGTTACGACGAGTCTGGCCGGAATATATCGCGGACTATATAATAGGTCGTTGTGGGTCGTAGGCCAAATAGTCGTTTGACCATTTTTCCGCGGCAGCCAGATCAAAATGCTTCGGATAAGACGAGTCTCGTTGTGCGATAGACTCAACAGCTCGTGTGTAAACCGCGTTGACAAACAACCGAGCTCATCTCACTCGCGTGTGGCCTCCGAATCGTTTTCTCCCCCCCCCCCCCTCCCCCCTACCCCCGCCTCTCGACGAGCATTCGCGCTCATCTTGACGAATGTTCGAACTCTTATCGTCGACGATTTTCTCTCGTCGTGAAATCAATAGACCGCGCGTCACGTACCGAGATAATGAGCCCAAACATCGAACACGTGAACGAAAAAAAAATAAAGTGTAAGTTGAAACTTGGAAATTGCTTCCTCATTATTTTAGGTTATGCTGCAAGTTGAAACTTGCAATTTGCTTCCTCTGAATCGTGATTAATAAACGCAGATTATCTTATGAGGAAGCAAGAATATAGGAGCTGTGAGGAAGTATTTATTTTTTGGATTCCTCATAGAGAAATCTTCGTTAACTGCTCACAATTCGGAGGAAAAAAATTGTAAGTTTTAACTTGCAGCTTTCTTCATATCTAATCGATAACAGTATTCAATATTCCAACATCATTCAAACTGGAAAAAACAGTTAAGAAACTTAAAAAAGTTTGTAGATTCGAAAAAATGAAAATGCCTCTAAAATCACATACGATAGACTTATCGCCACTGAATGTTATGCAAATATGGTGTGTTAGAATGTCTTGCAACATGTATAATATCACGTTCACGTTGAGAGTAAAAGTTTTAGTCTAGTTAGAGTTTTCGTTGAAAATTTAAAGTTTTTTAAAATTTGAACGCGTCGTTAAATGTCCACCGAATTTGGTCACAAATAGAGGTAAACGTTAGCTCATGCACGTCTATAAATTTTAGCACGGTTCGTCGAGTATTTTTGAATTGGCAGAGTTTGGAACTTCAAAATTTCGAAATTTTCTAAAATGCGATCTGTTAGGCCGATCTTCGCCGAATTTCATGTGTATCACAGCTCAATCATATTCTATAGAGTCCACGACAAAACGCATACAACCGCAACCAGCACTTCTATCTGCAATTTGGTAATTAATAATAATGATACATTGACAACAATATTTTATCGAATATTGTATACTGCGCTTTCTCGATATCGCGTATATCACAAAGCAATTTTCATCATTCACGAGGAAAATAAACTCAGCGAAAAATATGTGTATATGTATAGGCCTTATCGGGAGCCTGAAAACATATTTTACGGACTTACGTTTATCGAAAACGGAAAAAAATATTGCATAGCTTATTTGTTTCATGTGAATTGATAAGATCAGTGTTGTGGCCAATTTGGAACGCATGATATAATAAACCCTCAGCTCCGATGATCGCCGCACAGTATTTCGATGTCACGAGGTACAAAGTTTTTCAGGGTTTCGCTTAAGAATTTTTCTTCCCTGAACCCTGTAGGGTTAACCACAATATTTTTTTCATCAGCCAATTATCCTGTGCACATCGGTCTATCAGGTTTTTCCACAGCATTGACTTTTCATTAGCTCATTCAAGAAATTCCTATTACGTGGAAATAACATTTACATTGGTTCATTCCAATCTAGATACTTCTGACACGTCCAAAACTATGGACTCTTCCACCTCTTTTGGGTCGCTTTCTCAAACATTCAACAGCTAGCAAAATAATATAGAAAAAAAACTTGAATAAATTTGTGAATTTATTTATCATCCTGCACTTCGAGCCACGTAAACGTAACAAATATCCCAGATAGTTAAGCCCAAAGTTGTTTGATATTTGACGTTTTGAATCATACAGGAGAAACCTCGCTGAAGAATCCAATGTTTTTGATGGTTGGAATTTGAGACGCAATGACCCAGTTGGTTTCGTGCCGGGTTCCCGACCCAAGGGTCCCGGGTTCGAATCCCGGCGTCGACATCAATGGAAATTTTTTTTCATGGTTTTTATTTCTGTGTTCTCCCGGTGGTTCTGAACCCACGTTATAAAAAATGTAGGGCCGGTGATACTTCGACCATGTCATTTTATCACTATAGGGAACCGAGGAAGACCGTTATATTTCTACGTACGGCAATAAATTAATACGATGAAAATTAATATGATTTAATATAAAATTAACTAATACGAAATTAATATGATGAAAATAATTAAAATTAATATGACCTTGTAAGAAAACTATTTGTAGTTTCGTCTCAACTATTCTCATCACACTCGATAACGATCACGTGAATCCTCAAACTAATTATCGTGTACTAGTTTGCAATGTAAAACGCCGCAAACTTGTTCGCTGCTACACCAAAAGGAACAAAAAAAAAAAAAAAACACGAAAAGAATCCAACGAGTTACGTGACTGCGGATTTCCAACCATCGCGACAATAAAAATAATCCCGACGACAAACGCGTGATGTATCCGTGATACCGACAATATTGTTCCGTGGTTGTGCGATAAAATAGCGAGACTAGCGGATTCACAGATAACACACGATCGACTTGGCTGTGCAATTTCGATGTCTCAATGTCTCCGATGACGATGACGTTCGGAGTGCACACGAATAAACGATTTATCACGAAAAAAATGTCAAACTTCGCGATCGATTTATGACGCGTGCGATTTTTATCGACCGTGTCATTTGTCAGCCGCATGATCGGTCTATTATAGTACGATTTGGAGTGTCGAGTCTTCTCGCTCGTCGTCTATATCTTTCTAAGCGTCACGTGGTGCTCGTCGTGACCCGCTACTGTCGGGATGCCACGTGCTCGCGGCACCGTGGACGTGATCGACTTGCCGCCGGGTCGACGGGTTATCGTCGACGAGCGACCAGCCGACTGGACGAACTTTCGTCGGTATTACCCCAAGTAAAAAAAAAAGTAGAACCTTGCTCATGGATTACTTATCATTTTACACATTTGCCAAAGCCTCCTTTATGAGGAACCATGCATGTGTCGATCAATTTTGGCTTCCTCGTAGAGGAAGCTTTGGCAAATGTGTAAAATGATAAGTGAGCCATGAGCAAGCTTCTACTTTGCATCTCAATAATTTGAAACCGGTACAAAATTATGAGGAAGCAATGTGCAAGGTTCTACTTTGCACCTTTTTAGGGTTCCGTAAAAATTTCGGAACCCTTATGGTTTCGCCAAGTCCGTCCGTCCGTCCGTCCGTCCGTCTGTATGTCACAGGCCTCCCATTCTCACAGTTATGGACCGATTGAGATGAAATTTGGTACACAGACGTAGATCGGTGACCTCAAAACAGAAATGGCATCATAAAAAAAAAAAAATGTTTTTGACCCCCCTTCCGCAAATTAAACAGTGTTCACGAAATTTTTTTTTTTTGCTCACACCATTGAGTGAGATATCTTTGGATAGGTCTCCTCAAATGCAACAAATAATGTCCTGAGACCTTTCCATTTCAACCCTTCAGTCATGAGATATTTGCCTTCAAAGTCGTTATCAGAGTGTCCCCCCCCTCTAACTTTTAAACTATCGATGCAAAAAATGTGAAAAAATTTCAAAATGTAGCTTTCAATTAGTACATTTAATCAAAATTATAACGAACAATGTAGCAAAAATAGTTTACAAAAAATATAAAAATAACTAACTAAGCATTTTTTTCAAAATTTACGCCTACGGAACCCTATCATGTGCGTGCCCAACACGCTCTTGACCAATTTTTTTTTTACTTTTGTGACGTTGAGAGATATGTATATCGGGCAATTCGTGTCAAATTTGAAAAATTATAATTCCCATAAAATCTGAACGTTCCGTTGGATTTTGCTCAAATTCGATACCAAATATCTTCCGATAGTAGTGCAACTTTGTCCTAAATTTTAGCCCGGAATCTCGAAAATTCTGGAAGCCAGAGCACTTACGTCGATTTTTGAAAATTTTCAAAACGACATGAAATATGGCTCGATGGATTTTGCCCAAATTCAATCTGAAACACCTTTTCATCGTTCCACTAAACTTAAAAAAATAAATGAATTTTGTTTAACAAATACTCTAAGAATTTTCGGTGCTAAACATTGCAATTAGAATGTTATCTTTCGCTGTGCATGTGCAATCGATCGATTGGTGGATTCATCGTTTTCACATTAACAAAATAAAAAAGTAGAAGCTTGGACATGGCTTCGTCATTTTACACATTTGCCAAAGCTTCCTCTATGAGCAACTATGGTATCATCAGTTTCGGCTTCCTCATAGAGTAAGAGCTTTGGCAGATGTGTAAAATAAGGAAGCCATGTGCAAAGTTCATTTGCACCTTTTTTTTTTACTTTTGTGACGTTGAGATTACCATGTGAGTGTAATGTGAGTCGAAATCGATATATATATGTATATGGGGCAATTCGTGTCAAATTTGAAAAATTATAATTCCCATAAAATATGAACGTTCCGATGGATTTTGTTTAAATTCGATACCAAACATGTTTCGATAGCAGTGCAATTTTATACCAAATTTTAGCCCGGAATCTCGAAAATCACGGAAGCTAAAGCAGTTACGTTGATTTTTGAAAAATTTCAAAATGACATAAAATACGAATGGCTCGATGGATTTTGCCCAAATTTAATCCGCAACATCTTTTAATAATAGTGCAAAATTAGTGCCAAATTTCGGTCTGATATCTATAAAATTGGGTTAGCTGGTGTGCGCACACCGTTTTTTTACAACTTTCTAAATTTCTTAAAACAAAAGCACCCCATAGATTTTTTTTCGAATTCGGAACACGGACTTAAAAAATGTCAAGTTACAGGAAAACGCTTTGAAGTTTTGCGGACATTCAAATACTCATAACGTCGTCAATTATGCTTCAATCGACTTGAAATTTCGACACAATATTCTTGAGATATTATGCATTCAGTTGAATAAATGAAAAAAAATCATTGCACATTCGGAATTTCTGCTCTTCTCAATATTGCTCGTTCGGAATTTCGAGCTCTACCCATGAATTGTCGGAGTACGTGACGTTAATATACGAAGAACATTATATTGGTATATCGCTCCTCGCTATTTGTATCTCGTCGAGACAATTACCTTATCACTTATCGCTCGTGTGTGGCAATCGTTGTGACGAGGCCCGTCGTCTTTCAGCCAACCACGCGTCAAAGATATCTTCACCCTACTGCAATTTTTGCTGACGATAATACATCATCCGTGAATAATATACAACGGCAAATAATAACTAATTAACCAAGAGACAGAAAGTCCGAGTTGACGCGTGATGCTCGACCTGTTTTACGCTCACTGCTGTCCCGGTTTCATTGACCCGTTTTTTTTTTTTTTTTTTTTTCAAATCGTTTCTCTTAGACTTGATTTCTTCATTTTCCTTTATCTGTATCGAAGTACATCATCGAGCAAGTGAATTCAATCGGTAGCCGACTATTATAATAATATTATATTAATTTAACATTATCATAATATAATGTTATAATAATATAATATTTTCTTTTTCCGACATATAAGCATCTTATAGCTGCAGTATTGATTGATTTCCATTTAGAAATAGTTCCTACTAAAATTATAAACGATCGTTTATTCAAACACCAGCCGAATTTTTAATTCGACGTCGCATGAACATCTTTCGATGGGAATGACTGTCAAAAAGTTTTATTTTTCGATAAATGAGCCATCGTTATAACAAGATGGGTTATGTGAGAATGAAATAGAGTATTTTCAACTGGAAAACTTAATGTGAGATTTTCTCACTCGCAATTGGAAATATCTAGAAAATTGCCCCAGCTAGAATGCGCACACCGTTTTTTTTCACCTTTCAAAATTTCTTAAAACAAAAGCACTGCATGGATTTTTTTCAAATTCATTAACGAGCATCTCCCTGTAGTCGTTCAACGTTATACTGAATTTGAGCTCGATATCTCTAAAATTGTGGGAGCTAGAGACTGAAAATAAATTTTTTAATTTTTTTTAAATCCCGCGAGAACGACAGATCTGCATGGATTTTTCTAAAAATTTAATCATGCTATGCACCGTGAACCATGTACATGTGCGACAAGTTTCAGCTTGATATCTCGAGCCGTTCTCAAGTTATGAACGCTCAACCAATGTTACATACACATACAGATATCGCACACATACACATACTTACATGAATCCGGAAATTTTTTCTGAATGTGATGTTTAGATATTTTGGGACATTCCGAACACGTTTTCATGAACATCTCGAGAAATTTTTTTTTTTCACGATAATAAAGCTTCCTCTATGAATAAGAAGCAAAAAGAATTTGAAAATACGTATAGGTGAATTAAAAAGTCAAAACAAAACAAAACAAAAATCCTCTAATAAACTTTCGATCGGGATCGAAATACTTCTACTCGAAAAGTGCGATAAAAAATTCAAAACCTCAAAATTCAATGTTTAAATTTTCAATCGTTACTAAATAAATATATAAAATGGGGTTCGAACGTTAAAATCTTCATGCTCTTATTTCACTTTTTGTTTGTTTGTTTGATTTCTTTCCATCGTCGAACAGATTCGATCTAGCAGCAACTCAAGGTTGAAGGTGGGTCGTGGATGCAGTTCCACAGAGGATCGCAGTTCCACTAGAAAACACAGTCTTGTTAGAAAAAGAAAACAAAAAAAAAAAAAAACTCCCCACGACCCGTTCTAACACGAGTTGTCGATGATTTTCAATCAATCGACGAATGATTACAGGTGATTGCGGTTCACGTGGAGCCTGGAATATTCGATTCTTACTACAATGGATGTTGCAACGGTACGTTCTGGCCGCTTTTCCACTCGATGCCCGATCGAGCGACTTTCATCGCCGAGGATTGGCGTTCTTACGTCGCTGTAAACAAAGAATTTGCCGCCAAGACTGTGAGTAAACGACTAACGATGATGATAAAAAATATCTGTGAATAAAAATAAATTATAAGGAAAATCAACTGATCGTGTAATTCTTTTTCCTCGTTTCTTTTTTTTTCGTAGGTCGCAGCTCTCGAGCTGGTTCACAAGGATCAGGACAATCAAAACAATGGCACACCTCTTGTTTGGGTGCACGACTATCATCTCATGCTCGCAGCCAATTGGATAAGACAAGCTGCCGAGGAAAAGAATCTGAGACTCAAACTTGGTTTCTTCTTGCACATTCCCTTCCCACCCTGGGACATCTTCAGGCTGTTCCCGTGGGCCGATGAAATTCTTCAGGGCATGTTGGGTAATGAATTATTGTCTATCATTTTATTTTCAAAATTATTTAACAAAGCAAAACATTAATCATTCGTCCGAGATATCGAAAAGTTATCATCGCGAGGAATTGAATGAAATTGACATTAAATACACGGACACAGAGCAGGAAGATGTGGTGATAAGCTGAGGGTTTGGACGATATTCGGAATTTTTTAATGACAATCGCCAATTTTGCATTTTTTTTACATTCAACATTTTTTTTGTTCAAAGTAAATATTGAATTCGAACCGAATAACTTGTGTCAACTCTTGAAGGGAGAATCAAAGAATACATGGAAATTTTTTCGAGTAAAAAAAAATCAATTGATTACTCGCAGCAAGCGTTTTTGTGACGTTGGGGTCCATAAGACCCCTGTGCAATAACGCAGTTATAATAGAGATTTATCAAAATCAGTGTACTTTTAGTTGGGATTGTATGTTTCATTCATCCTTGAAAATAATCCGAATTTAGCGGATTAAAAAATCAATTTTTTTCTCTATTACGAAAAAGCGATTCGAAAACTAATGTTTTCGAGAGAGTTTTTCAGAGTTGAGACTCTGAAAAAACGATTTTTTGGGCGTCAGGCTCTTTTTCTCGCAGTCGATCACCTTTCATTAAATATGATACTAAAAAACGTTTTTTTTTTCAGACGATGTCAGGTGCTAAATGTAGATTACTCATAATTTCAATGCCACGAAATGTGGCATACAATTATAGGTCATCTCTTCTATTTTGAATAATATCTTTCGAATAATGATGAGTCGAGAAGGGACTAAGGTTAATTCGGTGAAAAAGAAGCGCGTTTTTGAGATTTTTTTTTCCGGCGATACAAATAGTGTAAATTTATTTAAACAATTTCCATATAATAATACAACATTTAAACAATATTTTTCTAATTTTTCATTCCAAAATATTGAAAATTAAGCTCACAACGTCGTCAATTTTGCTCCAATCGACTTGAAATTTTGTCACGATATTCACGAGATATTATGCATTCATTCAAAAATGCAAAAAAAAAAGTTTCATACCTTACCCAGCTTTTAACGTTGAAAAAAAACGCTTCAATCGATTCCAGGATGCGACATGGTTGGATTTCACATTCAGGACTACTGTTTGAACTTCGTCGATTGTTGCCAGCGTAGTTTGGGTGGTCGAGTGGATCGTAAAAATTTGTTGGTCGAACACGGTGGCCGAACGGTACGAGTCCGTCCTCTTCCCATTGGAATTCCATTCGACAGATTCGTTTCGTTGGCCGAAACAGCGCCGAAAGTCATGCAGACCAATCAGAAGATCGTGTTGGGCGTTGATCGTCTGGATTACACCAAGGGACTGGTACACAGGCTCAAAGCATTCGAGATGTTGTTGGAAAAACATCCGGAACATTTGGAAAAAGTTACGCTGCTTCAGATAGCCGTGCCATCGAGAACGGACGTTCGCGAGTATCAGGATCTCAAACTCGAGATAGATCAGCTAATCGGACGTATTAACGGACGTTTCACAACTCCAAACTGGTCGCCCATTCGTTACATATACGGTTGTGTGAGTCAGGACGAATTGGCAGCGCATTATCGCGATTCAGCTGTGGCTCTTGTCACACCATTGAGAGATGGAATGAATCTCGTGGCCAAGGAATTCGTCGCTTGTCAAATAAATTCACCGCCCGGTGTACTCATCGTGTCGCCCTTCGCCGGAGCCGGTGAAATGATGCACGAAGCACTCATATGCAATCCCTACGAGATCGATGAAGCTGCCGAAGTAATTCACAGGTGAATGATGATTCAACGAATAATAAATAAAAAAAAAAAATTATTAGTTCATTGTAGAAAAATTGTTTTGGGTCGAATTTTTTCCACGGATCCATTTTCCGCAACTTTGATTGCGAGAAACACAAAGTTCGAAAAGATTTGTAACTTATTCGATTGGATAATTATATGACTTACTCGTTTTGTCATCGATCAACGACAAAATGAGTAATTGACGCCTAATTTTGATTTATGAGCTCGTTGAAGAATTTTGAAGCTGAATAAAAATTTGAAGTTTGAACAATTTGATAACAATGTGTCGAATGAAAAAGGCGGGAATAAGATGAGAAGAAATTATCACGGAATGGAATAGGATGAGAATTTAATCGTTTTAAACAAACGTTTTGTCATGATTTTGAAATTTTCAGGGCACTCACCATGCCGGAAGACGAGCGTACGCTTCGAATGAATCATCTGCGCCGTCGTGAGAGACAGTACGATGTGAATTACTGGATGAAGTCGTTCCTGCAGGTAATGGGTTCGTTGGACGAGAGGGATTCAGTCGGAGCAACGACCATGCAGCCTGTGACGATGGACGACTTTGACGATTACTTGAGCAAGTAAGTATCGAGCCTAAAAGATTTGCATGCCCCGGCAATGTAGTCGGGGCAATGCTTCGAATGACAGTGTCCCGAACGGTCAAAATCCCGAATGGGATTGTAGCGAACGTACAATATGCCGAAACGTCTAACAGTCGGCGCGGTTTTCAACATTTCCCAACTTTCGAACTTTACCACGCGTAAATTATCAAAGTTAGACATATGCCGTCTGTGACTTTATAGGAAATTCAATTCTCTACAACATTGTTCATCCGAACTTTTGGTCTATATAGCGTTGTTTATCCAGCGTTTGGACAGAAAAAAAATAAAACGATAAAAAAATCGATGCATTTTTACCTTCCCGTCAAAACGCTGGTTAAACAACGCTATATAGACCAAAAGTTCACATGAACAATGTTGTAGAAAATTTAATTTCTTACAAAAAAGTCAATGACGGCATATATCTAACTGTGACAATTTACGCTAATTTTTAAATTAGCGATAATTTTCAAAAATAAAAAACCTCCGCGATTTTTAACATTTCTTGAATTTCGAGCTTGTCCACACGTAAATTATCACAGATAGATATATGCAGTCACTGACTTTTTTTATAGGAAATTCAATTCTCTACAATATTGTTTATGTGAACTTTTCGTCTATATAGCGTTGTTTAGCCAGCGTTTGGACAGGAAGATAAAAATATATTCATTGATTCAATACATTTTTATCTTCCTGTCCAAACGCTGGCTAAACGACGCTACATAGACAAGAAGTTCACATAAACAATGTCGTAGAGAATTGAATTTTCTATAAAAAAGTCAGCGACGGCATATGTCTAACTTCGATAATTTACGCGTGAGAAAGCTCGAAAGTCAGGAAATGTTGAAAACCGCGCCGACTGGTGGGCGTTCGGCTTATTATACTTTCTGGACATTGTTCGTTCTGGATTTCGAGCCTCAACCTAATAGTACAAGTCGACGTGTCCGTGCGTGCAACTTCTACCTGACTCGTAATCATTGGCGGGTTAAGATTCAATGATGGCGCATGTCCCCCAGATATATCGGAGATGACCACAAATTGGCGCTACTTCTCGACTACGACGGCACACTGGCGCCAATCGCCACGCATCCGGACCTCGCGACACTTCCTCTCGAGACGAAGAACGTTCTGCAGAGGTTGAGCAACATGCCCGACGTTTATATCGCCATAGTATCCGGAAGAAACGTGAATAACGTAAAGACCATGGTCGGCATCGAAGGCATCACCTATGCCGGTAATCATGGACTCGAGATTCTACATCCTGACGGTAGCAAATTCGTGCATCCCATGCCCGCGGAATTCGAAAACAAGGTTGCCGGTCTCATGCAGGCTCTCCAGGATCAGGTAATTTGTGATGAATAACATTTGTTTTTTTTTTTTTTCGACCGTCCTTCGTATGCAGAACAATATATATTTAATATAGTAATTATTTCCAAAAATATATCCATTCCAATCGTCTTAAGGGCGCGGTGAGGTTAATTTGGTGAAAAAGAAGCATGTTTTTAAGATTTTTTTCTGGAGATGAAAATAGTGTAAATTTATTCGATCGATTTCCGTGCAATAATACAAAATTCGAACGATATTTTTTTGAATTTGAATTCTAAAATATTGGAAATTAAGCGGGTGACAGTGAATCCCCGGAGGCAGCTGGAAAAAAAGTTGCTTCGCGGTGTTCATTATAACCAGGGATGGGCATTCATTCAATGAAAATGTATTTCAAATACTTTTCGGGCTAAATGATAACGAATTTGACCAGATTTATTGAATACTTCAATTCATTGTAAAATCAGAATTCATTGTAAAATAAAATCATAATAAAGATATGTGAAAATATTGATTCTTGCTTAATAATTAATCATAGTTATTTGTTTGAAAAAGTATTTGAAATACATTTTCATTGAATGGATGCCCATCCCTGATTATAACTGGCAAAAGAATCATCCGAAGCAAAAAGAAATCAAAATGCGTTCGTTGAAGGAGATTTTTCTCGAGATAATCACGAGGGGATTTTTTTCCGATTTTTGATTTTTTCGTATCACTTGGAAGCAAAAAAAAACTATTTTCGTTATAAAAATCAGCTCATTTCTTGCTGTAAAATTAATAAATATTTTTAAAAAATGCTCTCGACAATACCAGGTGGATTATGTAAAAAAATTCATTTAAATACATATCCGACTTATTGTCATAGATGATCGACAATATTTTATCTTCTGACTACAAAAAATGATTTTGAAATTTGTATAAATCTTTTTGCACCAACTTGCTACGATGAAATTTGATTTTCCTAAACCTCCCACGCCACGAAGTGACTCTCCATTCGAACAATTTTCAAGTATATGCGCAATATTGAAAAAAAAAAGAAAAATTCTAAGAACTATAAGGTCGTAATTATTTGATTTTTCTCACATCGTAAAGTTGTGCCGAGATGGCGCTTGGGTGGAGAACAAGGGTGCCCTGTTGACCTTTCACTATCGCGAGACTCCAATGGCCGGGAGAAAGGAAATGATCGCGTCTGCGCAAAAATTGATCGAGGGCACGGGTTTCAAAGCGTGTTCGGCGCACTGTGCGCTCGAAGCCAAACCTCCGGTCGAGTGGAACAAGGGTCGCGCTTCGATCTACATTCTGCGCACGGCTTTCGGACTGGACTGGAGCGAGAGAATCAGAATTATTTACGCTGGTGACGACGCGACGGACGAAGACGCGATGAAGGTCGGTATCCATGATAAAGAACTTAAAAAAAAAATCTTCAACCTTCACATAGAGGAATCTTCATTCACTTTGTTTTAACTTGTAGCTTTTTTTTTCACAAACCGCAAGCTCAAACATATTATAATATTTCTAACTTATGCGACGACGAACGATCTAGTTATAGATGTAAATTTCGTAAGATTATTTTCCTCTCTTGGTTTGAGAGCGAGAACCCTACCTTACCGATGATGTCGGTTTATTTTTTATAAATGAATTGCTCAGTTAATTTTCTTAAGAATCAACGAAGCAATATTTTTTTTTCTATCAATGATGTTCTTGACGAATGAAAAATAAATCGTGAAAAATTAAATATTTTATATTACCATTATATTACTATTTAAATATTCATCAGTGGATGCATAACATTTTAATTTCTCTCAAAATTTTAACGAGTTGAATTCAATACCGAAAAACCCTAAACGTTCATTTATGTGACTCCATGAGATTGAGCATGGCAAGTCAATTCTTTTTTAAGGGGGGAGTAAGGTTAATTCGGTGAAAAAGAATAATGTTTTTAAAATTTTTTTCCGGCGAAACAAATAGTGCAAATTTATTATATTCAAAAATTATATACATTCAAAAAAAACCGATTTTCGCTATAAAAATCAGCAAATTTCTTGCTGTAAAATTAATAATTATTTTTTGAAAAAGCTCTCGACAATACCCAGCGAATTATGTAAACAAGTAGTGTGCAAAATTTCGAAAACTATTGGTCCAGTAGATTTAGCATTATCGTGAACACGGACTTGAAAAAATGTCAAGTTTCAGGAAAACGCTTCGAAGTTCGGACACTCAAATACTCATAACGTCGTAAATTTCCCTCCAATCGACTTGAAATTTTGACAAAATATTCTTAAGATATTATGCATCCAGTAGAAAAAATAAAAATTCTAAACAAAATTTAAATACCTTACCCCGCTCTTAAAAATTAAATTCTGGCTTACAGGCGTTGAAGGGAATGGCCGCGACATTCCGCGTCGCTTCGTCCCACATAATTCGCACATCGGCCGAGCGACGACTTCCCAGCACCGATTCCGTGCTAACGATGCTCAAATGGGTCGAACGACATCTCAGCAAACGCAAACCTCGAAGCAACAACAACGACATGGGATCGCGATACAGACGCAGCAGTGCCGGAATAACGATGGAAATGTCATTTCCCACACCAATGAGAGAACTCCATTCTTAGACTAATAAAAACGTCGTCGTTGATATCGGCCAACAGGCGATATCACACGACAACGAAACTCCTTAGATCATTAAGATTTTTTTCGATACACAACTCATTCCTCACGGTATTCAACAACAGCTGCAATAAAAAATCGACTCGTGATAAACGAAAAAAAAAAAAACGAACGTATACGAACGATTTACGAATCGTTACCATTGCAACACGTGTCATTGACAGAAATGGGCATCTCTGAATCCATTCGATGAAAATGTATTTCAAATACTTTTTCAAACAAATAAATATTATTGATTATCATGCATAAATCAATATTTTCACATTTTCGTTATAATTATGACCAATTTACGTAATTTATTAATTTACAATGAATTAAAATATTTAATATATAAATCCGATAAAATCGATTGTTATTTTGTTCGAGAAGTATTTGAAATACATTTTCATTTAATGAATATGAATGAAATGGAAAAAAAATGTGAATGAAAAAAAATGCCCATCCCTGGTCATTGATGAAAAAATTCGAACAATTCGATAACAAAACTGATGAAAATCGATATTTTACCCAAATTTTCGAGATCAATATTATATACATCGTATAAATTTACAATTACGTAAAAATTTCAATCGATCAATGAAAATGATAGAAAATTTTCACGATTTATCATATAACGTTTGTAGTGAATACAAAATTTTATATAAAAAATTATGCCAAATTGGTAATTATCTCAAAATCTGTCTTCTTTTTTTTCCTCGTTATTTTTTTTTTCACATAATCACGAAGGCAGCATTGGGAAACGATGCGTGCTATCGATGTGAAAAACTGTCAAATGTACGAATCATTATTTCTTCGTAGTTTATGTAAACCGCATGTTCCTCAATGAAAAAAAAACCTTGAAAAAAAAACAAGAACAAAAAAAAAACAATTACCAAACTCGCGCGGATCTTAAGTGTATTCGTCGCCCACATAAATGTGTTTAAAAGAAGAAAATAGAAGAAAAGAAAATAACGCGTATCTATATGTACGCACATACATACATATATATACAGGGTGTCCCATTTGAAACAATACGGTCGAATAACGCGTCAGGAAAAGGGTTGACAACGAAATGGGTCAGATGAAAGTTGTCGGAACGGAAGGGACGAACATAGTTCTAATAAAATCTATGCTCTCACAGCTTATATTTTTATGCTACGAGTATAATGACATTTTTTTAAAATGGGAACAATACTTTTGAACTACCTGAAGTTGTTCCTTTTTTCGAGACGAATTCAACGCTATCCTATGTGAAGGATTTCTCATCGATTTTTCATGAAAAAATCGATCGTATCGAATCGTGAAATTCGGTGTGCCTCACTGCGTGGAACACCGAAATCGCGTCCAATATCACGTAAACCAATACGAACTAATAATAATAATCCTAATATTAGTTTACGTGATATCAGACGCGATTCAGGTGTTCCACGCAGTGAGGCACACCGAATTCACGATTCGATACAATCCATTTTTTCATGAAAAATCGATGAGAAATCCTTAACACAGGCTATCGTTAAATTCGTCTAGAAAAAAGGAGCAACTTCAGGTGGTTCAAAAGTATTGTTCCCATTTTAAAAAAATGTCATTACGCTCGTAGCATAAAAACGTGAACTGCAAGAGCATAGATTTCATCAGCACTGAGTGTCCCCCTTCGCACCCTACAACTTTCATCCGATCCATTTTGTTGTCACTTCTTTACCCGAGAAGTTATTCGACTGTATTCTTCCAAATGGGACACCCTGTATATATCCACGTATATGGACTACCGGCGTTTTATTTACGGCCCGAAATGCCGAATCTCTCACACAGTCCGATTTACAGTCGTGGCTTTTCGGTCCGGCCGATAAGCGTTGAGTTCTAGTATTTAGATACGTCCTAGTTATAGGTCCGTCTCGCTCAAAAAATAATGAGAAGCGTTGAAATGAAAAGTAGATCAATGAAAAAAAAAATTGAACGAAAGCCAAATGAGAATTTTAAAAACAGGAAAATTTAATCCGATGCATTGCACGGCTTTGTAGCGATAAATTGCACGATACTCGTATTCAGCCGACAGTTGGGACACTGCTGTGGAAATATAAAAAACAAAAAAAAAAAAGAGTTTCATCACGCAAACTCAACGCGACGAGGACGGACGTTCCGTTTGTATATTCATCGATGATAAAACGGTTCGTCCAATATTTTTCTGAAATATTTAAACGTTAAGTAATTTTTGCAATTTTTATACCTCACCCGTTAACGTAAAAAAAAAAAAAAAAAACAAATGGGTTTTTGAAATGCTTATCTACAAGACAAAATAAAATCTAACGTCCATAGATTGAGATAGTTTTTTGTTTTATATATGACAGATCCGTGAGTGCCCGTTCTTATTTTTTTACGGATTCTCAACGTGGTCGGATAAATTGTGAAACTTGAAAGTGAGTGGCAAATGTAGCGGCTACTCGATTCGAACTTTATACATGCATCGATGCAGGATACCGTCCTATTGAAAAAAAAAAAAACAAAAAAAAAACGGTTACCATGAAAATATATCCAAACGAAAATGTCGGCATACGAACAGTATCATTAATAACTGGAGCCTATAATATATATAAATAGCCTATAATACATATGTATATTTTTTTCTAAAATAAGGGCGCCCATTGTTTCACGATAAGTCAAAATTAATGTCATCTCATAATAAAGAAATTAAGAAAACAAAAAGAAAAAAATCAATCATAGCTGGTTGAACGAGTCTCGGGTTGGGCTGAAAATTTGGGACGAGCAATGTTCGAAAAAGCCAAAGGACAGAACGGGCAATGTTTGGAACGACAATGCTCGGAACGGTCAAGATTCGGAACGCGTATATATATATACGTATAGTCGCGTGCCTCGTTCGTCGGCCGCGAGACTACATTGCCCGACTTTCGAGCTTTCCCACGCGTGAACTATCGATGTTAGATATATGCCGTCGCGGACTTTTTTGTAGGAAATTTAATTCTCTACAACATTGTTTATGTAAACTTTTGGTCTGTATAGCGTTGTTTAGCCAGCGTTTGGACAGGAAGATAAAAATATATTCATCGATTCAATACATTTTTATCTTCCTGTCCAAACGCTGGCTAAACGACGCTATATCGACAAAAAGTTCACATGAACAATGTTGTAGAAAATTGAATTTCCTATAATAAAAGTCAGCGACGGCATATGTCTAACTTTGATAGTTTACGCGTGCGAGAGCTCGAAAGTCGGGCAATGTAGTCTCGCGGCCGGCAGACGAGGTACGCCAACTATACCTATATATAGGTATGTCAAATGTTGGCCGTTCCGAACATTGCTCGTTCCGAATTTCGAGCCCAACTCAGTGAGGCGATGTCCGATTCCCACGAGCGCACACATCTTCCAATATATCACATTCAGACTTGAGTTCCGTTTCAATATCGATTCTTCCGAGTTCGAGAAAAAAATCCCGAACAATCAATAGTATTCGATCAGTTCGATCAAATTGTAATGGACATCAGCAACTCATGAAAATAATTTTACATTTGCTTCCAGATTATTCATTAGTTTGTCATCATCGGCATCACTAGTCGATAAACAATACAAGAGTGATTTATTGTTAGTTGTTAAGTAAACGAATAATCGAACAAAAATCTTGCGGTAGTCAATTAAAAAAAAAACAGGAATATGTCACAATTGTGTGACATATGATTGTGTACAATTCACTGTGAAACACGGTCTTGTGAAACGATGGGAAAAATGAAAAAGCTAGTCCAAGCTGACTGGAAAAATACGAAACAAACTTTATGATTCGTTTGTACTACACGTGTTTGTCGATCCAAACGACAAACCATATACACGTATGTTTATAACAAATGTAGTTCCATTGTACACGTGTTGATGATATTTCTTTTTTTTTTATAAGATCATTTATACGTTTACTTCAATAAATATATTTTTCGGCTACCTGGAATGTTGTTATTTTTCGATACGCACGAAAAGTCTGAATTAAAAAAAAAAAACTACCAAATGAGAATCCATTTATTCACTGCTGATTTGTTTGAAATGCATGGTTTTTAGTAGCGAGAACATAAAACCGACTGTTTAACGGAAAATTGATATGCAGTTACGGAAAGTGTTAGCAATTAAATAATATTTAATAATATAGTATTTTCATTATATGATTTTATTTTTATTTCTATAGAGGAATCCTGCTTCGTCAATTATCGCGAATTAACTGAGTAATTGATTTAATTTAAAAAAAAATAGAAAATTGGAAAAAGTGATATCGGTAAGGTAGGGTTCTCGCTCTCAAACAAAGGAAGGAAAAAATAATCTTACGAAATTACATCTGCGTCAAAGCACGTTGAAAAAAAAACACATCATGTAACGAAAATACTACAAAATAATACGGCCAAAGCAACTAACTAACAAATAATTAATAATAATTATCCCATAGGTTATCCGTACACTCATCAACAATATTTTTCTTCAAATAAACGTCATCACAAGCAACACGCAAAAATATTTCCGAACCAAAAAATTCGACCCACCCCCACCGATACAAAAATACCTCAACCCCCGACGGTACAGACGTCGAACGAGCCCATCGGCCACTTAGGCCATGTCCAAATTCACGGATCCACCCCTAATTCACAAACATCCAAATATTTTCATTGGCCATCTTATTTTTATTTTTCTCAGTTTTTTTTTTTTTTTCTGCGGAATCGATGCACAATGGACGGTGTACCAGTTTCGTTCCACCCTCTCGTGAGCGTGAGCTTTGAGTATTGATGGCCCCGGTATGCAACGTATACAATTATGAATGGGCTCGTTGCCACAGCAGGGGTACATTCGTCACTGAGCCAGTCAGCTACCCCTAAACTCGAAGGATGCAGGTAGAAAAATGCCGTATAAAAGAGCGATTACACGGTGTCCATTTCAAGATGGAGGTGAAATACAGAAATGGTGTAGGTAACATATATATATATATATATGTATATATGTATTATATTTATCCCTAGGCTTTGACTATAGCCATGCAGTGGGTCTGCACAGTGTGACTAAAGGGAACGTGCTGTCTGCAGCATCCTTTTCTGTATGTATATATATATATATATATGCTGCATGTGTGTGTCGGTGTGTGCAAGAGAGAGATAGAGAGAGAGAGAGAGAGACCGGTGTGTACATGTATACATGGACTTTGTGGGCCAAGACTTAAAAATCCGTGGGGCATTATTTTCGCTGTTTTGCCGATTCAATTGTGTGAACGAAGAAAGGCAGCGTTTAACAAGAGTTTAATAAAAGGCAAACAGCTATGGGTTCTCCCATCTAGCACTGTGGTGTGCTGTGTCAACACATGTTTGGGCGTGTGTGTGTGTGGCGACATTCACTTCGAAGCATAACACGTATATGTATGTGTATATATGTATATATATGGCGATGGGTATCTTACACGAGTGGCTTGTGTATGGCTTGCACGTTATATATGTTGAGGATTATTTGGCTTTGCCAATGGGAGACAGACAGTGGATGAACAACGATGAGAGGAAGGCGAATCGTGGAAGTATACAACCATACAATATATATATATGTATTCGATGTCTGTTGTGATGTGTATATATGTTGGTATGTATGTATGTATGTATGTATGTATGTATACCACAGCTGTCCATGCACCGATGGTTTTTCAAAAGTGTTTTCTTACTTTAGGATTTTCGAAGCTTACGGGGAACCGTGGCAGATGATACGGTAGAGATGCTGTACACGTGCTCTATCTTAGATCCTCATAAGATGAATTATCGTATATAAATTTGATTTATGATGAAAATATGGTGTGGGAAATTTGTTGACGGATGATCGTATTATTTGGCGTATTATATAGTTAATAATATTATTTGTACGTAACGTATTATATAGTTAATAATATTATTCGGATAAATATAATATTATTAACTATCATTTCTTTGGGATTGGTTCTTTGGGTTCTTTGATGTTGTTGTTTTGTTTATTTTCATTTTTTCATGATTTGGGTTTTTGTTTTATTTCAGACGAATAGTTCTTTTAGACGAAAGAAATGATAAATAATAAATACTATTATCATTTATTATTTCTTTGGGGTTTATTTAGGATTGGTTATTTGGGTTCTTTGTTGTTGTCGTTGTTATTTTTTTTTCTAATTTTTTGGGGTTCTTTGTTTTTTTTTCATTCATTTCGTTTTTTTTTAATTTCAGACGAATTGTTCTTTTGGACGAACTGTTTTTGACGAATTTTCCGTAAATCGTTATTTCCGATAAATATATATATAATTGCGATTAAAATGATTGTGTTGATCGGCTGAAGATCGAATCTTCGAAGGATTCGGCTGAAAGTTATACCACAACACTTGGTACCGTGTACACAAAGTTATGGGTAACCCGTAAACCGACTGATCCCGCACCCGTACAGAAAGGAACTCGATCAAAGTTCCTGGAAGGGCGCGCGAGCCCTTGCCGATGGGAGGAGGGAAGAACCGGAGACCCGGTCCAATCCGGGGACTCTCCGTTTCTGTCGTGAGAGAGATTACACGGGCGATCCGTGTACCGGTGTATGGCAGACACAGTCCCGATGCCCGTACACATGCACACAATTGACAGAGTTGGGATTGGTCCCGAGGCCGGCAACACCCTGTTGTACACCGGTTTACATCCGTTTCGGATCCTTCACGCCCGAATGGATACGTACCACAACCACGAGGTTTACATCCCATTCCAGACTCGTCGATCCACGGATGGATACGCAGTTAAGTATATTCGCATTGAACTATAATGCAGAATCCAGAAAACCAGCGTGTACCACGAAGAATTCTTAATAATAAAACGCCTCTCGTCGGAATAACGAGAAAACGGCTGAAAAAGAACGTCCGGCTCGTCATCTCAAATCCCTTTTCGATCATCTTGGAGATTATAAAAAAAAATATTTTTAACGTTAAAAAAAAAATGTTTACTATTTATTTAATAAATATATTGGGTGAAAAATTTATTTTAAAAAGAAAATGTTTAACATTTTTTTTAAACTTTGACTGGAAAAATTGAGATACGAAAAATCATAAAAACGTCAATTTAAACAAATATTTTGTGATGAGAAAATAATATTTTGAAAATTGGAGGATAAGAAGAATATTTTTAAATAAAGAAAAATTTTAAGTGTGTGAAATGATTTGAGATATCTTTTACTATAATTTAAAATATGAAAGTCACTAAAATGATCGATCATAGTTCAAACTATGAATAATCTAAGATGATATCCTGGAACATTTCTTACTTTAAAAAACTGGTTTTCATTGAAAATACGTTTTTAAATTTACTTTCCATAATTGTTTTTTTTTCGAGTCGGAGTTGAAATTTTTTTTTAAATGAATTTTTCCATTTTACAGTTTTTAGAGATACTTCTGTATTATTTTTCGCGCTTTTGGTCGCTTGCCGTACGCTTGAAGCGTGAAGCGACGGTTATGTTTGTGAACTTCCGAAGCTAAAAGGTAGTATTCGTAAATTTTGAAATCGCCTAATTACTAGCAAAAAATTGGACCGAACAAAAAACGGTTGAAAGTGAAATTCTTCATTTTTTAACGCACAATACGAATCTGTAGAAAGATATGAGGGTATATATCCATTAAAAAAACGAAGTTGACTTTCATTTGACCTTGAATTCCTCCACTAACCGGAAAAATATTATATCCATTAGATTCCGCTTAAAAAATGATAACACTTTTGTATGAAACATTTTTCTAGATAATGATTCATTTCCAAGTTATTCGGATTTGTCAACTTAAATGCGTCACCCTGTACGTATAGTTGTGTGATTCATCCGCCGGCCGCGAGACTACGAGCGCCGGGGCAAACCATCCAATGTTGTGAGTTTCTCAACCAAATTAATTATGAGAAGTTTTCAATTAGCGCAAAAATCTTTCAAGAGGCGTTGATAACATCATAAAAATTCAAAGAATGTGTAACCCTTTGAATTGTTGCAAGAAACCAATAAAAGATCAATACTTTTTTATCTTCCCATCCAAACGCTGGCTTAACAACGCCATGTAGAGCAAAAGTTCACATGAACAATGTTGTAGAGAATCAAATTTTTTACAAAAAAGCTTACGGCGGCATATATCTAACATTGACAGTTCACTCGTGAGAAAGCTCGAAAGTCGGGCAATGTAAGAAACCCCGTGACTGGTAGATGTTCGGAATTCTGTACGTTCGCAACATTGTCATTCGAAACATTGCGCGTTCGGAATTTTGATCCTTCTGAACATTACTAGTTCTGAATATCGAGCCCGACCCGTTCGGAACATTGTCGTTCGGAGTTTTTTCCATTCGGAAAATTTATTTTCCGAAAATTTCAAGTTACAATTATCGCCGTTCTGACATTTCAACGTTCGAGATTTTACATTTCGGAATATATCAAGTTGCAATTACGACTGTTCTGACATTTGAACGTTCGAGATTTCACATTTCGGAACATTTACGATTCTGAATTCAATAAATTCTGAAATTTGATAGTTCGGGATATTTTGAATCGGCAAAAATATTTCCAAATGGAACAATGACCTCTCTGAACATTGCTCGTTCTGAATTTCGACCTCCACTATAGTTCATCGGTTGGCAAAAAGTTTATGTGATAATATATTAAGGGCTTGAGGAGAATCGATAATATATATATATATACACGATTGAGGGGTCGAACGGGAAAAAAGGGCTGCTAAGTCACTAAACCAGTGAAAGCGGGCCCCGGGCGACTATCGATTCACCCTGATGTAATTATCCGACTGTTGAATTTTTCATCGTACTGAAACAATGACGTATTTTCAGACTAAACAACATCGGGGGAAAGTTTTCATCTACCCCGGACCGACGCCGTTGAGCTGTACCATCCCTCAAGTACCATTGCAGAGAACGCGTGAATATATAGACGTCGACTCCATCAGTATCGGCGTACAGAACATTTCATTCTTAGAACATTTGCTGTAAAACCGATAATACGGAAATTAGAAAATTACATAATCGCGAAGATATTTATTCACAATAACAACATATTCAGGGTGAGGCACTAGCTCTTGATGCCACCTCAAATATCTCTGTAATTATCGACGTCACAAAAAAATGTTCTGAACAAAAAATATGCGGTACGAAGGGGGTCATCAAATGCAACCATTTTTTTTTATTTCAGTGGAGGCGATGAGGCACAGTGAAGGTCACCTCCATCGCAAAACAATAAATTTACAGAATGTGAAAGAAAAAATACACGAATAGAAGAGAGAACATGTAGAGCATATTTCACAATCCCACTTTTTGATAATTCTCGTAATTTCAGAAGACTCGATTATGAATCGAGTTGCTTTTCGCAGATTACAAACAAATTATCAAAAATAAAATACTTTTTTAACGACCACCCTAATATATACATATATATTATTTGGTTATATTTTAATCAACGATTGAAATACGTTAAAAATATAACCACGCATCAGTTGATCGGACAGATATTGTGCGTACAGAAAAAAGTGAAAACCTACACACGGTGTGTCACGTGCATATATATCGAAATCGCCCACAGCCATTTAACGCCGATTATTATTATTATTTATTTTTACATATTGCAGTTATTACGAAGTATGTAAAACCGATGGACGAATCGTACGAACGGATAAGTGCAGGCGGATTTCGGCAATAAGTAGAATATTTGTGCAAGCGGGATGGATAAGTGTATTTGGGGCGGGGGGAGGGGGTCGTCGAAGTTATAAAAACAGGGCTAATCCCTGACTGATAGGTAAACTCATCGCATCCGCGTTATCGTGTGGGGGAACTCCAGAATCAACAAGACCGTTTTGGGTCGTCGAGTTTGCCACGAGAATTATTCGCCACGTCGAATGTTCAATGGTCCGACGGCTCGATATTCCGAATAAACATTTTATTCGAATTAAGATTTTCTCGAAAATCAAAATGTCCGAATTTTCGTTGTTCCGACCGGATAATGCAGCGAAATTTTGAAACTCTAACGGTTGAAGGTCCGACAGGTCGATTGATCAAATCGAAATGTTCGGAAAATAAATGTTTCGACACGACGAGACTTCGAATGGAAAATGTCTCGACTGATCGATATTCAGAAAACGTGTATATAGGTATGGTGACGTAGCAGTTTGTTAAACTGCGTGAAGATTGCAGCTTCCGCAATCCTTACGCCACTATACCTGTATATATTCATATATATGCGTTTTCTACATTTTGATCCGTCGAGACATTGCCATTCGGAACATTGCCGTGTCGGAGTCGTGGACTTTCGGGAAATTGTCATTTACGATACAATGAATTTCGAATTATTTTGTTTTTTCGGAACTATGAACCATTGGAGACTCATCTCGTTCGGGCCCATGAGCCGTCGGTGCCGTGCTCGGTCGAAGCATCAACGGTCATCGCATATTCGAAATTTTTAGCCCTCGGACCATTGAACATTCGGAACTTCGATCCGCGGCCGTATAAATCTGGTCGTGACATTCGAGGCCATTGGAACTGTGTGCATGCTTCTGCGTCGTTGGGACACACATGCACACACACACACACGGATTCATCGCTATTTGTGAACCATCGAACGCCCGGCGAATCCCTCAATAAGCGTTGGAGAAAAGTGCGATTGCTATTGTTGTCGCAACGGGTTATCGGTATCACTTAGCGAAATCCCAGGACTCTGTTATGGGATAGGCTCTTGGGCTAAAAGCCTTTTTCGCCTCTTCGTGCGGTAACTTCGGTCACCCCAGCCAATGTGTGTTGCTGATTTAGACGGGGAGAGGGGGAAGGAGGGGAAAGAGGGGGTGAGGTGAATAAATTGCGTGGGAACCTGCCAAAAGCTCATCTTATAGCCGCGTCTCACTGTAATACGTTAAGTATATATATATATTTATATATATATATGTATGTATGTATATAGCTGAACGATAATCAACTCGATAAAGACTTCTTGAAATAACATTTGTACTCCGTCAAGGAGGGTTGAATTATTTGGATATTCCGCGAATTAAAAACTGTAAACCGAAAAAAAAAATTATAATATTTATGAAATTATTTTAGTCTGTTGTCAACTTTTTTTTTCGGTTCACAACAAAGTCAACTATATATTGTTTGATTTGGAGAACCACGATATTTAACCCGTAATGGTGACACTGGGTCCAGCGGACCCAAGGCAATTTTTAAATCGATGTAACTCTCAAAATATAGTTCCAAATGGAATGTGTGGCGCCATTTGTTGTTGTTTGAAGGTTCCACAACGGTCTCCATTGGTTTTCGAAAACCGTTGCGTTGTCAGTGCGTCGGTTGGCGTTGATTTGTGTGGACGTGTTTTTCGTTCGGGTCCGCTGGACCCAGTGCTCGATATTATAATATTTTTTTCTTAATAGTACACTATTTCGAGAGTACAACCCAACAAGATTTTGGATTTATCAAAAAAATTGAAAATTTAGCGATTTTTTTAGTAAAAAAGGGTAATTTTTCAAAAAAATGTATTTTCCCGTTTGATTGTAAAAAACAAATTATTTAAAAAGAAAAAAACAATTGGATTATAAAGAGGAAGTCTTAAACTTCGTTGTCGTACAAGATTTGAGTCAATACATGAGAAAGAACGCTAATGGCAACTGTTTTTCTGCGTAGGGTCTGCTGGACCCAGTGTGACCATCACGTAATTTTTTGAAGGTGTGACCATTATGGGTTGATATTCGAGTTAGATAAAATTATGTATTTAGCTCGTTATTGACGTTGACGTTGAATTATCGAGCTAAATGATAATTTGAGGAATAATGGGTTTGTAATGGGATCGTTTAATTCTCGTTTAGTTCAAATAAATTTCCAATTAATTCGATTATTGGATAGCTTTACAAATTATGATGGAGGACTAATGGTCGGGAAATATACGATGAAGGTGGAATAAACCTATTTTCAGGAAGGTCGATCATGATTTACAATTATGCAATTGCTGAGTGTGGGGCATGCAAATCGCTTACATTAATTTTCGAAAATTTATCGACTGCACGTCTCGAGCCAAATGATTCGCTGTCGTAGGCTTATTAACTATGACGAAACCATTTTAATTTTAAAGTTGTGAAATTCTTAGAACTGTTGCAAGAAAAAATTAAAACAATAATAAAAAAGGTTCTACTGCGCAACTTTTTTTATGATTATGTTGCATCGATGAAATAATTATGTATTAAAAATTGAATAGTTAAAAGTTGCGTGAAACAAAAAATACCATTTCGATTTTTCAAATATTATTTTCTAAAATTCCTTGAACAAAAATAAAAATGTTGACCTCGCTGCTATTTAAAAAAATTTTTTTTTTTAAATAGCCGTTCAAAATTTAATTAATGATCACCACGAGATATACCAAAGATCTTTATCAAAATATTTATAGCTTCATCTACATATATATATATATCACTCGCATAAATGTTAATTTGATATTTTCATTATCGTTTCACTCATCATTATTGTTACCAGCCACAAATTGTACATTGAAAAAAAAAAAAAATAAAATAAAATAAAATAAATCAAAACTCGCAATATAGGTTTCACGTTTATTTTTCACGTTCCTTATATTTCGTTGTCCCATCGAGGTAGCAATTAAGCGAGAGTCGGTATATGAAATCGTGAATACAGGAGAATCGTCGAAAAGCGTCACGTCGCTGTTTCGACGAATATGTGATTTCGGGTTTGCGAACGTAGCTTCGATTCCATTTGGTCGTGTTGCACCGCGGGAGCGAGGACAGGTTTTTGCATCGGCACCTCGGGCTTTCCTGCTGGGTTTGGTTCGAGTTTCGCGAATGGCACGAACCACGTATTCCATAGGTTATGAAAGAAATAGATGAAATGTGCTAATTGGTTTTCCGACGAAAATACGTTGAAGCTGGTGGATTGATACGTTTCCACTGTCAGCGAGGCTCCGGTGTTTATACCGGGTGTCCCATTTGAAAGAATACCGTCGAATGACTGTTCGGGGAACGAAGTGACGACAAAATGGGTCGGATGAATGTTGTAGGGTTCGAAGGGGGACACTCAGGGCTGATGAAATCTATGCTCTTAGAGTTCATGTTTTTATGCTGCAAGCATAACGGCAGTTTTTTCAAATGGGAACAATACTTTTGAACCACCTGAAGTTGTTCCTTTTTTTTAGACAAATTCAACGATATCCTGTGTTGAGGATTTCTCATAGATTTTTCATGAAAAAATCGATCGTATCGAATCGTTGAATTCGGTGTGCCTCACTGCGTGGAACGCCTGAATCGCGTATGATATCACGTAAGCTAATTTGAGGATCATTATTATTAGCTCATATCGAAAAAAAAATCGAACAACCGAGTGCTTCGAGATTTTTCACGGCCATAATCTTTTAGGATATTATTTTTAAGGCTTTAGGGATTATTTGAAAAATTTAAAAAAAATCGATTTTTCGAAAATTCTAGAGTAGCCTAACCCCTTAAGGGGGTTCATCTGTGTAGATTGTCGGAAACATTGGTGAATTTTGGGAATTACTATCTCAAAAACCATTGGTCCGATTGAATCCAAGTTGGTTTTGTTCGAAAGTATATACATTGAGGTATGTTGACGAATTTTCGTTTGAATATATAGTGAATGGGAGCGATGTTATTCTGGCCGGCATAAAATAACTTTGTCGTCGGCACGGTTTGCGGTTCCCACTTTTTCCGACAGTCGGTTGGTCCGGAAACAAAAATTTCAAGAAGTTTCCTAAAGTGTAACGTCTTGGGCTGTTCGGCACGTAGGATTTTTTTCCCCACAAAATGGCGCTTGATTGAACATGAAATTCACTCTTAAACCTTAATTTACAACTTTCGTTTATTCATAAAAAAATAAATAAATTAGTTTTAAAAAAAAATCCTACGTGCCGAACTTCATTACCTATCCGTGCATATTGTATCCAAATTTCAAAGAAATCGGTCAATCCGTTATCCAAAAAAACAGTGGAAACCGACTTTGAAAAAGTTATTTCACGCCGGCCGGAATAACAGCGCTCCCATTCACTATCCATCCAAACAAAAATCCATCAACATACCTCAATGCATATACTCTCGAATAAAACCAACGTGAATTCAATCGGACAAATAGTTTTCGAGATAATAATTCCCAAAATTCACCTATTTTTCCGTCAATCCACACCGATGTGTACCCCTTTAATAAAATCATTTCATTGATTTCATTTTCATTCCATCACCACGAAAGCCAAAAGCCGCGATGAGCAGACTTTTTTTTTTCCTCGATGAGAATCTTGAGGGTACCTACCCCCGTTTCTCCGTGGGTATAGATACTCCATTTCGTTCTGGTCACTTCAGCATGAACCCACAGGTGGAAAAAAATCGTGTGACGGACAAACGTGTGTCTCTGTTCGTAATATACATACATATATATATATATATATGAATTGTAGTATCGAGCAATCGAACGCGCACATATGTATATGCATCGTGGGTGGAAGTGGGGAGGAGGGTGGGACGACCGGTTGATGCGCGGGGTTCATGTTTCTGCAGGCATGTTCGTCCAATTATAGAAAATTAATTGGCGATCGGTTTCGGTTGGTGACTCGGGGCTATTGCCCATCGGCGAACGCGCGTAACCAAACGGCGCATCCGCGTGTGGCCTATGTATATATATATATATATATATGTATATGCCCGCGCCCACTGTGTGCCCCGTGTTCACCTTCGAACTCGTACACATATCCTTTGTATTCTCCCGATCAGCCTTTGACAGAGATGTAATAATTAAAGTAATTAACGTGCGAGGCCAATAAATTGGAATCGTTCGGAATGATGGCCCTTATGGATCGTCGAATTCACTCAGCGCACGGTCCGTGAGTGTGAACAACGGTTGTCGATGATTCCATTTTTTTTTTTTTTTTTTGGATTCATCAATTTTTTAGAGTCAATTGTGATAATTATGGTATCAATTTTTTTTTAATGACAATTGATTAATGCATTTACAGCAATGGTAATAACTTATTGTTTCTATTATTATTATTAGTATTGAATATTATTAGATGTAATTCATTTGATGATAATGATAATAATAATAATAACAATAACAATAACAATAACCACCGGACAAAATATGTCAGTCCGAGAAATATGGAATAACAATAATAATGATAATGATGATAATAATATAATTAGAATTATTATTATTCTATGCTTTAATAATAATAATAATGATAACAATAATAATACCCACCGGACAAAATATGTGAGTCCGAGAACAATGGAATCACAATAATAATGATAATGATGATGATGATGATGATGATAATAATAATAATATAATTATAATTATCATTCTTCTATGGTTTATTGATTTGCCGAAGTGCTAAAAGAATTCCCGTTTCCTGTTGTCACATCTACCTCACTCCAACTTTGTTCTTCGCATTACAATCAGTCATATTATCGTCATTATCATTATGGGGACAATAAAATGTGATAACCGCCGGATAACTCGAGGATGCTTGGCTCTAGAAACACACCGGAAAGATGTCATAAAAAATCAATAGTTATAGTACTAAATTTTTATTCTTTCATTTTACAGTTAATTTAATTTCGTGACAAATGTGCACATATGTATATGTATATGTATGTATACGATAGATAAAAATTTATTTATCTCGCCCATCAACCAAATATCATTTTGGCGATTATTCAACATTACTTTTCGTATGATTTTCCCGCGTGATTTTGTGATTTGTTTCACGCTCCGGGGCTTCTTTTTTTTTTTTTTCATTTACCGGTATTATCGTCGAGTTTTCACGGAATATTATACCACGATAATGGTGGAGTGTAATTTTTTTATGATCCCTCCGTCGGTTTTTCGTGGCTGTCGCGGCGTGCACGTGCTACGGGACGAGGAATGCGATTTTTTTCGTGTGGAATTACAAGCATGGGAGAGGAAAAGTGAAAAAAAAAAAAAAAGGCGGATCCTTTGAAGCAGGAACGACAAATATTGACGGGCGAGAGGCGAGAGCAGCACCGAGAACGATAATCCTCGTGGAACTCGAGAAACATGGACGAGAGTGAGAGAGTGAGAGAGAGAGAGAGAGAGAGAGAGTGCGCTTGATCTTCAGCTTCTTTCTTTAACATTTAATTTCGATAGAATTCGGCATCTTTGGCGGTCTATAGCTATCACCACACTGAGACAAGAAAACATTTTTCTTTTTTCTTTTTTTTTCGTAGTTATGAATTTATCGTAGGTTCTATGGTCATTCAATATTTGCGGTTTTGTTACGAGATTATGAGCACAGGTTGGAATACAAATCGTATAACTGTGAGTAAAGATTGAAACTTTAATGCAACGTCCGCCGGTTATTATATACGAACCACGTTGGATTTTTTTGTGTTTAGAATCGTGATGATATATACATATACTGTGTTTCGACTCGGCAGAGGGTCAAAGTGCAGCTTGAAGATTTTTTTTTCAACTGTGTACAGTTTTATTAGTGAGTTTTCGACGGCGAAGAAAAAAAAATTGTAGGGTCGTGCAAGATAAGTTGATAGTCCCTGAAACTCTCTATACTCAAAAAATGGATTAACTTTAGGGAATAATTGAATTATCGATTTTTCGTCAGATAGATTGAATTTTTCTTTTTTTTTTAGATGAGAAACCATTATCGTGTGTTTAAATTCCGGAAAAACTCGAATTTTTCCACATTTGAAAAATGAAAGAATTGAATATTAGGAATCCGACTGCCACGCCAATTTTATGAAATAAGTTCGTCAATTTCGATAAATTATCTGGGGAAAAAATGTTATCGAGATAAAAAGGGGGAAAACAGCAGCTACCTCTTGATTTGGAACGAGATGGTGGGGGAAGGGGGAGGAGGGGTCTAAAAAATCTAGAAAAAAAATCAGTGAGATCGTAGGATCCCAAGGATACTAAAAAAAAGCTGGAAGTTGAAACTTGTAATTTGCTTCCACCGAATTGTAGGTAGTGAAGGTAAAGATCCCTTTCAGAGGAAGGAAGTATGAGGGTGCTATGAGGAAGCATTTTTGCTTTGGCTTCCTCATAAAGGAATCTTCGTTCACTACCCACAATTCAGAGGAAGCAAATTGCAAGTTTCAACTTGCAGCTTTTTCAATCGGCCAGAGGCTTATAATCGAAAAACTTGAATTCCTGTCAAATCCGAACCCTTCAACCGATCTCCGGAAAATTTGATATACATCACGGCTTAATGATGTTCCATACTTTCGTAAAGTTGGAGCTCGATTGGTCAAAGTTAACGAAAGTTATAGCGACAAATTTGATTTTTGGAAAAATTCAAAATATCATAAAATCAAAACTTATCGATGTATTTGGCCCAAATGCAATACCAACCAACCTCGGGTACATATCTCTTTGTCAAGAACTATTTAGACGAGTATCTCAAAATTTGCGATCGCTAGAGTGATAACGCCCTTTTTGGGAATTTGAAAACGACATAAAATCCGAGTCGCAGCGAAAATTACAGACAAAGAAGGGATTACGGAGCTGCACATGTCTGCAAAATTTGGGGGCTGTAGCTAAAACCGTTCTCGAGTTATACACGTTTCAATTTCAGGAGGCCATTACACACTTACATACATCCGGACATTTTCTCCAAATGTGTTCTCTCGCCATTTTGGCACATTCTCAACACGGTGACACGAACATCTCGAAAAAAAAATGTTCCACCGTCAAACAGCTCCCTTCACGAGGAAGCAAAAACGAAACAATACTTTCACCAATGGTCTTTCATTGAAAAAAAAATAATCAAACAAACAAACGAACAAGCGAAGAATGAAGGGAAGATCAGGAAAATCCCAAACGACATCAACTATTTTTTTTTTCTTTTTTTCATTCTTCATTATTGGCGATACGACCAGCGGTGGAATTATGTTTAGACGTTGAATTATACTTTTCCGGGCAATCATGTTCGAAAAATTTTCCGGCGCTAATGCGGCGACAATACAGATGTTTTCACGTCTAAGGAGCGTGTGCTAAGTGGGCGATGCGGTGTCCCGAGGGAAAAAAAAAAGTAACGACGCGGGGTAGATGGTGTCCGATTGGTTTCTCAAAGCTTTGCTTGCAGGTAGTATATCCTTCCTTTTTTTTTTTCATCGCCAACCGGCCCCCGGTGGTTACCATTACCGAATGCAATAATGTGGTACGTCCGTGTGTAATACCCCAAGGCAAGGGGGGCTCTTCTTCACAGCGAGAGGCGACGGCGGCGGACGAAGGAGTCGAGAAAGCCGACAGCCCGACAGCGTGATGTCGCGCTAATTCCCGCCAGCAACGGATTTATTATTAGTTTGCGGTTACACTTGACCGAACGCCTTTTTGCCTCGAAAATACTCCACCCCCCCCCCTCTGTTGAATAATCGACGAGGCCGAAACTACCCCACAGGCTTCTCGTTTTCACTCCGAACCAGCGAGAAGCCAATGGAAATTGATCCTTCGAATTATCCTCCACTTCTGTATTATTATTTTTTTTATTGTTATTTTTATTATTATTGTTATTTTTCTTCTTATTCACTAAACGTTAATAGAAAAGATATATATATATATATATATATATGTATACAAACTCGAATGGGCATGAAACGCTAACTCGTCATATTTTTTTTCGTTTTTCTTTCGAAATTTGGCTTTTTCACGGATGTTCACGAATTTGCGCCACGGGGAATATAGCCCGTCTTTGCTTTTGAGTTTGTTGTAACCGCGGTCGCGTCGTTGGAATTGTGGTAATTGTGCGGGGAAGACGGTTAAACTTTTTTTGGAAAACTATGTAACAAAAACTTTTACGGGGTATCTGAGAGAGCAAACAATTTGAAAACATTTTTTTTTTTTAAATTTCTGCAGTCTTGTTCAGCCGTCACGATGCAACGTGAAAATTCGTGAAATTATGTTAATAATAAAATTAATTTTGACGCTTGCCCGATAGGGGTATAAGTCTCGAAGTTTCGAATTTTCAATGTTTCGAAGGCTCATAAGTTCGAAATTTTTAAATTCGAATCTTAAGGTAAGAGCCTCCAGAAGAGAGTTCCTCGTCAGATTTTCATGTAACTTGGCATACTTATAGGTATTGATAAGAAAAAGGTTTAGTTAAATTTTTATGGCTTTCCGAAGCGCGAAAAAAAAATACCAACACTTTTATTTTCACACGTTTAACATAGAGCCTTATGGAGAATAACGCTCAATTTGATGTAGTACAAAAGTCCTCGTCAGATTTTAATGAAAACACTTGAGCTGCAAGTTGAATATTCGGACAACATTTTGGGCACTTCAAGGTAGAGATCAGGAGGCTGTGATGATAATAATAAGCAAATAAACATTGGGAAATAGTATATTATGACACTAGTACGAATTTTTTTTTTCTGACGAGTGTGAGTTTGCAGAACGAGCCGAAGGCGAGTATTGCAATCACACGAGTCCAGAAAACGTTTTTCGTACGAGTGTCGTACGAATTTTTATGTCACAAGGTCCGTAAATGCGGTTTGAAGCGAACAAAGTGAGCGTAAAACCGCACTTTTACGGACACCGTGACATAAATACAGTTCATATGAGGAGTTGGTCGTGATCCAGTAGACATGGCAACGTTGCGCGTTTGTTTCCCATCTTCTTTCTGTCTCTCTCTCTCTCACTAATCGACATCATAACACGCGACGTTGTCACATCAAAGTACTACGTATCTCAATCAGGAGATGGTATATCTTGAGCTTGCTCTGACTCTTACAGTTTGTAGGATACTACCTTAATGTTTCGACCTTGCACGGTTTTGAAAGTCCATTAATCTGAACGGGCAAAGTTTTGAACGGTCATATTTTCGAAACAAAAAAAAATTCGAAAAGGCAATTTTTCGACGGGTCACACGGATTCGACTCGCCAATGTTTTGACGGACCAAAAGTTCGACAACGTATGTATAAATATATAGTATAGTATAGTGTGATTTTATCTAGACTTAAGGTATCTAAATTTTTATTGGCAAAACTATTTAATGACAAATGAATTAGATAATAATAACAATAATAATAATAATAAAATCACGGGACACCCCTCAAGTTGTAGCATTTAGCTGCTTTCCACGAGTATACAAAACGAAACTGCATAAATATGGATTACCACGTGCGTTCTCACAATTCTTGTACATTATATATATATATATATATATATATATATATATATATATATATATATATATATATCTGGATAAACGAAACAACATTGCTCACACGCGCAAGCCTTCGAAATACATATATGTACATACCTACTCACGTTAACGCGGGAAATACTGGTTCACGAAGCAGATCCGTCGCTTCGGCAACGGAAAATACTCGGTAATCCGCCGCGCGGGATAATCCTGATCCCCGATCGTACCGCCGTTGCTGGGCCGCTGGTTGCTGTCATGTATGATGCTCGTAGCGATGGGCCGTAGCTCGGTCACCGAGCCCATATGCCGATGGGGCTTGAATCGCGATTGCCAAATGACGACTGCAACGAAATATAAGAATGAAATAATAACGTCGCTAGAATGTTGGCGTTTTCCTGAAACTTGACATTTTTCAAGTCCGTGTTTACGATAACGCTAAATCTACTGGACCAATCGTTTTCGAAATTTTCCACACTACTTTTTCCCATAATTTACCGGGTATTGTCGAGAGCTTTGTTTTTTTTAAATAATTATTGATTTTACAGCAAGAAATTAGCTGATTTTTATAGCGAAAAACGTTTTTTTTGCTTCCAAGTGCTACGAAAAATAAAAAATCAAACAAAAAAAATCCTCTAGTGGTTATCTCGAGAAACATGTCCTTTAACGAATGCATTTTGATTTTTTTGTTTCAGATGATTCTTTTGAGAGTTATGATGAATAGCGCAAAGCAACTTTTTTCGAGGCGCCTCCGCAGATTCACTGTCACCCGCTCAATTTTCAATATTTTGAAATGAAACTTCACTAAAATATTGTTCAAATGTTGTATTATTATATGAAAATTGCTTGAATAAATTTACACTATTTGTATCGCCAGAAAAAAATCTCAAAAAAATGCTTTTTTTTCACCGAAATAACCTTACTCCCCCCTTAGGCCATCCTCAAGCCTCCATTCCCACAAGAACAACCCTTTTCGTTGGGCATTCAGTAATTAACAAACTGAATTTACCAACCACCAACGCTTACTGCTTGAAAAAAAATAAAAATAAAAAAAAATAAAAAAAAATTACTAACACCAACGAGTTAGAAAAGCTGTATCGGTTTAAGGTAGTATCCCACAAACTGTAAGAGTCAAAGCAAGAGACGCAGTGACCCGGTTGGTTTCGTGCCCGGTTCCCGACCCAAGGGTCCCGGGTTCGAATCCCGGCGTCGACACCAATGGAAAATTTTTTCTATGTGTTTTTTTCTGTGTTCTCCCGGTGGTTCGGAATCCACCGTTGAAAAAAATTGGAGGTCCATGATGCATATTGAACATGTCAATATGATCATTAAGCGAGTTTTCGGGTTCGATTCCCGATGCCGAATAGCGTGGCTGACGATAAGCGGCTGGGCAACGACGAAGCTCCAGATACAGGACGTACGACCTACGACTGTAGCTGTGCGCCCGGCGTTGTTTACAGTCAGCTATCGCTTAGACTAGCTCCGGTATCGTGGAAGAGAACTCGGAAACAACGGATAAGTGAGGCGCCCGTAACTCTTCGGAGATCGGTGTAACAAATACAATACAATACAATACAATATTGTAAGAGTCAAAGCAAGCCTAAAATATACCTTTTTCTGATTGAGGTACGTAGTACTTTGATGTGACAACGTCGCGTGTTATGATGTCGATCGGAGAGAGAGATAGAGAGAGAGAGAGAGAGAGAGAGAAGATGGGAAACAAACGCGCAACGTTGCCATGTCTACTGGATCACGACCAACCCCTCATATAAACTGTTATTTCCCGATGTTTATTTGCTTATTATTACCATTACAGTCTCCTGATCTCTACTGTCAATTGCCCAAAATGTTCTCCGAATATTCAACTTGCAGCTCAAGTATTTTCATTAAAATCTGACGAGGACTTTTCGTATTATACCAAATTGAGCGTGATTTTCCATAAGGCTCCATGTTAAACTCATGAAAATAAAAGTGTTGATATATCTCTTCTCGCGCTCCGGAAAGCCATAAAAATTCAACCGAACCTTTTTCTCATCAATACCCATAAGTATGCCAAGTTTCATGAAAATCTGACGAGTAACTCTCTCATCGAAGGAACTACCTTAAATCAACCATGAGGGAACAACATCTTGACCGGACCACAGTCGACCCAAAGACCTTGAACTCGAATCCATGAATATCATTTTCGCGTTTTCTCATCCCACTGTCTTTGCACTACACGCGAAGCTTGATTGTACCCATACTATGTGTGTAACTGCGTTTTCGTTGAACGCAGACACAATCGAACACACGATTCGAAGCAGGGCGAGGAAGGGCGCTGGGGTGGGGGGGGGGGGGGGGGGGGTTGTATACGCACGAGCTGCGTGATTCAGAGCTCTGAGGGATCGAGGCAAGATTATCGTTTGGATTAGGATCGTGCTGTAGCTTGCGCAGATTTTTAAGCACAAGAACACATTGAGCACATACGACCGTGAAAGGTATTAAGGGATGCGGTACACGCGGATCCCGGCCATTCTATTCACTTTCATATGTACACACACACACATGAACACATACATATATGTGCTAACGTGCGGTACCACCGATATATACCCTGACCGGGGCACTAGGGACTGCTTATACGTGTACAACTAATGCCCGTACCCCGTATCATCCCTTACGTCATTTACGCAACCGTTCACGCTCGATTCTCGGCGAATCCGAACGAAACGCGTTACGGGGAAACCCCGACTTGCAATAGGGCACCCGAACGATGACGGGCATTCGGCATTAATGCGCGTATTACAACGGTTTTATTTTATTAAGGTGGACGCACGTTAAGGTGGGATTTGAATGATAATCAGAAAGGGTGAAGAGGTGGGGATCGCGTACGCGCGGATTAAAGGCTATAGCCACACGGCGATTTGTGTCGAGGGGTGGAGATATACCCAGTTTACACGCCTAACACGATGGCGGACTTTTCTGGGAGAAATCGTGTGGCGTCATTATTGAGGTAGGTATTGTTGTGAGGCGTTTAGAACGATTGCGTAATTAACGAAATATTTTTGTGGTGTGTGTGGATCGTTGAAAACGAGTTTTTTGAGGACCGTGTGTAATTTGGTGTGGAAAGCAATTTCGAGATTTGCGGAGATGGGTACATTTTATGTACAGGGTGTACCAGGAAACTGGGGCGAGGTGTGTAACGCTGAAAATATTGGAGATGGAGAAAAATGTCCTGGGCCGAAATTTGAAGGCACGAGGCGCTACGTATTCTTGGGAAACTTTTGTGCATTTTTGTGCATCGGTGCAGTTGCAAGGTGCAATTGCACTTTTTTTTAAAGGTGAACTATGATTTTTAATGCATTAAGGGGGGGGGGGGTAAGGTCAAATCATACGAAAAAAGCCATGTTTTCGTGATTTTTTTTATGGTGACGCAGTTAAAATTTCTTTACTCAACCAATGGTACATTGAAGTATGGCATTCGAAGAATGTTGCATGAAATTTGTACAAAGAAATATTGAAAAATACGGCAATGGCAGCAATTGTTTGGACGTGTCTCGAAAAAAAGTTGAATTGCGGTGCCCCTCATAACTTGGTGCTGGATCATCCGAAATCAAAAAATCAAAGTTCATTCGTTAGATAATCGTTTTCCCCAGGTAACGCTGTCGAGTTTTTTTTTTTTAATTCCAATTTTTTCATTTTTTCGAACACTTTGAAGTGAAAAACACAATTTTTTGGGAAAAAATCGGCTAATTTGTTATTGCGAAATCAAAATTATGAACAAAAAAAAAAAAAAAAAAAACTCGACAGCGTTACCTCGTAAATGATGTACAGGAATAGTGTTTAAAATTTCAAAAGGATCGGTGCAGTAGTTTTCAAGTTATCAGGGGCACCGACTTTAAAAACGTGAGTTGTGGGAAAAACGCTTCAAAGTTTTAAACGCTTATGCGTGTGGAGTCAGCGGCAGGTATAAAAATACTCATAACTTCGTCAATTTTGCTCCAATTGACTTGAAATTTTGACACAATATTCTTCAGATATTACGGATTCAATTTCGAAAATGAAAAAAAAATGCAAAAAAAAATTAAATACCTTACCCCCCCCCCCTTAATCGATGCAGTTTATCACCCGTTACAAAAAATTGGAATAATGTTATGCCGAAAAATGGTTGATTTCAGTAATATTTTAACTTTGAATTAGCTTGAAATGATTTTCAATGTTTCGATAGACTTATTGTTGGACGATATTTTCAGCGCTTTCACGCGTTCCGCTCTTATCTGTAAACATCAGTCAGCTTCTGATATTGGAACGAGTGAAAGCGCTGAAAATATTGAGTTTACCTTTAGAAAAAAAATTGCAATTGCACCTTGCAACTGCACCGATGCACAAAAATGCACAAAAGTTTCATAGGAATATGTAGCGCTCCATGCCTTTTAATCTCGACCCAAGACATTTGTCTCCAACTCCAATATATTCCGCACTACAGCTAGGCCCAGATCCTTGGACACCATGTTTGTGTATTTAATATATTTTGTTTAACGCTGTAAGTGTAGGTGATATTTGGTTATAACCAATATGATATTGGTTATAACCAAGGGGATATTTACTCTGAAATAATAGTGCACAGATTGCAACATTTAAGATGCCGAGCTACACACTCATGAAGCATCAAAAGAGGACAAAAAAACAATGACCTACCCTCGGAATTTTTCAGAACAATCACAAACATCTCTATGTGGTGCACGAATCGATGACAGTCGGTGAAAATAAAATTAATTAATGAAAAACTGTTATAACGCGAAACTCAGTAATCCTCAGCGAATAATTTAAACGCGTTTTCACTCAAAACTATACATTCATAAAATAAAACGATAGGATAATAATAATAAATGATGGCAGTATTTTTCGAAAGCGAACGTTTTTCGCGCCGCCCTAGCAAATATTAGCTCTGTGGGTTGTAGCGCTTTTGGTACATTCACCCCTCAATCGTCGTCGTCGATGAATTCCTTCATTTTGAGAAGAAAAAAATCAGCTCTTCATCTCGTTTCGTCATGACAATTTCTCTGGATTTCCCGGTTTCCATGACGTACATCCGTCGGGCTTGTGTCGAAATCCAGAAGGGCAATGTCCAGAATGGTAAAAATCCCGAACGCGCAATGCTTCGAACGACAATGTCCCGAACGTGGTTTTCAACATTTCCGGACTTTCGAGCTTTACCACGAGTAAATTATGGGAGTTAGATGTATGTCGTCGAAGACTTTTTTTGTAGGAAATTCAATTCCCTACAACATTGTTTAGGTGAACTTTTGGTCTATATAGCGTTTTTTAACCAGCGTTTGAACGGGAAGATAAAAATGTATTTTCTTCTTATTTTTACCTTCCCATCAAAACGCTGATAAAACAACGCTATATAGACCAAAAGTCCGTATTAACAATATTGTAGAGAATTGAATTTCCCATAAAAAATTCTCCGACAGCATACATCTAACTCCGATAATTTACTCGTGGTAAAGCTCGAAAGTCCGTAAACGTTGAAAACCGCGTCGACCGTTAGACGTTTCGGCATACTGTACGTTCGCCTAAAATCCCATTCGTAATTTTGATCGTTCTGGGACACATTGTCATTCGAAGCATCGCCCGTTCGGGATTTTGACCCCAACCCGTCGGCGCTCTCGTATGCCCGCTCGGATCCCCGCGAATCCGGGGATCGCACTGTGCGCGCGAGCCCTCGTCGTCAGCCTCGGAGGACACGCTCGAAACCCCCGACGACGACACACACACACACACACACACACGTTTTAACACCGATCTCGTCATTCGTCCTTTCCCTCATCCGTTTCCACGAGTAAAATGGGCGTGGCGCCCGGAAAAACCGTCCGCCACGCCTGTCGTCCACTAGTCGGTTTGGCTTCGGGGGTTGCGCGGCTCGACGCGCGTGGGGGTGGCGAAACCGTGTTCTCCCAGCGGTTCCCGGACTGCCCCGGACATCGTAACGCCGACACCGATTCTCACCGAGCACCCTTCGGTCACTCGTTCGCGCCGGCTACCCGGCAAATCATCTGTCATCGACCAACCATTACGGATGCTGCGCTCGAACGGACTTTAACGCGTCTTCCCACTCACTCACACACACACACACTCACACCCTTACACAGTGATTATAAAAGTTCACCAAAAAATTTAACTACCAAGATTGTCACGATTATGGTTTTCTCCGAGTGATTATTCGTTGAGTAAAAAGAAAAAATAATAATAATAACATTAGGCAACGATTTAAAAGAAAATACCGATTTTAACGGTAAATATATATATCTATATATATATATGTATGTATATACATTTATATTGAGCTGTGAAATATTATTTCGACGTAAAAAAAAATTATAAGATAAATGCAAAGGAAACGAAAATCATGAAAAAAAGAAAATATCAAAAAAGTTTTGAAGGGACCTGTAGTTCGAAGAGCGAATGAAAAAATTAATAGTGAGAGTCGATTTAGTCGATAATGAGTGCGTAATTTTATCGGTGTATGAAAAAAAAATTGAAGTCGAAGCAATCGCAGATAGTTGAAAATAATAATAATTTAAATAATAATAACAATAATAATAATTTCGAGTGTGCAATTAGTGTCGTATAAAAAAACAATTTGAGAAAATTAAAAAAAAATAAAAAATAAAAAATCGGCTACTTATGTTCGATCGTAAACGATTCGATCGTGAGATCGAGTTTCGATAAACTCGAAAAATTCCAAATACCATGGTCGAAAGTACATACGCGGGTGATTCGTCAAGATCACGTTCTCCGATGACCGAACCGTCGAGTCCGCTTCAGGATGCCGGACCGATATTTACCGATTATCCGCATCGTTATTTGTACAATTATTCGCCGGAAACGTTGCAACGTAAATTGAAACCCATCGATCGTCATCAACACAATAATACGGCGATAAATAATCGCGAGTTGGAAAACACGCGCGAGAAGAATTATTCGCGAACGGGGGAAAGTCCGTTGGTCGGTGAGGAGACGCGATTTGGAATCGGTGAATCGTCGAGACCGAGCTCATCGGCCGCAATGTCATTGCCCACATCGTTATTCACCATCGACAGCATTCTCGCGCCCCGACCCGTCGGCAATGTTCATCCGAACAATCCCAGTTCCATATCAATCGTGCAACAACATCGAGATAACGTTGGATCACCGTCCAGAACCAACGCTGTTCATCCTCTTCAGCAACAACTTCATCATCTGGCATTCACGCCCGCCGATTTTCTCGGTAAGTCGATTGTTTCGTCGGTTTAGAAACTTTATCGAATGAATTGTTTGTGTGTGTTTTTTTTTAGGGTTTTGTGAAAATTTACGAAACCTTTATGGTTTCGCCAAGTCCGTCTGTTTGTCTGTCCGTCCGTCCGTCGGTCTTTCAAAGTCTTCCATTCTTTCAGTTATTTACCGATTGAAATGAAATTTGGTACGCAGACGTAGATCGGTGACCGAAAAACGGAAATTAATATTTTCGGAGAAAAAAAAATCCAGAATTGAAATTTTGAAAAAAAAAAAAATCCAAAATTGGAATTTTGAAAAAAAAAAAAATGTTTAAAAATATTTTCCAAATGTCAATGACTGCTACAGAATGCCTACGAAATCTTGTCATGTGCGTGCCGAACACGCTCTTGAGATTTTTTTTTTTTTTTTTTGTAATTATCGATTTCGATTAAACACATTTTTTTCTTTATCATTGTCTGATTGATCATGGTTTGAAAAAAAAAAATTAATTATGAGAACAATTTGGTTGCGCCTTTATGTTGTTTCGTTATTATTATTTAATTGTTGACGGAATTTTCTTTCATGAAAAAAAAAAAATTTCCTACTTTGTGACTCGAAAAATTATGCAATTGGAAATTTGAATATTGCGATATTGTAAAAAGTAATTCAGATATTTTTTTTAGCATCCAAGGAACTACTTGATCCTTGTTTTTTTTGTTTTGTTTTTTTGCAACTCTCGACTTTGCAGTTGATTGGAATAATTGAATGGCACGGCAATCGGTTAAAAAAAAAAACCTTATCGTAATTTATTACTCCTTTGAAAATTTGAAGAATTCTCTTCGTCTCTTCGATTATGTCTAACACAAACTAATTTTTATTACAAATCGAGAAAATGTTCTATTCAACGTCGATACGTACGTCGTTGGCACGATAATATTGTCCGAACTGTAACGCAACCCCCATGAAATCTCGAAGATACTGAAATACAGCTTCGGAAAAGCTTAAATTCCGAGAGCCCCCTCCCCCTCCCTAGGAAGGTTTTCACGTTTGCTTAGTCGTCGGTTGAAAAACGTGAGAAGCAACAAAAAAAAAAAAATACCGACGAAAGGCTGCTCGCCCTTACGCGTTACGTCGATGCAAATCCCTCGGGAACCCGTGAGCCGTTATTTTATTTTTTTTTTTTTTTCGAGTCAGGCAACCTGGCACCGTTACATTCGTTTCTTTCGTGGCACGAGAAGCGTTAAGTACCTTTCTCGCCCTCGCATTTAAAGCTTTGCACCGTGTGCTGTCGTGGTAAAAAAAATGTACGTATATATATATATATGTATATAAAAGGCGTGATTGCTCGTGCCCGAACAGTTTTGTCGATCACGGACGAACGATCGCAACACGACGGATGTGAAATCCTCACGTTGCTATTTCACGTTAGTAAACGAATTCAGGGGGATGAGTAACGCGAATAAAACGAAAAAAAAAATGGAAAAAGAGAAACATATAGTGAGGCCAAGGGCTTGAGACTTCTTGGGAGGTCGGATCTTACCACCAACGTTATGTTTTTTTTTTTATGCTCTAAGCTGCTTGTTCCTCTGTGAACTCTGAACGACCTTCCCTTGGGACAGCAGGGTGAAAAAGAATTTAATCCTCTGTGCAGTAATGTCACAGGTTTCAACCCTCAAAATTCGTTTTTTAAATATATTTCGTATTTTTCGCAAAAAAAAAATAATATTATGAACTGTAAAAATTTTATGTAAGATGTAAGGCAAATTAATTTGTGGAGATTCAGGAAAAATATTTCGATTTTTTTGAAACCACGTTTGATCGGATTTTTACTATTTTAATTGTATAAATAAAAATGCAACAGCATTACTTTTACTATTTTTAAAGATATATTTAGAAAAACGTTTTTATTGGACTTTTTTGTAAATCAATATTCTTGTTTTTTTAGAAGATGATGTATGATGATAAGGACGATGGAATTTTTACTATTTATCAAAGATCTATTTAGAAATAGGTTTTTTATTGGAATTCTTTGCAAATCAATATCTTATTTTTTTTTAATGATGAATGATGATGAGAACGTTGGAATTTTTACTGTCAGTAAAAATAATGTAACAGCATTATTTTTACCATTTATCAAAGATATATTTAGAAAAAGGTTTTCTATCGGACTTTTTTTGTAAATCAATATCTTGTTTTTTTTAGAAGATGATGAATGATGATGAGAACGTTGAAATTTTTACCATCATTGAAAATAATGTAACAGCATTATTTTTACTATTAATCAAAGATATATTGAGAAAAAGGTTTTTTATCGGACTTTTTTTGTAAATCAATATCTTGTTTTTTTTTTTTTAATTTTGAATGATGATGAGGAAGTTGGAATTTTTACTATCAGTAAAAATAATGTAACAGCATTATTTCTACTATTTATCAAAGATATGGTTAGAAAAAGGTTTCTTATCGGACTTTTTTGTAAATCAATATCTTTTTCTTTCTAGAAAATGATTATAAGGACGTTGGAATAAAAAGTTCTATGTTTCGTGTGGAAAATCAATGTTGACAATTTTTTTTATTTTTTCTTTTATCACACAGCCGCAGCATATCCAGGATTGTATCCCGGTGGCTACGTGGCAGCCATGGCGGCAGCCGGGGTTTCCCTTCACGGACAACCGGGGTTTTATCACGCGGCACATCCCTATCAGATGAATCCGAACGGGCCCGGGGCAGGTCCCATGGCGAAACGGAAACGTCGTCACCGAACGATATTCACCGAGGAACAGTTGGAACAGCTGGAAGCTACCTTCGATAAGACTCACTATCCGGATGTCCTTCTACGGGAACAATTGGCCCTTCAAGTCGATCTCAAGGAGGAAAGAATCGAGGTGAGCTGGATTTTTTTATTCCCACAACGAATATTGCATCCACGTCCTTTTTTTTTGTTGACGTCATTTTTTATTGTTCGCGTCATTTTTTTTTGTTCACGTCATTTTTTTTGTTCGATCAAAACTAAAAGCAGAAGAATAAATTTCGTACCAGCTTAAGACGATGTGCTACAACATGTCGTGTATCTCTTCAGATTGCCACAAGTGCGAGAAAGATAGCTGTATGTTAAAAACGTATTATTCTCCGTGACGATTGAACAGTTGGATAAAATACGAGAACGGTTGACTCGTGAATCTTCAGATGCAGTCAAACGTTCTCGAGTTTCAACGTAAATATCAATCGCGACCGAGAACAATGGTTTATAGTTTTTTGTTACCGACCGAGCAGTAGTACACCAGCTTAGACGGTTCAGCTGAAATTGGTGAAATTCAATTGTGCAATGATTTTGGATCAAACTTTGATTATGTTTATTGAACTTGAAGTGTTCTATACATTTTCGCATTTTTAGAGACCTAAGTGACCGAGGACTCAAAAAAAAGAAAACAACAATTTCCATTGCTATATCATGAACTTCCTCTCTCTCATCCTCTCATTTATGTGCCTATTAAGATAACATTTGGTACACGGTGATTGATTTATAACTACAAAAAAAGAATTCATAAGTTATAATTTATTTCAAAAAAAAAAAAAATTTCTTTCGGGGTACCCTTTCATAGATTGAAATGTGTACTCACCATTTTTCTTCTCACTCGTTCCATTGAGTGGGGTGTCTTCAAATAAGTGTCCTAAAACGCAACAACTAATGTTTTTGGACTTGTTGATTTTAACCCTTTGGCCACGAAGATATTTGCTTTTAAAGTGGTTAGCAGATTGTCCTATCGGTTTGAAAAAATGTCAGCTTCTGAGATTAAAAGTACCAATCAAAATGTAGTTTTTGCTAATCAGTGTAGCAAAAATAATTTATGAAAAAAATTAAAAATAACACTTTACTTAAAAAAAATCGTCAAAATGAAATAGCTGTTGATGAGAACGCATTGTAAAAATTTGAAGAGAATTTTAGTAAGAATAGGTACTTAACCCTGTCATGCTTGTGACCTTGACCTAATGACCAACCATATCGAATAGCAATTTTTCAAATCAAATTTCCACGAAAATTCTGAAATTAAACTTTCGTACAATTTTCATGTGAAAGCCAAAATTTTAAAACTTTCATGTTGACTCATTTGAAGAGGTCGGGAAACGCAACAGTGTAATTTTCACAATATTTCCAATATTTATTTACATCACTACCTCTCGAAATAGCTAATATTACATAAAAAAAAAATCAACATAGCAAACGGCGAAAAATGTTCGAACGGGAATATTTGAAGAAATAAATTGTAACGAAATATACCATCGAAGTTGGATCAGCTGCGGGTTAGCCAAGTACGCGAAGGTTTTAGCTACCTCTAGCTTCGGCGGCCAGCCAAATAAATAATTCTTCGGCAAACATGGTGAGAGTCGGGTTAAGGGTACCACCACCTCGGCCGCACCCTCGTGCGGAACGCGAATGCGAGATCCACCCACGAAAAAAAACCCTCGCCCGGTGACCACACGCGAGTGGAAAGCCGAAGCTTTGCACAGTTCGAACTGACAAATTGCTTTTTGTTTCGACCCTCGGTTCCGGAATGAGGATATCGAATTTCCGAGACGACCCACGAGTTTTTAAGGGGGAAGTGAGGTTAATGTTTTTAAGATTTTTTTCTGACGATGCAAATAGTGTACATTTATTCAATTAATTTTAATATGATAATATAACATTCGAATAATATTTTCCTAAATTTTCATTCGAATATATTGTAAATTAAGCGGGTGACAGTGAATCTCCGTCGGAGCCTCGAAAAAAAAATTGCTTTTCGATGTTCATCATAACTCGCAAAAGAATCATCTGAAACAAAAAAAATCAAAATGCATTCGTTAAAGGGATTTTTTTTTCGATTTTTTATTTTTTCGTAGCACTTGAAAGCAAAAAAACCCATTTTCGCTATAAAAATCAGTCAATTTCTTGCTGTAAAGTTAATAATTATTTGAAAAACAAATCCCTCGACAATACCTCGTGAATTATTTGAATTATTTGAAAAAATGCAACAAAAAAAAATGTAATACCTAACTCCCCCCTTAAACCGAAGCTACGGAATAAAAAAAAATTTCTTACGGTTTATTTATCAGACAGTCAAAGCTTTTGCAAGCTCTTACACGCTCGCAACATTTTTTTTTTTTCGGGTGCTGGACAACTGTACGTGGGTCATTCGAACGAGTGATGTTTGTCGCGCTAATGGATTATGCTCGCGGGATGTTTAGCCTTGGTTGGGGGTGTCAAAACTTTAAACAAGCGGGCACGCAGCGCCCGAACCCCGGAATCAAGCTGGTCCGTGGTCCTCTTTGGGCCACAGTCGCGTGTTTGCCTCCGACGCTGTTTGGCTCGTGCCATTTATCGCGGTAACCGGGAAAGCACACGATTCTCGTCCGGGTTTTGGTTACACGCTTGATGAAAGGCTTAAGCGGATAATGCTCGCGTTTTGTCACAAATGTTCGACTCTGTTAAACGTTCGTTGCGTTTTAATGAATAATAAATATCGGTTTAAATTAAATGCATGCTACATATATATATGTGTGTGTGTGTGTGTATTGTCGATTTTCGAATTGGAACTGATTGTTATCGAATCATTTGTTCTGCCATTTGTACGTGATCGGCCTGTGGTAATTCAATCATCGATATTTCGCATTATTTCCTATTCGTTCTATGGGCATATTGCACAAAAACGTGATAAAATGAGAATTCCAAATCGAGTTTCGTTGGTCGAACATTTTCATTTTGAATCAATTATTGATCGTTATGGTGGAGTGAATACCATAAAGTTTTCAATATACGAGGTATTCGTCGGTAACTCGGCTACCTTTGAACAGCCGGATGAAAAAAGTTGCCCTTAACATTTTGGTACATTGATATACAGGGTGGGGCACTAACTCGTGCCACCTTAAATATCTCCGTAATTATTGACGTCACAAAAAAAAAAATGTCCCAAACGAAAAATGTACGGTACGAAGGGAGTCTCTAAGGGCAACCATTTTTTCTATTTTAGTGGAGGCGCTGACGCACAGTGGAGGTCAACTCCATTTTTTTAAATGGTACGGTACATTTTTTATTCAACCATCTTGTAGAACATCGAAAACTACATAAAAACCTTAGGGGGGTCAGAGTCGTTCAAGGTCATTCAATGTTTTTCATGTAGGTTACGATGCTCTACAAGATGGTTGAATAAAAAATGTACCGTACCATTTAAAAAAGTGGAGGTGACCTTCACTGTGCGTCATCGCTTCTACTGAAATTTAAAAAAATGGTCGCATTTGATGAACCTTTTCGCACCGTACATTTTTCGTTTGGAACATTTTTTCGTGACGTCGATAATTACAGAGATATCTAAGGTGGCAACAGTTAGTGCCCCACCCTGTAAAGATTAAAAAGCGTTGTCTCCTAGAAGTATAAACGCGATACTTCTGGATATCATTGGACTGCAACACGAAGCAACAAGTTCATCGTTAACGATGAAAAAAAAAAACAAAAACAAAACAATTAGTCGTGCAAAATTGTGTTTTTTTTCTTCCGCGATCGAACGTGTTTCCGAGTGGTGCCTGGATGTTTTTCACAGGGCTTGGCCCGGGTGTAACGTAATCACGCGCGCAGTTTAACCCGAATGCATCAACCCTCGATCGTAACGGAACGAAGGGCCTCTCTTCTCGCCGCGCGTAAGCCAAAGGTCGTTTATGCGGGGAAAGCGAACGCGCTCGCGTCAAACATTGTACACCACACATCCTCCACCGCTCTTCCATAGACGCGTTTTCAATACCGCTGTGTATACCGGACTCTGTGCGTTCGAGAGCGTCGTTCATTGTGTGTGTTGTGTGTGTGTTGAATCTTTCGCGAGCTTAACTCGGCGGTGATTTCGTTTCAGCGCCCTCGAACGCATGACCGCACGAAAGGGCGGCGGTGGCGTGCGGCTCGTTTCTTCGGTTCGGACTATACAACGCTCTCTCTCCTTCTCTCTCTCTCTCTCTCTCTCTCTCTCTCTCTCTCTCTCTCTCTCTCTCTCTCTCTCTCTTCGTCTCTCATCCCTTCTCAATAACCACATCTGTGTATGCGTGACTGTAAGCGGGACCCCAAACGGTAAACACCTATTCTTATTGGCTACGATCTCCCGTCGATCTTCCATTCGTTCGCGTTAATCGAGAGAAGAAGAAAAAAAAAACGAAGGGCTTTTGAAATTAATAAAGAAAGAAAAGTGTATGAAAGAAAGTGAAAGAGAGAGAGGAGGATGAGTATAATGGAAAAATGAAAATAAAATATAGGAGAAACCGAGAGACGGGGGGGGGGGGGGTTGAAATCCGGAACCAGCAATGTCCAGAACGGTCAAAATCCCGAATGAGATTGTAGGCGAACGTCCAATATATGCCGTAACGTCTACCAGTCGGCGCGATTTTCAACATTTACGGACTTTCGAGCTTCACCACGCGTAAATTATCATAGTTAGATATATGCCGCCATTGACTTTTTTATAGGAAATTCAATTCTCTACAACATTGTTTATGTGAACTTTTGGTCTATTTAGCGTTGTTTATCCAGAGTTTGGACGAGAAGGTAAAAATGCATTTTCGTATTGTTTTTACCTTTCCATCCAAACGCTGGATAAACAACGGTATATACACCAAAAGTTCATATAAACAATGTTGTAGAGAATTGAATTTCCTATAAAAAAGTCCGTGACGACATATATCCAACTCTGATAATTTACGCGTGGTAAAGCTCGAAAGTCCGGAAATGTTGAAAACCGAGTCGACTGGTAGACGTTCGGCATATTGTACGTTCGCTACAATGTCATTCGGGATTTTGACCGTTCGGGACATTGTCACTCGAATCATTGCGCGTTCGGGATTTTTACCTTTCTGGACATTGCTGGTTCTGGATTTCGACCCCAACTCGGAAAAAGAAAGAAAAAGAAAAAGAGGGAGAGGGATGAAAATCAAGCGAATAATTCGTCGATTTTGACTGTGAAATTTCTTCCTTTGAGCAGTCAATGGAAAATCGCTTCTTAGGGTATTGGAAAATTATGAGGACCTCCCACGTTGATATACTCGGATGGAGATTCCTGACCACGAGTACATACATAAATATATATATAGATATTCTTTCGGTCTTTTCTTGGGGTCTTCTCAGCGATCCTTAAACCCCTTCACGTGCCCACTTGATGCATTTAGGTTCGTCTCCCACTTTCGAGGCCTCGACTTCAGGCGCTTCAGTCGGTTTGAGTTTCCGAAACAACATACCTGCCGTCCATCTGCCCGACCGCAACAGCAGATCCGTATAGACCTCGGACACCCGGGGTCTTGTATTTGCCAAGAATTAGTTGAGAAACGATTTTACTCGAGGCGACGAGCGGGAGCTGCTGAGTTTTTCGAGATGACGGAGGAAAAAAAACGCACAGCATAGCATATTTTTAGTTAACATGGCACACACACGCACACACACACACGAAAATAATGTTGTTCTTTGACACGTGTAAACTAGGACTTTGGGTCAACGCCGCTTCTGGAATTGAATTTCGTTGGTGAGTTATGCGACCGTTGAACTGTTCGGTGATACGCGCAAGCAGCTCGAATGCATGACAACTACTTTTGATACAGGCAGATGAATTTCGGTACGGTCGGAATGTTCATATTTTGTCAAAAATGTTTGATTTTTATTACGATTATGATAGTCTTGTTGATTTTTTCCATTCGTGTTTTTCTATTATCTATTTATTCTTCGCTATGAAATTATGTTTTAATTGAACGAAATAAGATTGTCAAAAATATTTGGAAAAATCAGGCCATAAAGACGCCGAGGAGTAAACCTTTATCTTTTATCTTATTATTTTCTAAACCTCTATGAATATATTATTATTTCTAATTTTTCCAAATATTCTTGACGATCTTATTTTTCAATTCGAAAGATTTTTATATAATATTTTTATATAAAAAAAATCAATTAAAATATCATGTATTTAAAAAATCAATTAATATCATACATTTTAATTGATTTTTTCATTCGTCTTTTTCCATCATCTATGTATTTTCCAATAAATAATAAGATTATCAAGAATATTTAGAACAATTAGAAATAATAAGATAGATACAGAGGTTTAGAAAATAAACAAGACAGAAGCCCTCGGCGTCTCTTTGGACTAATTTTTCCAAATATTTTTGACAATCTTATTTCATTCGATTAAAAGATAATTTCATACCAAAGAATAAATAGATGATTGCAAAACACGAATGAAAAAATCAACAAAAATATCATAATTGTAATAAAAATCAAACAGATTTGACAAAATATAAACATTCCGACCGTACCGAAATTACGGTCGATAAAATAACTAGAGAACGGTAAAAATTGATACAAATGAGGGCAGTAATTGTTCCTCGGTTTGACTAATTATTTTTTTCTTCTTTTCATATTTCAAATGTCGACAGATTATTTGTATTTTCTGATACAATCATTATCTCGTGTGATACAGAGAGCGATTGAGAAATAATTACAGATTATATAGTAAAGTGCACGCACGATAGTCGTTTTAGAAAAATATTTGTTGTGAACAATTCTTATTGTAAAAACAGATTGAAAATTCGTAATTCATTATCATAAAAACGAAAGTTGGATCGTCTTGCATTACCGGATTGTGGTTTGTAAAATTCGAAAGACCCGCAGACAGAATGTGAAAAATTTCTAAATATCGGTGGGTAACGGTGTGTGGTGATGACTAGGGACGAGATGAGAAGCCGTGTAAGTGAAACACTTGAGTTTTACCGCCTGATGCGAACGAACGCGAGAGAAAATATTGACCGTCGTGATTGAACGATTTTTCGTGCTTACACGCAGTCGGGGAGGTATACGTTGAATGTCAGTGAGGTGTACCGGTGTGTGTGTGTGTGTGTTTTGGCTACGCCACGACCGATACTTGAGAGATTTGGACGGGAATATATGTATAGAAAGAGAGAGAGAGATGAAGCAACGTTACACTAAACGAGAGTCACTCGGGTGCGGATCGAAGTTCCGAATGTTCAATGGTCCGAGGGCTAAAAATTCCGAATATGCGATGCTCCGACCGTTGATGCTTCGACCGAGCACGGCACCGACGGCTCATGGGTCCGAACGAGCTGAGTCTCCAATGGTTCATAGTTACGAAAAAAACAAAATAATTCGAAATGCATTGTATCGGAAATGACAATTTCCCAAAAGTCCACGACTCCGACACGGCAATGTTCCGAATGGCAATGTCACGACGGATCAAAATGTAGAAAACGTATATATATATGAATATATACAGGTATAGTGGCGTAAGGATTGCGGAAGCTGCAATCTTCACGCAGTTTAACGAACTGCCACGTCACCATACCTATATACACGTTTTCTGAATATCGATCAGTCGAGACATTTTCCATTCGAAGTCTCGTCGTGTCGAAACATTTATTTTCGGAACATTTTGATTCGATCAATCGATCTGTCGGACCTTCAACCGTTCGAGTTTCAAAATTTCGCTGCATTATCCGGTCGGAACAACAAAAATTCGGAGATTTTGATTTTCGAGAAAATCTTAATTCGAATAAAATGTTTTTTCGGAATGTCGAGCCGTCGGACCATTGAATCACTCCTGTCTCTGAACGACAATAACTCCGTGACGAAAAAATGCGATATAATTTTTTTCTTCCAACGGCTGGAAAACGTTCACCCGATTTTTTTTAATGCCATTTTTTTTAACAAAAGAAAATACAAATATTGAATCGATCCTAGGTTAATTAATCAGAAAACTCATCCGTCTTGCATAAAATTGTCATGCTATCCAATCACAAAATATTGATCATATCATCGAAGACTGGGTTAAAAAAGAATCACAAAAAAAGGATGCAAATATTAAATTAAAAAATTCAATGAAAAATTACGATCTTCCCACATACGCTGCAAAGCTGTGGAATTATTTTCGAACAATGCATCGAATGAAAGTTGTCAGACATTTGTTCGATAGATTGGAGGCGGTGCTTGACCGTGAAAAAAAAAAAAATACGTAACGAAGTTTTGGTTTTCGTTGTTTCAGGTATGGTTTAAAAATCGAAGGGCAAAGTGGCGCAAGCAGAAGCGCGAGGAGCAGGAACGTCTGCGAAAGCTCCAGCTGGAACAACGTCAGCGCAACGAGGACGGAGCGACGCCCGCGGCGATTCGCGTCGGTGGCCACATGACCCTGAACGGTTCGCACGATCAGGAAACCGACAGTTCGGATCTCGAGGTCGCGTAGTTTCCGGCTCGACATCGCGATCGATGAATCGACGTGGCGAAAAAAAAAACAAAGAACAAACAAAACTCGTGAAACGTACATCATCAGCTAGGATATCAATGATTTGGTCTGCAGCCCCAGTGATCTTCGGTTCTCTCTTTCTCATATATATATATATACATATATATATGAATATTATTTTTTTTTTTCAATTTTGTTTGGCAACTGAAGCCAAACAAAGCACAAATGATAATAAATATTCAACGACGTCGGTCGTTCGTGTGGTTGTCGAAATAAAGAGAAACCGAACTGATAATTATGTAAATACAAATACGATAAATTGATAACAACAATAATTATATTAATTATCAACGATACGAAAAATTTGTAAATAATTGATAAAGGAGATAACGATGTAAATAACGCTTATAATGAATGTGTATAAACGAATAAATTATTGTGCTATTAGCAAAGATTAATTATGTGAGAATTGTGGGTTTATTTTTTTTTTTTCAGGTTGATTCGGTAAAGAAGCATGTTTTTAAGATTATTTTTCTGGCGATACAAATAGTGTAAATTTATTCAATCAATTTCCATATAATGATACAACATTTAAACAATGATTTTCTTGATTTTCATTCGAAAATATTCAAAATTAAGCGGGTGACAATGAATCTCCGGAGTCGCCTCGAAAAAAACGTGCTCTGCGAAAAAAATTAAAATGCATTAGTTAAAGGACATGTTTCTCGAGATAATCACGAGGGGATTTTTTTTCTTCGATTCTTGATTTTTTCGTAGCACTTGGAAGCAAAGAAAAAAAAACGATTTTCGCTATAAAAATCAGCTAATTTCTTCCTGTAAAATTAATAATTATTTTTCAAAAAAGTTCTCGACAATACCCGGTGAATTATGTGAAAAAGTAGTGTGGAAAATTTCGAAAACGATTGGTCCAGTAGATTTAGCGTTATCGTAAACACTAACTCAAAAAATGTCGAGTTTCAGGAAAACGCTTTAATATTCGAATACTCATAAACGTCGTCAATATTTTGCTTCAATCGACTTGAAATTTTCACACAATATTCTCGAGATATTATGCATTCAGTTGAAAAAACAAAAAAAAAATGTCAATATCTTACTCTCCCGTCGACGCGAATCGAGAGATCTTGTATCTCGTGCCGGAGATCGAGGACTCCCCAATTATGGACACTCGGAAGTTGGTCCGTGTGACGACGACGTTTCGAGGGGCAAAGTTAACCGAGTTCAGGGTAAGTACATAAACCCCGGGGGTCTTGCGCTCGAAAACTAAGACGATTCACGGTGCAAGTTTAATGGTCCCCCGTTGTCCTCGTCGTCGTCGTCGTCGACGTCGTCGACGTTGAAGACGTTGAAGACCGTTGCTGAGACCCGAAGACGATCGACTTAAATGCCTCGTTATTTCATGAACGAACAAGTACTCCCAACTGCCGTTTCAATTATTCAGGTGACCAAAGTCAGACGGTTAGGTTGGGCGTGAGAAGCGCCGACGGTATGCTTGCAGCTGTATTACTGGCTCAACCAGCGCTGTACCGAGCTTACGCCACAGCTGGATCAACCCGTCGACTGGTTCACAAAGCCCCCCCCCTCCCCTCCTGCCGCCAAATCTGATCCGCTACAACCGAGAGCCATTATGGCCCACGTAAAAATAGCTATCATTCTAAGTAACAATTATCAATTAAAAACTAAACTTTTTTTTTATCCGTTCGCCATAGATTAAAATATAATTATTCGGATGATTATTACGTCACATCTTATTTTATCACCGGATGCTGATTACGAAAAAATGGAAATTCAAATTAATTAGTTATAAAGAATCTCTTCATTCGCTTCTTTTTTGTATATAACAATAAAATAACAAAACTAACACACAAAAAATACAAAACTAAACTCACTTGAAACGTTTGTAAAATTAATTTCCAGAAATCTATTAGATCTAGAATTATTTTCGTTATAGTTTACAGATGAGCTTTAAGCGAAGCCTTATATTTCCGGATTCCTTTTTTCAATCTTAAGACCAGTCGTTTCGTCAATAAGGGCTCTTGCTATATAATGCTCTCTATTCGCATATTTTTCAGAATGTCTTCTTAGATATGCTGTTCAAAATTATTGAGAAAATAGATTTTCGTCGTCCACATAACAAGCCTTTCGGATGGAACCCAACTGCAATACTAACCAGCGTGGAATGCAATGTTATTTGTGAAGTATACATCGCTTCTATAGATTTAGTTTTCGGTCAGAGCAATTACTCCGAATGACTCTATTACCATGTCAAATTTTTAATTTTCACGTCGCATTGTTTCTGAAAAAATCGTCTGTAGACGGACAGACGAGATCTTATAAGAGTTCTGTTTTTTTTTTAATAATTCGGTGGTACGGAACCCTAAAAACGTGACAATAAAAAAGTATTTCACGCAAATTGTTCAAATGCAGAAATATCTTAATTAACAAATTTTTGTTGATCTTCTTTTTATCATCGAAAACTCGTCATAATTGACTATAAATTCAAACTTATTTTAAAAAAACGAATCAAGATAATTTTTTTTGCAGATTTTTTGCAAATTGTCAACATGGCTTACACAAATGTTCGTTAATATATTTCAATCACTAAAATACTCGTTCCGATGACCTTAAAAATTCATATTTATGCGAGAATAACGAGACATCGTGAGATGGTTCTTTTTTTTTATCAGATCGATAAATAATTCACATGATTTACAATTTTTTTCTCAGTGACCACAAAACAACATTCGATTGACCGAAGTTGGAGGGAGATAGCCAATGGCACAAACATCCCACGATTTCATCCGAAGCTTTGAAATTCCCTGCAGAGGCTTCCTGCAAGAAACCCTATCGACTTCCATTTCCTCGAACCCTTCGCACAGCATCCCCGTAGCTACAATCTAACCCATCGCCTGAACTTCGGATCTTCCCTTCCCCTCTCCCCCATTCGTCGTACGGAGGTCAATGACCTTGCCAATGTCGATGGGCCACAGATAGAACGGGCTGCATTCCGTCGAACCAATTGTCAGCACGAGAACCGTCATGAATTTGAGAAAACTCGTTGCTCTTATCATGTAAGCGACCCCGTGGCCATATTGAAACAGAGGTGGCCCAAAGGAACGAGCATCCATCATGTAGTAAGCCCCGCAAAATTTAAAAACACAAACGCACGAACTTTCGCAAGTCAAAATGCCAAAATGATGCTTGACGAACATTCGTTCGACGATTTGCCAGAGACTGTGGACTTTCCTGTTGTACAAACGACCGCAAATTGCTGGAAGAACCTCAGCTTCGAACATCGTTTCACCAATCTTGAAGTGTCTGCTCAAATGTTCTTCGTCCCAATGAGTCGCACGATCCAGTTGTTCATTCGCACTTTCACTGTCCTGCTTGCTTATGGTGTAGAAACGATCTCCGCACATTACAATGGCGTCCAGAGTCCTCGGAGTCCAGTACTCCGGGGCCTGGATTCTCGTCATTCCAGCGCAAACCACGTAACAAGCACGAATCTGACGACCGCGATTTTCCGGTAGGAACATTTCCTCCGTCGGATGTATCTGCCCCCAGAGTGTGAAGATCCTGCCAGGCTCTTCCACGTTAAATTCGTGCCAACGAAGCTTGCCAGATTGACGGTCCCCTGGAACTATTTTCTTCTTAGCTGGCAATTGCGTCCAAGTGACTTTAAAGTGTGTCAACCAATCAGGTTTCTCCATAGTTTCCGAGTCCTCTCCGTTATTGACTTCCACAGAACCTCCCGCGAATTTTTCCTGGACACATGAATCGCCAGATGGAAAAACTTCCGACTCACAACTGTCGACAACTTGATTCATTATCCTGTTTGCTGGCGATTTCGGAGGCTTCTTTTGCAGGAGCTTGACATTTTGTATCTGGACGCAGTGGTAGATCATTTGGAAGATTTGGATGGTGAAAGGTTCGTCTTTGGAGTCTTTGCTGTGGGTTTGATTGGAATTGGCGGATCTGTCTTGGTTTCCTAGTTTTGCAGACTCGAGTCCCAAAGATTCTCCAGAGTCATCTTCCCGATTGTCGGTTTTATTGTGGGCGGATAGTTTTAGGGGACTCTGAGGTTCGTAGGAATAAGCTCTGAGCAGGAGTATCATTAGATGTCTCTTCAGTGATGTTCTGGAACAAAATTTCAACATGCAAGCGTAACCTTCGTCCGACCAAAATCCAAATTCGTCACAGCGATAGGGATTGAAGAGGTACCAGAAGCTACCGTCCTGCCAGAAGGCCAGAGAAAATTTTGACGTTCTGAATACACAGTTGCGATAGATGTTCGGTAGTTTGTCGAACCATTTTTCGATTTCACGTGTTGTTTCGTGAATCGGTGATGATTTACGAAATTCCGTCTTTTCCCAACCAATTTCTTCTTTTGTTTTCATCAATTCCGGTCTTTCGAGTTCGCGCATTTTTGTCACGTCGTCTTCCACGTAATTGTCGCCAACTTTCGTTATTTGATGAGCTGCGTTTGTCTCGTGAACGAGCTCAAGCTCGACGCTGTACTTGTAATTGTAGACGACCACGTCGTCGAGCTGAATTCTTGGTTTGACGTCCATGCTACCCATGTGGACGAATAACATCCAAGCGTGATCGAATATGTAGTCTATGTTCGCGCTCCACGCAAATTTGTATCTGAGGTATTAATGAATTTCCGTCGTATTGTCAATTTTATTTTGCAGACTCATGAACGAGATAAAATATTGAGTAATAATTGAATTAGAATTCGTCTTATTTTCATCTGCATACGAAACATTTTTATGATGACACTGGGTACAATTTCAAGTGCACGATTTTGGAGAGTAGTCCTTTTTGCGATAATCGAGATTTCTTACGACATTCAGGGTCAGAATTAGCTTTGAATGATTGCGAATACAAATTTGATTGGTTTGATGGATTTTAGCAATTTTCCAGTTATTTGTAGATAGAGGGAAATAAGATACCTGAGTGGAATTCGTTTCTAGGGTTTATATTAGTTACATGTATTTCAGTAAAAAGGCGCTACTTTTCTAAAATTCTATGGAGAACGTAAAATAATAAGATAATCAATACATTTTTACCTTCCCGTCCAAACGCTGGTTGAACAACGCTACATAGACCGAAAGTTTACATATACAATGTTGTAGACAATTGAATTTCCTATGAGAAAGTCAGTGACAGCATATATCTAACTTTGATCATTTACGCGTGGGAAAGCTCGAGAGTCAGAAAATGGTTTCAACATTTCCTGACTTTAGAGCTTTCCCACGCGTACATTATCCAAGTTAGATATACGCCGGTCTGACTTTTATATGAGAAATTCAATTCTCTTCAATATTGTTTATATGAACTTTTGGTCTATATAGCGTTGTTTGACTAGCGTTTGGAGGGGAAGATGAAAATGTATTGATTCTCTTCGTATTTTTACGTTCCCAGTCAAACGCTGGCGCTGGAAAATCAACGGTATACGGACCAAAAGTTCACATAAACAATATTGTAGAGGATTGAATTATCTATAAAAAAGTCAGTAACGGCATGTATCTAACTTTAATAATTCACGCGTGGGAAATCTCGAAAGTTTGAAGAAGTGCATTTTTAAGAAAATGTTGACGATTCGAAGCAATTTATTCTGGACCGCGCTCAGAATTTTGACCCTTATGAACTTTGCTCGTTCTGAATTTTAAGCCTAACCCAATTGCCCCAAAAAAAAGTATTTCACGTTTCGCAAAATAAATACTCGTCGTATTCGAATCGACGATTGAAATTCTCGGTTTTCATGAAAATTCACAAGAAGTGAAAAATTGATTTTGGATTCGACATCTGTCCATAGATACGACAAAGTACATGGAGATATTCTACACATCGTTCACCTGAGTTGTGTCTTCGCAAGCAGTGCCACTATTGCCTGATAGAAACAGAACTTCCAAGTCTTCCTCCGAACCCTTACGTCGTTCAATTCGACGAGATGCATGCCCTTCAGTCCGCGAATACAGACATTCGCGTACGCGCGATTGGTCTCGTCGTCGTTTCTCGAACCAACCAGAAATACGACGTAGTCGCCGTCAACGAGACCCGGATGTTCACCCACAGCGCGATCCACTTGAAAACGTTGCTTCGCAATCGGACACGTAATCGGTATTCTAGCGTGTCCGAGTTCTTTGCGATCGGCAAAATTGTCTCTTTGCTCGTCGACATTGCTCTCGCTATCCTCGTCCGTCTGACAAGGAAGCAAACCCTTTTTCTTGCGTTTTTCCAATTTTTTTATTTGTCTCGTTTCCTCAGCAAGATCTCGACTTATACAGGGCCATAATTTCGGCCATTGTTCACTTTCCGTTTTGGTAATATCGGCGAAAGATTCCTGAAGAAGACCATTAGTGATTACCTGGACCATCTACTTAATCAACTTATCAACTTAATCAACGTGAATCAACTTTGTTTGTCTTCGGCTAGTGTATTTTCGTAATCGTACAAAAAAAAAAAACTTTCTGGGTCGGTTATTACATTACAATAGTTTGAAGACAATCTCTTGAACATTGAAAGTCGATGTCAAACTAAATCTGAATCACAAAGATTTATCTAAACCATTCATAATTATTTTATCAATGTTAAAATTCTAATTGTTAAAAGGCAAACATTTTGAGTAAATTTCCATAAAGTAAATGGCCCGTTCCGGTTTGGTATTCTTGTTATTTTGAATAAAATGTTGAAACACAGGCAGACGACGTCGAAGTATCTTTTGAAATGCTTTCGAATAATAATTCGATATCAAATGACAATTCGACACAATTTGATTATCTTGTTTTCATGTTACTCGACATTACTCTTCTACCAAAACATTTTTCAAGAGTATCGATTATTTCATGGTTGAATTGGCGATAACGGCACCGAAAGTGTTTTTTTTTTACTGAAGAGAAGAAGTAATCATTTTTTCGGTATCAACTTCATCCATATTTTTGATCATATTGTATGAGTATTTTTATATAGAAGTTCCAGCGGCCTTTACAGATCTACAAGCTTATGCAAAATTTCGTTTCATAAAGCGTTTGAATCCAGATTTGGACCATTAAGGGGAAATAAACAGCGTGACGGCTCCGAAGTTCAATAATTTTTTCTGACCAAACGAATAAAGATATTGACGATTTCTTTTTTTATGTTTGGGGCATCCAGATTATAGAAGCTTCGGTAACATTTTCAAGTAAAAATATCGATTTTGAAATGTCACATCGAGATAAACGCGTTCAAAGTTTGTGACAAAATTTTCGCTCCCCAGAGCATCAAGAAACACTCATGTGGATAAAATTAGTTGCAGACTACAATTTTCAACCGATTTTAACTTTTTTTTCGAACGAAAGCTTATAATATTTCGCACACAAGTAATACTACAGATTTCATGAAAAACAGGCTGAATTTTGTTTATTTATCAACAAGAGTAGAAAGTAAGATAACCGCGACTCAGCGGGAGAGGCGCAACGTAATTAGCTATACCTCATCCAATCCCATAAACTCAATGAGATTTTCAGAAGATACTCTTAAATAATTCTTCTTTCCGAAAATGCAAAAAAAAAAAAATGAATCAATTTTTCGCTATACAAATAGTAAATTCTCAAAACTCACGATGGAATCGTTTTTCATGCGTCTCCAAATTCTGACGTTTTTCGTGGAATGGTGGTTGTCGGACAGCCGCGCCCGTTCACCGAGATTCAAAGTATTGAACGGAAAGCACGGATGTAAAGACGTCGATGATATCGCCTCAGAGGATTTCAACTTCGGAAATCTCGGAAGCTCCGCAGCTTTTCGACGTTCAAACTTGTCCTCTCTCTCCAATCTTTCTTCCCTCTCGAGATAGCTGAGCCCATGAAAACATCTCGAAAAAATGTATCTCACCCATGGAATAAAATAAATAAAAAAAACTCCATTACAGGACAAACATTAATCGTCGATGATTACTAACGAATTCATATAAACCCTCCACAAGGGTTCGTTCTCGCATTTCCATTTATTTTTCTTCGGACAATTTTTTTTCCTCGTTTTCTCATTCTTTTTCTCCTTCTCCTTCCCATCGCCATCTTCTGCACTTTCCACCCCCATTTTCTCATCGCCTTTCACGTCTATCAAATCTTCGTCATTTTTTTCATTCGGTTCATTCATAATTTTTCCGTTTCACCGTCACGTTTGTCGACTAAATTAAATTATAGAAAATTACAATGATTTAATGTTTTTTTTTGATAATACAATTTGCGTCCGAATTAACCTAAATATTTGACAGACAATTTGATCATCATTGCGAGAAGAATGAACGTAGCTTAATACGTCACTCGAACATGGGAGAAGTTGTGAGTTTATCTGCCTTTTTTTTTATTTCATTTCAATCCCGTTGCCACTACGAGAAAAATAAATCAGTTGTAAAATCACCGTCTCTCTGTTCTCCATCATTTATGGAGCAAGAGAGAGAGAGAGAGAGGGAGCGAGTGCAGAGTTTGGTCTTTTGCTCGAAGCTTGATTTAACCGCGAGCCGCGGGTAGCCCTCGGTGATTTTGTAATTATTTTACCGTGCCCCCGGGCAGACGAAGCCTTACAGCTTATAAGGCAATCTCGCCACCGAAGCCACATTGTGACGCAAGATTTTCCGAGTGTTTATAAAATTACAGCCGATCCACGAACGAAATAGCGCCGATACCCCACAAACGCCTCTACGAAACGTTATATACATATATATATATGCATCGATGGATTTGCGAGCATGCGGTTTGATCGCAGCTCCTATAGCAACGTGACAAAGAAATTCAACCACGACTCTCACAATTTATCGTATCCAATGCAAGGTGAGTTTTACAAACGTGTTGTAATTTCCATCACGTAGAATTCAGGGATGGTCATCTTTCATTCAATGAAAATGTATTTGAGATACTTTTCCAAAACAAATAACTATGATTAATTATCATGCATAAATCAATATTTCACATTCCCGTAATAATAATTACGACCAATTTGCGAAAATTATTATTTTACAATGAATATAAATATTTAATAGATCTGGTTAAATTATCTATCGTTAAGTTCGAAAAGTATTTAAAATACATTTTCAATTGAATGAATGCTCATCCCTAGTTGAATCATAGATGAGCAATCAAATTATGTGCATGAGTTGATCTCGATTGATGAATCGTGAGGGGGGTTGGCCGTTAAATCAACGTCGAACTTATAGTAACTTGGCTTTTTTAGGTCGTTCAAATTAACACCATTTACCAGTGTTGGGGAAATCAGTACTTGAGGAGCACTAAAGTACAAATTACGAAAGTATTTCGTATTTTTCCGAGGTCTAATTCCAAAGTACATAAGTACTTTCATTTGACTAAATCCGAGTAGAAAAATACTTTGCATTTGAGTAAGTCCGAGTACAGAGGTACTTTTTGCCTGTCTAAATTCTAAGTACCAACAAAACACAAAAGTACTTTGTATTTGATTGCGATCCAAGCACAGAAGTACTTTGCATTTGACCGAGCCCGAGTACAAAAGCACAAAAATACTTTGTATTTGACTGAGCCCTTGTACAAAAGCACAAAAGTACTTTGTGCCTGTCTGAATTCCAAGTACAAAATACAGAAGTATTTTCTATTCGACTAAGTCCGAGCACAGACGCACAAAAGTACTTTGCACCTGCCTGAATTCGAAGTACAAAGTACATAAGTACTTTGCATTTGCTTTCGATCCAAGTACAAAAGTACTTTGCATTTGACTGAGCCTGAGTGCGAAAGCACAAAAGCACTTTATACTAAATTCCAAGTACAAAGTACGGAATTACTTTGTGATTTCGTTACAATACGATTTACATGTTAATACAATAAAACTTCTCAATAGTGAAAAGTCGGGGGGGGGGGGTTATAAATAGGCGGAATCGCACTACTGCGAGGTTGATAGAGTCGCCAAAGAGATCCCAAGTGAAAAAATTATATATAATCTATATATAAACTATATATGCCCAATCGCATATATAGTTTCTACATAGGATTATACATAATTTTTTCACTCGGGATGCCTCATATATATATATATATATATATATATATATATAATTTATAAATAATTGTTTCACTCGGTTAATCGACAAACGAAAAAATCATAAACGCTTTGTGTATGCACTGTGGTTCGGGATATGGATAATAAAGGATTATTATCGAGGTGAATAGGTTTGGTGAAAGGTGTGGGGATTCGTCATCGTGAGAATTTGGTGGGCGTCGATAAGCGACGGAGCCGGGCGGCCGTGTCGTTCACATTCGGAAGTCCGACGGGAAGGGGTCGGTCGTAACGATGCGTTCATTATGCACGCCATCTCCATAACCATGCGCCACAGACACACACACATATATATATATATGTGTGTGTGTGTGTGTGTGTATCACATAACGTTGATGCACATGGGGGTCGTGTGTGGGTTGTACAATCGTGACGAGAATGAAGCTTTTGGGTCGGCGCTTGCGCTCGATCCTCGAAAGCGAACGGCAAAACACAACCGAATAAATACACCGAGCGTCGCATATTGCAACTTAACACACAGTCGGAGGGAGATGGAAAAGCGAAACGATAGTAACAGCCCCCACGGCTGTTGCAAACATTTTCACCTCTCGAGAGCTTGTGCGACTCGCGACTACCTCTCTCTCTCTCTCTCTCTCTCTCTCTACCCCCGTTTACCGCGAACAATCCAATTAATTTCATTTTAATTACCGCTTCGTCAGGCACTCGCGCTTCGCACCGATTATTATTGTTTTCACGGTTATTCCGGGACGAGAAAAAAAACAAAAACAAAAAATTCGAACGTTAATTTTACGATTTTTCCGACTCGTTGATAAATTTTTTATTTTTTTATTTTTTTTTTCACTCTCTTTTCGTATGTGTTTTTTTTTCGTATTACTTTTGTTTTTTTTTTTTTTACGATCTCGTGAATTGCGGGAATATGTTGAAACGAATCGATGAGCTTAATAATTTGTAAATTTTCATCAAACGTGTGAATTTTGTGGGTAAAACGTGAAGGGGGAATAAATGTGTCAAATTCTTTTTTTGATTCACGGATGATATTTTAATTCGGTAGATATGTCATTTTGGAAGTTGATAACGAGCATCTTTGTCATACGTGATCAAAACGTTTCTTCGAATCATCGTACATTGAATCGAACAAAAATATACGCAAATAAGTCTGCTTTTGTTGATGAATATACAAAATGTGGTCAAAAACGTCAAAAAAGCGTTCAAATACCATTCGCTCAAAAAAAAAAAATTCTTTCCTCACTTTCAAGATTGACTCTTCTGAAACGATATGCGATCATCCGTTTCGGTTTTAGACCCTTATTTTGGAAAATATCGTGACTACCGCAAAAATAAAATAGCACCGGGAGAACCAGTACAACTCCGCCATTTTGTGATATTTCTTACTTGAAAAATTTATCAAAGCTTCTTCAATGAATACACTAAACATAAAAAAAAGAAATCGTCAAAATCTCCATTCGTTTAGTTAGAAAAAAATATTGAAATTTGGGGCCGTTACGCTATATCTATATGTCCCTTTAAGGGGGCAAGCTAGTGTAACGATCGGTAAAATGAAGGTACGTTTGCGAATTTTTAAACAAGAAAATTTATCATAGGATTCTTCTGAAATATTTGTCACTGTTTGTTGATACAAGAACAAGATAAGAAAATCCATTAACAATAACTTTATCCACCCCTCGGCCCCACCCCTCCCCTTAGAAGTTAGCGCTCGAAAAAAAAACATTCAACCTCGTTGACCACAAATTGCCCGAACGGTGCATCCCGAAACGAAATTTTCACCCCATCCTCCGTCTGGTTTGTCCCAAATTCCTACTTTTCGTCTGCAGAGTGGGAGATCGCGACGGAGACTATCGCTCTGTAAAATTGAATGCGAACTACAGCCTCCCCAGACTCCGTAAATGGCAGAAATCGAACAATCAGATTTAATTTTTTTCGTTCCCTTTCGATTCCTAAAAAAAAACTGTATTTCCCAAAATCGCTAAATCCTTCTCCAGCTAATATTATATAGAACAAAAAAAATGATTCTTCTCGTTTCAGGTCGAAAAATTAAAGGAGAGAAAAATGTCCAATCCCAGATGGTCCCTCTAGCTCAGCTCTGCGCCGCCATTTTGTTGAAAATAATATTTTCAAAAATTGTCAAATATCCTCAAGGTAAATCCATCAAAGACCTCTTCAAACATATTAACCTTCGCATATACCGTATCATCACAAAAAAGGCCATTATCCCATTTTTTTCATCCCCAGAGTCCCAATGCCCCCTTAAACTCTACCAAAAATCATCGATCATTATCCAATCAAAACAAAAATCCAAATAAAATTCAATCCCTGTAGCATTCCAACTTTTTTTGCCGTAAAAAAAAAAAAATACAAAAATGTCGCGAAAAAAGAAGAAAAACGAGATTTTATTTTGAAATCGTATGAGAATGAGACACGAGGGAATGGATACCGAGAGAAAAAATATATTTCACGAGGGTAAAAAATAACAACGGGCCCTTATCCGCAAGCGTCGACGGAATAAAGGGCGGGGCGGGGGGGGGGGGGATCGGGGATTCGAAGCGGACACGCGCAAGCGGAGAGCAGCAGCAGCAACGTGCCCTCGCGGGACGAAAAGACGGATGTGGGTAGGAGAGGGTGGGGGCGCGCTCACCGCGCCGCGCGCGGCGAACAGAGCAGAGTGCCCGCCAGCCTTTTAATTACCCGACGTTAAATTCTTTATCTGGCTGAAACAATGTGGCAGGCGTGTGTTTTCAGACCAAACAAGACCCATGTTGATACGCGGTAATAGAATAATCTGGCAGCTGATTCCGGGGATATAGCCGACGGGGATGGAAACCCACACGATTTCTCTTCGGCACACCCCCCCCCTCCGCCACGCATAGTTTCGTCTCGCTCACGCACTCTCGCGAGTTTACTGTAACGGGGAACGAGACCGAGGACCTCGGCAATCCAAACGAAAATCAACCTTCTCGTGGCTGCTTTCACCAATACCGTTTCCTGGTTACTATACGAACACGACAGTGTTACCCATATATGTATATATAGATGTATGTATATATGTATATATATGTATTTATGGTATATAGAGCAACGTCGGACGCAACGGTTTGCCATGGATTCCTTCTCAACGAACGTGTTTACTCGTTCGCCACGAAACTACCCTTCTGGTTCGATTCTGATTCTCAATGATCCTCTCCCTGCCCCCCCCCCCCCCCCCGCACCCCTGTCACCTTCGCTCGCCCCTTGGATTCCGAATCGGAATCCGATTCGTCTGCTACATTCGTCTCACGCGAACATTGTTTCGATCCCAAGTATTAACTATATATGTAGGATTGGCCATACATAGTTCATATATAGATTATTCATGGACTTTATATTTATATACCCACGTAAAAAAATTATGTATTGTCTATATATAATCATATATATAGACTATATAATCATATAATCACACAATCAGTCTATATTTTATTCATCGACTATATATAGTCTATATAATTTTTTTTACTCGGGTAGTTCGTACATAATGTACATATAATCTATATATATAAATTATATATGGAAAATGTCATATATATATATGTTATATATAGACTTTATATAATTGTTTTACTTGGGATCGAGTCTAAATTATACAGATTTTTTTTATTGTAATGGCACAATTGCTAACAATTATGGCTGGTGATCCAATGAATCAAATGTTTCTGTGTTTTCGGAATTATTGAGGATGTATTATGTGTGTGTGTAAAAAATATGATGAACATTTTGAAATTTTCACAGTGAGGTAGCTTTTATCATTTTGAAAACTTTGCATCATTTTGAGGTGATGAACCGACTCGTTTGAAACTTACGGGTTTATGGAATTTAAGATGTGTTCTTATGGGGAGGAGGTGCACTGTGGGCGATATGGACGATAAAGGAAGGAATGAATTTGCGTGGGGCTCGAAGATTTAACGAGCAAAGTTCAGAATGATCGAAATTTGGCCTACTGTTTCGAATGGCAATGCTTCGAACGGTCAAACTTCGGAACACACGTATATATCGGTATAGTTGCGTACTTCGTCTTTCAAAAGGCGTTGATAACGTCATAGAAATTCCAAGGGTGCGTAACCCTTTGAATTGTGGCAAGAATAAATAGAAACAATGAATTGTCAAGACATTTTTACCTTCCCGTTCAAACGCTGGATAAACAACGCTATATACACTAAAAGTTCACATAAACAATGTTGCAGAGAATTGAATTTCCTATAAAAAAGTCACGAACGGCATACATCCAACTTTGATAATTTACGCGTGGTAAAGCTCGAAAGTCAGGAGAGGTTGAAAATCGCGCCGACTGGTAAGCGTTCGGCATATTGTACGTTCGCTACAATGTCATTCAGGATTTTGACCGTTCGTAACATTGTCATTCGAAGCATTGCACGTTCGGAATTTTTACCTTTCTAGACATTGCTCATTCTGGATTTCGACCCCAACCCAATATTCGATTATTATAAGTCATATTCAAGATTTTTTTTCCGATTGGCGTATACATTTCGCTGGGATTGCACTCGTCATACATCCTTCAAAGATTCCGTCATTTCCTCGAGCCATCGAGTACCAAGATGATAAAAATTTATTTGCTGCGAATAAATTTCCGAACAACATCTCGGTGCCATTAATAAAATTGTTTATTGCAGCATAAATAAATAATTTTTCAAGTAATTGGATTTGAATGAAAATTTGTCAAATCGTTCGTCGAAATTTGTCAAATATTATTTGCAATCAATGTGGATTTTTAAAAATTAACCGTAAATCGTGGCTACGCAAAACAAAAATTTACCTCAATCGCTTCAAAGTATTTTGTTAGTTATTTTTTTTTTTCACGGGGAAACAATGTGCAATAGCATATCGAAATTTCGACGAGTTGTGAAAATATTGAAATACACGTGGTTTTCGGAGTTTATTTTACAGCCGCCCGCTGTTTCGTCGTCTAGTTTCCATAAACCCTCGTGTTACATTTCACGGATCCGCACCCAATCATATACGCCCGCGGTGAATATGGAAATACGTGTGGATAGGGATGCGTGAAATATCCTCCGTATCCGTGATGGTGCATCCGTATTGGACCCGCGTAACGCAGATACGACGCCAGTCGCTGTGGCAAAAGCTCGAGCCTTCGATGGGTTCCTGAATACAGCTCCCGAAAGCTGCGTATTAGGGTAGCTATATATATGTATATATCCACGAATTGCACTCGCTACACGATAACGTATGGTTTATATCCGGACTGCCGGGCTCGTGTTCTCTGGAACTATATCGTCACATATATGTATATATATATATATATTAGGGTGTTTCAAATGAAATTTTTTTTTCGATTTTCCGGGGGGCCCAAGCTGAAATAGTAAATTTGGATAAAAAAAAAAAAATTTGGCAAAAGATGAGAATTTTAGGTTTAGTTTTAGATCCCCCTCAATCAATTTTTGTGTTTTTTTTTTAAATTTAAGACAGATTATTTTTAACGAAATTTTTTTTTGTGCCTACAGCTGCCAGGGGATCAACTTATGTCTCAAATAAATTTCTCTTAGAATTTTAACTCTTCAGTTGAATCTAATAGGTACGTTATACAGGGTGGTAACGCGTGTACCTCATTCACGACCGAAATATGCGTTGCACGAAAAAATGTAATACACAAAAGTTGCATGGTTTATAAGGCTACCCTATGTAGTGCATTTATTTTTTTCATATGTGGAGGCGCTTCGAAGATCTGAAGGTCAACTTTGTTTTTTTTTTTTAAATGGAACGCTTTATTTTTTATAGAGTTATATGGTAAGAGTAGCGAATTCTGAGTAAGAACGTATAGACCTTTATTTGTCCTAAACCTAATAGCTAACGAATAATTTCATTTTATTACTTGAACGTTTTTTTCACATAATATCAAATTGGAGATTCAACCTTTACTTTATATCAATTCAACCACTTACATTAGTTGCGATAAGCCAATAGTCACTCACTGTCACGTAAACATCGCCGTTCTGCGGAAAGCTGTCATAGGGTTGTTCAAGTAATAAAGTGGAATTACTCGTTTTTTTACTTGGGATGGTACCGTCACTACCATGCCCCAAGTACAAAAATTATATATAAACCAAATGGGATATTATATAATCTATATATATACTATATATGCCCAATCCCATAGATAGATTTTATATAATTATTTTACTTGGGTAGTTTATATACCCAAGTGAAAAAATTACATATAAAAATCTATATATAAACTATATATGGGATTGGGCATATATAGTTTATATATAGATTATATATAGACTATATATAGTCTATATATAATCTATATATAAACTTATATGCCCAATTCCATATTAAGTTCACATATAATTTTTTTACTTGGGGACATATCGGGACCACAGATATGTGGCAGCACATGTCTCAATTCACATTTTTCGTACAAGAAAATCGCGCTCGAAAATTTGTTGTGGCTTATCATGTCCCGTGTGCCGGACAAAAGTTTCACAGTCCCGAGAAACTGAAAAAAAATAAAATTTCTTTGTTTTTCCATCTAATTCACTTGAAAGTACCGGAGATGGCACATTTTTTTCCTATCATTTAATTGCGATAATTAATTCACTGCTCCAAGAGTCGAGTGTGAAAGACTCGACAACGGAATCCATGGGCTCCGGTCAGTCTGTGGAGATGCAAGTGTTGATCCGACGCGAATAAAATGGAATTCAGAGCCTCGGCGTAATCAAACAGAGTGAACACGGGCGAGAAAGCCTCCGCGGATAAAGGTTGGGGAAAAGCAGGGAGGGCAGGTAGAACGACGCCGACAGCGAGAGATAGACTCGAGCGTGGCCCGAGGGTCCTCGGGGCTGAGCCGCGCGGACCCTTTGGGACGCCCCCGGTGTCGCGACACAACCGTGCTCTTTATCCTAACGGATTTCATTTCCATTAGATCATTGGCGAAGAAAATAAAGCGCGGAAGTTATTCTTCTTCGGATCTTTCTCGTTCTACACGGTTTGTGTTGTGCACAATTTTGCCCATTTTTACTCACGACTGAGAAAGGTGAGTTATATGTGTTTTCTCATTTACATCTTTCGTCGTGACTCGTGCAGAAGCGGAAAAAAAAATTAGTTAACGCGAGTAGCTCGTAGGTTGAGATTGAAAACAGATTTTTTTTCACGAGTAATTGAAGTCGCATGATATTCGTTACTGATTCGGTGAACAATGAAACTATAATCGTGGTCATAGACTCATTGAAATAATTCTCATTGATGGGGAAAAAGGACTGGGCCGAGTCTTTCTGCATTGTCCCAAGTGAAAAAATTATATAGGGGAGACCGGGGCAAAATGGAACCGGGGCATAACGGGTTTGGGGCAAAATGTAATAGTGAAAATCAACACTGCTGGAAAATACGTCATTGTGTCAAAACGGGACTGGGGCAAAATAGGCCGGAGAAAATCAGACTCCTCAGAAAGAGGCGGTTGGGTCAAAACGGGATCGGGGCAAAATGGGACAGGAAAAATCGGAGACCACTAATTTCACGAGAGGCTGCGACACTTCATTTTTTTGTCTCATTTTGCCCCGATTCCATTTTTCTCCAACTTGATATTCCACTACTCTCTGTCCCATTTTGCCCCTATCCCATTTTGCCCCAAATCAAGCACCCAAGAAACTTCATTTTTTGTTGTCCCATTATGCCCCGATCCCATTATGCACCAGTGCCATTTTGCCCCGGTACCGTTTTGCCCCGCTATACCATTTTGCCCCGGTCTCCCCTATAAACTATATATGGGATTGGGCATATATATAAACTATTTATAGATTATATATCATTTTTTTACTTGGGGCAAAATGAACAATGAGATATACACACGGAGAGAAATGCTTAGAAATGCTTACGTCGCCGCGGCAAAAGTTCATTTTCTGGCCATGGCTGTGCTGCAGACATTTCCGCCAGCAAAGAAATATTTCTCACAGCAGTGTACAAATTTATGTCATGGATGATTTGTTGAGGTAACTAATGTCGGTGAAAAAGATGCATGTTTTTAAGATTTTTTTCTGGCGATACAAAAAGTGTAAATTTATTAGATCAATTTCCATATAATAATACAACATTTAAACAATATTTTCGGAAATTTTCATTGGAAAATATTGAAAATTAAGCGGGTGACAGTGAATCTCCGGAGGCGCGTCGAAAAAAAGTTGCTTTGTGGTGTTCATCATAACTCGCAAACGAATCATCTAAAACGAAAAAATCAAAATGCATACGTTAGAGAAGATGTTTCTCGAGGTAATCACGAGAAGATTTTTTTTTCTTCGATTTTTGATTTTTTCGTAGCATTTGGAAGCAAAAAAACCGATTTTCGCTATAAAAATCAGCTAATTTCTTGCTGTAAAATTAACAATTATTAGAAAAAAAAGGTCTCGACAATACCTGGTGAATAATGTGAAAAAGTAGTGTGCAAAATTTTCAAAACGATTTATCCAGTAGATTTTGCGTCATCGTGAACACTCAATTTGCTCCTATCGACTTGAAACTTTGACACAATATTCTCGAGATATTATGCATCTAGTTATAAAAAATGCAAAATAATGTAAAAAAAAATGTAATACCTTACCCCGCCCTTAAGTTTTCGACAAAGTGATTTTTTACTGTGCGAGATATTTTTTTTTCCAGTCACAGTAAGGTTCTCCAAAGAGCAGCAGCGATTCAGCATTCCCTCCCTGAAAACTATACACGGTGATCAGCAGCTAGGGGGGTCGAAAGATAAATCGAATACTCGAACATAATTGTAAGTCGCTGGAAATTTCATCGATGCTTTCGAAAATTGGCCATTATTATGCAGCTGAAAGACCTTCTCATTGACACCAGCAATAATTCCATTCCCAAATTTTTCCGCCATTGCGGCGAAGCAATTCCAAAGAAAACCGGCTTACCGCACAACATCGAAAGCGTCACTCTGTTCCACAGATATATATACACAATATATATATACACCCGACATTACAATGCGCACAGCCATCACCGTGCTTAGTGCAATAATACGAAAGTATCATCGCAGCACGAAAGGCTTTTTCGGCTTTTTGCCGAAATAATACCGAGTGTTTGTTGCAACTGGTTCCGGGGTTGGCTGTGTGAAAGTGCATTAACGGGATTGCAAGTCAAAGCACGTGGGAGTCGATGTAGAAGCGTGGGGAAAAGCGTACTTCGGGAGCAACGAGGATAACCGTGAGCGAAGGAATATAATCGTCGGGTAAACTTCGTCCGTCGACTCGCGGAAGCATGTAACGCGATAGCTTACGTTGAACTTGAGTGGACATCGAGCAACGTGAGGGGGGAGGGGGGGGGGATAATCTAGCCCCAGGTGGTGAACTAATGCACGAGAGAACAGACTGGTGGTAGCGGACCGGTGCTGCTGGACTCGCGGACACCCGGTATACGTCTGCGTCCGATGAAAGCTCCGGCCAAACTCCAACTGAAGAGCCACACAACTTTGTGTGGACAGACCACCGGAACTTTCAAGATTGGAACTAGCTTTTCACGTGTGAATGAACGATGTGACGCACGATGAATTATGTGTTTCATGAACTTTTTCGGATGGGTGAGAACATTTTTGGTTCCTCGTGGAGGAAGCTAAGACGATGAACGTTTTTCTTTGCTTTCTCGTGAAGGAAGTTATGTGACGGTGGGACATTTGTTTCGAGATCTTCGTGGCAACATGTTCAGAAATGTGCCAAAAAGTCGAGAAAACACATTTGGAGAAAATGTGTTTTCCCAAATTCAAACGTGTATAACTCGAGAACGGTTTTAGCTACAGATCCCAAATTTTGCAGACATGCGCAGCTCCATAATCCCTTCTTCGTCTGTGATTTTCGCGATGATTCAAGCTGCGACTCGGATTTTATGTCGTTTTTGAATTCCCGAAAAAGGGCGTTATCGCTCTAGCGATCGCAAATTTTGAGATACTCGTCTAAATAGTTGTTGACAAAGAGATATGTACCCGAGATTGGTTGGTATTGCATTTGGGCTAAATCCATCGATAAGTTTTGATGTTATGATATTTTGAATTTTTCGAAAAATTAAATTTGTTGCTATAACTTTCGTTAACTTTGACCAATCGAGCTCCAACTTTACAAAAGCATGGAACATCATTCGGCAGTGATGTGTATCAAATTTGGCGGAGATCGGTTGAGTGATTCGGATTTGAAAGGAATTCAAGATTTTTGATTATGAGCCTCTGCCGACTCAAAAGTATTTGACTTGTCATACTCAAATACATGTCCCAGATTCACATAAATTAACGATCAGGGTTGATTAGATTTAGTGGGAATCCGCACTTAACACGCTTGAATTGAAGGAAAAATAAAAATTCTGGACACCAACTGACGAAGATTCAAATATCGGAACAAGCTGTAACTTGAAACTTGCAATTAATTCCCTTTGAATTGTGGGCAGTGATCGGAGATTCCTCTATGAGGAAGTCAACGTTTATAAAAAATTATAAAATACACTCATAGATAAATCAGCGTTTGGATGAAAAGGTAAAAATAAGAAGATAATCAATACATTTTCACCTTCCCGTCTAAACGCTGGTTTAACAACGCTATATAAACCAAAAGTTCACATGAACAATGTTGTAGAGAATTGAATTTCCTATAAAAAAGTTACCGACGGCATATATCTAACTTTGATAATTTACGCGTGGGAAAGCTCGAAAGTCGAAAAATGTTGAACATCACGCCGACTAGTTGGCGTTCAGCACATTGAACGTTCGCTACAATGTCATTCTGAATTTTGACGATACGCTGCAATGTCATTCTACGCGGCGCCCCTTCGTAACATTGTCATTCGAAACATTGCGCGTTCGGTTCTTCTCATTCTGATTTTTCAATCCCATCCTTATTTTTGTAGTAATTATCGAATGTGTTTATTGTCATCGTCATAAGATGTAAAACTTTATTCCAGCACCTTCGAACCATTCGTTTTCTACGATCTCGAAGGATATTGTAAAAGACGACAGGTGAAACTTTGTATTTTCCATCGATAAATATTTCCCCAATAGATTTCAAAAGTTTTGAAAATTTTTTAATGTTTGTCAAAATATTTATTATGGTAAATAGTGCACAGCTAGGACCGAGCCCTAAAAATTTAGAGGAAGATTATATTTCGTCGGTTTGTCGACCAATGTCGGAAGACTTTTTGACTGACTAATGGACTCGACACGCTTGTACGTTGGGGGAGTTGATCCCAAGACGGGACGACGATCGAGGTCTCGCCTGTCTCGTCTTACCCTAATTGACTTCATATTTACTTACATGTAGGTGTTTTCTCAAGGAAATTGGGCGAGGCTAATCACACCAGTGTTCACTGACTTGCCTTCATGCACACAAACATTTTTAGCAGGATGTCACGTCGCAGCTTACTCTACCTTGGTAATTCCCAAATCGATGCCTTTTATCCTACTTTTGTTTGTGGGATAAAAAAAAGAGCACCTTTCGATTTTTCAAAACAAGAAAAAAATCGTAAAAATCAAAATGCTACATAATCAGACTGAATCATGATAATATACGGAAAACAACATTTAATTGACACCGAAAAATTTTATGAGTTTATCATTATATTTGGTTCGGTATTATTTTCTTATTGATCTTATTTAAAGCTCTTCGTATTATTGATATTAAAAGATTCAAGCTTTTGACAATCCATTAAATTGATGCATCGATAACATTGTCGAATACTATCGACTGAATTAGCTATGAACTTTTCGTCGATTAAATCAATGCATTGAGACTATTTTGGAGCCAAAACACGCCAACTATCGGACAGTATTGCGCATCGACATCTGGGATCTTTATGGAATTTATGCAGCTTTACGTAAACGCTGAAAAATAAATTCCCAATTTTTTTCTCAACTGAAATACTCGAAAATAAAAAACGAAAAAAAAAATGAAAAATACCTTATTTGAAAGCTGGCAAAATAACTTTTTAAAAAATCTGAAAAAAATTGGAACTTTGTTTTTTTAGTATGAATTTTAAGCTGCATAAATTTCATAAAGATCCCAGATGCCAATGCCCAAAAAGTTGTCCGATAATCGGCGTTCTGGCTCTTTGACTGACTCGGGTACTAATAATCGTGGAGGAAATTAAAATATTATTCTAAAGACTTTAAGTTATCCTCTGTTGGATGATTTGATCGTTTTTCGATAAATCTTGTTTTTTTTTTTTTTTTTTTATGCGAGAAATCTGATTTGAAGAAAAGTGGAAAACTGCGTTTATGACGTTTCACTCGACTTCAGATGAGACTTTGCAAATATTTACCAAGTTTAAAAAAAAATTAATTTTTGTTCTCTATTAAATTCTTAAATGAATTAACGATCATCTAAAGTACTAACGATAAGCCACGTCGATACTGGCGCCTCTAGTGACAAAAATTGGAATAAAAAAAGCAACGAAGAACCTCAACGTTACCTTAACTTTACGAATAGTGCCACACATACTTGTTTACAAGACCGTGTTCGTATGAAAACCGTACTCGAAAAGACGATGTATCCCCAACCATGGCTATATGACAAAACAGGGGTGGCCGTTGACAGAAGTCAAAGCTATTATAGTCAATGAGTCTTCCATCGCGCAGAGACGTGCCGAGGCGTCTAATAGCCGGAGGACAATGCGCTTGGGGTTGCCCGTTTAGAGGGTAGCATTGTGTCGTACATTTCTGTCGGTTAAGTGCTCAGAAATCGTGGCATGGAGACCTCAACGTGACTCGATATATACATACATATATATTTATATATACACACACACACACACACACACACATATATATATATATATATATACATATAGATAATACGAAAGTGCGTGCGAAAGAGCTGAGGATATTTCTATCAGCGCGGGCGTGACTGTGTTATATAGCCCGTTGTCGAGATAATTGAGACGTCAGCTGCAGCACCCCGAAGCTTCATGATAGTACGCCCACCCTTCGTAAAATACATTCCTTGACCCGGGGTTTTCTCTTCTCCTCTGTGTGCCATCGAAAATCCACCCGAGTAACCGAAGCCACGAACTCGAGATACTTATCATAAGCATTCGAGTTCAGACCCTAACGAATCGACCCTGCGTGCATATAAATTATTAAAATGACGCAGACAATCATATATGATCCGATATGGATATATATATATATATATATATACAATAAAAATGAAGCGCTTTATTTATTCGAGTATTTCATAAATTTTGGAAGAAAGGAAAAAAATCGTATTAAATATTCTTTGTAGAGAATTCAATTTCCTGCAAAAAAGGTTATTCGCATTATCGTCGTATCTCACAGAGTTTCCGAGTTATTATGAACTTTATCGAAACTTTTAAGGAACAATAAGCTATGTCAACTTGCCGATTGACCGAACACTGAGAAAGGAAAAAAATATGAACTATCGGGTGCCAAAAACCCTATGTTAATCGAATGGCAAAATCCGAGGCCTTCGGCTACGTTAAAATTTATTTTTTTCGAGACATTTAGGCTCATGGAAGGGCCAAAAAATTCTTTGACCCCAAAAAGGACCACCCTAATATATATATATATATATATATATATATATATATATATATATATATATATATATATATATACGGAGTGGGGCACTATCTGTTGCCACCTTGAATATCTCTGTAATTATCGACGTCACAGAAAAAAGTTCCAAACAAGTAAATAAACAAGGAAGCCAAAATTGATCGACACATGGTTCCTTATAGAGGAAGCTTTGGCAAATGTGTAAGAAGAAAGGAAGCCATAAGCAAGGTTCTACTTTACATCTCAATAATTTAAAAACGGTACAAAACTATGAGGAAGCAATGTGCAAGGTTCTACTTTGCACCCTTGTTTCACATTAATCTGCGTGAAAAATAAAGGAACCCCCCTATCAGTGTTTTTGATTTTGAGCGGCTGCTAATAAGATACAGTTAAATGAAGTTTTTCCACTATTCACCATATTTGGGTATTCAAATCAATTTATCTCAACAACGGTGAGTGATAAATTAAAAAAAAAAGTGATTTCTATTCCTTATTGCACGCACTAAAAGATGGAGATCGACCAGACGTTTTGAGTTGACTGTCAAAGTTGGTCGAAATTCAGTGGAACGCATAATATCTATATATTCCTCTTGCGGATTTGTTCGTAATTGCTACGCAAAGGTTTATGGAAAAAAAAAATTGAAAAAAAAAACAAAAAAAATTCCAAAACTGAAATTTTGATTTTTTTTTCTTTTTTCTTCAAATGTCAATGTCTACTACACAAGGCCTACGAAACCCTATCATGTGCGTGTCCAACACGCTCTTGACTACTTTTTTTGGGCTGTAAGCGGTCATTCCGTTCGACAGCTCAGCATATTGTTAGACTATATTTTTATCATTTTTCATCGATTTTTCGAGTGTATCAACTTGACTGGACCAACTTGCATACTTCCTTCTGCGGTTGTTCTCAATTGCTACGCGAAGGTTTACGGGAAAAAAATTGGGAAATTCTCAACAGGTGGCGTTGTAGGCGCACATTACGTTTTCCAGTTCAATAAAAATAAATCGTTTAATGGAATAGAATTCGATTGAATAAATACTTGATTTCATTCTATTTTCGTCAAATATTGGACGGGACGAAGTCCGTCGGGTCAGCTAATATATATATATATATATATATATATATATATATATATATATACACACACACACAAACACACATAGAAATTGCAGAACAGCAGTAGCTCAAGCAAAATCATGACGCGAAATCTCGCCAAAGTAGAGTGAGCAAGATAGATACATACATATATATATAAATATATAAACAGAACGAAGAAGTAATGCGGGCCGATTATCCGACGCAAGACACCGATATGCTCGCCCATCATCCCCGGGAGCCCGAAACGTTGTTCCCGAGTTCCAAGCGCGAGTTCCCTTGCCTCCAGTTGCCGATGGTGGCTGACGCGGTGCGCGCAACCCGATGGGGGCGATGCCGCCGCCACCGAAGGCGAAAGAGGGACAAGAACAGCCCCTTATAGCGGGCCGCGGGCGTGTACGCGACTCGTCCGCAGGTAAACGGCGAACGTTCCGGAGGGAAAGATTGCGCCCAGTGACGGCCAGGGCGGGGAGGGGGTAGTTTCATCCCCGATGCAATATCGGGGGGGACGATGGTGGGAGAAACGACGAATAGTCGAGACCACGCCCACCACCCAAACTCACGGCCAATCGTCGAGGGAATAACGAGAGAAACGAGAGAAACGTACGTGACTGCTGTCACTGCAGCTGGATGGCTTTGCGATTGGATGTCCCGACACCAGGGGGGAATCCTCCGCGAGTGTATGGACCGGAAAAGGAGAAAGCTGAAACCCTCCATCCCTTGCTATCTCTATCTCTCTCTATTTCTCTCTATTTCTCTCTATTTCTCTCTTTGTCTCTCTATTTCTCTCTCTCTCTCTATTTCTCTTTACATTTCTCTCTCTCTCTATTTCTCTCTCTGTTTCTCTCTCTCTCTCTCTCTTTCTCTCTATTTCTCTCTCTATTTCTCTCTCTCTCTCACTCTCTATTTCTCTCTCTGTTTCTCTCTCTCTCTCTCTTTCTCTATTTCTCTCTCTCTCTCTCTCTCTCTCTCTCTCTGGTGAGACAGGCGAGATGTAAGCCGGAATTTGAGGGTTTAAAACGTTCTCTCTGATGCTGAACTACAATCTCGTGTGTCAGTGTGTGTGTGTGAGTAAAGAGATGACGAGTTTATATCAGTGTGTGATATATTGCACTAGTGGCGTGTTCGAAGTCTCACCCCCCCCCCCCTCTTCTACCACTCGGAAATCTCTGTTGGGACCGGCATAGAGTACGATGCGTGTCGATTCGATGTATTCGTCTACTCTCCCGGCTTCCGGTTCTTCGCCGTCAGCCGGAAAACCGATCGATAGGAAATATGATAGAGAATATGAAGATTGGTATTGCATGTCTCTGCTGGTATTTTTTGATTTTTTTTTTTAAATTTTCTTGCAGTGAAATGACAAATTTAGATCCTTGAATAATTCATTGTAGTCAATACTTTTGGTATTGGAGAGTGAGATTGGTCTCGTTGGAACTTTACATTTCTTTTCTTTTTCTTTTACATCTCTTTTGACGCTTAATTTTGATTGAATGTCGTTGATTATGGTTCCCCTGCTGGGGCTTAACGGAGTCACTGAGCAATGAGAATTAACGAAAGTATGCATATTAGGGGGCGACTCCTAATATGCTCATTTTGGAGTTTGATGCTCTTAACCTCTAGAACGATTTAATATTCGCTTCTCAAAAAAGATGAAAGGACCACTTTGAAACAGCTAAAATTTGTCGAAATTTCCAGCATCTATATCTTTGCGAAAAATAATTGGATTCAGACTATTCACAGCTCGTTTTGAAGCTTGAATCTTCTACTTTCCGAATCGAAGGTTCAGCAAATTTGATCATGCCCTGCTGCTCTGCGCCAAGGGCTGAAACGAAACGAAAAAAATATCCCACACATTTTTATGAAAATTCGGGAAGGTGCATGGAACGCAAAAAAATATTTATACTAAAAATTCATTGAGACTGTTCGAAATATACTCTATTTCTTTCGAAAATGCTTTTTTATTGATTGCTGTGCGATTTTTCCTGGCCGAGTTTGGTGCGCAATTCGAAACGAGCAATGTTCACAAGGGCTAAAATTACGAACGCGCAATGTTTCAAACGCTAATGCTTCGAATCGACACGTAAAAAAGTTTCGAATCACATTGCATCAAAAGTGAGATTTTAGAATTTGAATGAATAGAAAGTTCAAAGTTACGAATAGAAAAAAATTTCGAAACTTTCATTACAGATCAGTTATTACGGCGAAATAAAAATAATAGAATATTCATAGCACAGACGATCATTTTCCCGAATTTTATAGTTCCGAAAACAGAAGTTTCGAATATTCAATAAAGGGAGCCGGGGGGGGGGAGCAAATATTCCACTGACGTGGGTTTTTTAACTGAATCAACTATAAAAACTTGTCAATTAGCGCGAACATCTTTTGAAAGGCGTTGATAACACCATAAAAATTCCAAAGTGATGCAACCCTTTGAATTGTTGCAAGAAAAAATGAAAACAATAAAAAATCAACACATTTTTATCTTCCCGTCCAAACGCTGGCTGAACTACGCCATATGGACGAAAAGTTCACATAAACAATGTTGTAGAGAATTTGATTTCCTACAAAAAAGTCTGGGACAGCATACATCTGAAATTGATAGTTTACGCTTGGGACAGCTCGAAAGTCACGCAATGTGAGAAACCCCCTCTGAACTTTGGTATTGTACTTTCGTTACGACGTCATTCTGAATTTCGACCATTCACTGCAATGTCATTTTACGCCGCGACCGTTCGTTACATTGTTGTTCGAAACTATAAGCATTCTACTCTCTATACTCTGGCATTTTCGGCCGTTCTATAAAATTTTATTCGAGATGTTGCTCGTTCGGAATTCTAATGTTCTACATTATATTTTTTCGCAATTGAGACCGTTCGCAAAATCGTGTTTTGGAACATTGAATTTTCGAGTTTATGGTCGTTCGGACATTTCCGTTTCGACTCCTTTCCGTCCGGAACATTTCCGTTTCGACTCCTTTCCGTTCGGAACATTCATTTTCGGAACATTTCAATTCGCATTTCTGACCATTCTGACATATGAACGTTCGTGATTTTACATTTCGGATCATTTACGGTTCTGAATAAAAAAATTCGGAGATTCGATCGTTCGGAATATTTCGATTCGGCAAAAAAAAAATCGGAATAACGTCATTTCTAATATATCTATGTCTACTAGTATATTATACTATATACTATATATGTACTATATACTAGTGGTTCCCCGGCGGCTTCGCTCGCCGCCCGTCCCGTTTGGTCTCGTCCCGTCCCGTCGCTTCCGTGCAAAAAAAATTGACAATCAGTCAATCAGTCAATCGGTCAATCAGTCGATCAGTCAGTCAATCAGTCAATCAGTCAATCAGTCAATCAGTCAATCAGTCAGTCAGTCAGTCAGTCAGTCAGTCAGTCAGTCAGTCAGTCAGTCAGTCAGTCAGTCAGTCAGTCAGTCAGTCAGTCAGTCAGTCAGTCCGTCAGTCAGTCAGTCAGTCAGTCAGTTATTCAGTCAGTCAGTTAGCCAGTCAGTCAGTCAGTCAGTCAGTTACTCAATCAGTCAGTCAGTTACTCAATCAGTCAATCAGTCAATCAGTCAATCAGTCAATCAGTCAATCAGTCAATCAGTCAATCAGTCAATCAGTCAATCAGTCAATCAGTCAATCAGTCAATCAGTCAATCAGTCAATCAGTCAATCAGTCAATCAGTCAATCAGTCAATCAGTCAATCAGTCAATCAGTCAATCAGTCAATCAGTCAATCAGTCAATCAGTCAATCAGTCAATCAGTCAATCAGTCAATCAGTCAATCAGTCAATCAGTCAATCAGTCAATCAGTCAATCAGTCAATCAGTCAATCAGTCAATCAGTCAATCAGTCAATCAGTCAATCAGTCAATCAGTCAATCAGTCAATCAGTCAATCAGTCAATCAGTCAATCAGTCAATCAGTCAATCAGTCAATCAGTCAATCAGTCAATCAGTCAATCAGTCAATCAGTCAATCAGTCAATCAGTCAATCAGTCAATCAGTCAATCAGTCAATCAGTCAATCAGTCAATCAGTCAATCAGTCAATCAGTCAATCAGTCAATCAGTCAATCAGTCAATCAGTCAATCAGTCAATCAGTCAATCAGTCAATCAGTCAATCAGTCAATCAGTCAATCAGTCAATCAGTCAATCAGTCAATCAGTCAATCAGTCAATCAGTCGATCAGTCAGTCAAGCAGTCAATCAGTCACTTAGTCAGTCAGTCAATCAGTCAGTCAGTCAGTTAGTCAGTCAGTCAGCTTATCACATGTCATTTCGCCGCAACAATTGTTCCATAAATTTAATTTTGAAATTCGTATTATTCTTAACTTTCTACTCTTTCAAATTCGCTGTCTCGCGGTTTAAAACCATGACGAATCGCGGTCGTGCACGTTCGGAAAATCCCACTTTCGATTTTAAAATTAAAAAAATTTCCTCGCACAATTTTCATTTTAAAAACGGGAGCACGTCTAAACGCCTCACGACCCTAAGCGGAAAAAAAAGATATAAACACAGATACATTCACAGATTATATACATATAGAAGTGGGCATATGTTTTTTATATGCAAACTATACATAATCTGCATGGATACCATACGTATATTTGGTATCTATGCAGATTATGTCTGCATCGATATCGAAGTTCAAAATTATTTACTAATACGATACAAGTCCTTTCTCAAAAAAAAAATTCGAGTCCCCCAATCGGCCTCTCTTAAATGCTGATATGAATATTTTCAAGTGTCAACCAGCTAAAAATTCGTGGTTCAATAAAATATCCTGCTACGCCGAATTTCCATTTTTCACGCCGCATGGTCCCTGAAAAAAAAATCGACCGTGACATACGGACAGGCGAGTGATCTCACAAGGGTTCCAAGATTCTTTTTCCTCGAAAGTATGTACGCTACCCCGAAAAATAGTTGATAAATCGTCGCGTATATAGCGTTGAAAAGTTTTCTCGGAAATGAACTCCGACGATAAAACGTATAGCGCGAGGCAATGAAGCGCTCAAATTGGTCCGATTATGATCAACCGTGGAGCTTTCGAAATTGTGATTCCCATTCGAAAGCGAGAGACAACGGTTCGGCATATATATATATATATATATATATGTGTGTGTGTATATGTAGTCAGGGAAGGTAACAACGGGATTGTTAACTTCATCAGGGCACAAAGCGAGACAGTATCACCTTAATCGAACCAAGAACGCGACATGGCTTCTCGCCTAGTAACACCCCACGTACAATCCTTCTCTCTGTCACTTCGCATGTCCGTACGACTTCGCAGCCTCCCGTAAAACGTGTCACGGTCCAATGAATCCACCCTCTTTGATTCTCCATCTCTCTCTCTCTCTCTCTCTCTCTCTCTCTCTCTCTCTCTCTCTCTCTCTCTCTCTCTCTCTCTCTCTCTCTCTCTCTCTCTCTCTCTCTCTCTCTCTCTCTCGCACACAGACAAACACAGACACTATCGAAAGTCCCATTCTGTCGGCTGGGTTTCTCGGCTCAGCCCGCACGTTTTTCTCCCTCGAGCCCGATTACATTTGACCCGACAGGTGTCTCCGTTTAACAATTCGCAAATGTATTCCTGCCTCCCCCCTCCCCCACCCCCACCCCTCGCATTTCCATCTAAAGTACGAGTGATATCGAATGCGCGTATACATGTTAATGTACGTGTTTGCACCGTGTAAGTGAATGTACAATTTGTATGTGAGTGAAAGCGCTGAATGTCGTTTGATCAGTCCGACATTTCGGTCTTCATTAAACGTGATTGGGTTGTGTCGCTAACGGTTTCTCCATGCATTTCGATAATATCCGTGGTTTATCCGTCGTAATATCTTGTAATACGTCACACAGTGTCGTTCGGACTTAATTAGAATAATTGCCAACGGATTTAAACGAGCCGAGCTCGTTTTCCACATCGACTTTCGACGTGTGCGTAACGCTACGATATCCCATCACATAGGATTTTATTGTTACCGAGAGGATTCGACCGGGGGATCAGTTGTTGGGTTGAAAATGGAAGTAAGACGTGATTATGTGATTGAGAGTCGATGGGAAATGTCGGCCAAGTGCGAGTAGGACTCGCGCTCTGAGGGTTGTCTGTGGAAGAAATCGCAAAATTGAGTTTCTCACGGAATAACTTTATATGGAATTAGAAATGGAAGGGGCCCGGAAAATCAGAATGGGCAATGTTTAGGCCGAAATTACGAACGATCTTCAACATTTCCTGACTTGTATGCCGTCAGTAACTGTTTTATAGGAAATTCAATTCTCCACGACATTGTTTATGTGAATTTTTGGTCTATATACAGTCCAACCTTGGAATAAGAGACCAAAAGCCTCCAAGGGGAAGAGTTTTTCTCGGAAATCGCATACCCCCACCAGGCGCGTGCTCCGTGCTCGCTATCTCTGCCTGTCTCTTTCACCCTTTTTCGCATGCGATCCTGTCAACAAGAGACACGCTCGAACGAGTTCCAACTTAGTACATTCACATCGCCCATGCAGAAAAGTCATCGACTGCGCGTGGACATTTATTTCGCGAATTTTTGTTTCACGTTAATATACTATTGAATATTATTGTGTATACTACAGTATCTGAATTACTATTAACTGTCATAAAATGTCCGAGACTGTAAAGAAGCGTTAGAAATCAGACTGTAGTACACAAATCGAAGAAAGTATTACAGAATCTGCGCCACAATGTGATAATTCAAACAAAGAGCTGGCTGTGGCCAAACGTAATTGATATACGTTTGAGGAAAAGGAGACAATTTTGCAAGACCGTAAAACCCTAAACTCTCGAGATTTTGTGTTACATTCACACACGGACACACACATACTCACGCACATATGCACACATCAATTCACACTACACGTTCACTCTATTCTGCCCGAACAATCTCTCCCAGGCTGGTCTCTTAACCACAGGTCCGCGCACGAAATTCTCGAACTCGGAGTTCGAGTCGGAGTGGGGGAAGCGCTCGAGTGAGAAATTAAGGAATGTCTCTTATTGCCGGAGTCTCTTATTACGAGGTCGGACTGTACCGTTGTTTATCCAGCGTTTAAATGGGAAGATAAAAATAAGAAAAATATCAATACATTTTTACCGTCTAGTTTCTGTCTAGTTTCACGTTATGAAAAAATTTAACAAATTCAAAATAATGGTCGAATGTCCAATAAACAATATACCTCAAGAAGCTAGTGAATATACAAAGTAGATCGCAAGATATTGAGATTGGAGCAAAAAAAATTGTGACAATAGGCCCCGGTCTCCCCTAAGAAACCCTAAAAATGTAAGAAAACAAACGAAAATTCACGAGACCAAGATAAAAAAAAACAGGATGGATAAAATCAAATGTTGCAGTGTCTACCGATAATAGCCGATCTTATTGGAGCTACGATAAATCGATTCGTTATTTATTCGATGGGATATAACATTTTAAAAGTATTATTGTAATGCACACCTACAGAGCTGTATTGTGACGTGGCGCGCGAGTGACGTGAATAGCGAGCCACTTCTAGTCCACTTGAATAAACACTCGAATCGCAGTGACATCATGGATATCGTCGCACAGTGGCGTTCAAGTGCGTGCAATCGATGAATCGAAATTTATACGGGGGATGAAAAGAATGGAGCGAAGCTCTTGACAGAGAACGTATGTGTGTGTAAGTGTCGGGTGCGTGTATGGAACCGCGATAAGTTTCATCCGTAGATTCTCGCGTGCTTCAGGAGGGAGACACGAGTCGCAACCGAGGCCCGTTTGTCGCACAGGGCTTGTGTCGAGAGGGGTTGGTTTTGAGGGTTCGCGATAAGGCGAGGGCCCACGTTGGCGCGCAACCGCAACCGTCGACGAAATAATTGCGTTGTCAGTGGCAGTGTTCCCAGGCGAGAATTAATGCTTTTCGCTGTCTCCGACCGGCACTAACGATATGCCTCACACTGTACGGTGAGCGGTACCTGGATTTGTACGTGGATAACGGGCTGGCGATTTTTGAGATTCAAGTTCAACTGCAATTGTTGAATGTTTAGAAAAAAAACCTTTCTTTTTTTTTTTTTTATTTACTGAAAGCCACATTATCCGAAGAATAATGTTGTACGAATTTGCGATCGATCAAACTAAAGGGGATGGGGTCGAAATTCAGGAAGAGCAATGTCCAGAAACGTAAAAATTCCGAATGAGATTGTCGGGAACGGACAATATGCCGAACGTCTAACAGTTGGCGCGGTTTTCAAAATTTGCTGACTTTCGAGCTTTCCCACGCGTAAATTATCAAAGTTAGATACATGCCGTCGGGGACTTTTTTATAGGAAATTCAATTCTCTACAATATTGTTTAGGTGAAGTTTTAGTCTATATAGCGTTGTTTATCCAGAGTTTGAACGGAAAGGTAACAACAATACGAAAATGCATTTTTACCTTCTCGTCCAAACGCTGGATAAAGAACGCTATATAGACCAAAAGTTCACATAAACAATGTTGCAGAGAATTGAATTTCCCATAAAAAAGTCAGCGACGGCATATATCTAACATTGATAATGTACGCGTGGGAAAGCTCGAAAGTCCGGAAATGTTGAAAACCGCGCCAACTGGTAGGCGTTCGGCGTATTGTACGTTCCATATACAATCTCATTCGGGATTTTGACCGTTCGGGACATTGTCATTCGAAGCATTGCGCGTTCGGAATTTTTACCTTTCTGGACATTGCTCGTTCCGGATTTCGACCCCGACCCGGTTAAAACAATGAGAAAATTAATGCATTTTTGAAAAATAGTTATCAAGATGTAACTCAAAAACACAAGTGCCGTTCTTCGGAAATAATATTTTATCAACATGACGTTTTAACAAATTTTAACAACATCGACTTTTTCAAAATATTTTTCAATCAAAATGACTTTCACTCAAATAAAACATTGAAAATAGCAATGAAAAGAAAACAATAAAAATATAATTTGAAAAGGCTCCGAACCACGGATAAAAACGTAAAAAAAAAATAAAACAGTGGTCGTCCTTCGCCAAAGCTCATAATAACCAAAAAAAGTAATAACTATCATTTGTCCATATCTCCATAAGCAATTATCGATATTTATCACTCTTCAACAAACAGTTGTATAATTTTTCCCCGAGGGCTTATATTTCGGTATCACGGTCCCGATATAATTACACCGTAATTGGTATTTAACAATTCAAACGTAAAAAAAAAACTTTTCCGCATAATCAATTCATCGTGATTTTTTATTTATCCAAAAAAAAAAAAAGAGAGAGAGAAAAAAGGACTGCAACTGGTGCGTTTCAGCAATTTTTCACGCCAATAAAACGTGTTTCGATGTATGCTCGACTGTTTAGCCCAAACGTTATATTTCTCTTCGGTCCTCACTCTGGTGGCCCATGCGTGTTTACCCGAGCTTTTTATTAACCCGCTCGCGTTAACCGAGCTGGGACATAATAATAAGGCAGGTGTTACGAGAGCGAGTGAGCAGGATAGAGTGCGAGGGAAGAGAGGGGGAAAAAAGATAGAGAGAGAGAAAGAGAGAGAGAGGGAGAAATCGCTTTTACAAAGTAAAGCTGCGATAGAGTAAAAACGAGTGAAAATTTGTGTGTGTGGCGTCTGGTGCCGGCTCACAGAGAATACCGACGGGGTGGGGGGAGGAGGGGGGGGGGGTGCTCTGGTATATTGCCGTACAAAGCCAGGAGTCGGGTTCGGACAATGACGACTATGAGGACGAGAACGACGAGGCCGTAGTGAAACCGGTGCATTTATGAATTCGCTCTGGGCTCTCACTCGGTCCATGTTAATTAATTATTCTCGCGACAAATACAGAAGCTGGAACCGGGCTGAGATATAATATGACCGAGCGTCGCCTTACGCGCCACAAGAAGCAGCAGCGGGAGTTGGCTCGGCGGTTATATATAGATTAGGGTGGTCCTTGTTTGGGGTCAACCATTTTTTTGGCCCTCCCATAGGCCTAAATGTCTCTTAAATGTCTCGCAAATAATCTTTTTTTGTGGAAAATTGAAATCTCTAGAGAAACGATTCAATAAGATTTTTTCCTTTTTTCCAAAATTTTTCGAAATATTCGAAAAAATAAAATGAATTTTCAAATCCGAATAAGGACCACCCTAATATAGATATATATTATATGAGAGTGGAAAGGAGATATATGCATTTCTTTTATGTGAGCCATTCCATCAAATAGCGGAAAAGTTTGGGCTTTACTATCTGGGATCGTTATGATATTTACACAGCTTAAAGTGCATGTCGAAAAACACGAATTCCCAATTTTTTGAAGATTTTTTTTTTCTATTATTTTAGCAGCTGTCGATTAAGGTATTTTTCATTTATTTCGTTTTCTTTTTGTTTCTTCCTTTTCGAGTATTTTTTTCACATGCTTACGCTGCTGAAAAAATATATTTGAGATGTGTTCGGCACGTGAGATTGTCTTAGGTATTCGACGAAATATCCGTTTTTCATTTCGACTGTCGAAAATTCATTCAAATTGAATTTAAAACATACAAAGCTGTTTTTTGGACAATGCCGAAATTTTTGAAATTTTTTGAATCGTGTTATCGGAAAGCTGAGACTTTATCACGGGACACTTGCATTTTTCAAGTTGGGGTCTCCGTGAGTTTCCTTATAATTTAATAAAGAACCAAAAGTCAATATAAAAATTTAATTTTCAATTCTTTTTTACACGTATGTTGCTTACGCTATTAGTTGTGATAATGTACATGCAGTAAAGACCTTTTCCGTTGAAATCGAATATATGACGTAAATGATTTTAAAAACTTTCAAATGAATTCAGGCAATGAATTCAGGTAAATTTGAAAATCGGAAAAAAATATGAAAATTCCTTTTTCATGGTCTAGAATCATTTGAAGGGCGGGGAACGATCCTTTTTCTTCAAGAACCACCCTAATATACATCTATATTCATATAAAAGGAGGTCACACCTCATAGAGGCAGTTGTGAAAAAGTGTATGAGGGCCCTCACTTTCATGGATATTTTACCTCGATTTTCTGGACTCGAAGGATCGTTTATTCGGGTTTACATTGCTGCTGCTGCTGCTCCTGCTGAGATGAACCACCTGGAATCTTGGCAAACTTTAGCTCAGCACCAACTTGTCCTGTCTTGCACGACGTGCCGAGGTAGAACTGTAACGATCACGAACTGTGACAATATAGGTTTGAATTACTGCGTTTCGGCGCGTTTACGCAGATAGCGAATGCCCTCTGGCTGTACAAGACTGGCTTGTAAAACAGTTCACGCTGGGTACATACGCACACATATATATTAGAGTGATCCTTATTTCAGCTTTTCTTATTTCGGCAGTCCTTGAATAACATGGTTCGAAATAAGTGAAAAAAAAAAGCTGATTTTTATAGCGAAAATCGTTTTTTTTTGCTTCCAAGTGCTACGAAAAAATCAAAAATAAAAAAAACAAATTCCCTCGTGATTACCTCGATAAACATCCCCTTTAACGAATGCATTATGATTTTTTCGTTTGAGATGATTCTTCTTCGAGTTATGATGAACACCGCAAAGCAACTTATTTTCTCGGCGCCTCCGGAGATTCACCATCACCTGCTCAACTTTCAATATTTTACAACCAAATTTAAAAAAAAAACATTCCCCCAAATGTTATTGTATAAAAATTGATCGAACAAATTCGCACTATTTGTATCGCCAAAAAAAGAATCTCAAAAACACGCTTCTTTTTCACCGAAATTAACCTTCCCCTTCCCTTAAAATTCGATTTCATCTATTTCATCCTACGTGGAAAAAAAAACAATCTTCAAAAGCCCATCCGAGTTCCCTATGCCCGGAGTATCGTGTTACACACCAAACGCCACGAAACGTGAATTCTCTAATGCAAATTTATCATAATTTGTCAAAAAGTAGCGACCGACAAGCCCGCGGTCGGTACATGAGCAAGAAGCCTACAACAGTGGGGATCGTCAAATATTGAATGTTGGACAATCACCCGGTCATTTCTCAGGTTACTGAGCCCTCGCAAACTCGAAACATTCACTCCCCTCACCCCCTCCCTCATCCCTCCCATCCTCCGTGCTTATCCCCACCGAGTCCTCGTACCTAAAACAATATTAGCGGCCGCAATAAAGGGTCTCGCTCGAGCCTTCATCGGATATTTATTTTAGGTGAGCTGCTGTAGCTGTCGGTTTTCAAATCTATTTCTCCATTTCTTTCTTTCTCTCCCTCTTTTTTCCCTTGCCAGTCTCTCTCTCTCTCTCTCTTTCTCCGTTTTGTGACGTCATGACAAAACGTTGGTCCCACTATAAAAGTTATATCGGATCGTGGCAATGGAAACGAATGGTCCAAAAGTTTACGAAGAACGTGGGGGAGGATTTGGAAGCGTTGCAACAAGGGAAGGGGGTGGATCGGAAACGAGAAAAATTTTTGGGGGTTTGATGGGGAGAAAAATGCGTTGACGAGAAAGATGGAAAGAGCATCGGGATAGGTAGGATGGTCCGTTGGTTGGCACGAGAGTGGATATACCCTCGAGACTAGATGCCCCAGCTCTCGGTTTACCCTCAAGCACAGCTTGTGATACTTCGGCGAAGCGCTAAGTACCTCTCACACACTTCCTCGACCATTAACGCCCGTGTTGACCCAGTTAATAGCCCCGTGTTTGATTTTATTACAGTTGTTCGCAGGGTAAACCGGTGGATGCGCTTCGGTTAGTAATCTTCCATCCAGCAGGCCAGAACCATCTTTGTTGTTGGAAAAAAATTTGCGACGAGGACATTCACGAAAGTTATCCTTCGCAATGGCAGTTGTGACATCGGTTGAGATTGTACCAAGTTGAAAAATAAAATGAAGGCGTGTTCTAAGCTAGAGAGATCGTTTATCAGGCAATCCTGATGAATGATCGTCGAATCAAGGCAGTCCTGGTGATAATTGATCATGATAAATTTTCATAGAATTTTTTCTCTTACTGAAAAAAAAAAACAATGTTATTGAATTAAATAAAATGAACATTGATTGACTAAAAAACATGTACGTATCACACGGCTGCGAAAAACTTATATGTTGTTATTTTCGCAAGGATGTTTTTGGAAACGGACTTCTTGTAACAATAAACTGGTTGCCATTTCATTCATTGTGCCATATTTACATAATGTAATAACGCAATGATTTTGTGCGTTTTAATAACAATGCATATTTTCGACAATCGTTTGTATGTCTTCATTTATTGTTCGAGCGATTGGAGAAATTACATTCTCCGATTACAAGGTGTCATCGATGAATGAACTTCCAGAAGCTGTGAATTGTGAATTATTGGATTGAGGCTATTTTTACTGGAGAACTTTGTTGTAAAGCATTCAATTGGCTATAAAATGTACCTTTACATTTTTCTTGTAGAACGAAGAGTTTAGGTGTGAAACTCGTTTGAGGACGAATTTTCGTCGAAAGTCGGTTTAAAATGCCTGTAAGTCTTGAAGATATCAAATTTTTTGCCTTGAAGCTCTCATACTTTTTGAAGGAAATTCAATTTCCTAACGATTGGTATCTAGCGAATTCAGTTTCTAATCTTTTTTATTCGCCTACGCATGAAAAGAAGAAAAAAAATTATTTTTCCCATGTTATTCAAACGGGAAAGGGGAACGCCCTTGAGAAATCGTAATAAAAAATATTTTGGGGTGTGCTCTTCGGGAGTATTTTTTTAAGCCTATCACCAACTTTCCCCATTTTCGGAGATTACAAAAAAAATTGTTTTTTTAACGCAGTCTAGCGCACAGTTTCTGCAAAGTGTTTAATGTGTTTTGATAACGGTTGCTAATAAATTAAGTAAAATTACTTTGACTCAATTTTCATTATATTCGAAATTAATTTCAGGTGTTTTTCAGTCCTGGAAAAGAAAAAGTTAATTTTATTTGCAGTCAGCAGATTTTCTAGCACCTAAAAAAAAAAGAAAAGATGGTTCTTCCATTTTTTTTTCCCTAAGACGATTTACAATTTTTTTTCAGTACTGGAATTTTTTTTTCAGTACTTGCTTTGGACATTTTTTCATACATTTTTTGCACATTATTTTCAGTACTGAAAAAGGAAAAGTTAATTTTATATGCAAAGTCAGCAGATTTTGTAGCACCTGAAAAAAAAAAGAAAAGATGGTCTTTCGAATCCTTTTGATACATTTCGTTATCATCTTCGGGGTTTCCATTTTTTTCTATCCCCCTCAGACGATTTACAAATTTCCGCTGTAAGTGAGTTTTTACTCCGGAGATAAATGTAAATTATCTTGTTCATCGATGCAAAGAGATACAGTCATAGCGAACCGATTGTGTTTGTCTTCGTTGCGAGGGGCGGTTTGCCGTTTTGATTCGTTAACGAGAGCCCTTCGGGGGCGGGGGGGGGGGGCGTTATCGTCTCATAACGCGAACGCACAATGTGTAACTTCGTTTACCGGAGGCTTTGGCAATTGGGTGTGAAATAAAGGCGTTGGTTGTCGGGCGTCGGGTCGATATAACGACCTTATTGTTTCCACAGCCACATCGATGCTGGCAATCGTGAGACTCGTCGTAAAAAGACGAGGTAACAATCTGTGTAACTTCGTCAAAGGCCAAATTTCCACCCCCCTCCCCGTTATTTTACGATTCGATAATTTTGAATGAGTCGTCTCGATTATTCCGAAGCGAAAAGGACGCTGCTACAGTCTTGCGAGGTTGAGAGGAATGCGTAGGTTCCACGGAGGTGGAACGAGGTGTACGAGGGGAACTCAGGTGAATTGATGAAGGAGGCACATCGTCCAATTTAAAAATGAATATTACGTCGAATCGACGTAAATGTGACTGAGGGCGTGAGGGCTATCGTGTAACAAATTTATCGTTGGCAATTATTGAAATATGGTATTGTTATGATATTCCATAAAACTGATATTTGCTTTATTTTCTAGTTGAACCATTAAGGGGACTGAGTCACCTAAAAAATTCGAAAATTAAATTTTTTTTTCCGTGACACGGCCGATACAAATTGAAAATCGATTTCACACTTACGAAGTACGTATACTTAGCTATCATTTCAAATTTTTCCATAGCCCTATGAGTTATCTAAATGCTGTGAGATTTTTCACAAAATTTTTCACTTGTCGCAACTTTCGGACCGCACCGATGAACGGATTTTGGATTCCGACGTCTCATTTTGTTCCAAATCGCAGTCATTCTCGGATGAGTGTAGGAATTTTGGATGCGAGGTAAAACGAATTTATGGTAACCTATTATTCAACCGGTTTTTCAAAAAGTTACAAAAAAATTGTTTTTTTTCACATTATAGGTCGCCATAATTTCCAGAAAGCAGGTAAAAAAAAATCCCACACTCATCCGAGAATGAGGTCTGTTACGAAGAAAATGAGACGTCAGAATTGAAAATCCATTGAGTCGCAGGGTCTGAAAGCTGCGACAAGTGAAAAATTTTGTGAAAAATCTCACAGCATTTAGATAACTCATGCGGCTATGGAAAAATTTGAAATGATAGCTAAGTATACGTACTTCGTAAGGGTAAAATCGATTTTCAATTTGGATCGGCCGTGTCACGGGAAAAAAATTTAATTTTCGAATTTTTTAGGTGACTCAGTCCCCTTAAGGGGGTACGTCTGTGTAGATTGCTGGAAAAATAGGTGGATTTTGGGAATTATTATCTGAAAAACTATCCGTCCGATTGGATTCATGTTGGTTTTATTCGAATGTATGTACATTGAGGTATGTTGACGAATTTTCGTTCGAATGTATTGTGGATAGGAGCGCTGTTATTCTGGCAGGCGTAAAATAACTTTTTCAAAGTCGGTTCCCACTGTTTTTTTAGGTAACGGATTGACCGATTCCTTTGAAATTTGGACACAATATGCACGGATAGGTCATGAAGTTCGGCACGTAGGATTTTTTTTAAAACTAATTTATTTATGTTTTTTATCAATCAACAAAGGTCGTGGATTGAGGTTTAAAAGTGAATTTCAACTTTAATCAAGCGCCATTTTGTGAAAGAAAAAAATCCTACGTGCCGAACAGCTCAAGACGTTACACTTTAAGAATCTTCTTGAAATTTTCGTTTCCGGACCAACCGACTGCCGGAAAAAGTGGGAACCGCAAACCGTGCCGACGACAAAGTTATTTCACGCCAGCCAGAATAACAGCGCTCCGATTCACTATAAATGAAAACAAAAATTCATCAACATACCTCAATGTGTACACTTTCGAACAGAACCAACTTGAATTCAATCGGACCAATAGTTTTCGAGATAATAATTCCCAAACTTCACCTATTTTTCCGGCAATCTACACAGTTGTACCCCCTTAATCATTTACGAGTTACAAGATAATATTGAATATTGATAATATCGAAATTTTTGATACGGAGTAATTTGAGGAAAAAAAAACATTTCAAAAATTGTTTTCAATATGCTTTTTCTAATATCATTTCCTTGAATTATATACGCGGTGGTCTGAACAAAAAAAAAGTAATGCCACTCGGAAGTAATTATCAAAAAAGGTATCCATGATTATTTTCAATTTTTTTCATCCATTCATTTTGAAGTAATCACAACTCAAAATTTCCGTTTCAAAATACATGCAAATTTCAATCGCTCATATCTTCAATACTGGCTATACCCAGAAAAATGGTTTAGAAAACGATTTTTCAGGGAAAAAAAAATATAAAAACTTTGAATAAGAGATACGTCAGAAATCTTTGAATTTTTGAAATTCCCGAAAATCGCATTTAAAAATTAAAAATCACATTTTCGGCGCCCTTGCCTTGAATTATCAAATATTTATGCCTAGTTTACCCTGCGGCATTGTTCCGGCACCAAAGGTCTTGAAAGTGGACCCTGGGGTCCGTACGGACCCCAGAAAGAATGTCGATTCTCGAACGATTGGCCATATTACCCCATTTTGGCACAGATACTTTCAAGATACTTTCATTTCGTCCGTGAAAAAACGCCGAAAATACAGTTTGCGTCGAACGACAGATAGAAACAGAAACTGTTGGGGATCGAGTGGCCACAAAAGTTGGTCGATCGACCAGAAAGCTAGATCGAAGGACTCCCGGGAGGCAACGCGAAAGCCATTGATCCTCGACAAGTACAATGTAAGCGGCAATGTCACGCCTCGATGATCAATCGAAACGACCGCGTACGGAAAGAATGTAGAATGTTTTTTGGCAAGCCGACTTACACGTTCGAGTGATGCTGTAACGATCTTGCTATAACGTTCTAGCTCGAGGCTGTTAATCCTCCTTCGATAAATCGATCGACCGTTAAATTCGCCGTTTGAGGGCCTTCACCGCATAATCCGTTTCTATGAAAAAAAAAAAATAAAAAATTCTAGCTTGCTCGCAATACAGTCTAACAAATACTCGCCGGCTCTCCCTCTCCGAAATTGTATTTTCATTTTCATTTTTTTTTCACGGGTTTGTGAAATTCCATCAGATTTTCAAATATATTTCGTTCTGCACAATTATTTTACATCGTTGAATCAGGTTTGCTGACGTTGGATTCGCATCGATAGTGAAATGACCAAATTCATTCATTTTAAGGGCCGGGTGAGGTATTCCAATTTTTTTTTTGCATTTTTGTTTACTTTTTAAACTGAATCAAGAATATTGTATCAAAATTTCAAATCGATTGGAGCAAAATTGACGATATATGCCGTCGCGGACTTTTTTTTATAGGAAATTCAATTATCTACAACATTGGTTATGTGAAATTTGGTCTATATGGCGTTGTTTAGCCAGTGTTTGGACAGCAAAATAATAATATATTGATTTTTTGTTGTTTTTATTTTTTCCATGCAACAATTCAAAGGGTAAACAGACCCTTGAAATTTGTATGATGTTATCGACCCCTTTCGAAATATTTTTGCGCTGATTGGACATTTTTTTCAGTTAATTCGATTGAGAAACTCTCAACATTGAACGGTTTGAATGGATGGAACCATAGGTGTTCTGAATTTTTGACTGTTCGAAGCATTGTCACTCGAAACTTTGTTCGTTCTGAATTTCGAACCCACTCGAAATTGTCTTATTTCAAACACTTAAAAAAATGTTGTCCAAATTTCGATATCTTCAAAACATTTGGAGATTTTATTCTGAGTTGTTTCAATGATTTTATGGAGTAAATTACGCAATGGTGCTGGTATCGTAATGATAAGAATTATTTTCAACGATGATTTCTCGTTCTTCAATAAAGGTCTTGTCCCTTCGAGCATGCAGAAAAATAAAAGTTTCCATCAAGTTTCCGGAAAATAATTTAAATCATTTTTGTAGAAAATTAGATGATTTGCTGTACGAATCGGTGAATTTTCAAAATACACTGGGAGTGTTATAATATTGAGTAAATATTGCAGATTAAATAACAGTTGAGGATAATAAAATAATTTTTCGTTGATAATTAATCCAGAAAATACCAATCGGGTCAAAATGTAACCAACTATTGTGCATTCTGTGATACAAAATCTGCTCTAATACCCACCCCGGTTCGTTACCTTTATGAAATTTAAAGCGGTTTGCTCGACGACTGGACCGAGTGTGCAAACATCTTCGACATCTTCTTTCGTGCAACGTCAAATAATGTCACGGTGCTTGACCCTGAATAGAAAAAAATCGAGCATTCTCGGAAACGGTTTGTAAATCATCCGCAAGCCGGACTTTGCACCCTGAAACGATCGCTGCACGACGCTTACGCTATTGAAATTCCATCGGAGACCTGATAATTCAAATGCTCCTAAAACCGGAGAGCAACGTAAACTATGATTAAAATATCAAGCGATGAAAGCAAAACAAGGATATATATCACAAATACGGTCTGCGAGCCAGTCTCTCGGTTCGTGGTCGATGAGACCGATATACAGGGTGTCCCGTTTGAAGCTGGACGCTTAACATTCGAGTCAAGTACTTCGGAACTTTTTATTGGCGGCTTTTTTGACTGAAGGTAGGTGACTGGCTACTGAAAGATACTCCACTGAAATTTTTCGACCTGCACTACCCAGGAAGTCGTGATAAAGGGGGTTGAAAACTTTGGAATCATCATATTTCGAAAACCAATGTTTCGATCGAAAAATGTTTTAAACAAAAATTGTTTAGAACTTATTTAGATCCCAAAGTTTTCGACTCCCTTTTTCGAGGGTTCCTGGGGGTGCGGGTCAAAAATTTCAGTGGGGTTCGGTAGGTCTCGAAGTTTCGAATTTTCAATGTTTCGAAGGCTCATCAAGTTCGACATTTTTTTATTCGAATTTTCATGTTTCGACGTTGCACGGTTTCGAAAGTCCATTAATCCGAACGGGCAAAGTTTCAAACGGTCATAGTTTCGAAAAAGAAAAAAAACATTCGAAATGGCAATGTAACGAAAGCGCAATTTTTCGACGGGTCACACGGATTCGACTCGCCAATGTTTCGACGAACCAAAAGTTCGACAACGTATATATATATATAGGTATAGTGGCGTGAAGATTGCGGGAGCTGCAATCTTCAAGCGGTTGAACGAGCTGCTACACCACTATACCTATAGATATATATACGTCGTCGAACTTTTGATCCGTCGAAGAATTGACCGTTCGAAACATTGCCGAGTCGAAACATTTATTTCGCGAATCGTTGAGATTTCGATATATCGACCGGTCGGACATTTGATCGTTCGAATTTTTTCAAATTCCGTTACATAACCAGTCGAAATGAAAAAAAAATTCGGAGATTTGATTTTTCGATAAATCAAAATTCGAATAAGAAAAAAATTCGAACTTATGAGCATTCGAAACATTGAAAATTCGAAACTCCGGCAACCACCTGGTTCTCGATTTGACAATCACATTTCATGATATTTTTCTGCGATATTTCACACAGAAAAAAATCTATGGTTTATAAAATATGGGGTAGTTGAATTTGTCCCGATGAAAGGCACGACTTCAGGAGGATCAAAAGTATCGTTGGCATTTGAAACGAAAATGATATTATGCAACATAGAAAAACATGAACTATGAGAGCACGAATTACATCAGCGCTGCATTTTTTTCTGACAACTTTCATCCGACCCATTTCGTTGTCACTTCTTTCTCCGAAGAGTCATTCAACCGTCCTGTTTCAAATGGGACACCCTGTACATCTCAAGGTTGAAAAAAGAAAAAATGCCGCGAGACTCTTTCAGATTCGATTTTCTGGAGTATCGGATGTAGCATCTGAAATTTTTCTCCAACAACTTTAACGTCGAATCATTGATATTCAGATATATTCCGAGGCAAAAGGAGGGGGGGGGGGATGGCGCAAGCAGCCACAGAGCCGTAGTAAAAATATTGGCAAAGAAAACAATCCGGGACAGCCGGGGGTTCGATATCTCGACGGAAGTTATTCTTATGTATTCACAAAACACCGAAGCACATCGGAAAAGTCGGATATCTGCGTAAATGCAATAATTCGAAGAACGCCATTGGCATTCTCATCGTGTTATGCATTATCGAGCCTGACGATAAAATCGTAACAGAGCCAACAAAAGCTTGCAAGTTAAAACTTGCAATTTGCTTCCTCTGAATTGTGAGTAGTGAACGAAGATTGCTTTATGAGGAAGGAAGAATGAGGGCGCTGTGAGAAAGCATTTTTGCTTTGGCTTCCTCATAAAGGAATCTTCGTTCACTACCCACAATTCGGAGGAAGCAAATTGCAAGTTTCAACTTGCAGCTTTTTCAATCGGCCAGAGGCTTATTAATCGAAAAACTTGAATTCCTGTCAAATCCGAACCATTCAACCGATCACCGGCAAATTTGATATACATCACTGCTGAATGATGTTTCATACTTTTGTAAAGTTGGAGCTCGATTGGTCAAAGTTAACGAAAGTTATAGCGACAAATTTGATTTTTGGAAAAATTCGAAATATCATAAAATCAAAACTTATCGATGGATTTGGCCCAAATGCAATACCAACCAACCTCGGGTACATATCTCCTTGTCAAGAACTATTTAGACGAGTATCTCAAAATTTGCGATCGCTAGAGTGATAACGCCCTTTTTTTGGGAATTTAAAAACGACGTGAAATCCGAGTCGCAGCTTGAATCATCGCGAAAATTACAGACAAAGAAGGGATTATGGAGCTGCGCATGTCTGCAAAATTTGGGAGCTGTAGCTAAAACCGTTCTCGATTTATACACTTTCAATTTCGGGAGGCCATTACACACTTACATACATTTGGACATTTCCTCCAAATGTGTTTTCTCGACGTTTTCGCACATTCTGAACATGTTGCCTCGAAGAACTCGAAAAAAAAATGTTCCACCATCACATAGCTTCCTTCATGAGGAGTCAAAATGTTTGTCATTACAGAGGAAAAAAATTACATTGGAATATCTGGAGAAACTTTGGGAAAAATCGATAAACAAACCAGAATTTTTACATAATTTTTTTGTTTTTTTTTTTTTTTTCAAATGCATTTTTAATCGAGAGCATACGATGTCGACGAACAAAAATGATTTATCGTGTCGAATAAAAAAAAACGAAAAAAAAAAAAAACGAATTGCCACAAATTCATCTCATACGAATACGACATTTCTTCGAGGATCATGTGCATGTATTATTTCACGTGAAAGCCAATGAAAATACGTTTGCATAAAGTTCGTTCGATGCAAAAAAAAAAAAAAAAACGTTTCACTGCTGCAATCGTCGACGAAGAAAATCACGATAAAATAAAACGAGGCAACGATTGGAGGGGAGGGGAGGAGATTTTCGTACATTAAAATCGATCGAATCTCCGTCGTAAAATCCGACGATTGGTCATTCCCAAGATTTGATTCTGAGTTCGGGTTTCACGATCGACCAATTGGGCGAGTGTTTTTCGAACGACAGCCAATTAAAATCATCGACGCAGTCCCAGTTGTTGGTTTTCGTGTCCAAACCCGCGAGATTATAGTGACTCGACTGATCGTCGTAGTTCCAATTGTAAGGAGCGACTCTAATCTTGGTCGAGTCTTCGATGATCGCTCGGCTGGTCACGTGAAGATAAAACGTGCAATCCGTCGACGAGTGCAGTCTCAATTGTTGACAAGCGAATGCAAAATTGCATTGTTCACAATCGTGAATAAACACGGACGATGCAACGGGACCCACGAGAATCGTGCATTGTTTCAAATTGACAATGTGCAACGTGCTCGGTGTTCCGTAAATTTTCACGGTACAACGTTCGAGATCCGACAGCATGACGTCGTTCTTGTTTACATTTTCCGCATCCAGAGTCAAACGTTCGTCGACTTTGCCCAATATCATACAAGCGCTGTCACCGTATTTGCTCGACAATTCTTTTTTCTGTTTCTGTCCACCGTTCACGTTGCCCTCGGTTATTTTCAGATCCTTCAGACCGTCCGTCACGTCGGTCTGAATTTTGTCAATCGGTTTTTTCACCGCTCGACGATTTTTGAAACCAAATTTCATCTTAGGCAATAATTTCATCTCGAGTTCGGCGGCTTCGGTTTCCAAATCTTGAAGAGTTTCCTGAGCCTTTCTGATGTCGTAAACTTTGAGAAACATTTTCGATTGTGACAAATAATTTTTCAGTGTTTCGATCTCTTTGTTGGCCTCGTCGAAGAGACACGGAAGGCCGGAAATTTGGATGGAGGGCGCGGAATCGAGAAGATCTTTGATTTTTTTGCAAGTCGCGTGAAAAGCGTCTCTGAAGTAACTCGTTTGTTCGCTGTCGACGGATAATTGTTGACGCTCCTCGCGACGACGTTCTATCACGTTTTTGCGCTCCCGATCGCGTTTTATTATGCGATCGGGCAGGCTTCCGTCTATCAGTTCTATCGTGGATTCCATGACGTTGGCTGAATGTTATTTTGGGATTTTCGTGGAATTCGATGGGTCTTTGGGATCGGACGTTGTTTCTTTGTTCAGAGCTTTGTAGAAAGGGTTGGCCGTGGCGGGCACCTTTGGACCAATTTGGGATTGTGATGATGTAGCTGATCCTTCTTTACCTCGAGCCAATATCTGTAATAATGGTGCAACATGTTTTTGTAAAATTTTAAACGATCAAGTTCGCGACTTAAGGTAGAATCCTACAAACTGTGAGAGTCAAAGCAAGACTAAGACATCTCCTGATTGAGGTACGTAGTAGTTTGATGTGACAACGTCGCGTGTTATGATGTCGATTAGTGAGAGAGAGAGAGAGAAGATGGGAAACAAACGCGCAACGTTGCCATGTCTACTGGATCACGACCAACTCCTCATATAAACTGTATTTTACCGATGTTTATTTGCTTATTATTATCATCACAGTCTCCCGATCTCTACTTTCAAGTGCCCAAAATGTTGTCCGAATATTCAACTTGCAGCTCAAGTGTTTTCATTAAAATCTGACGAGGACTTTTTGTATTATATCAAATTGAGCGTGATTTTCCATAAGGCTCCGTGTTAAACGTGTGAAAATAAAAGTGTTGATATATTTTTTCTCGCGCTCCGGAAAGCCATGAAAATTTAACCGAACCTTTTTCGTATCAATACCTATAAGTATGCCAAGTTTTATGAAAATCTGACGAGGAACTCTCTTCTGGAGGCTACTACCTTAAACGCAGGATTTTTGGGACTCACATAACCCACGATATTAGACATTTCATACCAACTTCACCAATTGACAAGCATTATATCGTCTCAAATCAACTGTGTGTCGATTAGAACTCAACGAAAACCCAGACTCAATTCTGGTCTATAACAACATGAAAATATCTCTGCATGTATGATATAATACTTTCGAGCTTTTCCACGTGTAAACTATCAATGTTAGATGTATGCTGTGCCGGACTTTTTTGTAGAAAATTTATTTCTCTACATCATTGTCCATGTGAACTTTTGGTCTATGAAGAAAGTGAGACCTAAGAATTGAAAATCCGTTGATAAATATTAGAGATACTTCAGATTCAGATACTTTATATGGCTATGAAAAAATTTTGAATGACAGCTGAGTATAGGTATTTTATAAGGGTTAAATCGATTCTAAATTTGGATCGATCATGTCACGAAAAAAAAAAAAAATCCAATTTTTTAGATGACTGAGCCCTCTTAAATTGATTCCCGGAGGGTTACGAGCTCCTAAAATTTCATAACTTTATTGCCTCTCTTTCTTTGAAACAATTCTCTACAACATTGTTCATTATTTTTATTTCTTGTGCATTGTTTTCAGACTCTTTTCCAGGATGCCGGAGCCAGTGGAAGCGATGGGTGACTGCAAACACCAAGAACAGAGTTTCCATCACAGGTCATACCAGTCATAGGGCATATCTCGTATCTGGAGCAGGGATGGGCATTAATTCAATGAAAATGTGTTTCAAATACTTTTCGGACCAAGTGATAATGAATTTTTACCAATTGATTAGGTATTTAAATTCATCGTATAATAATAATTTACGCAAATTAATCATAATCATTACATAATTGTGAAAATATTGTGAAAAAATTATTCTTCCATGATAATCATGCATAGTTATTTGTTCGAAAAAGTGTTTGAAATACATTTTCACTGAATCAATGCCCATCCCTGATCTGGAGCTTGGTCATTGCACAACCCACGACCTATTATCGTCAGCCACGCTATTCGATATCGAGAATCAAACCCGAACAACACTTTTGACGATAATTGTTATGATGAGATCGATGGATCATGGACCTACAAATTTTTCCAACACCGAAATCCGAACCACCGAGAGGACACAAAAAAAAAAAAAAACACAGGAAATATTTTCCATCGGTGTGACACAGGAATTTGCACCCGGCAACTTGATGGTCTGTGATTAGATATAGAAGAGTATGTGGATAGGTCGTGAACAAATGAAAACGCTATGAAAAGCAGCAAAGCTTATCGGTCGAGACCAACCGTAAATTCTACCACCAAAAAAAAAAATAAAAACCACCCGAGTAAAGAAAAATTATTCATCGAAAAGTTTTCTCCGTTAGACAGCGATAAAAACGAAACCGCCGTGCCATTCACGCGTCGTTCTTCAGCAAAACTAAAGAACTTACTTTCCTAAATTCCTCTTCATCCGTAGAAAATGTCTTCAGTAATATATATCCGAGAGCGCTACCGCTTGCTAGCCACAACGCCGCTTGTATGTACGCCATGAAGCATAAGTGCTCATGAAGACAGTTTGTTATGTTGTTCCCACTCGCTGTTGTCCGACAATCTGATCGTATTGTCTCCCGATAATTTTTCACCCAGCGTGTAATAACCTTCTAGAATTGTCGGATATTTCTCGCGCATGTAAAATCTGAAATCTGAAATTAAAGAGGTTAGGTTTTGTCCATGTATAATTTTCGTCTATTTCGCCAAAATACTATCGTTACTATTTTGGAATCGCAAACAATTAACCGCACATTTCGACGATACATTCTGTCCTGGACTATCAACCTGGCACTCTTCCGCAAACTCGATGGAGAACCCTAATTCATCAAATGTAAATCAGAAAAACGCGAATTCGAAAAAAGATTGAATAAGACGATCATGTTAAAATGATTTTATCGCTATGAATGCAAAACCATTTGATTACAACGTGAAACCCCAAATTAACAGAATTTTTGCAAGTTGCTATTTCGGATTTAGCCTCGGAAATTTTTTGTCGATCTCTGTCGTTTCATCGCACCGTCCGTGATCGTCGGTTTACGGAAAATTCGTCTCATAGCACTCTGTCGAAACCAATTCGTCTAGAGCAATTCTTCTAGAAGATCAATTCGTCTAAGGCAATTCATCTAATAACAATACGTCCAATAACAATTTGATAAAAATTCGTCTAATAACAATTTGTCTAAAATAATAATCAAAACAAAATGTTGTGTAGTAATTATTTAAAAATCGTTCATCGGGAATCTATGATAAATATATAAATATATATTTATATATATATATTTTTTTTTAATTCTTCGGACTAGCTTTGGGTTCTTTATTGTTTTTTTTTTTTCATTCTTTGGGTTTTTTTTTGGGATTCTAGACAAATTGTTCTTTCAGACGAATTGTCATTAGACGAATTGTGCTTTCAGACGAATTGTTCTTTCAGACGAATTGTTCTTTTAGACAAATTGTTATTTTAGACGAATTGTTTTTTTAGACGAATTGTTTTTTTAGACGAATTGTTCTTTTAGACGAATCGTTCTTTTAGACGAATTGTTTTTTTAGGCGAATTTTTCTTTTAGACGAATTGTTGTTTTAGACGAATTGTTCTTTCAGACAAATTGTTCTTCTAGACGAACTGTTATAGACGAATTTTCCGTAAATCGCAATCGCCATCTCACTCGCGCTCATGGCGGCTCATTCACCACGGCACGTCACCTCAACCGTTAACCTTAAAGTTTTGAGAATGGAAAAAAAAAATGTTTGCGTACGCGAAAAGCGACGTTTGAAACTCACCCTGCGAACTATTCATGCGATGCCAAACAGCGTAGGAACCAAGAAAAAACGCAGCCTCGAAGGCAATGACGATTTTTGCGGTTAGCTTGAAATTCGTCGCGAACTGACTCTTCGGTCTCTTGGTTAACATGCTAGTTTGTGCTGGTGCGAGATTTCCTTAAATGGAAATCATCAATACAGCGAGAAACGAGACAAGAAAGTCGAGAGGCATTGCGCCTGTGAAGATGGGAGAGGGGGCACCCGCCGCGCCGTCAACGTGCGACAAGGAGACTCTCGACCGTGTAGGGTTAGCGCCGAGTATGGAGGCTCAAATAAAAGACCAAACGACGGTCTTACCAGAAATTAGTAGAGAGATTGTCAGTGGCGCGTTAATTTTTGATACCTGGATCGTCGGATTCGGTGAGCCCGTGTCGAACGAGCGCTCGTTTGGCAACGTAGTACCAAACGTCTCCGCTAAGATGTCGCGGAGATCGTCTGAAAATATATAGTAATACTATTTCTACGTTTCGAATGTTCGAATTTCGTCGATCCGCCGTATCGATTTTTGGCGAAAACATGCACGAACAATTTTTTTATCATCACGGACTGTACATCTTGACGGTCTCATATCGATGGTCGGTGGAGAAATTGTCCTGTAATATTGTTGAAAATACAACCGATGCCACCGAGAGCACGAAGGCAGCACCGGAGGAATGATAAAATCTACTTACCGACCGATGGTAAGAGTTCTAGATTGGTTTCGATGAGATAACGACCGGGCGATTCGAAGGACGACGATCCAACGTCGATATCTCGATGACTGCTCCATTTCACACGCAAACACAAACACGAACACAAACACAAAAACAAACACCAACACAAACACCAAATCACTTTCACAAACACTGTAACAAAAGAAGAAAAAAAACGAATGACCAATGGATTCATAAAAAATTTCCAATATGGCGACTACCGATCACGACGACAATGACAAAAAAAAACTAATTTTACGATTAAATCGTACTTACCTGATAATCCAAAGCAGAGTCCGGCTGATCCATTGCACCCCACGCAAGTAGTTCCATTCACTCGAGAGTCTCGACGTCGACACTCATTTTATTCGATCAACGATATTTCAATGAATTCAACATTTTCAACAGTCAAAAATAACCTCAATCGTAAGCTCGATTATTAATATCTACAGATCTAACTTTATTTTCGAACGATGTCATTTCTTTCAATCGATAATTTTCAATTGTTCATCGCGACGCGACGAATTTTACGGTCGCATGAAGCCCCCCGCGCGACTGTTTTGACGAATTTCGATTATTGCGTTGTCAAAAAAAAAATTATCACCGATAATGGAACACGAAATCGAATGATTTAACTATGAAAAGTCAATGATTGATCGAATGAATTGATTGTCGAGGGCGACGAGACAGTCGAATGCGTGAATGGCGTCGGTTGCTGTTTGGTTAATCACCCAACCCCCGTTTCGATCACGGCTATGCCAATTTTTTAATCCGACCCATCGACCGCATTATTCTCATCCGCAGACCCAAAAATGTTGTCAACAGTTAGTTCAAATGTTCATAATTAACATCGACCGATTATTTCGTTATTAAATTTCATTATTCAACCAAAATCGATCGATACAATTACCCATCCTTCGGGGACCGACGCTACGTACTGCCGCTGATGGCCGTTGTAACGTACAACGGGCCTGGACTGCGCGCGTCGACACCCCCGAACATCTGATTTCCGTTTTTTCGAATTTCAACATTTGGCGAGAATGTTAAAATACTTAAAACCATCGGATGTGCGTCCTAATTTAATTCGAGATATAAATTTATGATGAACGACTTTAACAAGCTCCAAAAATTGCAATCGTCTTTGAAACGGATATACGTTATTGTCTCAGCGTCCCTGATCCGCGTCTGCGCGTTGCGCCAATTATCCTTCCGCGAGATGATTAGTCGATTCGATATATCGATGAACGTCGATTCAAACCGCATCGAATTTTTTCGTCGTCACCACATACGCTCGAGCTTCGAGGCCCCTTCGAGAGATGTCGCGACGACGAACGACAATTCTCCCAAACCGAGAAACCCAACCTATCGACAGTTCCTCCACTCGTCGTCAATTTCACACCCAACATTATCGACAAATATGGCACACCGACAATACCGACCCCGCTGTATCGGAAAAAAATATCTGAAAATCGATTTATTCGTAGAAGACACACGCAAGAACACATCAATTCTTAGACATTAATAATGAGTTGATGGTCTTAATCGAGTAAATGGTTCTCAAGGTTTGCTCAGTCAAGTAGATGTTTGAATTTTTCCCGCCAAGGCATGTGGCAGCTCTGATTGGCTCTGATACCACTATTCAAAGCTGATTGGACCCGACCGCTGGTACATATATATGCAATCGGAGGTGTCAGGTCAGGTTAGGTAGGAGCACGCGAGAAGCACATTGAAGCACATTGAAGCACATCGAAACCAGAGGCGTTTTGATTCACAACTCGTACCGTACATAACCTCTTATCACTTTTTCTCGATAGTTCTGAACGGAGATAAGCGATATTTAATCAACAGTTTCTATAAAAAAAAAATACATTGGTCATCGCGATGCGGTTGTTAATGGGAGCCATAGATGGAAAATTATTGCCGATATTTCGTCACAGGATGACATTCGCCAAGTCCTCATCCAGATCCTGTTATCGTAGTTTCAATGATTTGCGATTCACGCCGGTTGTACAAAAACCAAAATTGACTCGGTTCAATCCGACAACATCGATCGCTGGTGTCACAAATTTGAAATTTCATAGACAGGCTTGTGCTGTGATGAACGTCAGATCTTTTTCCACCAAGAAACCACCGTCCGACAAAGATATTCCAAGGTAAAGTCAACGACTTCACGTGTGTGACGAATCTGGGTTATTCGTGTATTCGAAGAAGTAAAATTGCAAAACGATAATTCATGATTTTGGTTTTTCGATGCTTCGGTCGTTGAATGGATTTTGGTGAATGCGTAGCTTTGGCCAAGGACGACCGTTTGTATTATTTTGTTTTAACGCTTCGTTCCTTGATTCGGAACCTCTTCAGATTTTGTCTTTTCATATTATTTTGTTAAGTACCCTCTATAAGAGAGTTCGTCGTCAGATTTTCATGAAACTTGGCATACTTATAGGTATTGATACGAAAAAGGTTCGGTCAAATTTTTATGGCCTTCCGGAGCGCGAGAAAAAAGATATCAACACTTTTATTTTCACACGTTTCAACATGGAGTCTTATGGAGAATCACGCTCAATTTGATATATTACGAAAAGTCGTCGTCAGATTTTAATGAAAACACTTGAGCTGCAAGTTAAATATTCAGAGAACATTTTGGGCACTTGAAAGTAGAGATCAGGAGACTGTGATGATAATAATAAGCAGATAAACATCGGGGAAATACAGTTTATATGAGGAGTTGGTCGTGATTCAGTAGACATGGCAACGTTGCGCGTTTGTTTCCCATCTTCTCTCTCTCTCTCTCTATCTCTGATCGACATCATAACACGCGACGTTGCCACATCAAAGTACTACGTACCTCAATCAGAAGATGGTATATCTTAGGCTTGCTCTGACTCTTACTGTTTGTAGGATACTACCTTAAGTAATGAATAAATATATCTATATACGAATTTTGTTATGTTAATTACAATAAGATAACATAATGTTACAGTCAAAACTAATTATAATAACAAAGTTACTTAAATAATAACAAAGCTAATAGAAATCATGGAAAAACGGCGACAACAATGTTCGTAAAAATTCGTGCGGTAGACTTTTTGCAAACATGCAAGAAATATGTGAAAAATATGCAAACTTTAACTTCATATTATACAGTAGATTAGGTTTTATCAGGCGACACTGTAGAATAAAGATGAAGCAACGCGCAAGATTCCGCTTTGCCATTCTTTTGTTTTCTTGCAATCTTTGTCCATGGATACAATTATTTTATTATTTAGAAAATCAGGAATGAATATAATCGGGTCAATTTTTTTATAACATTCTGTTTGAGAATTCAAGTATTTCAATCATAATAGCAATCACATTACTGGATCATCCATTGAAACGTGAAAATAGAGACAGACACGACGGTTTATTTTGTCATATTAATTTCCAGCGAACAGGATGTGGAAGCTGCCGACGAATATCCGGCTTCCCTGCCTGCGACCGTTGTCGTGCCCGAAGTATGGCCTCACTTGCCCGTGATAGCAATAAACAGGAATCCAGTTTTTCCACGTTTCATCAAACTCATCGAACTGACGAATCCCACTCTCATTGATCTCATAAGAAGGAAGGTGAAGCTGAACCAGCCCTACATCGGTATTTTTCTGAAGAAAAATGAAGAGTATGGAGAATAATCATGACGGATATATACAGGGTGTCCCATTTGACAACAGTACGATCGAATAACTAGTCGGGAAAAAGGTTGACAACGAAATGGGTCAGATGAAAGTTGTAGGAATCGAATGGGTAAACATAGTTCTGATAAAATCTATGCTCTCACAGCTTATGTTTTTATGCTACGAGCATAATGACATTTTTTTGAAATGGGAACAATACTTTTGAACCACCTGAAGTTGTTCCTTTTTTTGAGACGAATTCGAGGATACCCTGTGTTGAGGATTGTTCATCGATCTTCATGAAAAAATCGATCGTATCGAATCGTAAAATTCGGTGTGCCTCACTGCGTGGAACACCGAAATCGCGTCCAATATCACGTAAACCAATACGAGCTAACAATAATAATCCTAATATCAGTTTACGTGATATCAGACGCGATTGAGGTGTTCCACGCAGTGAGGCACACCGAATTTACGATTCGATACAATCGATTTTTTCATGAAAAATCTATGAGAAATCCTTAACACAGGGTATCCTCGAATTTGTCTAAAAAAAAGGAACAACTGTAGGTAGTTCAAAAGTATCGTTCCCATTAAAAAAACCTGCCGTTATGCTTGCAGCATAAAAACGTGAACTGTAAGAGCATAGCTTTCATCAGCACCGAGTATCCCTCTTTGACCCTACAACTTTCATCCGACCCATTTCGTTGTCATCCCTTTTCCCGACGAGTTATTCGACCGTACTGTTTCAAATGGGACACCCGGTATGTATATAATTACGTGTTTCTTCATCAATCAATCCGCAACGTTTCAACGCTGCATTTTCGGTCACAGAAACGAAGCCGAAGTCGTGCAGAATATCGACGATGTATATTCCGTTGGAACTTTCGCCCAGATCCACGAAGTACAGGATCTTGGTGACAGACTCAGACTGGTGATAATGGCTCACAGAAGAATCAAGATTGTGGCACAATTGTTGGAAGATATTGAGCTGAAGCCGGCTCATGGTTAGTATAATATCCCATTTGGTAATGCTACAGTAAATATACATGAGTCATTCTTTTTTGAAACCCGACACACTTGTGGACCTCATGGTAATCGATGTCATAAGTTCGAATTTTAATTTATCGAAAAATCAAATCTCCGAATTTTTTTTTCATTTCGACTGGTCATGTAACGGAATTTGAAAAAATTCGAACGATCAAATGTCCGACTGGTCGATATATCGAAATCTCAACTATTCGCAAAATAAATGTTTCGACTCGCCAATGTTTCGAACGGTCAATCCTTCGACGGATCAAAAGTTCGACGACGTATATATGTATATAGGTATAGTGGCTTAGCAGCTCGTTCAACCGCTTGAAGATTGCAACTTCCGCAATCTTCACGCTACTATACCTATATATATATATATACGTTGTCGAACTTTTGGTCCGTCGAAACATTGAATCGTCGAAACATTGGCGAGTCGAATCCGTGTGACCCGTCGAAAAATTGCGCTTTCGATACATTGCCATTTCGAATGTTTTTTTTTCTTTTTCGAAACTATGACCGTTCGAAACTTTGCCCGTTCGGATTAATGGACTTTCGAAACCGTGCAACGTCGAAACATTGAAAATTCGAATAAAAAAATGTCGAACTTGATGAGCCTTCGAAACATTGAAAATTCGAAACTTCGAGACCTACCCTGAAAAATTGCATTCAATAAAAAATGCATTGTGTTGTAAAATTGTATGATAAAGATATGGTAAATTTTCACTGATAATGGTGCAACTGACGAGTTGCTCTTATAAAAAATCCGAAGAATTGATGTTTCATCGATGATGATTCGTGTATAATTATTAAAGATACGGCTGCCTGTTTTACACAGAAATGAAACTGACGTTTCCGCTACTAAATACGACACTTAACGTCCCTGTAGACGACCCGATGGCCGTTAACAAGAAGAATCGTCGCGCCGTGTTGCGCAGCAAAAAGTCGAACGGCCGAACGGCCGAGCAATCCGAAGCTAAGGAAAAAACGGAGGAAATGTTCAACACGAGTGACGATCAACCGGCGGAAAAAATTATCGGGACCGAAGCTGCTGAGAGAATCGCCACGTCCCGTGAAACCTCGACGCAAGGATTGTTGATGGTCGAAGTCGTAAATGTTACGCACGAAAAATTCCGACAGACCGAAGAAATCAAGGTCAGTTCTGTGATGATTAAATTTGGCGAAGATTCTGAGATTAATTACAAACCGAAAAAATTCCAATTCGATTTCGACCGTTCGGCAAAAAAAAAATTACGGCTTGCATCGAATTGCAAAAATCATTTACGATATACAGGGTGTCCTAGTTTTTTTTTTAAACTGAGAACAAATGTTGTCACGAACTATGTATAAAAGTGAATCAAAGTAAAATTTATTGTCGAAAAATAAGAAAATATTTGCGTGTGATAGCAAATAAAAATTCTGCGGAATTTTATTCAGAGTGTACTTTATCAAATCATCAGTTTACGTTTGATAATGAATATTTAAATCTGAGTGTTTTCTTTATTTTTATATATCTCTACTATGAAATTCAACTGAAGAGTTGAAATTCTAGGAGAATCTTATTTGAGACAGAAGCTGATCCCCTGGCAGCTGTAGGTACAAAAAAAATGTTTGCCAACAATAATCTGTCTAAAATTCAAAAGAAGGAAGAAAAAAATCAAAAGTCAAATGAGGGGGATCTAAAACTCAAACTAGAATGCTCGTATTTTGCCAAAAAAATTTCTTCTATCTAAACTAACAAACACCCTAATATATATATATAAACTATTCTAGATGATAAATTTTAAATAGAGAAATGAACATTCGGTTTATCATTGAATCTTTGAACTTTTATCGATTCCAGCAGTTTTTACAGAGAACCCAACGTGAATTTGTCATAGACTATGTGAAATTTTCTCAGCTTTCCGAAAAATATATCGAAAAACAAAATCAGCCATGCGCAATGCTTGAAAATTAGCTTTTTATGATCGAAGCTCGATTTCAAGAGCTTTCAGTTAGTCCACACTGAAAATCAATATTTGTTTCGGAAAGTTAAGACAATTTCACACAGAAGTGCACTCCAAGTGTAATTTTTATTCTGCGATAAAATACTAAGAAATTAAATTGAAAAAAAAAAAAGAAAACCGGAAATGTCACGAAATGCCCATACATTCTCACAGCAAAAATAATGGAGAAAAAAATCTGAAAAAATTCAGGTACATACAGGTCATCAAGGACTACATCCTGAAAAAAATTGGAAAAGATTCCGAGGGCGGGTCATGCAAACGAATGCCTAAATTTGGTAAAACGGTCCATATATATATAATCCATTGAATAATTGTTTCTTTTCTTCATACTAGGCCCTGACCCAAGAACTGATAAAGACGATTCGCGACATAATAAGCATGAATCCACTGTACCGCGAGTCTCTGCAACAAATGTTGCACCAAGGCCAGCGTGTAGTCGACAATCCCGTTTATCTGAGTGATTTGGGGGCTGCTCTGACCGGCGCCGATGCTCAGGAATTGCAGGAAGTTTTGGAGGAAATGGACGTGAGTCTAAAACTTAAATGCTCTTACATCACGATAAAAAAAGTTCCATCATTGTCCGAATTTTACACCGCACATTCGATATTCGATCCAGATTCTCAAGCGACTGCGGTTATCGCTGGCACTATTGAAAAAAGAGTACGAACTGAGCAAACTTCAGCAAAAGATCGGACGCGAAGTCGAGGAGAAGGTGAAACAACAGCACAGAAAATACATACTTCACGAGCAATTGAAAGTCATCAAGAAAGAATTGGGATTGGAGAAGGACGACAAAGATGCTATCGAGGAGAAGTATCGTGAACGAATACGCGACAAAATCGTACCGAAACCCGTAATGGACGTTCTCGACGAAGAACTGAACAAATTGAGTTTCTTGGAGAGTCACAGCAGTGAGTTCAAGTGAGTAGCGTGGATATTGTCATCGGTAAGCTAAATGAGAGCAACGAATCCTGGTTTTTTCACATCTTTTAATATTTCTGAAAACGAAAGCACTCCATGGATTTTTTTCAAATTCAGTTACAAGCATCTTCCTGTAGTCTTTCAACATCATACTGAATTTCAGCTCGATATCTCTAAAATTGTGGGAGCTGGAGACCGAAAATAAATTTTTGAATTTCTTTAAAATCGTGTAAAAACGAAAGATCCGCATGGATTCTTCTAAAAAATTCTGAAAAATCATTCTGAAATTTTCACGAAAACCAAGTCTCCTCTATGAGAAAGCAAAAGGTTCTTCGAAGTGGAATCTCCGATAGTCTTTGGATTATCACAGAAATCTGTTTAAGAATATTTTGTAATCCTTGCGTTGCTTGAGTTGAGCTCAAAATTCGGATTTAGACTATTTTATCGATGCAAGCTGAATTTCAGATAGTAGCGAGTTCTTCGTCCCTCACAAATTTGATAGAACCGAAAAATGAAATAACTTCAAGTCCGTTTTTCCGATGTCGGATTATATTTTATCGTTTCCATCGTCAAAGACGATTATTTTGTGGGTCTCTGGAAATTCTGGGGAAATTATTGAAAACCGAGAGACTTCTATTTCGAACTAACATTGGAACTTGTTTTAACTGTAATATAATTAATTTTTCGAAACTCAGCGTTACGAGAAACTATTTGGACTGGCTTACATCCATGCCTTGGGGTATCACAAGTACGGAAAATTTGAATCTTCAAGAAGCCGTCGAGGTGCTCGACAAAGATCACTACGGAATGGAGGATATAAAGAAACGGATATTAGGTACGATGAAAATGCGATGAAAAATAACGACAAATCAACTGAATTTTCACAATTTTGCACAGTATTGACCTTTCGATACTGGGATTCTGTTACACTACCGTCAGAAAGTATCAAACGACTTATCGTGCACCTCACAAAAAAAACTAGTCGTGACTTTGAGCGATTGTAGCTCCGTCAAAAATGACGCTACCGGAATTTTCGAAAATCCGTTGAGAAGCTTATAGAATTCTGTGTCGAATGAGCTTTAGTTGAGAAAATCTGGACTCCTGTATTTCGAATTACCACGCAAGGAAGACAAAAAAAAATGATTTCGATTTTGACAGAATTTTGTACCTCAACTTTGAATCGCGGCCAGAGACGAGGACATTTTTTCGATAGACTGGAAAAATTCGAAAAGCATCTTAAAGACCTCAGCTGTCGATTTATTTTTTTTTATTGAAAAATCTTAACGGGTTCCTGAGATATCAATTTATTTGATGACAGAAGCGAAGCGTCTGACTGTCGTCCTGTGGATTCTGCACTCTCGTACAAATAAATTGATATCTCAGGAACCCGTTAACATTTTTCAATTAAAAAAAAATCAATCGACAGCTAATGTCATAAAGATGCTTTTCAAATTTTCCCAGATTTCCGAAAAAATGTCCTCGTTTCCGGCCGAGAGTCAAAGTTGAGTTACGAAATTCTTACAAAATCGGAATTATTTTTTTGTCTTCCTCACGTGGTAATTCGAAATAGAGGAGTCCAGATTTTCTCAACCAAAGCTTATTCGACGCGGAATTCCATAAGCTTCTCAACGGATTTTCGAAAAACTCGGTAGCTTCATTTTTGACGGAACTACAATCGTTCAAAGTCACGACTAGTTTTTTTTTGTGAGGTGCACGGTAAATGGTCCGATTCTTTTAGTTGGATAAATATAAAGATAATCTTATATCAGAGTTTCTATTACAATTGATGACCCTCTATTCGATGTTCGTCATAAGAATTCATCGCTGTCAGTCAGCTGAAGGGTTCGACCCAGGGCAAGATCCTCTGTTTCCATGGACCACCCGGCGTCGGAAAAACTTCGATAGCCCGTTCGATCGCGCGGGCATTGAATCGAGAATATTTTCGATTCAGCGTCGGTGGAATGACGGATGTTGCGGAAATCAAAGGACACCGAAGAACTTACGTCGGCGCTATGCCCGGAAAAGTAATTCAGTGCTTGAAGAAAACGAAAACGGAAAATCCGCTGGTTCTCATCGATGAAGTCGATAAGATAGGAAAGTAAGTGAAATAGGTGAAGAATATTCTAAGCTATAACCATTATAGTATTCCATACAAAAAAGTCTGGAAACGGCTGCGATTTGGTAGGTAGCTGTAACTTTTTTAATGTCCGTTGATTTTTCGCCACCACGCGTCGCTACGTTCGAAGGACCTTTCCCATTTACAGCCTCTAAGCTCCCCTCGCTGCCTGCTAGTATGAACGCCCGGTGGTGTAAAACGTGCAGTGATAAAATTACTTAACCGAATTAATATACACTAATAATATCAGACCACTAATCACTCTCGCTGCCGATATTCACTCCTGTCTTTGAACGACGATAACTCCGCGACAAAAAATGCTACAATTTTTTTCCTCTACCGGCTGAAAAGATTGGGAAATTCTGAACATAATGCACCGCGTTTGATAATATTCCCATGAACTAGTACTGAGTTATCATGTGAAAATCATTGGAAAAAAAAAATTTGCATTTCTTCGAAATTTTCTTTCTCGACTTCAACTCGCATGCCGAATCTAGAAAAAAAAATGTCACCGATACAACATTTTTTATCGGTAACCTTCGGAATCTTACCTGTATTTTGAGCCGAAAAAACATGAGAAATCTCCACGGGTTGTCTAGTAATGAAGAAAACACTGTTTCCGAACGGCAGTGTGTATTACTTAAAATGAAAAACGAAGAATCTTCATCGAGAATCGAACCCGCAAGTTTGTGTTAGAAAACTCGGTGCTAACCAGTTCAGCCAAATAATAACTTGACAATGAGGAACAAAGATCATTAATTTTTATCGCATCCGCTCGAGTTCCACGGAATTTCGGGCGCATGTCAAAGTATTTTCAGCCAACTTCTCGCCACCTTACCGGTATATCTATAGAAGTGAATGTGTATAGATGTATAGGTAATGTCAAAGTCGCAAAAAGTTGGCTGAAAAGACATTGACTGGGAAGACTTTGACATACACCCGGAATTTCTATACGATTTTTTTGTAAGCCTTGTTTGACTCGTTCCTCAGGAATACGTGGCATTCTCATCAATTTCCACGTGATACGATACGGAAATATACACGAATTATCTTCAATTATGTTTAACATCACCACACGGTAAATGATAACCAAAACGGAGGACTTTTCATTGTTGCAATTTTCAGGAAATACTTTTCAATAGTTCTTCTTTCGAAAAATAGGAAAAAAAATGTTTAACCCTTAGTCCGTAAAGGTTTTTTCGGCACCTTCAATCCGTAAACCAGGGTCGTTTTCGTCGTTGCCTTTTTTTCAAACATTTAAACGGCTGAAAAAAATCTAAAAAAATTCACAAAGGTTCTTCAATCCAATTAAAAGTCCCAATCGTAAAATTATGAAAAATTAATTCTTTTAAATATATTTTATATACGAAAGATGAGGCAACCTAGGACAACATTTGATTATCGACAGGACGAAAACGACCCTGGTTTACGGACCGAGGGTTAAAATCAATAAATAATCAATTTTTCGCTAGGCACGTCCCCTCAAAAACAATTTACCATTCGCAGAGGTCATCAAGGAGATCCAGCATCGGCGCTTCTCGAAATGTTGGATCCCGAGCAAAATGCAAATTTTTTGGATCACTATTTGGACGTGGCGGTCGATCTCTCAAAAATTCTCTTCATCTGCACGGCCAATGTGATCGACACGATTCCCGAGCCTCTGCGCGATCGCATGGAGATGATAGAAATGTCGGGTTACGTCGCCGAAGAAAAATTGGCCATTGCCAAGCAATATTTGGTACCACAAGCGATGAAGGACAGTGGTCTGAGGGACGAGCAGATAATCATCGACGACAGCGCTCTGTCGGTTCTCATAAGATCTTACTGTCGCGAATCCGGAGTGCGTAATCTTCAGAAACACATAGAAAAAGTAGCGAGAAAAGTGGCTTTCAAAGTGGTGAAGAAAGAGGCCGAAAAATTGGACGTCAACGGTGAGAATCTTCACGATTTCGTGGGAAAACCGACGTTCACGCACGACAGAATGTACGAGCTCACGCCACCGGGCGTCGTGATGGGTCTCGCGTGGACGGCCATGGGTGGTTCGACGCTTTTCATCGAAACCACGGTGACCAAACCGTCGAGCGAGAAAAAATTGGAAGGCAGTATGGAAATAACCGGACATCTGGGCGACGTTATGAAAGAATCCACGCGAATCGCTTTGACGGTAGCGCGAAATTTCGTCGGACGTTTGGATCGTAAAAACACGTTTTTGTACGACTCGCATCTTCATCTGCACGTGCCGGAGGGCGCGACGCCCAAGGACGGACCGAGCGCCGGATCGACCATCGCCACGGCTCTCGTCTCGTTGGCGAAGAATCAAGCCATCAGGCAGGACATCGCCATGACCGGAGAATTGAGCTTGACCGGAAAAGTACTTCCGGTCGGGGGCATCAAGGAGAAAACTATAGCTGTGAGTAATTGACGATTTATCATGGACAACACGAATGCGCACTTGATCGAAGTTAATTCGGTCAACCGTACAATTTTTTTTTTTTTGTGACACGCTTTGCGTAAAACGGCGTCTTATCGGAACTTTATTGGCGTCAAACCGCATTTACACACCTTGTGACATAAAAATTTGCACGATACTCGTGCAAAAAGCCTTTTCCGCACTAGTGTCATAATGTACTATTTATCAACAAAGTATCAAATTCTTAAATTTAATAATCGTGATCGATAGAGTCACAAAACTTGAACATAATCGGTATTGAAATTTACTAGGTCACCTAAGAAAATTAGAATTATTTTTTTTTCGTGACATGATCGATCGAAATTTAAAGTCGATCTTACCCTCATAAAATACCCAAACTCAGCTATGATTTCAAATGCTTATTCTCAGATGAGTATGGTTTCTTCTTTCTTCTTCTTTCTCCCAAAATTAACTCTTTCAAAACGATATGCAATCACCCGTTTTAATTTCAGACCCTTATTTTGGGAAATATTGTGACTACCGCAAATTTCGCCGGTAGTACCATCATAACTCCGCTACTTTGTGATATTTTTGCTTGAAAGAAATATTGAAGCTTCTTCAACGAATGCACTTAACATAAAAAAAAAAAAAAATAAATCGTGAATGTCTTTATCTGTTTAGTCAGAAAAAATTATTGAGTTTTGGGGCCGTCACGCTATTATGTCTCCTCAATCATAAATCTACGGATGAAAAGCACCATGGTTAATTTTTGTCATGAAAGAACTTCAGATTACGGCAACAATCTCCGGGGAGAGATTTAGGGGCTAAAATTTTACACATTCTTCAGTTATACACGAACCTTAGCACAAAACAAATTTAACGTATTTGAATTTTTTTGTGAAAATGAAAATATATTCGATTTTGTGGTATCGAAATTTCAGGCAAAACGAGTGGGCGTCAAGTGCATAATACTTCCGGAAGAAAATAAGAAGGACTTCAACGACCTTCCCAAATACATAACGGACGGTTTGGAAGTGCATTTTGCGACAACGTTCGACGATATCTACAGGATATGTTTCGTGGACAGTCCGGACGCGCAGCAACCGTTCCACTCGGGGAACGTGTTCACCGATCAAGTTCCTCCCAGACAAACGGCATCGCTCAGTGAAAATCCCAGCGCCCCGTACAATCTGTGAAAAAATATCGCGCAACATTTCATCGAAATGTCGATGATAAGTGTTTTTGTGTTAACGTGACCGTAAATTGTGTTTGACCTCGCGGGATTCCTGATGCATTGCTACCCGTGAAGTTCTACGTAGACATTCCTGTGGTGTGCGGGCAACACTGTTGGCGGCTCTGCGAAACTCTTAAGGGGACCGAGTCACCTAAAAAATTCGAATTGTTTTTTTTTTTTTTCGTCACGTGATCAATCTAAATTGAAAATCGATTTAACCCTCATAAAATGTCTGTAGTCAACTATCATTTCAAATTTTTTCATAGTCATATGAAGCATCTGAACGCAGTGAGATTTATCACGAAATTGTTTCACTCGTCGTAGCTTTTGGACCATACGACTCAACGGATTTTCAATTCTGACGTCTCATTTTCTTCGTAACAGACTATTATCTCAGATGAGTATGGGACTTTTTTTTTCTACGCTCTCTGGACATTGTGGCAATCTATAAGGTGAATTAAAATCAAGTTTTCTGTAATTTTTTTGGATAGACAGTTGAATAATAGTTTGCCATAAATTCATTTCACCCCGCATCCCCAAATTCCCACACTCATTCAAGAATGTAGTCTGTTACGAAGAAAATGAGACGTCAGAATTGAAAATCCGTCGAGTCGTATAGTCCTAAAGCTACGACAAGCGAAAAATTTTGCGATAAATCTTACAGCGTTCGAATGCTTCATATGACTATGAAAAAATTTGAAAACATAGTTAAGTATAGGTGTTTCATAGGAATAACATAGATTTTTAATTTAGATTGATCATGTCACGAAAAAAAAAAAATCCAATCTTTAAGGTGACTCAGCCCTGTTAAGTGTTTACGGAAGAAAAAATATCTATTTAATATAAATTCAATCTTAATTCGTTCGTAGCATACGAACATGTTGTTGACCAGCGATGCGAAAAAAAAAGAAGCTCAGAAACAGTGTAAATATGTACAGAGTAGATCAATGATTTACATTCGATTGTACCTTGCTTACCAGGCATGAACTTCGTTACCGTATTTTTCGATTCGCATCCTACATTTATGTTTATCCCAGATATTATTGTATTTTACGATAGTCCAATGAAAATTTTATTCCATAAAACACTTGACAAATATCAATAGTTGTTTGAAAAAAACCCTCGATCGACGTATGTGATGAACAAAAACAGATTATTAGAAACTAACGGCACTAATCTGTTACGCGAGATCAACTTTTTTTTATCACAATAACGAATCGAAAGGGTGAAGCCTGAATCAGGAAAATGTTCGTGTTCTGAAATGTGAACAAAAAGTAATTGTGGTAGTTTATTTTACTCCGAAACGGATCCTCCTTAGATGTCAAAGTAAATAACTCTTCTGGAACGCCCACTGTAGAGCTATTTTTCCGTCAAAGTTCCATATTTCAAGAGTGAGACCCTAAAATTTTATGAATAAAAAATAGAAAATTGTAAAAGATATGATTTTTTAAAGTAAAAATCAGAGTTTTTCACCCCTTAATGATTTTTTTTTGCCATTTTAAAAATTCGAAAAAAAAAAAAAATTCCGTGATAGCCTCATTCTAAAGTTTATTTTTTTCATCAGTGTCATATCTCAAGAGTATCACCCTAACATTATATGAATAAAAATTGATAAATTGCGATAGATATGATTTTTTGGTAACAAATTGGGTTTTTCACCCCTTAATGATTTTTTTTTGCTATTTTGAAAATTCGATAAAAAAAATTCCGTCATAGCCTTATTCTAAAGTTTAAGTTTTTTTTCCTCAAAGTGTCATATTTCAATAGTACATCACCCTAAAATTGTATGAATAAAGAATAGAAAAATTGCAAAAGAAATGATTTTTTTAAGTAAAAAATTGAGTTTTTCGGCCCTCAATAATTTTTTTTTTGCCATTTTGAAAATTCGAAAAAAAATATATTCCGTGATATCCTCATTCCAAAGTCTTCAAACTGACATCCTGAATTTTTATGAGTCGTTCTGCATGATATTGTCAATGCAGCAATGAAGTTTAAACACGGCTGGAGTCATGACGACTGCATGTGACCTAAGAATCTTGGCCAGAATGTGCGACCTCAAAGGGTGAACAGAAGAAGCTCTATTGCCTTGGCATGTACTGTTTGCCTCCCCAGCTTCATAACATACGAAGCTTTTTTCATGTTTCGGGTAAATGGATAAACGCTTAGGATTCATAAGTGTTTATCCATCTACCCGAATCATAATTTAATTAAAACATTTCCTGCAAGCAGTTACAATACCGCTGTCTTGACAGTTCACCAGGTACGATTATCACATCGAGTGCGGCGTTGGTTCCTCAAGACTGACAGTGAAAGGAACGATCGCCGCATCGATGAAAAACTCAGTAAAATTGGCTCCTAGCTCAACGCATTCGAGATTCAAAACAACAACCTCTTCGGTCATTTCAAACATATATTACACAGATCTTTACTGTCTTTACTACAAACCGACTCGTACCTCGGATCAATCAAAAAAACCCATTCAACTCAATCGCATTAATTTATTTACAAAAATAAAAAAGTTATACTCCGATAAACAAATCGCTTCGAGATGTCCAAACGATTCGACGATCGAGACTTAACTCGCACCGTCGCTGCGCCAACAGCAAAATCACACTTGCGAACGAACTAATCGTCGCAATTTCAAATTATTCCGTCGGTCAGCTGGGTATCTCCATCTTGCTCAATCTAATGATAAAATCGCAGAGTCTCATCTGCACCTGAATTTCCATAGGATTGCTGGTTACGTAAAATCCGGGCACACCGGCTTTCTCCAAAATGCTCTGTTGATCGGACACTTTCTGATCGAGTTGCAGAACCAATTTCATATCCGTCTGCTTGAGTTCGAGCTTGTGTTTCTCGTGTAGCACGAGTTTCGTCATGTTTTTCTCCTCGTCCGCTTCGTATATTCCCAAAGCCGCCTGAACCTCGATTTTCTGTTGATTTATCAATTGCAGCCTCTGTTGGAACAGATGCTTCTCGGTCACGTGCTGTATCTCCATCAGGCCCTTGACTATCTCGAATATTGTGTCGTTCAGCAGAGAATTCGCAAGACCGGACAGTAATTCGTATGGCAGTCGCATTTGATACTTCGGTGGCAATTCCCCGGCCATGTGTTGAAGCTGTTCCACAAGAAAATATAATTTTCTCTGAAGATCCTCGGGCGTCGGATCGGCAACGTCCATTGTTGATGTTGATAATGGGATAGGGATATTCTTGTAGGAAACGTCAATTAATGTTGTTGTGTTAAACTGCGCTTATTGTCGGACGATATATTTGTCTCCTTCTTCTTCTTGTGCGGTTTGGTTGGGCCTTTGTTGTGCAGAGGGCGCCCCCAACCTGGCCACAGTAACGCTTTCGTCAGAAAAGCGCGGCGAATTTGAATTTGGAGTTTGGATATTTTATGTGAAACCAGTAATTAAATGAAAAATGTGTAACTTACATAGACACATTATTCTAACATTTATTTATTTAAATCTACATGCTTTATGAAAATATTAGGGTATAGTCAACACGCTTTTATGGTAAATTGATCTCTGGGTATTAAATGAATTGAATTTACGCGCGCTCGGCAACAGCGGGCGCTGTTCCCGCGGCGCTTTCGGGAACTGCGTATCGAGATCCGTTACAGTCACAGTAACGATATATTTGACGACTAAATTATTTCGGACTACCTTGTCTGGAATCGCTTTCAAGGAAATGGATCATGAAAATAAAATCGGTGGCCAGGGATAATAGATGAAAATAGAGGTTAGGAGAGAAACTACGAATACACAAACTCGACATCAAACGCAAGAAGACCAGGAGACCAGACTCGACTAGTTCAGGTGAGACCGCACATAGCTTTGGTGGCGCTGCGATCGAGGTGGTACCGACCAATGAGGTACTCGCATTGACCCGGCTAGTTCAAGTCACCCGCGAGAATCTCTACGGTGTACGTCAAAATAACCCCTAACAATTCGCAATAGTTGTTTCTCCGTGATTCATGAATAATTATGAGGTGCAAAAATGCCCAAACTTTGTTCTATAGTAAATTGCGGAAGCAAATATCTCGGTGGCGGCTTGAGTCAGAGAAAACTGTTTGGGGTCCCAAAGAGGTAAGTGCATTTTTCAATCGAAGTGAATTAATCATACTTATATGTACGAAATCACTTTGAAACGTGTTATTAGTTAGAAAATATTAAATATTAAACCTCTAATAATTTTTCGAAAATGCAATTAATACATATGTACCTCGTTTACATGGACTTTCACCGTACTCTTTATTCTCTCTATATCAAGGAAGAACATTTTTTGAAATTCTCTTATCATAAATTTTAATTACAATTTTATATTACTTTCATTTTAATCACAACTCACGGCTTTAACCAATTTGCGTATAAAATGCCAAAATGCGTCACACACAAGGGTTATGTTCGTTTGCTCTACACAAAATGTGAGGGCAGCTTAGCAAATGGGGCTGAAAGTGAGAATAGCGGCACCTACCGATGTATCGGCGCGAAACATGAATCGAGTTCTTACCACGTGAGTTGAGCCCCCTCGTCTTCCACGATTTTGTATAGCTCTGATTCGTCGTTCCTTGTGTAAGTAATTCAATTTCAAAAAAGGACGAAAATCTCACAATATTTTGTTAGCCTGCAATATTGGGAAATCCAAGTGCAAAAAGTATATACATTTTATTTCGATCCTCGGGTTTGTATATATTTAGTATCGCGCACCCGGTAGAACAATTGCTTCGACTTGGACGGTCTTTCTTTCTGTAAGTAGAGAAAACTTATTCGTTTCCCACGCATATGAATGTATCGATGGATACATTTGTTTGATAAAATTTAATGAGCCAACGAAAAGATTGTACTCTGTTTTTGAATTGTTAAAAAATTCGGACAAGGAAAAGAATATTGCAAACGTTTGGCAGACAGATATATGTCTTTGATATCAATGAAACTGAACCATCAGTATCTCGACTTTACTTGGTGAAAGTACTAAAGCTTGATATTCCGCCATTTTTGAGAAAAAAAAGGTGTGAATTTATAACGTGTCTCGTTAAGGCGATGGACTACATATACTCTCTGGTTCTCTCTTACTCCCAGCGGGCGCTGATAACGCTGTCTCTCTCGCGCACGGCGATGTAGAGCCGTGTGCGAGAGCCGAACATAAATTCTCTCCTTGTCTCTCGCTCCGCAGCGAGCGCCGATACCGCTGCCTCTCTCGCACTCGGAGATGTCTTCCATCACCTTAAGGTGATGTACGACATCCGAGCGTCCGTCTCTCTTGCTCCGCCGCGAGCACTTATATGCTGCCATGTGGTGCTATCTCGCTCGCAGTCGTGGCAGTACGAAATTACTCGTACATCGCCTTAAGGTAGTACCCTCCATAAGAAGTTCCTCGTCAGATTTTTATGAAACTTGGCATACTTATAGGTATTGATAGGAAAAAGATTTAGTTATATTTGTATGGCTTTTCGGAGCGCGAGAATAAATATATCAACACTTTTATTTCCAGACGTATAACTGGAGCCTTATGGAGAATCACGCTCAATTTGATATAATACAAAAATTCCTCGTCAGATTTTAATGAAAACACTTGAGCTGCAAGTTGAATATTCGGAGAACATTTTGGGCACTTGAAAGTAAAGATCAGGAGACTGTGATGATAATAATAAGCAAATAAACATCGGGAAAATACAGTTTATATGAGGAGTTGGTCGTGATCCAGTAGACATGGCAACGTTGCGCGTTTGTTTCCCATCTTCTCTCTCTCTCTCTCTCTCTCTGACTAATCGACATCATGACACGCGACGTTGTCACATCAAAGTACTACGTACCTCAATCAGGAGATGGTATATCTTAGGCTTGCTTTGACTCTTACAGTTTGTGGGATACTACCTTAAGTTCGACCAATCCCAAAAGAACCCGGGAAATACAAAAATAAAATCCCAAAAACACCCAAAAGAACCCAAAGAACCCAATTTGAAATGCACGTAAAGATGATTTGTCTCTGCGTTCGATTTCGCAGGAACGAACCGCTGGATATACCGAACGAAATGGACACCAGTGATTGCCCTGAAAAATCGGATCCAACCGACCCTTTGCTCCGTATAAGCAGGGAACGAATGGATGAAATTATCAGATCCTACCAATTCGTAAAACAAACTGCGTTACACGGGGAAAACAGGGTTCCTGAAAATCCGACAATTTCGAGCGATCTTGCGTCTCAAGTCGGGCGTTCCAATGAAAATGGATGCAATGCAAAAAAAAGTCGTTCCAATTATGATCCGCAACTAATGATGTTCAAACGTATGATTTGCTCCGACGACCTAACGACCGATAGATTGATACCACGAAATGAAAACATTCCTCTTCCGGTTGATAAATCCACGATAGAGAAACAGGAGGACGAGGATTTCTTCGAAAGATTGAAAAAACGCATTATCTCGGATATACAAAAGTACGATATGCTATCTTTTAAATACAATTGGAAACCTTTTCATGGTTATTGTTATAAAAGTTAAAAATCACCCACAAAATCTTTAATAAAATGTTCCGTTTTCTTTAATTTCTTGGATGAGTGTATATTAAATTATAACAATCATCTACACATGTGAAATATGTAACATAAAGCCGCAATAATCGCAAGTTGAAGAGGCTCTCAGGTCTCCGAATGTTTAGGATTCTCCCTAAGCCGAATTGGGTGTCTGTAATATATTCTTGTTTCCAGTAAGGTTCTAAACGGACCCGAGCCACCTTCGTCCAAGCGTTCGTCGACTATCAAGAAAAGAAAAAGTCCTTTCAGTAACGAATGTCTGAATCTCATGAAAAAATGTCGCTCTCATCTCGTTGAGGGATCCAGTGAAGCGGCATCGTCGACGATGGACAATGGATTTTTCTCATTGATGGCGAATGAGCTTGACCGTGGAAACCAAGAAAATTTTGATTCCCACCAAACAACAACGCAGGCCATCACGATCAGTGTTGAAAGAACATCAATGACGGTTCCATTAGAGAAAATCGAGACTCCTTCCAATGATGTTCGGTACTCCGAAGTCGACAGCGACTTCATATGTTCCACTCCGTTGTTTATTGTGAAGAAAATGGATGTCGAAACGGAAAATACTAATTGAATTTGCTCTCCAACCGTGGAATGGCTTAACATATCTCGATCGTTATCCCTCCGCCGTATTCCACTTCAGAGCGAATTTGTTACAATTTACTACGCATTTATAAAAATACTAACTGCTATTACGCATATTTTTTATCTCTAAAAAAAGTCATTACTTTGATTCACAATAAACATAAGCAAAACATGTTACCGATCAGCATTTGACAAATAAAGGCTCAATTGTAGTACACATTTTTTTTTCGACGAATGACTTTATGCCCTGGGGGATACCAGGCAGTACATATTCAATTTCAATGATTATGTTCGGGCGCGCTGCTTTGAAAATCGCGCTTATTACGCGCTCTGGATTTATCATAGTAAGCCTTAGAGACCAAGAAGACTAGAGACCAGGAGACCGAACTCCACTAGTTCGGGTAGGACCGTATTTAGCTGCTTTGGTGGCGCTGCGATCGAGGGGGTACCGACCAATGAGGTACTCGCATCGACCCGGCTATTTCAAGTCACCCGCGAGGATCTCTACGGTACGTTAAAATAACCCCTAACAATTCGCAATAGTTGTTTCTCCGTGATTCATGAATAATTATGAGGTGCAAAAATGCCCAAACTTTGTTCTATAGTAAATTGCGGAAGCAAATATCTCGGTGGCGGCTTGAGTCAGAGAAAACTGTTTGGGGTCCCAAAGAGGTAAGTGCATTTTTCAATCGCAGTGAATTAATCACACTTATATATACAAAATCACTTTGAAACGTGTTATTAGTTACAAAATATTAAATATTGAACCTCTAATAATTTTTCGAAAATGCAATTAATACATATGCACCTCGTTTACATGGACTTTCACCGTACTCTTTATTCTCTCCATATCAAGGAAGAACATTTTCTTCAAATTCTCTTATCATACATTTTAATTACAATTTTATATTAATTTCATTTTAATCATAACTTTTACGGCTTCAACCAATTTGCGTATAGATTTGCGTATAGAACCAAATTGCGTACAGATTAGCAAATGGTGAGCATGATAGCACCGCATTGGTCTAACCTAGCTCGACCGCAGCGCCACTATTGCAGCTATATTTCGACTTACCCCCACCACCAAATTTGTAAGGACTTCGATCTCCTGGTCTCTAGTCTCCATGGTTACCACCGTGGCCAGATTGGCGCTCCCTCTGTGCTCCAGAGGCCCAACCAAACGTTAATAGAATAAGAATAAAAAGATCTCTGATTCGGTTGTCAGACGCAAGTGATGAAAGTTCAGGATCCAGGCGCAGCTGCACGGTAAACACAAAACTGTGTCAGATCATGACGTATCGATACTGGAATAAACACAGTTAAACATATAAATAACCCGAAAACTTTCGTCGGTCATGGAGAGCAAAAGCTGTAATAATTTTATAAGCTACGTAGGATTTGAAGAACATGAGATGCAGGTATTTTCATCGTTGGAAAATTTCACTGCAAAGTCAATGGTTAAACAAAAAAAAAAAAAAAATTGCAATCTTGTGATTTAACTTGCAGCCGCTGGGTCCGAGCAGAAGAAACTCGCTTAGCGAAAACAGTATAAAACTTTTACCCGGCGAGGTACTCATCGCCGAGGCGCAGAGCGTTCTCATGTTTTCGCCGGTCGGTGATTTGAAACAGGGAATTTCCGGCAACCTATCGGTGACCAATTTCAAGCTCACTTTCATCACGTCCGACGATTCCAACGGAGAGGTTATCATTGTTATTCCGACGCTACAAATTGGAAAAATTATTTGGAGGCGCGTTTAATACGGTTTCGATATCCGCAGGACACGATTCATCAGCAAAACCATCTCTACGGATACACGGACACTTGTCTGTCCAATATCGACGAGATTTATCTGATCATCGGCGATAAGAAGAGAAGATTGCTTCCCGGCAGCACGGTACCGTCCAAAGTCAAGGGTATATTCGTTATATGTAAGGTAAATATATATCAAAGGCGAGAAAAAAAGTTGAAACACGCGATTTGCTTCCTCTGGGTCCCAGATATTGCAAAGGTCTAAATTCACAGAAGTTATGCAGGAATGTTCCTGCTTGACACAGCTGGGAAATATTAGCCAGATCGGTCGAGGAATTTTTTAAATGCAGAAGTTTACTATATTTTTTTTTTTTTTTGTATGATATTTTTAACGTGCTTTGCCGAATCGATCTTGTTATAGATGTAATTTCGTAAGATTATTTTTTCCTCTTCTGGTTGCGAAAGCAAGAACCCTACTTTACCGATATTATTTTTTTCGGTTTTCTATTTTTTTTTTTTTTTTTTCAAATTAAATTAATTGCCCAGTTAATTCGTGAGAATTACCGAAGCAATATTCTTCTATCAATGATGTTTTTGATAAATGAACATCACTGATCGAAGAATATTGTTACGTTAATTCTCCCGAATTAACTAGGTAATTAATTGAATTTGAAAAAAGAAAACCGCAAAAATAATATCGGTAAAGTAGGATTCATCTATACATCTATAACAAGGTCGATTCGTCAAAGCACGCTAAAAACATCATATAACGAAAAAAATATTGTAATAATACGACCAAAGCAACTAACTGAAAAATGCAGAAGTTTACATTAACTAAACCAAGAGAACGTGTCTGATGTACGAGGTGAAACCTTTAAAAAATGTGGACTTTGAATTAATTAACCGATCTGGTTTATATAACGATTATAACTTGATAGTGTTTCTATTTTCGTCGAAGAATTATCTCACATTTTTGGAGTGTTCCTCGCGTTCAGATTTAAAAATATTTAAAAATAAAATTTAAATAATAAAAAATAAAATAAAAATCCTGAAGACAGCGCTTTCTATAGGAGAGAGAAAGATAACATGGTCACAAATAACATGTATTTTTCCTACAGTGGGGGGAGGGTGGACATTAAACATTTTAGTTGCCATAAAACCTTTTTATTATTAATTTGTAAACGACAATCAAACACTGTCGATCGATTTAGCAGTAAGAATGCAAATTTCGAAAATAGGAAACTCAACATGAACATTCAAGGAAAATATGTAATTTTTCCATTGGGGCGAATGATGGATTGTAAAGTCATTTTTTTTCTTTTCAAAATTGTATTTCTCAAATAATTTTCAGATTCAACGACGGTATTCGTGCCTGAATGAAAAATCAATGTTATCCACCTAAAAAAAAAATATTTAGCCATCGCACTCTGCACCTTAAACTTACAAATGCTATTTTTTCTTTTTTTCAGAACCTGCGAACTTGGTCTTTCTCTTTCAAATTTTCACCTCTAGGCCATGGAAAGAACTTGTTGACGACTCTGCTGCATCACGCATTCCCGAGCAGACATCAACTTTTATTCGCCTACGATTACAAGTTAGTAAAGTTCGAGGATGGAAATGAACGTTCTTTTTTTTTTAAATCAAAATTTTTCTTATACAGTGGATGACATAATTTGCAGAGAAGGATATTATAGCAGCATAGACAAAGGCGTTCGCCTTTTCCGTGACGTTTCCGACTGGCAGAACGAACTGGATCGAACGTGCGGTAACAATGGGAACACGAGTAAAAGTTGGCGATTGTCGTCGGTCAATATCCAGTTTCAGCTGTCATCGAGGTGGGGTGAAACGATCGGGTTATTCGCCCTCTTAAGGGGACATATATAGCGAAAAATCGATTGATTTTTTTTTTTTTGCATTTTCGCCATTTTCGGAAAGAAGAACTATTCAAAAGTATTTCCCGAAAATCTCATTGAGGAGTTTATGGGATTGGTTGAGTTATAGCTAATTACGTCGCGCCTCTCCCGCCGAGTCGAGGTTATCTTATTTTCTACTTTCTGTTGATGGATAAATAAAATTCAGCCTCTTTTTTATGAAACCTGGGGAATTAATTGTGTGCGAAATATTATAAGCTTTCGTTCGAAAAAAGAAAAGTTTGAATCGGTTGAAAATTGTAGTCTGCAACTCATTTTATCCGCATGCGTGTTTGTCGATGACTTAGGCAGCGAAAACTTTGTCAAAACTTTGAACGCGTTCATCTCGAAATGATATTTTGAAATCGGTAGTCGAGATATCTCGAGGTCCACTGGACGGATTTTGCTCGAATTCGGAGGGCTTCTTTAAAAAAGCATTCTCTTGAGAGTAAGGAAAGCTTTTTTGAAAAAAAAAATGTTCTCGTTTTATTTATAAAAGGGTACATGTCTAAAAAACCTTGTCAAAACGCCTTGCGACAAAAAAACCCCGTCAAAAAAACCCCGTCCAAAAAAACCTCGCTCCAAAAAAACTCAACCCAAAAAAAACTCGCTCCAAAAAAACTCTATCCATAAAAATCCCGATCCAAAAGAACTCCGCCTAGGAAAAACCGCGTTCCGAAAAAACCCGGATCCATTGAGTCGCAGGGTCCGAAAGCTGCGACAAGTGAAAAATGTTGTGAAAAATCTCACAGCATTTAGATAACTCATACGGCTATGGAAAAATTTGAAATGATAGCTAAGTATACGTACTTCGTAAGGGTAAATCGATTTTCAATTTGGATCGGCCGTGTCACGGAAAAAAAAAATTAATTTTCGAATTTTTCAGGTGACTCAGTCCCCTTAACAGAAGACTGTGAGGATTTGGAATATAAAAAACCTCGGGAAGATAACAAGGGCTTATTCTTCTGACTCAACACGAATTCGAGACCCATAATTTATCATCAGTATTCTGCTACTAGGTCTCGTGAACTAATAAGTTGAACTGATCGAAAATAAACGCGCAACCCAGTAATTACAAGACCGCTTATCTGTACTAGACTGAGCCCGAGCCCTATCAAAACAAATAATGACAGTTTAATATTATTCCGAAAGATACAGATACATACAAAAGTTTTCCAAACCACTTTCTTCAGGCAGAATTGTTTATGGAGAAAACGTTTTGCGCATGAAATGTTACAGCACAGGTTGTCCATGAAAAGAGTCTACTTTGTCAGGAGTTATTTTTTACCAAGTTTTTTTCACCAGGAGTTATTTTTTACCAAGTTTTTTTGACCAGGAGTTATTTTTTACCAAGTTTTTTTGACCAGGAGTTATTTTTGACCAAGTTTTTTTGACCAAGATATTTTGACGGGGTTTTTTTTGTCGCAAGGCGTTTAGACGTGCTCCCTTATAAAAAACTGACGAAAAATGGTGTCAGAAACGTCAAAAAAACGTTCAAATACCTGCCATTGGCCCAAGGAAAAAAATCCTTTCCTCACTCTCAAAATCAACTCTTCTAAAACGATATGCAATCACCCGTTTTGATTTCAGACCCTTATTTCGGAAAATATCGTGACTACCCCAGAAAAAAAAAATGCCGCCGAGAGAACCAGTAATAACTTCGCCATTTTGTGATATTTTTACTTGAAAATTTTATCGAAGCTTCTTCAATGAAAGTACTGAACATGAAACAAAGAAATAGTCGATATCTTCGTCCGTTTAGTCAGAAAAAAATTATCGAACATTTGGGCCCCCACGTATGTCCCCTCAAGTCACAGTCATTATTGTCTTTCATGCCTCATTTTTCCAAAAATGGTTTAATGCTAAAAATGTGCATTGAATTCGCAGCTTGCCACAGTACATAATCGTGCCAGCATCGGTGACGGACAGCCAATTGACCGGGGCAGCGACCCATTTTCAAGGTAGCCGACCGCCCGTTTGGTCATGGTCGAACGAGAGCGGCGCGGCCCTCGTGAAAATGTCGGAATTGTCACCGACGATAACCGAACGAACCCAGGAAAATATTATGCTCGAGAACATTCGAAAAAGTCATCCACGAAAATTACCGATGGTCGTCGTCGATCTGAACAAAGACGTTACCGTTAAATCCGTTGCGGCCGGGTTTGGAAAATTTGCGACGCTGTGCACACCCGGTAAGTCATTCTCGTATGAGCAGTCGATATTGAGACGTTGTCGGAAAAGACAAAAATTAAAGAATTATTTTAAAACAGCGAAAATTTGTCGAAACTTCAGACAGTTGCATCTGTCCGGAAAATGGTCGGATTCCGATGATTAACCGCTTATCTAAAAGCTTAAACTTTTTAGTTTTCGAATCAGAAGCTCAACATTTTTTTTTATCATTCCCTGCCGCTTTTTTTGGCTCTTTTGGAGTGTTGCAAAGAGTTGAAAAAAAAAATTATATCTTTTTCATATTTACTCTTTTTCAATTTTTCAAAACTTTGAAAGCTCGTATGGGGTGCAAACATTTTGTTACAAGATATCCCATCAGACAGCGTCTGAAAGCTCGTTTATTTCTCTGAGAAATTATTTTCTTCGACCCTGTATGTCCTGTTCTGACCGAGTCATTTACTTGTCAAAGGAAAAAATAGTATATTATGACACTAGTACGAAAAAAAAATTTCTGACGAGTGTGAGTTTGCAGAACGAGCCGAAGGCGAGTATTGCAATCACACGAGTCCAGAAAACGTTTTTCGTGCGAGTGTCGTACGAATTTTTATGTCACAAGGTCCGTAAATGCGGTTTGAAGCGAACGAAGTGAGCGTAAAACCGCACTTTTACGGACAGCGTGACATAAAAAACATTTTTGGAAATTCCTGCATTTTCTAAAATAGCAATTGCACAATAGTCGACCTGATGCCATTAGAATTTTCATTTTTCGAACATGTAATAAATACAGCGTTTTCCCATTTTCCAGTAGTAAGCACGCAAAAAATTCTTCATTCACATGAATCTATTGTTAATGGTTACAACTACTCGTAAATTTTTTTAACAATACATAAACACAAATAAATTTCAATTTGTGTTGCAAATCGTTTATCAGTTGTTATAATCGTTCACATAATATATAATACACAGGTGAGGTCTTGTAAAAAAATGTACGCGTGGTTATACCCATTGACAATAGATTCATGCGAATAAAGAATTTTTCGCGTGCTTAGGGACAACTCGAAAAAATGATTACCGAATTAGCCTGAAAATCCCATGCTATTCAAATGGGAAACAAAACGAGCTTACAGTCACGTCTTCCCATTAAACTACAGTGCTGAGGTTTCGCACATATTTTTATTTATTCATTTCGAACCTATCTAGGGGGCGCACTTGTCGAAATTCGTCAACATACCCATTAAAGCCCGCCCTAGTTAATTTCATCTAAATTATTTTACTAGTCGTATACCAAAAGTTTTTACAGAAAAACGAATTTCATCGATTTCAGAAAACATCAGGCAATTTTGGATCCAGGATAATAATTTCTATTCGTCGGTGGAGAGCACCAAATGGCTAAAGTTCGTGTCGTACTGTTTACAAAAATCCGTGGAAATCAGTGAGCAACTTAATTTGGGGATGTCAGTTATTTTGCAGGGTGAGTGAAACAATCAGGATTCTTCTCCCGGAAATTTTTATCTCTCGATCATTCGTCAACGGGCAACAATAATTTTCATTCCAGAGGGCGCTGGCCGTGACATGTGCTGCGTAATCTCGAGTTTGGTTCAATTGCTTTTGGATCCGTATTTTCGAACGATAGCCGGATTTCAAACTCTGTTGCAGAAGGAATGGGTCGCTGCCGGACATCCTTTTTGCGATCGTTTGGGTCACATTAAGAAAGGAGATTCCGAAAAAGTACGCGTCTCCATCGAAAGTTTTGTGTCGTTGCAATCGCTTTGAAAAAAAATTATTTCTCACGATAAATTTTGCATTGCAGTCTCCGTTGTTTCTTCTGTATCTCGATTGCGTGTGGCAATTGTGTCAACAATTTCCCGCTCATTTCGAGTTCACGGAAACTTATTTGACGACTTTGTGGGACACGGCTCACGTTTCGATCTTCGATACTTTCATCTTCAACTGCGAACGAGATCGAGCCGTAGCAGCTATGGTAATTTTTAACCGACAATATGCTGTTTTTTTTTTTTTTTTGTTCTCTTTCGATTTATGTAAAAATAATATTTGTCACATCTTGAGACATTATTCGCCAGGGTGACAAGACGCATGCAAAAATATTTTCTCCGATCCGTAGCTCAGATTTAAATGTTGGTTTTTCTGGTCGCACTGTCGTGAGATTTTCGTTTTATACGGATAAACGAACCGCTCACCGTCAAAATTCAAAATGACATTTTTTAGCGAACGTAGAATATTCGAAACGACTACCAGTCGGCGCGGTTTTTAACATTTCCCGACTTTCGAGCTTTCCCACGCGTTAATTATCGAAGTTAGATACATGTCGTCGTTGACTTTTTTATAGGAAATAGAATTCTCTACAACATTGTTTATGTGAACCTTTGGTCTATATAGCGTTGTTTATCCAGCGTTTGGACGGGAAGGTAAAAACAGTGAGAAAATCAATGCGTTTTTATCTTCCCGTCCAAATGATGGATAAAGAACGCTATATACACCAAAAGTTCACATAGACAATGTTGCAGACAATTGAATTTCCTATAGAAAAAGTCACCGACGACATATATGAGGCATTCTCCACATCGCTTCGGCCATTAAAACGAAAAAAATTCCCGAAAACAATTTTTAAAAAATTGAGTTATTTTATTGTAATATATATCCACCGAGTGCCGAAATTTTTAAAAAAGTTTCTGACGTTTTTCTCGCTGATTAACGTTTTTTTTTTTGTTTTAATTGTTCCATTCAAACGGCTGTATCTTTAGCAGGATTTGACGTATTTACATTCGTAAAATACGAAAATGTGCGTCTTTTCATGGCCTTCCAGAAAAAAATTACTCTAGATTTTATTCAGCAAGTTGAACTTCCGTTTCACGGCAAAATATGCAAAAACATTTTTTTTCTCAACCAAAAGCACTCGTTACTTTATTTTCAAAAATTTCCCCAAATTCCGAATACGAAAAAAACGAATTTTCGGTATTTTTCATATCGTGGGATCGGTAATCGGTAATGCGTAATTTTACCGATTTTATTAATAGTTTTTTTTCAGTTCTTTTTTTTCAGTTCTTTTTTTTTTTTTTTTTTTTTTTTTTTTTTTTTTTTTTTCATGTGCTCCAGTCGCTTTACGCGATTCAATGAGCATCGATTATCATTAATTTTCCTTTCAAAGGAGGCTTGTGAACTCGCGTAAAGCGACTGGACCTTATCTCTGACTCTGATAATTCGAGCCTCACTCCAAAAACCGTTTTTGCGCCCACACACCGACGAACAAATTAAATTTTGTAAATTTTCAGGATCCGAACAATCCTCTGGTGCTTCGAAGCGTTTGGGACTGGCGAGAACAATTCAACGATCAGGACATTCTGTTGTTTTACAATCCGCTGTTCGATCGTCGATTGTTGAACGACAAAGATCGACCGTTGAAACCGGTTTTCGCGGTTCCGTGGTTGGAACTGTGGTCCCAATGTTACTTCCGTTGGATTCCACCTCTCGAGATTCGCAACGGTGGAAAAAATCACGTCGAACTTTATTCCCGATTGTTGCAGAACGCGATCGGACAATTGAAAGTTGACGCGACCGGAAGTTGTAGTTCCCCGGTCGACAAGATAAACACGTACTTGCTGCAGATGAACATCGACAGTTTTCATCCGTTCGGCAATAAAAAAACCGGCAATAGCATCAGCACCCCGATAATGAACAGTTCGATACTCATGACCGAGAGTCTCATGGATGCCCAGTCGCTGCTGACCGTGGCCGACTGATAAAATCCACCTACACGGGTCGGATAGGTCTCGAAGTTTCGAATTTTCAATGTTTCGAAGGCTCATCAAGTTCTACTTTTTTTTATTCGAATTTTCAATGTTTCGACGTTGCACGGTTTCGAAAGTCCATTAATCCGAACGGGCAAAGTTTCGAACGGTCGTAGTTTCGGAAAAGAAAAAAAAATATTCGAAATGGCAATGTATCGAAAGCGCAATTTTTCGACGGGTCACACGGATTCGACTCGCCAATGTTTCGACGATTCAATGTTTCGACGGACCAAAAGTTCGACAACGTATATATATATGAGCGATTCCACGTGACTTCAGCCACTCAAAAAAAAATTTTTCCACAAATAATTTTAAAAAATTGAGCTATTTTTTTGCAATATATTCACCGAGTGCCGATTTTTTTAAAATTTTTTTGACGGTTTTATCGTTAATTAAAGTTTTTTTGTATTTTTCCATTCAAATGGGTGTATTTTTGGCAGGGTTTGACGTATTTACATTTGTAAAAAACGAAAATGTGCGTCTTTTTAAGGCCTTGCAGAAAAAAATTTTTTCGCTCTACGCGATTCAACGAGCATTGATTATCATTAATTTCTCTTTTAAGGAGGCTTCTGAACTCGCGTGAAGTGACTGGAGCACACGAAAAAAAAAAAAAATCAAACTGAAAAAAATCTATTAATGAAATCGGTAAAATTACGCATTACCGATTGCCGGTCCCACGATATAAAAAATACCAAAAATTCTTTTTCCGTATTCAGAATTTGGGGAAATTTTGAAAAAAAAAATTAAAAATGCATTTTTTGAGAAAAAAAATATTTTTGCATATTTTGCCCTGAAACGGACGTGCAACTTGCTCAATAGAATCTAAGGTAATTTTTTTCTGGAAGGCCTCAAAAAGACGCACATTTTCGTTTTTTACAAATGTAAATACGTCAAACCCTGCCAAAGATACACCCATTTGAATGGAAAAAAGGGTGCAAAGTAGAACCTTGCACATTGCTTCCTCATAGTTTTGTACCGTTTTTAAATTATTGAGATGTAAAGTAGAACCTTGTGTCGATCAATTTTGGCTTCCTCATAGAGGAAGCTTTGGCAAATTTGTAAGAAGATAATTCATGTGAAATTTGAAAAATTATAATTCGCATAAAATCTGAACTCCTTGTTAGATTTTATCCAAATTCAATAGGAAATCCCTTTGGATGATAGTGCAACTTCGTACTAAATTTCAGCCGGATATCTAGAAAATTATGGAAGCTAGAGCACTTACATTGAATTTTGGAAAAATTTCAAAACGCCATAAAATCTGAACGTCTTGTTGGATTTTGTCCAAATTCAATACGAAACCTCTTTCGATGGTAGTGCAACTTCGTACTAAATTCCAGCCAGATATTTCAAAAATTATGGAAGCTAGAGCAGTTACATTGATTTTTGGAAAAATTTCAAAACGCCATAAAATATGAATGGCTTGATGGATTTCGCCCAAATTCAATCGGGTTTCTCTTTGGATAATTGCGCAACTTCGTACCAAATTTAAGTCCGATATCTCAAAAATTGCTCCAGTTAGAGTGTAAAGATCGTTTTTTTCACATTAAAAAACGCTTTAAAAGTAAATCAATGCGTGGATTTTTTCCAAATTCGGTATCGAGCATCTCCCTGTACTCGTACAACATTATACTGAATTTGAGCTCGATATCTCTAGAATTGTGGGAGCTAGAGACCAAAAATAATTTTTTGAATTTTGAAAAAATGATGTGAAAACAAAATAACTTGATAGATTTTTCCAAAAATTAAATTGTGCTATGCGCCGTGAACCCTTCACATGTGTGACAAATTTCAGCTTGATGTCTCGAGCCGTTCTCAAGTTGTGAGCGGTCAACCATGACTACACACACACACACACACACACATACATACATCCGGACATTTTTTCTAAATGTGTTTTTTAGGTGTTTTGAGACATACTGAACACGTTTTCATGAACATCTCGAAAAAAAAAAATTTCACGAAAACAAAGCTTCCTCTATGAGGAAGCAAAATACAAAAAAACTTTAATTAACGATAAAACCGTCAAAAAAATTTTAAAAAAATCGGCACTCGGTGAATATATTGCAAAAAAATAGCTCAATTTTTTTAAATTATTTGTGGAAAAAATTTTTTTTGAGTGGCTGAAGTCACGTGGAATCGCTCATATATAGGTATAGTGGCGTTAAGATTGCGGGAGCTGCAATCTTCAAGCGGTTGAACGAGCTGCTACGCCACTATACCTATATATATATATACATACGTCGTCGAACTTTTGATCCGTCGAAGGATTGACCGTTCGAAACATTGGCGAGTCGAAACATTTATTTTGCGAATCGTTGAGATTTTGATATATCGCCCGGTCGGACATTTGATCGTTCGAATTTTTCTCAAATTCCATTACATGACCAGTCGAAATGAAAAAAAAATTCGGAGATTTGATTTTTCGATAAATTAAAATTCGAATGAGAAAAAAATTCGAACTTATGAGCTTTCGAAACATTGAAAATTCGAAACATCGAGATCCGAATCTACACGGTCGATATTTGCGATAGGAATCGTTGATTTTTTTTTCATGATTCCTTGCGTAACACGCGTGTCGTATTGTGCGTGACGTTTTTGCATCACGAAAAAAAAAACAACAATGTTACGGGCGCCAGTTATACAATTTCTTATACAATTGGACATCACTGCAGCTATTCCGGTCGCCATGGAACTTTTTTTTTTTGTATATTTATTGTGACTGAGCGAATTGTCGAGTCACTCGGTTTACTTTATTTATATTGAGTAGCGACCGGTTTTATATATATTAGAGTGTGAAAAAAAAAGAAAAAAATTGATTTTCCAACAAGCTGAACCTGAAATAGTTAGTTTAGATGAAAGAAAAAATTCTAGCAAAAGATGAGCATTCTAGGTTGAGTTTCAGATCCCCCTCAATTCACTTTTGATTTTTATCTCCCTCTATTTAATTCAAGACAGATTATCGTTAGCAAACATTTTTTTTGTGCCTACAGCTGCCAGGGAATTGGTTTGCGTCTCAAATAAGATTTTCTCAGAATTTTAACTCTTCGGTTGAATTTAATAGGGAAGATGTATAAAATTAAACTGAAGTAAAATTTATCGTCGAAAAACGAGAAAATATTTGCGTGTGGTAACAAATAATAATCCTACAGAATTAGATTCAAAGTGTACTTTACCGAATCATCAGTTTACATTTGATAATGAATATTTAAAATCTCAGTGTTTTCGTTATTTTTAGATATCGCCACTATTAAATTCAACTGAAGAGTTGAAATTATAAGAGAATCTTATTTGAGACACAAGCTGATCCCCCGGCAGCTGTAGGCACAAAAAAAAATGTTTGCTCACAATAATCTGTCTCAAATTCAAATAAAGGTAGAAAAAAAATCAAAAGTCAATTGAGGGGGATTTAAAACTCAACCTAGAATGCCCATCTTTTGAAAAATCAATTTTTTTTTAACACCCTAGATATATACAAATATATGTGTATAAATATTCGTATACATTTGCGGAGCTCATCGTGGAATATCGAAGATAAGGTAACCGTTAAGAAATATGATAATGTTATGTAAAATAGTTTGTTTTTTTTTTTTTAATACTGACGAGTTTTTTTTTTCTAACCGTGCACTATGCACCTCCTTACCTCCGTCCGAATGTCCTTTCTTTTGTAGCTACATATAGACCCTGAATGTAAATCCACGTCGGCGGAGCGGGGGCGGGGGGCGGGCGACCTTCAGCCGCCATCTTGGAAAACACGTTTTATTCGAATATCTCGCGAACCGTGCATCGTACGAAAAAAATAGTACATATCATTTTTGTAGATAATAACATTTGCCATCTTTTTTATCCGAAACTTTTTTTTGTATAATGCATAGGTTTTTATTTGTAGCGCTCCAAACTTTTTTTCAATATGGTTATTGTGGAATATATAGTTAACGGTTGATGATACATAAAAAATGGTGGTAGTTCGGAGCGCTATAAATAAAAACCTATCGATTATACAAAAAAAAGTTTCGGATAAAAGAGATGGCAAATGTTATTATCTGCAAAAACGATCTCTACTATTTTTGTCGTAAGATGCACGGTTCACGAGATATTCGATAAAACGTGTTTTCCAAGATGGCGGCTGAAGCTCGCGACACTCCCGTCCCGCCAACTTGGATTTACATTCCGGGGACACTCGTTAACGTATTCCAGAAAGAAAATCCGTTCTGTAGAACATTGCATTGTGAACCTACCTTTTTTTGCTCTGTCTCCTGGCCTAATATTTGATATGCGAGCGAAAAAAAATGCATTCTATTACGAACAGGGATGGGCCAAATCCATTTAAAAAAATTGTAAGTGATTTTTCACTAGTTATTTATTTCGATTTTAAATATCGAGTGATTTTTCACTTGTTATCTATTTCGAATTTAATACCAAGTAATTTTTCACTCTTTATTTGCTTCGATTTTCAATCACAATTCGTTATTTAAACTCGAATAAAATGGCGAGTGGAAATAAATTCGTTACTTGAACGCGAATGAAATAACGAGTGGAAATCACTTGATATTTAAAATCGAAACAAATGACAAGTGAAAAAACACTTGTTATTTAAAATCGAAACAAATAACAAGTGAAAAATCAATTGGTATTTAAAATCGAAATGAATAACGAGTGAGAAATCACTTGGTATTTAAATAGTGTGTATTTAAATACTTTTTCACTGAAGTGCGCCCATCCCTGATTACGAACGTGTGCGTGTTGTCATGGTTAGTGTGCTGTTTCGAGCACTCAACTTGTATTCTACACGAGACAGTGGGCGAAAAATTGGCCGAGCTCCCATGAGTGCGAGAGGGAGAGAGAGAGAGAATAAAGGTAGCACATTGTCTTGAGCTGAGGACTAGAAACGTACAAATATATATTTAATCGAGACGTTAGTTTTTCAAAAACAAAAAAAAAACAAAAAGAAAAACTTTAGCTTACGAAACGTGAGTTATATACAGAGGAAAGCGTAATAACAAGGACAGAGAATTCGTAATAGAATCAAGCGTTCGGTGATTTGTGCATTGTTCTCAGCGAGTTGATTGTCATTAGCTGTTTTTCTCGTTGATTTTGACGATAACGCTCTTGACTTCGGTGTACGCCTCGAGACCGTACTCTCCGAGCTCACGACCGTGTCCGGACATTTTGTAACCGCCGAACGGCACTTGATTGGCCAAAACATTGTACGTGTTTACCCTGAAATCAAAAATGGTTCTGCGTGAACGTTAAGGGGACGTATAGCGAAGAATCGATTAATTTTTTTTTTTGTGCATTTTCGGAAAGAAGAGGTATTCGAAAGTATTTTCTGAAAATATCATTGAGGAGTTTATGGGATTGGTTGAGTTATAGCTAACTGCGTCGCGCCTCTCCCGCCGAGTTATCTTATTTTCTACTTTCTGTTGATGGATAAATAAAATTCAGCCTCTTTTTTTATGAAACCTGGGGGATTAATTGTGTGCGAAATATTATGAGCTTTCGTTTGAAAAAAGAAAAGTTTGAATCGGTTGAAAATTGTAGTCTGCAACTCATTTTATCCGCATGCGTGTTTGTCGATGACTTAGGCAGCGAAAACTTTGTCAAAACTTTGAACGCGTTTATCTCGAAATGATATTTTGAAATCGGTAGTCGAAATATCTCGAGATCGACTGGACGGATTTTGCTCGAATTCGGAGGGCTTCTGTAAAAAAGCATTCTCTTGAGAGTAAGGAAAGCTTATTTGAAAAAAAAAAATGTTGTTCTCGTTTTATTTATAAAAAACTGACGAAAAATGGAGTCAGGAACGTCAAAAAACGTTCAAATCCCTGTCATTGGCCCAAAAAAAAAAATCCTTTCCTCACTCTCAAAATTAACTCTTCTAAAACGATATGCAATCACCCGTTTTGATTTCAGACCCTCATTTCGGAAAATATCGTGACTACCCCCAAAAAAACAAATGCCGCCGAGAGAACCAATAATAACTCCGCCATTTTGTGATATTTTTACTTGAAAATTTTATCGAAACTTCTTCAATGAAAGTACTGAACATAAAAAAAAAAGAAATCGTCAATATCTTTATTCGTTTAGACAGAAAAAATTATCAAATTTTAGAGCCGTCACGCCATCTGTGTTCCCTTAAAACGCAATGAAACTCCAAACAAGTATTATGAGAAAATATGATTCCAGAAATATTCATGACGGATCATCAATAATGAGATGAAAAAAAAAAAAAGATTTTTTTGTTGAACAACAGATGTTGATAATTGTTTCAGTATAAAAATCAGATAAATGCATGAATATTTGGACAAATGATAATGTTCGGTTGATTGTCTCGATTCGTGTGTAAACGTATTTAAATATAAATCCGGAATGTGGATGATTGTTCACAGATGGTAGATAATAATTCAAGTACTACTGACCAAACTGTACCGGCTCGAAGTCCCTGAACGATGTGATTTGCCTTATCGATGTCTTTGGTAAAAACCGCAGCTGCGAGACCGTAATCAGTGTTGTTTGCGCGTTTTATGACCTCGTCGATCTCGCTGAACTTGAGTATCTGCTGAACCGGTCCGAAAATCTGCAACGTGATAACCCCGGGCGATTGTTTATAATTACGCAGTCGTGAATATACGCGCTTGTGATTATAATTAAGGGGGCTACACATGTGTGTAGATTGCCGGAAAAATAGGTGAATTTTGGGAATTATTATCTCAAAAACGATTGGTCTGATTGAATTCAAGTTGGTTTCATTCGAAAGTACATACATTGAGGTATGTTGACGAATTTTCGTTTGAATGTATAGTGAATGGGAGCGCTGTTATTCTGGCCGGCGTAAAATAACTTTTTCCAAGTCGGTTCCCACTGTTTTTTCAGATAACGGATCGACCGATTCCTTTAAAATTTGGACACAATATGCACGGATAGGTAATGAAGTTCGGCACGTAGGATTTTTTCCAAAAACTAATTTATTTATTTTTTTATCAATCAACAAAGGTCGTAAATTGAGGTTTAAAATTGAATTTCAACTTCAATCAAGCGCTATTTTGTGAAAGAAAAAAATCCTACGTGCCGAACAGCTCAAGACGTTACACTTTAAGAATCTTCTTGAAATTTTTGCTTTCGGACCAACCGACTGCCGGAAAAAGTGGAAACCGCAAACCGCGCCGACGACAAAGTTATTTTACACCGGCCAGAATAACAGCGCTCCCATTCACCATACATTCAAACAAAAATTCGTCGACATACCTCAATGTATGTACTTTCGAATGAAACCAACTTGAATTCAATCGGACCAATAGTTTTTGAGATAATAATTCCCGAAATTCACCTATTTTTCTGGCAATTGACACAGATGTCCCTTAATAGCCCCTTAATCACTGAACGATGGAATGTGGGATTACCTCTTCTCGCGCGATCGTCATGTTGTCCTTCACGTCGGCGAATACAGTCGGGGCGATGTAGAATCCCTTATCCCCGACTCTGCTTCCACCGGTGACCAACTTGGCACCCTCATTTTTTCCACTGTCGATCATACAGAGAATCTTGTTCAGCTGATCCTCGTCGATCTGAGGGCCGTGCTCGACCTTCGCGTCAAATGGGTTTCCGACTGTTCGGGATTTCGCGCGATCCGCACTTCTCTCCACGAATTCGTCGTAGATGTCATCTTCCACAAAAGTTCGAGATCCTGCGCAGCAGCATTGTCCCTGAATAAATTTTTTCGAAAAAGTTGATTTTATCAGAATTCTCAGGAATAATTGCGAGAGGAAGAGTTTTGCGTTGAAAGCGTTTGTCGGGTGGCGATGAATGTCTAACGAGTCAGATCAAGATGGGGAAAAAAATGCACGCAAAACGTATTTCAATTGTCGAATCAACTTGACTGTTTGACTGGAAAAAGTGGATCTCCTTTCCGTCCGAGGAATAATGAAATTTAGTTGTAACTTTTGAAAACGGCACGAGAGAGAAAGCTAAGTACTTTTTTTTATCTAATTTTCGGGTTTGGAGGTCATTGTGACTGTAAAAATGCAACGAAAATGTGCGACCACAAAAAAAAGAAATTACAAACTTTTTTTTTGTACAGTTTTATAAAAAAATTGCGCAGCGATCGAAGCGACCAATTTTTTACGGATGGCTCGTTTATTGCCACTTTCGATTTAGCAAAATTGAGCATCTAATTTCAAAATAATTGAATGCGATATTTTTTTTTCAGGAAAACCCACACGACTCTCCTTCAATATTCATTTTTAATCATTTCGATATCATTATTTTTCATAAAGTTATGATTTTTTGGAGTAAACTAACAACTTTGTCATGAGTTGCCTCATATTTTGTATAAAAACATATCAAACAATTTCGATTTATTTTTATTTTATAATTGGGACTTCAAACTAAAGGTTTGAATAACCTTCGTGAATTTTTTCGGATTTTTTGCAGCACTTTAACAGTTTGAAAATAACGTCGTGACCAAAACGACCCAGGTTTCCAAACTAAAGGTGCCAAAAAAAAAAAGTTGGTCAAGAGCGTGTTGGGCACGCACATGATAGGGTTCCGTAGGCATTCTGTAGTAGTCATTGAGATTTGGATTTGGGAATTTTTTTTCCAAAAATATTAATTTCAGTTTCAAGTCACCGATCTACGTCTGTGTACCAAATTTCATCTCAATCGGTGCATAACTGAGAGAATGGGAGGACTGTGACAAACAGACAGACAGATGGACGGACTTGGCGAAACCTATAAGGGTTTCCTAGATTTCCACGAAACCCTAAAAACGTTTCCAGACTAAAGCTCAAAAAGTAAAACTGTCAACTACGTTAGAAATTCTACACAAGTTGTCTCGAAGTTTATCTTCCTGTGTGTCAATTCCCCAATCCGCTTCAACCAAAACTGACGTACAAACTTTCCCAACAGCATCAGAATCATCCGAGTGCCTCGGCTCTCACGGTAAAACGCTATTTTAACTAATTTATATTCGGTTGAACGTTAATTCACATTCGATAACTCCGATTATAAATTTTTCAAAACCAAACCAGGTCAATCATCAAATCCTCAATAATTTTTCATCAGACAAACACAAACACACACAAATAAAAAATCTAATTACCATATTGAAGAATAGACCAAAGTGCGCGGTTTCCACGGCGTGATCCATATCCGCGTCCTTGAGAATGATATTGGGCGATTTACCGCCTAATTCGAGAGTGGTACGTTTGAGATTGCTCATGGCGGCTCCTTGCTGAACGAGTTTACCGACTTCGGTGGATCCGGTGAAGGCGACTTTGTCGACGTCGTTGTGAGCCACGAGAGCAGCACCGGCGTCGCCGAAACCCGGAACCACGTTCACCACGCCCTTCGGAAATCCAGCTTCCTTGGTCAATTGGGCAATGTAGAGAGCGGTCAACGGTGTTTGTTCGGCGGGTTTCAGAATTATGCAATTTCCCGTAGCCAGAGCCGGGGCTATCTTCCAGGCCATCATCAGCATGGGAAAATTCCACGGAATAATCTGTCCGCAAACGCCCACGGGTTCGTGTCTCGTGTACGCGAAAAATCTTCCATCCATGGGAATTACTTTTCCGTGATTCTTGTCCGCCCAACCGGCGTAGTATCTAAGCGTCGACGCGGACGCAGCTACGTCGAACCCGTAAGCCACCGAATAAGGCTTTCCATTGTCCAGAGTCTCCAGAGACTGAACTCCACGGACAAAATAATTTTTTAGCGTTCAATCAGATTGTTTTTATTTCGTTTGGGAATTGAGGGGACGATTGGCGAATGATTGTTTTTTTAATGCATTTTCGGAATGAAGAAGTATTCGAAAGTATTTTCTGAAAATCGCATTGAGGAGTTTATGGGATTGGTTGAGTTATAGCTAATTGCGTCGCGCCTCTCCCACCGAGTTATCTTATTTTCTACTTTCTGTTGATGGATAAATAAAATTCAGCCTCTTTTTTTATGAAACCCTGGGGGATTACTTGTGTGCGAAATATTATGAGCTTTCGTTCGAAAGGAGAGAAGTTTGAATCGGTTGAAAATTGTAGTCTGCAATTCATTTCATCCGCATGCGTGTTTGTCGATGACTTAGGCAGCGAAAACTTTGTCGAAACTTTGAACGCGTTTATCTCGAAATGATATTTTAAAATCGGTAGTCGAGATATCTCGAGATTCACTGGACGGATTTTGCTCGAATTCGGAGGGCTTCTGTAAAAAAGCATTCTCTTGAGAGTAAGGAAAGCTTTTTTGAAAAAAAAATGTTGTTCTCGTTTTATTTATAAAAAACTGACGAAAAATGGTGTCAGAAACGTCAAAAAACTTTGAAATACCTGCCATTGGCCCAGAAAAAAAATCCTTTCCTCACTCTCAAAATTAACTCTTCTAAAACGATATGCAATCACCCGTTTTGATTTCAGACCCTTATTTCGGGAAATATCGTGACTCCCCCCCCAAAAAAATGCCGCCGAGAAAACCGGTAATAACTTCGCCATTTTGTGATATTTTTACTTGAAAATTATATCGAAGCTTCTTCAATGCATGCACTAAACATTAAAAGAAAGAAATCGTCAACATCTTTATCCGTTTAGTCAGAAAAAATTATCGAATTTTCGTCCCCTTAAACATTCGTGTACAGAATCCAAAAAAAATTATTAAGAACCAAAAGCAACAGAATGAGCATCGATAAAATTTCGTGAAATGTCATTCGACTAGAAAAAAATGTTTGAAACAGTCAAAACCAACGGTTCGCACACAAGTCACAACTCGACGAACGACGAATGAAGTTCGTAAGAGCTGAATGCAGAAAATAATTAAACCCTGTTGGGATTCAAAAGATGGAAGCTTGACTCACTGCCAAGTAGGTGCGATCTCTCTCCATCAAATCGGCCAACCTATTGAGAAGCATTCCACGCTGAGACGCATCCATGGTTCGCCATGGAGATCCCAACTGAAAAGCCTTTCTCGCAGCCTGAACAGCGACGTCGATGTCCTGGGCATCGCCTTGCTGAACCTCGCTGATCGTCTCTCCGGTGGAAGGATTGACGGTATCAAAGGTTTTTCCGGACTTTGATTTGTGCCACTCGTTGTTAATGAATATCTGAAGAAAACACTCGGTTTCAGACATGTTTATCTTTTTGGTGATCCACGGATCGTCACATCCATGCGATTATAGACTGCGCAATGTTCAGCTTTGATTCCCACAAATTTGTGAACTTAAGGTAGTAGCCTCCATAAGAGAGTTCCTCGTCAGATTTTCATGAAACTTGGCATACTTATGGGTATTGATGAGAAAAACGGTTCAGTTAAATTTTTATGGCTTTCCGGAGCGCGAGAAAAAATATATCAACACTTTTATTTTCACACGTTTAACATGGAGCCTTATGGAGAATCACGCTCAATTTGATATAATACAAAAAGTCCTCGTCAGATTTTAATGAAAACACTTGAGCTGCAAGTTAAATATTCGGAGAGCATTTTGGGCACTTGAAAGTAGAGATCGGGAGACTGTGATGATAATAATAAGCAAATAAACATCGGAAAAATACAGTTTATATGAGGAGTTGGTCGTGATCCAGTAGACATGGCAACGTTGCGCGTTTGTTTCCCATCTTCTCACTCTCTCTCTCTCTGACTAATCGACATCATAACACGCGACGTTGTCACATCAAAGTACTACGTACCTCAATCAGGAGATGGTATATCTTAGGCTTGCTTTGACTCTTACAGTTTGTGGGATACTAACTTAAAAAGTGTTTTGTCAGGCAATCTATCAACGGTTTTCTAGCAAGTTCTAGATTTTTTATTTGTTATTTTGCGATGACCGAACGGTCGGTCGTGACGTCCTGCAGAATTTTCATAGAGAGAAATTATACGTTGCATTTCGGAGCTCCAAGCTGGGTTTATCCGTCGTGAAGCAAGCACTCTGTCACCGTGCTAATGTCACCCATTATATTTCTCTCATTCGAATCTTCTTCTTTTATGCAGAAACATCCCAAATTTTATACCACATTTCATAATGGATATCTATTTCATACATTCCATAACTATTCTTGTGTTCTAAATTATTTATCCATTAACCCTTAAATGATAACACTGGATCAATCGTGACTTGCCTAAATTTTATGTTCTTCACTTTTTTATTTTTTTCATTCGACGATATTGTTAAAACAAATGATCAAATCAATATAGCGATTAATCCTTATACTCGGACTGTCTAAGAGATTTCATGAATTTTGTAAAATTTTTCACAGCAATTTACAGCACTTTTCAAAGTGCCAGAAACGAGTGAGGCAGTGTTACTTTTTAAAAATGCCAAAAATGATGTTACTATTCAAGGGTCAATATTTCTACATTTGTCTACCTCATTGAACAAATTTGAAATTTAGCGAATTAACCCTCAGTCCGTAAACCAGGGTCGTTTTCGTCCTGTCGATAATCAAATGTTGTTGTAACTTCTCGAAAAGGCAAGAAAGGTCGCTACTAGGCTTCTGTAAAAAAACTTAGGCACCCCAAGAACCTGTCCACCAAGTTTCGGCCCGGTAGTCCTCTTGTGGCCTTCATGCAAGGTAGTCGAAGTTTGCTCCGGACGAAAACGAACCTGGTTTACGGAGTACGTTGACTGAAACTGTAAGTAATTTTTTTTCTATTTTTCGCTTTAAAGTGGTCATTGTGACCGTAAAAGTTCCAAAAAAAATTGGGACCACGAAAAAAAAAATAGAACATTTTTTTTGTCTAGTTTTGTAACAAAACAGCGCAACGTCCAGCAAAAAAATCTCCCGGATATTGCGTCCTCGTGAGGACAAAATAAAAGACGCATCAAAAAAGAATTATTGTTGATTTCATTCGCAATTTTTAAGGAATTAGATACTTTTCACTGTTATTTCCACGAAATAAGAGGTTGATTTTTACCAATTTTGACATTGCAAGATTAAGCATTTTTTTCCAAAACAATCAAATGGCATATTTTTTTCATGAAAGCTACACTATTCCCCTTTAATATCCATTTTGGAATATTTCGATATCTGTATTTTCTAAAAAGTTATGATTTTTTTAATAAACTAATGGTTTTGTCCTAGGTTGCCTCATATTTTGTATAAAAAATATATTTAAAAAATTAATTTTTCATAATTTTATGATTGGGACTTTTAATTTCAGGCTTGAAGGGCCTTCATGACTTTTTGCAGATTTTTTGCGGCCGTTTAAATGTTTTAAAAAAAGGCAACGATGAGAACGACCCTGGTTTACGGATTGAAGGTGCCGAAAAAACGTTTACAGACTAAGGGTTGAAGAGAGTTTTCGGGTTCGGTTCCCAATGCCGAATACTGTGGCTGACGATAAGCGGCTGGGCAACGACGAAGCTCCGGAAACAGGACCTACGACCTACGACTGTAGCTGTGAGCCCGGCGTTGCTTACAGTCAGCTATTGCTCAAACCTTGCTCCGCTACCATCGAACAGAACTCGGTAACGATGGATAAGTGAGGCGCCCGTAACTCTCCGGAGACCGGTGTAACAAATACGATACGAATAAATGAATAAATAATGATAATCCATCTTGGTAATGGTATTGACGATGTACAATTATTCTCAGACGTTGGAAGATTGAAAAATGGAATAACATGGATCAAAAGCGATCTATATTTACCACTATAAGTTTAATCGAATTCCATGAGACGGAGTAAGACTTACGAGGAAGTACAGCGACAGAGAGTCGAGCTCCGACTCCTCACGGACATGCGATAATTTATAACGGTGTTATTGAAACAAACGCGGTGTTGATACATGCGTCATATTCACCGTCAAGGTGACTGGTGAATTTTTCATTACGAAGGATTTTATAATTTAAATATTTCATATTATTCCACTTTCTAAACCAGTAAATTAAAAAAATCATTTTTTTTTCAAAAATATTTGTAAAAATATTTGTTCAACAATAAAACAAATGAAAAAAGTCTCCCCCATCAACATTTTCACTAAATTATTACTTTGATAGGAAAAGCAATTTAAAAAAAAAAACAGAGCAATTCGTAATAATGATAAAACAAGTAATGTTGAGATATTTTCTTTTTTTCTTAATCGAAACGTTTCAAAAAGTAATAATAACAATTACGTTGTAATGTGTGTAATTGTAAGGTCATGTACTTACGCCGGTGTACAAAATCGACGGATTTGTTTCCGGTGCCGGCAAAGACGCGGACGAGAAACCTCGCGAAAGTCTCAAATTTTTCACAAGACGAAGCATATCGTTAGACCGATCTTTAATTCTGTTATATAAACGAGGTTTTATTCCGAGCAAACCGTATGTCAAGTGGTGCCTGTCGAGTCCAATTAGCTTTGAATAATGGTATCAGACATTCAGAGCTCCATATGCATTGGCGGGGAAAATTCCCACACGCCCCCCCCCCCCCGCCCCTCGCCACCACAACAAAACAAAAGCACGGCGCTTGAGGAGTGGAAATTCGCTATGTCACGCGCAGGCGCGCAGTCCCGCGCAGTAGAGCCGCCGAAGAAGGCCGAGAGGAGCCGAAGGAGGCCGAGAACACGGTCTTATATCATTGACATATAGATATGGACTGCTAATGTCGCGAGAAAAAGTGAAATCGCAATAGAAAGAGAGAAGACTAGGGTGGCTCTGAGCCTATCTCTTTCTAAGTTAAAGCTGATTCGTCGGGATCATCTGACTATAGACAATTGCGACCAATCAGCTTTAACTTAGAAAGAGAGAGTCTCCTCTCTTTCTATTGCGATTTCTCTTCTTTTTCTCGCGACATTAGCAGTGGATATCTATATGGCTGTCTCTCTCGGGCTGACACAAAGCCCTGACCTTTTTTATTTGTCGACAGATATTTTTTTTCCGATACAACGGGGCATTGTCGGTGTGCCATATTTGTCGATAATGTTGGCTGTGAAATTGACGATGAGTGGAAGAACTGTCGATAAGTTGGGTTTCTCGGTTTGGGAGAATTGTCGTTCGTCGTCGCGACATCTGGCGAAGGGGCCTCGAAGCTCGAGCGTATGTGGTGACGAGGAAAAAATTCGATGCGGTTTGAATCGACGTTCATCGATATATCAAATCGACTAATCATCTCGCGGAAGGATAATTGGCGCAACGCGCAGACGCGGATCAGGGACGCTGAGACAATAACGTATATCCGTTTCAAAGACGATTGCAATTTTTGGAGCTTGTTAAAGTCGTTCATCATAAATTTATATCTCGAATTAAATTAGGACGCACATCCGATGGTTTTTAGTTTTTTAACATTCTCGCCAAATGTTGAAATTCGAAAAAACGGAAATAGGATGTTCGGGGGTGTCGGCGCGCGCAGTCCAGGCCCGTTGTACGTTACAACGGCCATCAGCGGCAGTACGTAGCGTCGTTCCCCGAATCATGGGTAATTGTATCGATATATTTTGGTTGAATAATGCAAATTAATGACGAAATAATTGATCGATGTTACTTATGAACATCCGACCTAAGTTTTGACAACATTTTTGGATCTGCGGATGAGAATGATGCGCTCGATGGGTCGGATTGAAAAATTGGCATAGCCGTGATCGAAATGGGGGGTGGGTGATTAACCAAACAGCAACCGACGCCATTCACGCATTCGACTGTCTCGTCGCCTTCGACACTCAAATTATTCGATCAACCATTGACTTTTTATAATTAAATCATTCGATTTTGTGTTCGATTATCGGTGATAATTTTTTTTTTACAACGCAATAATCGAAATTCGTTGAAAGGGTCGCGCGGGGGGCTTCATGCGACCGTAAAATTTGTCGCGTCGCGCTGAACAATTGAAAATTATCGATTGAAAGAAATGACATTGTTCGAAAATAAAGTTTGTTCTGTTAATATGAATAATCGAGCTTACGATTGAGGTTATTTTTGACTGTTGAAAATTTTGAATTCATTGAAATATCATTGATCGAATGAAATCAGTGTCGACGTCGAGACTCTCAAGTGAATGGAACTACCTGCGTGGGGTGCATCGGATCAGCCGGACTCTGCTTTGGATTATCAGGTAAGTACGATTTAATCGTAAAATTCGTTTTTTGTTGGTCATCGTCGTGGTGATCGGTAGTCGCCATATTGGAATTTTTTTATGAATCCATTGGTCATTAGTTTTTTTTCTTTTGTTACAGTGTTTGTGAAAGTGATTTGGTGTTTGTGTTTGTGTTCGTGTTCGTGTTTGTGTTTGCGTGTGAAATGGAGCAGTCATCGAGATATCGACGTTGGATCGTCGTCCTTCGAATCGCCCGGTCGTTATCTCATCGAAACCAATCCAGAACTCTTATCATCGGTCGGTAAGTAGATTTTATTATTCCTCCGGTGCTGCCTTCGTGCTCTCGGTGGCATCGGTTGTATTTAACAATCTGTTTTCAACAATATTACAGGACAATTTCTTCACCGACCATCGATAAGAGACCGTTAAGATGTACAGTCCGTGATGATACAAATTGTTCGTGCATGTTTTCGCCAACAATCGATACGGCAGATTCAAAATTTTTAAGTTACAATTATAAATTGATAAATCGATGGAATCTGTCGGTCAATTATCATTGTACTTGCCTCGTCGTGCGAAAAATTTGATACCTACCCCAGCTTATATTAATTAAAGGGAATTGGGAAAATTGATGCATAACCACTCAGGGATGAGTTTTATTTCCAAAATACGATTTATTAACTTGCCCAACTAACTACAGCGCAGTGCGCGCACGCACGCCTGGTTTGTTTGTTTTTTTTTTGTTATTCATTTGATAATTATGTGTATATATATATATATATATACATACACATATACAGGGTGTCCCGTAACCACCGGACGTGGTTAGTACTGGCGTATTCCTTGATTAATTTCAAGACGAAAATCTATTTGCGAAATTTCGATCGGATCAGTGGTGTCCGAGCTAGAAGCGTTAGAAGATGACCAATGAGAAGCGAGGAAGCCGCAACAATGTGCCCCGAGATTCGCGCCAAACACTTGCTTGTTTTTTTCTTTTTTTTTTCTATCATTGATTGCTTGACGAGAGATGAATATCGTCTGACGTTCGTTCGCAAGTGTTTGGCGCGAATCTCGGGGCACATTGTTGCGGCTTCCTCGCTTCTCATTGGTCATCTTCTAACGCTTCTAGCTCGGACACCACTGATCCGATCGAAATTTCGCAAATAGATTTTCGTCTTAAAATTAATCAAGGAATACGCCAGTACTAACCACGTCCGGTGGTTACGGGACACCCTGTATATATATATGTGTATGTATATATATATACCTTATGTATCACACGTCTATACCCTCGCACGCAAATATAAAAAATCTAGATCGTAACTATTTAGACACCGTGACTCTTAGTTTTGTGACAGACATACGTTATACTATTTTAATTATAATATATATATATATATTTGTATATATATATATATACTTCGCCTACATGCCAATGTGAATAGTCAAACACGTGGGACAATACGACGGGGTCTATGCCAGTGTCCGTCATAAAAATAAATGGCACACCGAATACTCGGCGATTGCTCGATTATTGTTATCAATCAAATTATTTTTCTTTTCCCCGCAAAAAAAAAAAAAAAAAAAAAAACGAGTGAAATTTTGTCGTAAAAAATTTGGCTAAATTTCATCGGAGATTTACTTTGACATACACACACGTTAATGAATATTTTTCGTATCAAAGTTTTTCATCCCAAAAGCGTACGGGGAATCAGCAAAAGCGAATCACCGAGTAATTGTGTGTGTATGATCGTCTTGCGTCTGAATCTTTTTTTTTTCTTTTTTTTTTTCGTACGTACAAAGTCCTTATCGATCGTTGAAAGAATCGACGACGCAATTGAAATACGCGTCGTATTGGATATAAATTTTTTTCGTCGAGAATTCATTAATCGCTTATACTTAACTATAGACCGCCCTGTGGTGATTCTCCTTCATTCTTTCTCTGTTAAGCATTTAATGAGAGATTGTAAATTGAGTCTTGTCCTGAGGTCGTTGATCGAAACTTTCTCTCGCTTTTGTGTGCTCCGAGTGTGAATTCGTGCGATAATACGTATAATAGGATGTTTGAAAGAATAAAAAAGATTTTATTTTCCAACGAGCCAAACATGAAATAGTTGGTTTAGATGGGAGAAAAAATTCTGGCAAAAGATGAGCATTCTAGGTTGAGTTTTGGGTCCCCCTCAATTGACTTTCGATTTTTTTTCTTCTTTTTTTTTTGAATTTGGGACAGACTATTGTTAGCAACCATTTTTTGTGCCTACAGCTGCCAGGGGATCAGCTTGTTTCTCAAATAAGATTCTTTTAGAATTCCAACTCTTCAGTTGAATTTAATAGTGGAGATGTATAAAAATAACGAAAACACTGAGATTTCAAATATTCATTATCAAATGTAAACTGATGATTCGGTAAAGTACACTTTGAATCAAATTCTGTAGGATTATTATTTGTTATCACACGCAAATATTTTCGCGTTTTTCGACAATAAATTTTACTTCAGTTTAATTCTATACATCTCGCCTACTAAATTCAACCGAAGAGTTGAAATTCTGAGAGAATCTTATTTGAGACACAAGCCAATCCCCTGGCAGCTGTAGGCACAAAAAACAATGTTTGCTAACGATAATCTGTCTTGAATTTAAAAAAAGGAAGAAAAAAAATCAAAAGTCAATTGAGCGAGATCTGAAACTCAATCTACAATGCTCATCTTTTGCCAGAATTTTTGTTCTTCTATCTGAACTAACTATTTCAGGTTCTGTCTCTTGGAAAATCAAATTCACATTTTTTCAAACGCCCTAAGCAACAAAAAAAAATCATAATAACCAAAAGAAGTAATTAAAAAGAGCCAAAAAAAAAACAGGACACCAAAATGGTAAGTCGTCAATGGTTCGAGGCAGGGATCGACATTTATTCAATGAAAATGTATTTCAAATACTTTTCGGACCAGATGATAATGAATTTTACTTGACATTTGAATCCATCAAACTTAAGATTTATCAAACATTTGCATTCATTGTGATATAATAATTTACGTAAATTGGTCATAATTATCACAGAAATGTGAAAATATCGATCATTGGATGACAATAAATCATAATTATTTGTTTGAAAAAGTATTAAAAATACATTTTCATCAAATTGATGCCCATTTCTGGTTCGAGGGTGGTTTGGTTGGCTTTAGGGGCTAAATGGCAAACCAAAGAAAAAAAAAACCAAATCAACGAAATAAACATGTGTATATTGTTGTTTCACATACGTCATATGCCAATCGAGCTATTTTCTCTCTCTCTTCCTCAAAAAAAAAAAAAAACGTTACACGTATATTGTTTTTTTTTTTTCAAACTTAAACGTTCAAGACGAACAATCACTATATTTCGTGCGAATGAAACACAAACGCATTTGCTTCGAGGCACATAACGCGCGTGTAAAAAATAATAAAGGAAATCAATGAAAATTATAATGGATACATAATATAATAAAAATGAAGAAAAAAAAATTAACGAATGTAGATTATCGGTCAACATCGAATCGCTGATACGTGGATATTTGTATACATATACATATATACCCTACACATATACATACATACAGAGGACATATGCCAGAGAATGAAATTTCATGTTCGAGGTGATATATATATGTATATAATTAATATACGTACACACAAACATGTGTGCAGGTTTATTTGTTTTGTTTTGTTTTTCTATTTTTTTAGATAGTTTTTTCCCGTTCAAACAGCGTTGCCTTGTCGATCTTGCCAAAAAAAAACCAAAAAAAAAAAAAGTTTCGGTCAAACTTTGTGTTTTCCACAAATTTTCCACGATAAGACCGTCGCGAATTATTCGAAAAATACGTTGGATCATTATTCGGTGAACGAGGCAAAGATTGAAAGGCAGACTGACGAGTTATCACGACTGCATCGCGAGACCGTCGAAAATTTTTTTATTCATACGGAATAATCGCTCGTTAACTCGATCACACACACTTTGGTTTGGCTTAAACTCTACAACTGGCATTCGAAGTCGTGATATCGCATCCTGCGCTTCTTCTGGGGTCGTCGTGTACCCCACAATGCCACACACACACACACACAATCCATTTGATCCACCGTATTTTCGAATGTACAAAATAACAATTAGGTGCTGGCGAGATTTGAAAAAAAAAACAAAAAAAAAAAAAAATCATAAACATTATGAACATGTTTAACGAAAAAAAAAAAAAATATTTCAATGAAATTACAACGATAACGAAAACAAAAAATAAAATGTGAAACAAGAGAAGAGAAAAAATTTAAAAAAAAAACTTTTTTTTTTTTTTTTTTTTTTTCAAATTATCGCAACAGGAAGTTGAGAAATATTTGACCGAACTAAATTGATATGGTGCAGTTCCGGTTGCACCGCGCTGAAATAACGCTGATATTTGTATAACGATAAATTGATAAAAAATAAACGTACAGCTGCTAACAAAATATTGTTACCGATGTGATTGATAAGCTTATCAATATGCACGGCAGTGACGACACTGCGACGGTGGCTCGTTGCCCCCCCCCCGCTCCGTTAAGATACATATTTATCATCACGTTGTCGCTTGGCGACAACTTATTTTTTTTTCTTTTTTTTCGAAATTTTCGCTCGTCGATTGTCACCCAGTTTATAATCCATCGGATTCGAGTCCTACCTACTTGCGCCTTTTGTGATATATACAGGGTGTTCCCATTTGGAAATGATTGAGTCGAATAACTCTTCGGGGAAAGAAGTGACGACAAAATGGGTCGGATGAAAGTTGTAGGAATTGAAGGGGGAAACATAGTTCTGATAAAATCTATGCTCTCACAGCTTATGTTTTTATGCTACGATCATAATGACATTTTTCGAAAATGGGAACAATACTTTTGAACCATCTGAAGTTGTTCCTTTTTTCGAGACGAATTCGAGGATATTCTGTGTTAAGGATTTCTCATCGATTTTTCATGAAAAAAAATCGATCGTATCGAATCGTAAAAATCGGTGTGCCTCACTGCGTGGAACACCGAAATCGCGTCCAATATCACGTAAACCAATACGAGCTAATAATAATAATTCTAATATCAGTTCACGTGATACCAGACGCGATTAAGATGTTCCACGCAGTGAGGCACACCGAATTACGATTCGTTACGATCGATTTTTTCATGAAAAATCTATGAGAAATCCTTAACACAGGGTATCCTCGAATTCGTCTCAAAAAAAGGAACAACTTCAGGCACTTCAAAAGTATCGTTCCCATTCCAAAAAACTGCCGTTATGCTTGCAGCATAAAAACATAAACTGTAAGAGCATAGATTTCGTCATCACCGAGTGTCCCTCTTCGAACCCCACAACTTTCATCCGACCCATTTTGTCGTCACTTCTATCCCCGAACAGTTATTCGACTGTATTTATTCCAAATGGTACACCCTGTATATACCACGAAGACGTTTGCAGGGCGTTGAACGATCGCAAAAAATTATCTCTTCCAACGTCAGGAACACAATTTTCCTTCCGCCAAAAATCGTAAGACCTTCGAATCGTGATTCACACTTTAAGTACATTCCAAAAAAAAAAAAAAACATAATTACCTAAAAAAATTAAAAAAAAAAAACAACAGTACTCGCTGTATTTAAGAAAACCGAGCCCCGACGACGTGTTATAACTTTGTCGTGGATATTCCGTCGCGATGCAACATTTTTTGTAGTCGTCGCATCTTTCATAAACTTATCAATAATAATAATAATAATAATAATAATAATAATGATATAATTAATATAATAATAAGAAATATATATTGTTGAATGATAAATTGTTGCAACCGGCGCCACGAAATAATATTACTATCGTAAGAACATTACCACGAATGATAACAAAATTCAACAGTTAACGTCGATAGTTTGCGTTGACGAATTAATAATAATAATAATTATGATAATAATTATGATAATAATAATAATAATAATAATAATAATAATAATAATAATAATAATAATAATAATAATAATAACAACAATAGTACCAGCAGTCGTAAACTAATGATAAAGTGACGATGAAATACCGATGCCTACCACAAATATTGAACAAGTATTGCCGATAATTATATTTAATTATCGGTCGTGCTTAAGACGATGATGACAAATGACGATGGTATATAGCACAGTGATGTTAAACATCGCAACGAATAGTTATGACTAGGCTCCATACATATATATATATGTATATATATATATATATATATTTTTTTAATTGTTTTGTTTTGCGTTCATGCAAGTTTGTGTATTTGCAGCGAGTGGTAATACAGTGTTAAATATTTTTCACTTTCATTGGTTAAATTATGTACCAATTTTTTGTTGTTGTTGTTGTTTGGTTTTTACATGTGCTCGCTTCACTGCTGATAACTGACGATTAAACGAAAAAAAATATATAAAATAATGACGATAATGATAATCGGCTTAACATGGGTTATTAGTCATCGTAGCTTTGCATTGGTAAGTACATCGGTTAGTAATTAAAGACACGTCTTTGGTAAATCTTGCCTCGGAGCTTTGCGCAACTGATTGGTTAACACCTGAACAAAACCGAGAGCCTCGACTCTACGGGTTGAGGTTGGAAGATCAGAATGAGCGATGTTCAGGAGGGTCGAAATTTCGAACGCGCAATGTTATGAACGGTCGCGACGTTGAATGACATTGCAGCTAATCGTCAAAATTAAGAACGCCTAACAGTCGGCGCGGTTTTCAGCGTTTCCCGACTTTCGAGCTTTCCCACTCGTAAATGATCAAAGTTAGATATTTGCCGGCGGGGACTTTTTTGTAGGAAATTCAATTCTCTACAACATTGTTTATGTGAACTTTCGGTCTGTATAGCGTTGTTTATCCAGCGTTTGAACGGGGAGGTAAAAACAAATAAAAAATACATTTTCACCTTCCCGCCAAAACGCTGGTTAAACAACGCTATATAGACCAAAAGTTCACATAAACAATGTTGTAGAGAATTGAATTTCCTATAAAAAAGTCCCCGACGGCATGTATCTAACTTTGATAATTTTCGCGTGGGAAAGCTCGAAAGTCAGGAAATGTTGAAAACCCCACCGACTGGTAGGCATTCGGAATATTGTCACGTTCCTTACAATGTCATTATGAATTTTGACGATTCGCCGCAATGTCATTCTACCCCACGACAGTTCGTAACATTGTCACTTCCGTTCCGAACATAGCTCATTCTGATTTTCCAGTCCCGACCGCTTCAAGAGCCAACCGCGATCGATTTCGCAGCCTCCCCGGAATTTCATTTCCGGTGGAACAGCGGGAGGATTTTCCTCTCCCGGCCTCGGTGCCACATAAGTTTACTTCGATACACACGAATACACAATTATACATTGTACAGAGACGCTGACGTAACACGGGGGATTAATGCGAAAATCGCCGGGCCTGATGACAATAAAATTCTCGATAGAAAATTAAAAAAAAAAAACAAAAAAAAACAAAAAAAATGCTCAATATTTGCGAGCAATTTTTTTTTCCAAAGAATTTCGGCGACTATTGCGCTTGTCGATTAATCCCCGATGCCGGACACATTGCTGGCACGCGATAAAAATTAGACGGAGAGAAAAAATAATAATAATAATCATAGAAATTGGCACGAGCAAATGATAAAAAGCGTGGGTCGGGTTTTTTGCTGGTCGTGAGCTGCCGACGTTTTTTTTTTTTTTTAATTTTTCTTTTTCCGTTGTTTTGGGAATTCGCGTTGAAAGTTCAGTAACGTAAAGAGCTTCAGCGCATGCAACAATATCGGGTGAGCTCCACAAAAAAAAAAAAAAAAGAAAAAAAAAAACTTCGAGCCAGCGTCGTTAATGCGACCGGCGATGACCGGTTTTGATTTTTTTGGGTCCACAGGCTTGAAGGCTTTTAACGAAGACGATCGTCGACGAACGATGATTCCAATTTTTATTTTCTTGATCGACGACCAATCGGCGGTGGGATATCGAGGTGCGACTGACAATGTGATGGCCGAGTTTTTTTTTGTGTGTGTGTGTGTGTTTTTTTTTCGGAGAGTTTGAATGGAGAACGAGGAATACAGTTAAGGAACGTACTTGCGATTTAAAACGTACTGCCTTTTTTGAATAACAGTCAAAGCGTCGAACAAGTGCCGCAAATTTTAGTTCTTCGATTGAACGAACGAAAGAAGAAAAAACAAGAACGTAACTAATTTTTCTTCTATATATTTTATCACCGAAGAAAAGCTTTGTTCGAATATTTTTTTAAATATCCGCGTTGAAAGCTTCATAGCTGCGTGGTTAAAATTTAATTCGCATAAATTAGCAGCTGTGAGTCGTCACTTTGTGTTCGCCACACCGATTATCCCCGTGGGAGGTTGTTAATTTTTGGAATTTTTATTTTTTTTTAATGCTACAACGTCGTTGGAAATAATTTCCCCGGCATCTTCGCTCGTTTAACGCTGTTTTTGCGGGTTTTCATTGGTTTGTCGGGTTGGGCTCGAAACTTGGAACTTGCGATGTTCGGAAAGACCGAAATTCGGAACGCCCAATGCTCGAAACGGTCGAGATTCTGAATACGTATATATAGGTATAGTCAGCGTACCTCGTTCGTCGGCCGCGAGACTACATTGCCCGACTTTCGAGCTTTCCCAGGCGTAAACTATCAATGTTAGATATATGCTGTCGCGGACTTTTTTGTAGGAAATTTAATTCTCTACAACATTGTTCATGTAAACTTTTGGTCTATATAGCGTTGTTTAGCCAGCATTTGGACAGGAAGATGAAAAGGTATTGAATCGATGAATATATTTTTATCTTCCTGTCCAAACGCTGGCTGAACGACGCTATGTAGACCAAAAGTTTACATGAACAATGTTGTAGAGAATTAAATTTCCTACAAAAAAGTCCGCGACGGCATATATCTAACATTGATAGTTTACGCGTGGGAAAGCTCGAACGTCGGGCAACGTAGTCTCACGCCCGGCGGACGAGGTACGCGAACTATACCTATATATACGTATTCAGAATCTCGTCCGTTCCGAGTCATTGCACGTTCCAAACATTGCCCGTTCCGAATTTTGGCCTTTCCGAACATTGCTCGTTCCGAATTCCGAGCCCAACGCGTTTTGGCATACGACATGCAGCTCGTACAGTTTCATCCTCGAAAAGCAACTGCGTATAAATAAAAACTCAAATCCACGACGATACAATCGTTCACCGGTTGCGCCAATTGTTTCGGGTTCGCGAAGAAAACGAAAAAGAAAAACGAAAAAAAATTGTATTTTTTTTGTTGTTTTTTTTCTTTTCAAATAAAAGAAAATCATCGACTCAATACAGACGTATCGCGAAACTGGGGGAGGGGGGGGGGGCGCAAAAAAAACCGCTAACTATCCGATAAAAATAAATGTTCTCAGTCAACGTTTTAATATATCTAATATTATTTTTTTTTGTTTTCGTTACATATCTTCGCTTTCATTCGTCTTTGCTTTCGTTCTCTCATTACAACGATAGATGCCACATATCTATGATTATATATATGTATATACGAATATACATACACGTATGAAAAAATATGTGGTTATTTTTTTGTCCACGCGTTTAGCTCGTAGCCACGACGACGAAAACGACGACGACTACGGGCAAAACATTCGATCGAGAATCTCCGATCGATTTGCCACGTGGCCGGCCCGATTTGTATTTCGCGCGATTATTTTTATTTTTTTATTTTATTTTATTTTATTTTATTTTTTTTTATCGATTACGATGATAATTCTATATCCAATCACAAGCAATTAGGTGCGTATGCACGGTTATTTAGACACATACACACGCACGGGCACACATATTTACACGCACACAGCTAACGTTGGCGTCGGTATAAACGTAATGTTTGTTTTTTTTTATATATATATATATATTTTTAATTTTTTTTTAGAACCCGCCGCGATCGGCATTATTATTTTTTTTTTGGTTCGTCATCCTCGTTTTTTTTTGTCTTTCCCTTCTGTTCTCACTATATCTCTGTACATCGCGTTATCGTGAAAACGTTACCATCGTTTTCTCGATAATCCGTTTCACGCTCTATCTTTTTTACTCGACGTTTCCGGTTCACCGAATTTTTTTCGAAAAAAAATGTTCATTTCCGTTCGTCGCAGATTTTTTGAATTAATCATTGCAGAGCCAGTCTTTCGAGCGCTCGCGAAGCATTTTTTTTTCTTCATTTTTCATCGCGAAAATCGCGAGCACGATGAGAGATAAAATCGTTTTTTTTTTTTCGTGGGTTTTAGTAAAAATTGTCGCGACGACGGAAAAATTTGCAGTCCATTGATTTCGAGAAAAATCGTTTCATATAAAATGACGATGAATATTTGTACATCGGGAAAAAATCAAAGGCGCACGCGCGCGAACCGAAAATCACGTCGAGTCGATTTCGAGCTGTCTACAAAATCGCTCGTTGCGAAGTCGTTTTTTTTTTTGGTTTTTTTTTGTAATTTTTTTTTTACGGTGCAAAGTACGTAATCGCGGGAATAGTTTTTTTGGATAACATTGTGAAGGGATGGGAAAAGATATCGGTAATGAAAAACAAAAAAAAAAACAAAAAAAGAAAATAAAAGAAAAAAAAATGTATCGGTGGATGTAGTACGGGACATCGGGGTCGATGTGTATACACGTTGAGTCGCAACAGGCATCGACAACACACACAGAGACCGATCGATAGCGATTGAGAGTCGTGACTGACTGATACAGAGACACATGGCACGGCGACTCCGGGTCGAGAGTACACGGTCACAACGTCACAGGCCACCTGCTGGCACACAAACAAACACACGGACACGGTTAGTCACCAACCACACCGGAATAAACGGGGTTTCATTGGGCTCGAAATTCCGAACGAGCTATGTTCGGAAAGGCCAAAATTCGGAACGCCCAATGTTTGGAACGCGCGATGCTCGGAACACGAGTATATATAGGTGTATAGTTGGCGTACCTCGTCCGCCGGCCGCGAGACCACATCGCCCGACTTTCGAGCTTTCTCCCGCGTGAACCATCGATGTTAGATATATGCCGTCGCGGACTTTTTTGTAGGAAATTTAATTCTCTACAACATTGTTCATGTGAACTTTAGGTCTATATAGCGTTGTTTAGCCAGCGTTTGGACGGGAAGATAAAAATGTATTGAATCGATGAATATATTTTTATCTTCCTGTCCAAACGCTGGCTGAACGACGCTATATAGACCAAAAGTTCACATGAACAATGTTGTGGAGAATTAAATTTTCTACAAAAAAGTCCGCGACGGCATATATCTAACGTCGATGGTTTACGCGTGGGAAAGCACGAAATTCGGGCAATGTAGTCTCGCGGCCGAGGAATTATACATATAGATACGTATTTCGAATCTTGACCGTTCCAAATATTGCGCGTTCCGAATTTTGGGCTTTACGAACATCGCTCGTTTTGAATTACGAGCCAAACCCAATAAACGGAGAGCCCAGCGATGGTACGCGGTGCCTGACGAAAAAAAAAAACATTATTTGCGGAGTTGGACGTTTGTCGATTGATATATATATATATATATATATATATTTTTGTAAAACAATTTTTACATATTTTCTACAATGTTGATTTGTATCGATGCTCTGGATATATCGCTTGAGAAATCTTATTTTTTCTTTCCATCACGTCTGTGAAATTTTTTGGAAATTACGAAAATTTAATTGACGAGATCAAAATTTGTTGAATGTGAAGTTTGTTGGATCTACAATTTTGCAATTTAACGATGCACGATTGATTACAATGCAATCGTGATTGGCCAATATGGGAATCGGCCAATGCAAAGAAACGACACGTAATTACAGATTCGAATGCTTTGTAAATTGAGAGGAATTAATTTTTTTTGTTTTGTTATTTTGACTTAATGAGTATTAACTCGATATTTAAATTGTCGACTCGATATTATTGTAGTCTACCAAAATTTAAATTGAAAATCATCCAACTCCGACGAAAAAAAAATTAATCAACGAATTTTTTAAATATTGTAACAAAGTTGAAGATGCGCGGGTTTGTGAAGCGAACACAGGGCACCGGGTTTCAACGCTGTTCTCATCCGAAAGCCACGACGATTACGTCGATCACGATCTGTTTTTTCTGGCGCAAAAGCTCGTTAACTCAATTCTCGACTATAACGCGAAAAATCGAAAAAAACTGTTTCATACGATAGACCATAAATTATTAGAAAAAAAAAACAATTTTTAAAAACAAACTAAAAACAGTTAATTGGTTTCGAGAAAAAAAAAACCAAGCTGCAGTTTTTTTTTCTACTCAATCGATTTCGTAAAAAAAAAAATTGAGTTAACGAACTCTGCGCGTTCGACGACAGCGATGACGAATTATCGTGAGTTTAGCTCGAACCACAGAGATTTTTGCGATTTGTCTCTCGTTTTCGTAAAGTTAGGTTGGGCTTGAAATTCGGAACGCGCTATGTTTGGAACGCTCCATACTCGGAACGGTCAAGATTCGGAATACGTAAATATAGGTATAGTTGGCGTACGTCGTCCGCCGGCCGCGAGACCATATTGCCCAACTTTCGAGCTTTCCCACGCGTAAACTATCAATGTTAGATATATGCCGTCGCGGACTTTCTTGTAGGAAATTTAATTCTCCACAACATTGTTTATCTAAACTTTTGGTCTATATAGCGTCGTTCAGCCAGCGTTTGGAGAGGAAGATAAAAATGTATTGAATCGATGAATATATTTTTATCCTCCTGTCCAAACGCTGGCTGAACAACGCTATATAGACCAAAAGTTTACATGAACAATGTTGTAGAGAATTAAATGTCCCACAAAAAAGTCCGCGACGGCATATATCTAACATCGATAGTTTACGCGTGGGAAAGCTCGAAAGTCGGGCAATGTATTCTCGCGGCCGGCGAACGAGGTACGCCAACTATACCTATATATACGTATTCCGAATCTCGACCGTTCCGAGCATTGCCGTTCCGAATTTTGGCCTTTCCGAACACTGCTCGTTCCGAATTTCGAGCCCAACCCCTATCGACATAATCGCGCTGCAGTTTCTATGGGGCCTTCGATCGCCCCCTCCTCGTCTCGCATCGATAAATCACACGGCGTTTTGGTTAGTACTACCATTACTATTGAAGCTGAGACAGCATCGTTAACACTATAATAAACGTAATCTTACGTTATATCATTGCATAAGATATTTGCACATTATTTTTCGATTTACATAAAATGAATAAAAAAAAAATATAAAAAAAGAACAGAAAAAAAACACGAGCGCTCCCCCCGAATGGATGCGAGAGCTCTCGAGGAAGCTCAACGATCACACTCAACTACGACATCGATTAAACACCACGTGAACAATAATAGTGAAAAATTGGCAGATCGTCATGATTGTAAAATCTATATATATATACGTATATAGTAGTAAATAACGAATTATTAGACGGACGGATTTGGCGGTGAGAGATAGATGGATGAAAAGTAATATATTATGTGTATATAGAAAGCGAAAGTGAAAATAAATAAATAAATAAATAAAAGATCAAATTAAGCGAGTAAAAATAGATGGAAGTAAGGTGAACAGGCGAACATTGGCGAATAGTATGTGAATGCGAATTATCGAACTGCTGCGATAATCAGGTCCGAGGTCCGACCTTCGTTCTCACGCTAATATCACAGGCTTTGGACTAAATTTATTAAGGTACGAGCGACTTGGTACGAGTCCCGAGTAACCGTACGCGATAAAATCAAACAAAAATTATGGATGGGGGCTTTTTCCATTCAGAACGGCAAATGTTCTGAACTGTATGATCTGGAACGTTCAAATGTTAGAACCGTCGATGAAATAAATTGAAATATTCCGAAAATAAAAGTTCCATATGGAAAAAAAAATTAGAACGGCAATCTTTCGAACGGTCTTAACTCTGAAAATGCAATGTTCCGAAAAGACGATTTCGCGAACGGTCATTATTCGAAAAATAAACAAACATAATCAAGGAGATTAGAATTTCGAACGTGCAAAATTTGGAATGAAATATTATCGAACAGTCGGAAATGCGAAAGTCCGATAAGTAGAACGCCCATAGTTCCGAGCGGCAATGTCACGAACGGTCGCGGCTTATTGTTAGAGAGACAGTGTTACGAAGGGTTCTAAATTCAGAACGGCAATGCAGCGAACGTACAATATTTTTAACGCCTACCAGTTGCGCGGTTTTTAACATTGCTGCGACTTTTGAGCTCTCCCACGCGTAAATTATCAAAGTTAGCTATATGCCGTTGCTGACTTTTTTACGGGGAATTCAATTCTCTACAACATTGTTTATGTGAACTTTTGGTCTATGTAGCGTTGTTTATCCAGCGTTTGGACTGGACGGTAAAAACGATGAGAAAATACATTTTCGACTTCCCGTATAAACGCTGGATAAACAACGCTATATGGACCAAAAGTTCACATATACAATGTTGTAGAGAATTGAATTTTCTATAAAAAAGTTCGCGGCGGCATTTATCTAACTCTGATAATTTACGCGTGGGAAAGCTCGAAAGTCGGGAAATGTTGAAAACGGCGCCGATTGGTAGCCGTTCGGAATATTGTGAGTTCGCAACAATGTCATTCTGAATTTTGACGATTCGCTGCAATGTCATTCACCGCCACGACCGTTAGTAACATTGTCGTTCGGAATTTTGACCCTTCTGAACTTTGCTCGTTCTGAATTTCGAGCCCCACCCGAAATAATAACGAAGATTGTCGAAGAAGCTGATGATAATAATATTACTAATAATAATAATAATCATAAACTGAAAAGTCTTATCGCGCAGTTATACCGGGTACGCGTAAAATACTGTTTGACTAGAGTCGAATGCGTCGTTGTTCGACGTTCCTTGAGCAAACCGACCGTCGGAGGTAGCGCAAATCAACTTACTTCACAGTCCGAATGTCAACCAACTCGCGAATATTGTCGGAGTTTGAAAAGTAGCTGACTAAACACCGAAAGTCATCGGCAAATCGAATTCAAAAATCCGATTCCCGACAGATGTTTCAATATTTTCTTTTTTCATTATTAATTTTTACTTTTTTTTTCGTTTTATCGAACTATCTACCTACGAACGAGTCTCGAGGTCTTCAGCTAGTAAGGTTTGGACGCCTCTTTGGATCTCTTCAGTTGGACTTTGAGTCGCTTCGTGCCGATTTGGAAACCGTTCATCGCTTGAATCGCCGCTTGAGCACTTGAAGCGTTGTCGTAAGATACGAAACCTGAAATCGACAAAAAATTATTTAATTTTTACGAATTTTCGTCTGGATTTCATGATTTAATTTAAATCGGGTAAAATCGATTGTCCCAAAAGGGGCAAGTTGGGCTTGAAATTCGGAACGAGCAGTGTTCGGAAAGGCCAAAATTCGGAACGCGCCATGTTTGGAACTGTCAAGATTCGGAATACGTGTATATATAGGTATAGTTGGCGTACCTCGTCCGCCGGCCGCGAGACTACATTGCCCGACTTTCGAGCTTTCCCACGCGTAAACCATCAATGTTAGATATATGCCGTCGTTGACTTTTTTGTAGGAAATTTAATTGTCTACAACATTGTTCATGTAAACTTTTGGTCTATATAGCGTTGTTCAGCCAGCGTTTGGACAGAAAGATAAAAAAGTATTGAATCAATGAATACATTTTTATCTTCCTGTCCAAACGCTGGCTGAACAACGCTATATAGACCAAAAGTTCACCTGAACAATGTTGTAGAGGATGAAATTTCCTACAAAAAAGTCCTCGACGGCATATATCTAACATCGATAGTTTACGCGTGGTAAAGCTCGAAAGTCGGGGCAATGTAGTCTCGCGGCCGGCGAACGAGGTACGCCAACTATACCTATATATATACGTATTCCGCATCTCGACCGTTCCGAGCATTGCCATTCCAAACATTGAGCGTTCCGAATTTCGGCCGTTCCGAACATTGCTCGTTCCGAATTTTCAGCTCATCCTACGGAAAAATTAATCTGACATCGAAAATTCGAGGGTTGCCGCACTGACCGAAACATTTGCTCATGTTGGTCTGCTTGTCGATGAAAACTTTGGCGGACACAACGTTGCCGAAAGGCAGAAAGGTCGATGCCAGATCGTTGTCACTGAATTCCTGTGGCAAGTGGTAGATGAAGAGGTTGCCGCCCTCCGGTCCCTCGATTTGTTTTCCGGCCGGTCCGGAACTCGTGTTCTGAACCGCGACAGCCGCGGCCGCTGCAGCCGCAGCTGCAGCCGACGCACCGGTGAAAGCCCCGAACCCTGAAAAGTTTGATGGATATTTTGTCACTCGGTTTCGTGGGTTGATTTATCGAGCCCACCGGCTCGTGGCAGTCCTTGAGACTTCCGATGTGCGTCCCGGTCATGACCCGGTCACATTCGACCTCAAATATACCGGGTGTCCCACTTTACTCTCAAACCTGATTCATCTCGGAAAATACTACTCCGATCGAGTATTGAGTACAATAAAACTTGAAGGGTTCGAAGGGAGACGCACAAAAAAATTGTTTGTTCCCTACTAAATTCAAAATGGCGGTTTTAAGGTGGTCGACATGTTTTTTTTTCAATGGAACCATGCTTTTTTCTTTCGACCGAAAATGTTGTCATGTCAAAAATTAACAACTTTTGTAGGATGTATATATATTTTTTTGATAAAGTTGATAATTTTTAGGTTTGAAGACAATTTTTTTTTTCAGTGTTAAAGACCATTGGCTTCCAAGGTCACCTGATCTTGCCTCTCCTGATGTTTTCACACACTCACACGCACACTCACACTTGTAATGTGACGATTTTCCAACTTATGGATAGTAAGTAATATAAACATTCTGGATAGCGCTATAACAGTGAAAAAATTGTGTTCTAACCTAAAAATTATGGACTTTATGAAAAAAAATGTCCTACAAAAGTTGTTAGTTTTGACGTGATAAAATTTTCGGTCGAAAGAAAGAAGCATGGTTCCATTGAAAAAAAATATGTCAGCCGCCTTAATTCCGCCATTTTGAATTTTGGAGCGAACAAAAAATTTTTTTCGTGCGTCCCCCTTCGAACCCTTCAAGTTTCATTTAACTCAATGCTCGATCGGAGTAGTATTTGTCGAGATAATCCAGGTGTAAGATTGAAATGAGACAACCGTTATATTACAATGTTTCGCGAGAAATTAATCGCACCAGCGACAAACGAATGGCGATCATCCAGCAAAGATTCACCTGTCCGCGTAATAATTCGCGTCGTACGTACGAAATCAACAATTTGGCGAAGTGCCAGATTAACCACAGCCATGAGATTTAATTGCAACGACAAAATATACTCGACTCGTGAACACGGATTTCCTTCTTCTGACATCCGGTTTAAACGCGTTATTTTTACGAGAATTTTTTTGTAATTCGGGATTTTTTTCATTCAACTTCGTGATCGTTGTCGACTGTGCGCGAATCGTAATCGAGCCACGTCTGCAACTTTATTATCTACGGTGCAAGCAATCTGATTCCGTGCTACGTTTTATGATATTTTTTTTTCGCTCGTTTGGGTGGAAAAAAAAATCCATAATTTTTTCATCTCATTTTCTTGAGTACCTTGGAGCAGAACTTTTATGGCACAAGCCAGGTTTTTGTGTGGAATCGTTGTGACACAATGTTTCGACTTGGTAGTAGTTCAAATTATAACTCAAAGTGTTTCCAACAGATGGCGTTAAACGTTATTGGTTGGTATTCAATGAATGAGGAAAAAAATAATTATGAATTAAGGGGGCTGAGTGACCTAAAAAATTGGTTTTTTTTTCGTGACATGACCAATCTAAATTGAGAATCAATTTTACCCTTCTAAAATACCTATACCCAGCTATAATTTCAATTTTTTTCATAGTCATACGAAGCATCTGAACGCTGTGAGATTTATCACAAAATTGTTTCACTCGTCGTGGCTTTTGGACCAAACGACTCAACGGATTTTCAAATCTGACTTCTCATTTTTTTCGTAACAGACTACATTCTCAGATGAGTGTGGGACTTTTTATTTCTACGCTCTCTGGACATTGTGGCAATCTATAAGGTAAATAAAAAACAAGTTTTCTGTAATTTTTTTGGATGGACAGTTGAATAATAGGTTGCCATAAATTCATTTCACCTCGCATCCCCAAATTTCCACACTCATTCAAGAATGTAGTCTGTTACGAAGAAAATGAGACGTCAGAATTGAAAATCCGTCGAGTCGTATGGTCCAAAAGCTGCGACGAGTGAAACAATTTTGTGATAAATCTTACAGCGTTGGAATGCTTCAAATGACTATGAAAAAATTTGAAAACATAGCTAAGTATAGGTATTTCATAGGGATAAAATAGATTTAAAATTCAGATTGATCATGTCACAACAACATTTTTTTTTTTCAATTTTTTAGGTGACTCAGCCCCCTTAAGATTCCAAGTAAACCGGAAGTACTCGGTGAGTTGTATAAAGGTTTCTGTTTTTACCATTTAGAGATACGAAACCAGAGATTGGCATTCATTTAATGAAAATGTATGTCAAATACTTTTCGAACCAAATAATAATGAATTTCGTCGAATTTATTAAATATTCAAATTAATTGTATAATAATAATTTACGTAAATCGGTCATAATTACTACAAAAATATAAAAATATTGATTCTTGCATTATAATTAATCACAGTTATTTTGAAAAAGTATTTTAAATACATTATCATCGAATGGATGCCCATTTCTGTACGGAACCTCAAAAAGATAAAAATAATAATTAATTATTTTTCGTTTTTTTTTGTTGTTTATCGGATAAACAAATATATTGAGGACTGGAAATGGTGCTCGCTTGAATGAAAAACCGTTCTCGAGTATTTTAAGATCACGGCACCTAATTTCTGGCTTCATGGACTGATGGAGCAAGGTCTACACGCTTTTATTCGTTCACATTTAGATTTAGGTTCTGTTGCCTCGCGTTATTTTTTTCCACAGTTCTTCAAAGATGGTCAAAAATACGTTTTTTGGGCCCTTGGGCCTGTTTCTTTCGAGAACTCGAGTTTATCTGATAAAAATCTATGAGAATCGGCTCATGCTTGTCTTGACGGGAACCAGTCTGTTTAACATTTGTAAATATTGGCATGCGGTCAATTCATACCCTCTTTCAACTACATTCATTTTAACATAATATTTTCCAACTACATTTATATCAACATTATCTTTTTCAACATATTATTCGACATATATAGTTCTTCCGGGTTCTTTTGGCATTTTTTTGTTCTTTTGGCTCCGTTTAGATTCTCCTGAATTTTTTGGGTTGTGTTTTTTTCGCACAACGATAATTCACACGACCGCGAATCGGTCTTTCAATTCGATCGTTAATTCATTCGAAAAATATGTCCTTGTATTATCGATTTTCAAATTTGATAGAAATGGGAAATTTCGTTCCCCATCATTTTACTCTTTGAGGTGAAAATTTTCCCATTTATTCTCATTCCTTGCGTTATTTCCGAAAGGACTGTTAGTCATCAATGTTGATTGTGATTGTTTCGTGCTAATGTCCATGTGTGTTAATAATTTATGTGTTGATTTTTTTTTGTGTTGATTTTCTTTGTGCCGAATTTGTAAATGTTAAACAGACATGTAACCGTCTTGACTATTGAAATCAATCAAGTTTTGTCGTCCTGTTCAATTATCACACGGTTTGACTCCGCTAAATCATAAAAATAATTATTATCAACAAAAATTAAAATTAATAGCCGTTTCTTTACGACGATATCGATCCTATAGAACTGTAGAAAAAAAAACTATTTTTGCGCAATTTCATTGTGCGATAACTGAGAAACGCGTTGGAAATCGTTGCGCCTTGTGGACTCGGCGAATTCTCGATTATTGTCGAGCGTGCGTGCGTGGGCAACGTAGCTAAATCAATCGCACGATGCAATGCCGTATCGTCACATCGACTACAATTAACGATGGTCATTGTTCTCACTCGACGAGCATTGTTTCGCCCCCTCCCCTCGCCCCTACCGCGACGTGCACTGCCATGAGTTCGGCTTTGTTCCCGGAAATACCTTCCGGGTGTTCGATTACGTAACCAGGAGTGTGGTTCAATTACATACAGTGAACATACCGCGGTCAAAAAGCATTCGACGTTTTTTTTTTTTTTTTTTTTTTTCCATGTGAACGATGTGGCGAATGTGCTGTTAAAACTCTACGAAAATAAATTTCTCGGCAATCTAAGTATAACCGAGATTTATTTCGGTAGACGAGCGAGTGAGTGCAAATATATATATATATGTATATATGTATAAATTGAATAAATGTTTCTACTAAATTCGCTACGCTTCTGTATTTTATTCGATAACGATGGGGATTGGGTTCGAAATTCGGAACGCGCAATGTTTGGAACGGCAATGCTCGGAACGGTCAAGATTCGAAATACGTATATATAGGTATAGTTGGCGTATCTCGTCCGCCGGCCGCGAGACTACATTGCCCGACTTTCGAGCTTTCCCACGCGTAAACCATCGATGTTAGATATATGCCGTCGCGGACTTTTTTGTAGGAAATTTAATTCTCTACAACATTGTTTATGTAAACTTTTGGTCTATATAGCGTTGTTCAGCCAGCGTTTGGACAGGAAGATAAAAATATATTCATCGATTCAATACATTTTTATCTTCCCGTCCAAACGCTGGATAAATAACGCTATATAGACCAAAAGTTTACATGAACAATGTTGTAGAGAATTGAATTTCCTACAAAAAAGTCCGTGACGGCATATATCTAACATTGATGGTTTACGCGTGGGAAAGCTCGAAAGTCGGGCGATGTAGTCTCGCGGCCGGCGAACGAGGTACGCCAACTATACCTATATATACACGTGTTCCGAATCTTGACCGTTCGAAGCACTGTCGTTCTAAACATTGCGCGTTTCAAATTTTGGCTCTTCCGAACATTGCCTGTTCCGAATTTCGAGCCCGACCCAACGAAGGATCTCACACAAAGAAAAATCATAAACAGGATATCAACGATCAAGCGAAATTGTTCAATCTCAAATTCCCCATTTTTCAAACAAATAAAAACTAGTCTACTGCCACGAAAACACTTCTGCAACATCTACTACGCTATGAAAAAAAAATCATTGTTAGAAAAATAAATGGAACGCTCGAAAATCAAATGAAAATTTACGAAAAAGCGAAATTATTTTGAGCAGCAGGCCAATCGCTTTTTATGTTTATCCATTTTTTTTACTCACTATGTAATTCTTTCTTTTCCACTGTCACCGTCGTTTTTCCAATGAGAGCTTTAATTTCGTACAATCAGAATTAAGTTACGACAAATTTGATTGCAACAAAATATTAGTCGGGTTTTCAACAAAATGACGATCGATTCGATGTATTGGCATGTGGTTAAAAAAAAAAACAAAAAAAAAAATAACGAAAAAAGCTTGATGGTTATCAATTACCGGCGTATTGTTGCAAGCTAGAATAAGCGTTGCTGAGAGAATCCTGAAGACCGTTCAACGGCGCGCCCGTCAAGGAGTTGAGGGCCAGTGAGGTCACAGGACTCAGACTGCCACCGGTAGACCCTGAAAATTAATGATACGTTTGAACATCGTTGCCCAACGTTTTGAGAACACAATTTAGAAAAAAAATATTCTTTTTGTCCAACGTTTGGAAAACACAATTAAAAAAAAAAAAATTATCCAACGTTTTGAGAAGACAATTAAAAAAAAAATGTTGTCCAACGTTTTGAGAACACAATTTTTAAAAATACATGTTTTTGTCCAACGTTTTGAGAATATAATTTTAAAAAATACATTTTTTTGTCCAATGTTTTGAAAACACAATTTTAAAAAATACATTTTTTTGTCCAACGTTTTGAGAACACAATCAAAGAAAAACATTTTGTCCAACGTTTTGAGAACACAATTTTTAAAAAATATATTTTTTTGTCCGTTTTGAGAACACAATTTGAAAAAAAAACATTTTGTCCAAAGTTTTGAGAACACAATTTAAAAAAAAAAATTCTGCCCAACGTTTTCAGAACACAATTTTTAATATTTTTTTTGCCGAAATGCTTTGCAAGAAATGCAATAAATTGCGGTGGGTTTCATGAACCCTGCCTGCAATTGAACAGGACGAATATGAAATAAGTCTAATAAAATCATGTGGTACATCTGAACTTCTCGGGACTAGAAATGGTAATAACGATGAAAAAGAAAAAAAAAACAATTATTAAACAAACAATAACAGAAGCATTTTTTTTTCAGGCATCGGTGCATCGCCGATCGAATTAGTGAAAGATAATCATCGCCGTAGATTGACTTTTTGAGCAATCGCGCAAAATACAGCGAAAACGTATTTGCACGGACGAGCTAACAGGCAGGATCTAAACAGATGCACACTATATATATATTAGGGTGGATCTTCATGGGGGTGTTGACGAATTTGGACAAGTGCGCCCCCCAGATAGGTTCCAAATAAATAAATAAAAATATCTGCAAAACCCCAGCGCTGTAGTCCAATGAGAAGACGTGCCTGTAAGCTCGTTTTGTTTCCCATTTGAATAACATGGGATTTTCCGACTAATTCGGTAATTATTTTTTCGAGTTGTCCCTGAGCACGCAAAAAATTCTTTATTCACACGAATCTATTGTCAATGGTTATAACTATTCGTACATTTTTTTACAAGACCTCATCTGTGTATTATCGATAACGGCGAACCGATGAACGATGATAACAACTGATAAACGATTTGCAGCACAAATTGAAATTTGTTTGAGTTAATGTCTTGTAAAAAAATGTACGAGTAGTTATACCCATTAACAATAGATTTATGTGAATAAAGAATTTTTCGCGTGCTTAGGGACAACTCGAAAAAATAATTACCGAATTAGTCGGAAAATCACATGTTATTCAAATGGGAAACAAAATGAGCTTACAGTCACGTCTTCTCATTGGACTACAGTGCTGGGGTTTTGCACATGTTTTTATTTATTCATTTCGAACCTATTTGGGGGGTGCACTTGTCGAAATTCGTCAAAACCCCTATTAAAGTCCACTCCAATATATATATATATATATATATATATATATATATATATATATATTATATATAAGGCTATGTACATCAGAGTGTAACTTATTAACACAAGAAGCACGCGAATATAAATTTTGCTGATCATACTCCCTGATATAAAGAAAAAAAATGCAACCAGCCTTCACACTCATGCTACAAGCATTAACCTCACGCTCGTCGTAATTTTTTCAGTCATTAATAATTTATTTTACTCCGTAGTTCGTCAAATCGATGCAATCTTTATGATTTTCGTGTTTCTAATAATTTATCACATCGAAAAATGCAGATCGGTCGTTCATTATTTTTGGACGTTTATTTTATTTGCTTTTTTTTTTGCTTTTTCATATAATATCTCGAATCTACAAAAATAATAATAGAGTTTCGAAAAATAATTAAGGTGAAATGGAACACATTCAATTAACGCATTATGCTCCCTGAAGAAACGAATGTTTCCAGCGTAAGATCAATTAGTATGGCGACATAATTCAAATGACGACAATTCGAAACTAATCATACGAACAATCACAAGTGTCCTGAGATAATGTACAAGTAATGTCGTGGTAGAATTAGAATGGCATGCTCCTGCAAGTCCGTTCGCATATTTGAAAGAAAAATATATATGAGCGTTTCCACGTGACTTCAGTCACTAAAAAAAAAAATTTCTACAAATAATCTTAAAAAATTGAGCTATTTTTTTGCAATATGTTCCCCGAGTGCCGATTTTTTAAAATTTTTTTTTACGGTTTTATCGTTAATTAACGTTTTTTTGTATTTTTCCATTCAAATGGTTGTATCTTTGGCAGGATTTGACGTATTTACCTTTGTAAAAAATCAAACTGAAAAAAATTTATTAATGAAATCGGTATAAAATTACGCATTACAGATTGCCGGTCCCACGATATAAAAAATACCAAAAATTCTTTTTTCCTATTCACAATTTGGGGAAATTTTGAAAAAAAAAAATTAAAAATGCATTTTTTGAGAAAAAAAATATTTTTGCATATTTTGCCCTGAAACGGACGTTCAACGTGCTCAATGAAATGTGAAGTGATTTTTTTCTGGAAGGCCATAAAAAAACGCACATTTTCGTTTTTCACAAATTTAAATACTACAAATCCTGCCAAAGATACAGCTATTGGAATGGAAAAATAAAAATAAAATGTTAATTAACGATAAAACCGTCAAAAAAATTTCAAAAAAATCGTCACTCGATGAATATATTGCAATAAAATAACTCAGATTTTTTAAATTATTTGTGGAATTTTTTTTCAGTGACTGAAGTCACGTGGAATGCCTTATATATTTAAGACGTCTATAAATACATGGGAACAGACAGCGAGAAGTGTTTCGGTGATTTGCAAGGAAATTCAACGGGTTCTACGCACGAGGATCGAGAGACACGGTTTATGGGATTTCAGCGTGGATCACAGTTTTAAACGCAATTGAGAGACAATATGCAATATCCAATTAGTTCTACGGTGTATCTACAGACTCGAAGAATCAAATTTAAAGCAACGAAAAAAATATCGAATAATATTTCAATAAAATAATTCTGGTTTGCAAATTAACTTGGATGCTTTTATTTTTTCATTTTTTCCGCTTTTCACGACAGCAGTCTCTCACCTGTAATTCCTGTTTTTCCGAAAAGCGCGGCTGAGCACGAGGAAAAAAGAAAAAATATATATAAAAATCGTTAAAATCGTCGAAACTCGATAATTCAGTAAAATTCGTAAATGTGGAATAAAATTGATTGGACGTTTGATTGGCAAATTGTTTGGTTTGAGTCTCTGTGCATTCTGATATTGGATCGCCACATACAGGGTGTCCCATTTGAAACAGTACGGTCGCATAACTCGTCGGGAAAAGGAGTGACAACGAAATGGGTCAGATGAAAGTTGTAGGAATCGAAGGGGTAAACATAGTTCTGATAAAATCTATGCTCTCACAGCTTATGTTTTTATGCTACGATCATAATGACATTTTTCGAAAATGGTAACAATACTTTTGAACCACCTGAAGTTGTTCCTTTTTTCCAGACGTATTCAACGATACCCTGTGTTAAGGATTTCTCATAGATTTTTCATGAAAAAAATCGATCGTATCGAATCGTAAAATTCGGTGTGCCTCACTGCGTGGAACACCGAAATCGCGTCCAATATCACGTAAACCAATACGAGCTAATAATAATAATAATCTTAATATCAGTTCACGTGATATCAGACGCGATTGAGGTGTTCCACGCAGTGAGACACACCGAATTTACGATTCGATACGATCGATTTTTTCATGAAAAATCTATGAGAAATTCTTAACACAGGGTATCCTCGAATTCGTCTAAAAAAAGGAACAACTTCAGGCGCTTCAAAAGTATCGTTCCTATTCCAAAAAACTGCCGTTATGCTTGCAGCATGAAAACATAAACTGTAAGAGCATAAATTTCATCATCACCGAGTGTCCCTCTTCGAACCCCACAACTTTCATCCGACCCATTTTGTCGTCACTTCTATCCCCAAAGAGTTATTCGACCGTACTGTTTCCAAATGGCACACCCGGTACAAAAAATTAAACATCATCGATTATATTTAGTAATGGTTAATACTGTACCAGGCAATGCGACACTTACATAGCGACATACCTGCTGTCGAATTGGCCAATCCGCTTAACGCTGAAACATACAGAGCATCGGGCGTTAGCACACGCGTGTGAGTTAGTAATGCACAGCGTGATAACAACGAAAGTGACGAGGCACGAAAAATCCGAGACTTCGGGGATTTATCACGAAATACTTTGTCGTTTTTTTTTTCGTTGTTCGTCGGTATGATAGAGATTGCGTGTATCGGTACAGCCGGATTAGTCAGATCATGCGAAACAAAGCTTTAATGTGCAATTCTACATTTTTTGGACATCGTCCCAAGTAGCTATATATATATGTATATATATTTATATAGCTCGTCGATAAACTACCGGTTAAAACGGTCACCATCTCGGTCTCTGCTTCTCGAAGACGATCAAACGATTTTTGTTTTTTTTTGTTTTTTTGTTTTCGTTTTTTTTTTACTCACTGTTGGGCGATACTTGAAGATTGTTATTTCCACCGGTTATCGCTGCCAGTGTCACCAGATTCTGCATACTCATCGGCGAGACTCCGGCGTTACCTGAACAACATTGATAATTCGAGTATTGAACGTTGATTAATCGTTGATCATCGTATTAGAGTGCGACCTCGTAATAAGAGACTCCGGCGATAAGAGACTTTCCCGAGTTTCTCACTCGAGCGCTTCCCCCACTCCGACTCAAACTCCGAGATCGAGAATTTCGTGCGCGGACCTGTGGTTAAGAGACCAGACTGGGAGAGATTGTTCGGGCAAAATAGAGTGAACGTGTAGTGTAAATTGATGTGTGTGTGTGTGTGTGTGCGTGTCTGAATGTAGCACGAAATTTCGAGAGTTTAGGGTTTCACGCTCTTCCAAAATTGTATTCTTTTCCTCAAACGTTTATCGATTACGTTTGGCCACAGCCAGCTCTTTGTTTGAATTATCACATTGTGGTGCAGATTCTGTAATATTTTGTTCGACTTGTGTACTACAGTCTAATTTCTTACGCTTCTTTACAGTTTCGGTGATTTTATGACAGTTAATAGTAATTCATATACAGTAGTATACACAATAATATTCGATAGTATATTAACGTGAAACAAAAATTCGCGAAATAAGTGTCCACGCGCAGTCGATGACTTTTCTGCATGGGCGATGTGAATGTACTAAGTTGGAACTCGTTGGAGCGTGTCTCTTGTTGACAGGATCGCGGGCGGAAAAGAGTGAGAGAGACAGACAGAGGTAGCGAGCACGGGGCACGCGCCTGGTGGGGGTATGCGATTTCCGAGAAAAACTCTTCCCCCTGAGGGCTTTTGGTCTCTTATTCCGAGGTCAGACTGTACCTCTATTCGTTTAGTCAGAAAAAATTATCGAATTTTCGGGTCGTCACGCTATACATGTCCCCTCAATTCAATTTTCATCAAATCAAGGCTATATAGTTCCATATATCCAATAATTTTTTTTCCAATAAACAATCAATCCTGCAGAATATTGAATAATTACGGAAGCATACAATTGGCGGGTTATGAAGGAATAAAAAATTATGCTCGATGCCAATAATCGGTAGGTTGATGAAATAAGATAAAATGAAGATAAAGTAAGAACACTAAAATTAAATAAAAATTACTAATAAAAAAGGGAAAAAAAATAGTGATATGGTTCAAAATTATAGTAAAATTTTCTTTTTTCCCACACAACATTTCTTATAGCGAAATGTTTTCGTGGAATGATTCTTTATGTACAACGTATGTATGCTAATCAAAAACAAGAATAAAGAAAAATCTGAAAAGGCCCTAAATCCAGTGGGCAAAACGAAAGAAAGAAAAGAAAAAAAATACGAGGTCTTCCATCGCCAAAGCTAAAAAAAAAACTCAAAATAAAATGAATGTATTTTGGTCGGTGATGCTTCGGCCGTTAAATAATTTGGGTGAGCATTGGATTTGGGGCCTCTTCAGATATTTTTTTTTCCTGCATTAAATCATCATACATACATTGTGCATAAAAAATAACTCCGCAAAAAAATGTTATAAAAAATATTGCGTGAAATTTGTTTTTTCCTTTAATTTTCAACGATATCACAGTTTTTTTCCTTTTTTTATTGGTAATTTCAATCCAATCCAATCCAAAAGTGTTCTTACCATGTTGATTTTAATCATTGAGCGTACTCAACTCTATATTCATTTTATTTTATTTTATTTGGAGAAGAGGCTCCAAAACCAAAAAGCGAAACGTTATAAAAATAAAATAAAAAACTTGGTGGTCTTCAGTCGCCAAAGCGAGAAAAAAAACCCCCCGAAATAAAATGAAGATGAAAATAAAAAAGAAAAAAATAAATAAATAATAATTCGAGCGACACTAACCATACTCACCGGCCGAGTTGAGGGAGGCGAGGGTCGCGAGACCTTGAAGATTGGCAGTGTTGATTTCCGTGGGACCGGGAACGGCCGGTGGGGCGGGTTGGGTCGGGGTAGCGGCCCCCAAACCCAGATGTTGCTGCAACAGCAACTGATGCTGCATGCTCGAGAGGGCGTTCGATCCGGCGTTTGTGCCCACCGGGGTCGTCGCGTTCGACGTCGCCTGCAGTTGCTGCAGTAGCTGCAACGACGTTGGGGCCAGAGAGTGCGTGTCGCTCTGCAAAGCCCCCAACGGGCAATTAATCTTCCGTTTCTCGGCCCATAACTCGAACGCTCGAGATCGATCACCGAAACTACACGTCTAACGCGCTTGAATTAATGGCCCGAGCTTTCCATGTACGTGGGTCATTATGAAGGTTCGAAATTTCGAAATTTTACCCGGAAGGGTTGAAATTTCGAACGCCCGATGTTTCGAATGGCAATGCTTAGAACGGACGAAATTCAGAACACTTTTCAGTACAGTTTTTCATTTGACCATCTTGTGGACAATCGCAATGTACATCAACAAAATTTGTGGGGTCAGAGTCGTTCAAGGTCATTGCATTTCTATGTAAAAATCTCAAATGATCGATAGCTCATGATGATTAATTAAAGAAGAATTTATAAATTTTCAAATGAGGAAAATAAAATTCGGTTTGTCATTGAATTTTCCAATTTTCATCGATTCCAGCAGTTTTTGAAGGGAACCCGACGTGAATATGACATGTATTGTGTGAAATTTTCTCAGCTTTCTGAAAAAAACATTGAAAAAAAATTCAGACATACGCAATGCCTTGAAAAATAGCTTCTTATGATTAAAGCTTGATTTCAAGAGCTTTTAGTTGGTCCAAACTGAAAATTCATATTTTTTTCAGAAAGTTGAGATAATTTCACACAGAAATGCACTCTAAGTGTGATTTTTATTTTTCGATTAAATACTCAGAAATTAAATTGAAAAAAAAAAGAAAAACGAAAATGTCACGAAATGCCTATAATTACTGCAGCCAAAATAATGAAGGAAAAAATCTGGAAATAATCAGGTACATACGGGTTATCAAGTGCTACATCCTAAAAAAAAATGGCAAAGATTCTGAGGGGGGGTCATCCAAACCGATACCTACATTTGGTATAATGGTCCATATATATAGATCGACCGTTCGAAACATTGGCGAGTCGAAACATTTATTTTCGAATCGTTGAGATTTCGATATATCGACCAGTCAGACATTTGATCGTTCGAAATTTTCCAATTCTGTTACATGACCAGTCGAAATGAAAAAAAATTCGGAGATTCGATTTTTCGATAAATTAAAATTCGAATGAGAAAAAAATTCGAACTTATGAGCTTTCGAAACATTGAAAATTCGAAAATTCGACACCCACCCTTCTGAACATTGCTCATTCTGATATTTTCGAGCTGCTTCCCACCCCTTTTGGCCATTCGATACTCGGCCGAGTGCTCGCACGGGAAAACACGAGTGCCCGATTTTCAAAGTAAATACATTAGCGTTCACAGCTTTTCGTGACACACGTATAGGTATCGGTTTGTTATACAGGGTGTCCCAATAACTATTAGGACCTCGATATCTTCGAAACTACTAGATTCACCGAACTTTTCGCTGAATCAAAATTGCACAGCACGAAGAGGGCCATCCAATGATACCAAAGTGCCTCCTCCAACCCCCACCCCCGGCCCAGGGGGTGGGGAAACTTTAAAATCTTAAATGGGAACCCCCATTTTTTATTGCACATTCGGATTCCTCATAAAAAAATACGTAACTTTTATTTCAACATTTTTTTTTCGATTCGTGATAGATGGCGCTGTAATCGCAAAAAAACATCCCCGAAAGTACAGAAAGGCGATAATACTTACAGTTTCGGTGGTAAATCAAATTACCACGTTCATAGTAGGTGTTCGAAATGACGATCATTAGTATCAATGCAACATTGAATTATTTTTTCGTTTGATTGACCTGCAGGTTTTACAGCGTCGGAACTTATTGATGCACAGGCTATGATTATTCTTTGTTGCATATCTTCACGTGTAGTTGGTACTTTCTTGTAAACGTTATCTTTCAATGTTCCCCATGGAAAGACGTTAAGTCTGGGAAACGAGCTCGCCACGATATTGGACCACCGCGTCCAATCCAACGATTTCGAAATTTTATTTCCAGTTGCCATTCAAATTTCCATTGATAAAAAAAGGACCAGTAACCTTCGCGATTACAGCGCCATCTATCACGAATCGAAAAAAAATGTTTGAATAAAAGTTACGTATTTTTTTATGGGAAATCCGAATCTGCAATAAAAAATGGGGGTTCCCATTGAAGATTTCAAAGTTGCCCCACCCCCTGGGCTGGGGGTGGGGGTGGGAGTAGGCACTTTGGTATCATTGGATGGCCCTCTTCGTGCTGTGCAATTTTGATTCAGCAAATAGTTCTGTGAAGCTAGTAGTTTCGAAGATATCTGAGGTCCTAATAGTTATTGGGACACCCTATATAGGTTTGGGGTTTGTTATATATATATCCCGATCGTTGCGATGAGGTTACACAGCACAGCCTAGCCTTGTTCCGCGCCATATTGTGGTACACCGACCGCCTGTACTTCCGTTTACAGTGTACACGATGTACGCACGCATGTATTTTTATATATATATATATATATATATATATATATAGCAATGAACGCACTATATTTAAACCCCTTAGCGAGAAAACGATGCGGCTAGTCATGCATGGGCATTGTCGGTATCCACGCGTTATATCTATATATATATCTATATATATATATATATGTATATATAATGCGTACGGGAGTGCGCACGCGTGAGTTTTGCAAACTCATCGATGTATGTTATACGAGCATTTTACTCACGGTCGTTAGGTAATGCGGCGTCATGTTAACTCCGGCAATGTTCCACAGGTTCGCTTGTATCTGCTGCATTCTCTTTTGGTCCTTCTCCTTCTGCGTGTCCGCGAATTTCACCACCAGAGGCGACGAACATCCCTGCAAATGTCGAAAGTCATGAACATCGATGCTCCGATTTGTACCCCCGATCGATATATTTATATACAATTTTTTTTCGGCTTCCATTTCACCCCAAAAACATGCCTGATTTTTTTTTCAGAATTTTCGGATCACCTACAACCCTTGGAGAAATTCAAAACTACCCCCAAATGAAGAAACTCCAATTCCGACATGATTAAAATCGCTGATTTTTTTTTTTGTGCTTTCGGGAGGTCAAAGTATGAAGTTGGAAAAAATTTCAGAGTGGGATCTGTATTGTAACTTTTTTTTTTTTTTTTCTAATCGGACGATCGAAATCTTATCTCCGCCGATTGAGATCGTGATTTTTTTTTCCGGCTTCCATTTCACCCCTGAAACACTCCTGATTTTTTCAGAATTTTCGGATCCTCTACAACATTTACAAAAATTAAAAACTTTTCTTTAGAGCCCTTGGAGAATCTTAGAAGTCTGAATTTCTCAAAGGGTGGTCCTTATTTGGGGTTAAACAAATTTTTGGCCCTCCCATGGGCTTAAATGTCTTGAAAAAAATAAATTTTAACGTAGCCGAAGGCCCAGCCTCCTAAACCAATTTTAAGTCGAATTTCGCCATTTGATTAACATAGAATTTTTGGCACCTGATGGTTTATATTTTTTTCCTCCCGCAGTATTGCACCGAAAAATTCGGAACTACGCATATTTTTCACTTAGGGTAGTAGGTCTTCGATGCCCATTTTAAACATTTTCCAGTGATTTAATTCGGCGGGGACTCGTCAAGTTAAGATAGCTTGTTTCTTGAAAGCTTCGATGAATTTCATAATAACTCGAAAACTATGTGAGATACGACGATAATGCAAATAACCTTTTTTGTAGAAAATTGAATTCTCCACAAAAAAGATTCAATAAGTTTTTTTCCTTATCTCCAAAGTTTTTGAAATATCCGAAAAAATGAAACGGGCAATTTCACTTTTTTCATGAAATATCGATATATCATTCGTTCGTTCCATTCAAAAGACTGAAAAAAATATTTCCGATTTTTTTCTGTATGAAAATTTTTCCCTGGCATGAAAAATTCATTAAAAATAATTGACATTCAATCATCCCAATTTTTTTTACTCCGTGAATGATCAAACGAAGAATTAACTCTCATGTACCAAAAATCGCATACGATTCAAATACAAAAAATTCGAGAATTGGTGGAAAGTGTCGGCCAAGCTTCCTCAACAAACTTCCCATCAAAAGAGAAGAAAATATCCTTGCCCGTTTTATTTTTTCGAATATTTGAAAAAATTTGTAAAAAAAAAAGAAAAAATCCTACCACCTCAATTTCAATCGCCTAAATCAAGTGCTTCTCGGCATGTCAATGACTGAAATTTGTTTCAATCACCCTCTATATCCTAGTCATACATTTTTCCAAGAGGTCTTTTGTGTTCGATCAATCGACAAACGATATATCACTGAAATTCGTAATAAAATCACATCGTTCCTTATTTCACGAAACCTTGGTCCGTGTTAGCTGCCGATTTTGCAGAACTCAAGACGTGCTAGACGTGCTGGGAAAAAAAGGTTTCCGAAGATCTTGGTCGGGAAGGCTTGGTACTCGTGCTTTCGATGCATGCCTGGCCGAAGGAAGACGGTTCGAGGGTTAGAGAGGGAAGGGACAGACGCCCGCCATCGTCGCCGCCGGAATGTGCAATCGAAAACGAAATGGGCCGGGGCGTTATATCGCCGGGGACGATCGGGTTCGTGGTACTTGAAGCCGGAAATATTCATGACATTAAAATGAAATTGCCGGGACGGGGAGAGGAGGGGGGGGGGGGCGTCCGAGGGACTATGCCGAGCGCGAAAACGACACCTTCGAAGACGACGCCTCGTGCCTTGGCAACGACCAGCCGTTTCTCTCTCTCTCTCTCTCTCTCTCTCTCTCTCTCACACACACAGAGTTACACTCTCTCCTTTTTCTTCTTTGTCTCTCTCTACTCTCATCGTCGTTATATCCTGGGGTTGCCGCATCGCCCACTCCCGAATGGCACTTCAACCGTGAACTTGCCGACATTCGGGGCGAATTATTTCGCACACCTTGTGTGTGTGAGAAAAATAATAAATGAAACTGCAATTCAATTTATAACACGTAATGATCACACTAGGATCACCGGACCCGAGGCAATTTTTCGAATCGATGTAACTCCCGAAATATAGTTCTAGATGGAATGTGTCCATTGGTTTTCGAAAAAAGTTGCGGAGGGAGTGCGTCGGTTCGCGTTGATTTTTGTGGACGTGTTTTTCGCTGGGGTCCGCTGGACCCAGTGCGAGATATTATCATATTTTTTACTTAATAGTACACTATTTCGAGAGTACAATCCAACGAGATTTTTGGATTTATCAAAAAAATTAGAAAATTTGGCGAATTTTTTTTAGTAAAAAAGAGTTATTTTTGGGAAAAAAATTATTCTCGCGTTTGTTTGTAAAAAACAAATTGTTTAAAAATAAAGAAAGAATTGGATTATAAAGAGGAAGTCTTAAACTTCATTCTCGGACGAGATTTGAGTCAATGCATGAATAAGAACGCAAATGGCAACTGTTTTTCTGCGTAGGGTCCGCTGGACCCGGTGTGACCGTTACGTAATTTTTTGGAGGTGTGACCATTACGGGTTAAGGTATTACTGAATGGATACCGAAAAATGTCATGACAGTGGATTCGTAAATGAAAAAAAAAAAACAGGATCAGATAAAGAAAAAGGAAGAAGAAAGAGAAGAGCAGAAATTCGAAAGAAGAACTGAAAACTGATTCTTTTGGGCCCTTTGTCACAAGTCTTTAGTCTCTCAGAGATCTTTGAACAGTACAGACGGTTCTTCCTTATGCATCAAATCAAAGTTCAAAATCAAAGTTAATTAATTGCCATTTCCATTATTCATAATCTTATTTTCAATAGTGACGGTGAATTTTTATTTCGAACAGCCGGAAAGTCGAAAGTCTGGCGAATCGGATACACTGCGTTGTACAAGACACGAAGATAGTGGGTTTTAATAAAGTTTCGATGGGGACGTGAGCGGAAGCTCTGGGAGCTGGTTATTCCATTACTAGGCGTGCAATAGTGATGCGATGCCGTCGTCGGGATAGCGAAAACCAGCGAATGGAAATCTCTCGATATAGCTAAGGGGAACTCCATCTGAACCTCGACTTTTTATCTATGGCAGATAAGGCTGTGCGCCACTGGAAGCAGTTCTACGTGGCCAAATGGATTTTTACCTTTGCATATTGAGAGGACAATGCATTATACGAGCTTATAGTCGTGAGATGGGTAATCGCACTCTTCCACGTACTGTGACGATATACGTCGATGCAGTTATCCCGTATTATCATGTTATATGCCTTTTATCGAACTATTCGACTATTCGAAATCACACTCGACTATTTTTATACTATTCGACTATTTTCGAAATTTTCCACACTACTTTTTCACATAATTCACCGGGTATTGTCGAGAGCTTTTTTTGAAAATAATTATTCATTTTACAGCAAGAAATTAGCTGATTTTTATAGCGAAAATCGTTTTTTTTTGCTTCCAAGCGCTACGAAAAAATAAAAAATCGAAAGAAAAAAAATCCCCTGGTGATTACCTCGAGAATCATCAACTTCAACGAATGCATTTTGATTTTTTCGTTTCGGATGATTCTTTCGCGAGTTATGATGAACGCACCGCAAAGCAACTTTTTTTCCGAGGCGACTCCGGAGATTCACTGTCACCCGCTCAAATTTCAATATTTTACAATCCCAATTTCGAAAAATATTTTTCAAATGTCGTATTATCATATAAAAATTGTTCGAACAAATTTACACTATTTGTATCGCCAGAAAAAAAAATCTCAACACGCTTCTTTTTCATCGAAATTAACCCTCAGTCCGTAAACCAGGGTCGTTTTCGTCCTGTCGATAATCAAATGTCCTAGGTTCCCTCATCTTTTGTATAAAAAATATATTGAAAAGAATTAATTTTTCATAATTTTACGATTGGGACATTCAATTGGAGTCTTGAAGAACCTTCGTGAATTTTTTCAGATTTTTTGCAGCCGTTTAAATGTTTGAAAAAATAGGCAACGACGAAAACGACCCTGGTTCACGGATTGAAGGTGCCGAAAAAACGTTTACGGACTAAGGGTTAACCTTACCGCGCCCTCAAGGTAATTCAAATTTCGAAAACAATCGGACACAGGAAGCGAATCCCAAGATGGGTCATTGATTCGCATTGAAAGTTCAATCGCCTTTATCGTTTCAAAGACACCACGTTCTTCGGATCGTCGGAAAAAAATAAAAAGAAAAAAAGGAAACGAGCGATTCGAACAGCGTCACGCGGGAATGAAGGGTTCCCCCCCCCCTCCCTCCCCCGACCCGTCCCAGACGATTCGCATAGTCGCAGAGTCACTCTCGCTCGCGCGCTTCTTCATTCGGTGATCCGTCGCTCGATTCTCACCCCGTGAGTTAAATCGGTATATCGACTGGCGGATGAAGTTACCAAGCCCCCGGGGTTCATCCCGACTATACTGCTAAATCTCTCCATTCGATGTCGGACGAAACGTGGCAACGAGCCAACGACAATTCTTACACCTCAAAGATTGTAGGTTACTCGGCAAAACAACTCGGCAAAAGAAAAAAAAAAAGAAGTTTCAACAACTGCGGATAGATCGTCGGATTGTGCTGCGCGTGCGCAGCTCTGTATCGCTTGGTACTTTTACATATGAGGCGATCCACATGTCACTTCGGGGGGTCGATTATGATTTGAAAGTCAACCGGTCGACTCAAAAATCGACCGGTCGACTCGACTGGACGAAAACGTCATTTTTTTTACTATCTCACACGATATTCTTTGCAATTTATTCTTATTTACCAACGATTTTTTTTACAATTATTTCCGTCTGGGGCTGCTTTTGTGTCAAAAGTGATATTTCACGATATTTCGTGTGAAAATCGACCGGTCGACTCGAAAATCGACCGGTCGACTCAACTGGTCGGAAACCTCCTTTTTTTTACTATCTCACACGATATTCTTCCCAATTTCTTTTAATTTACCAACGATTTTTTTTACAATTATTCCTTTTGGGGCTGCTTTTGTGTCAAAAGTGACATATCGCAACATTTTGTGTAAAAGTCGACCAGTCGAGTCGACCGGTCGACTTTCAAATCATAGGCCCTCAGCCAGTGAAAAAAAAAAACAAAATAATTCCACGAATCATTTTGAAAAATCGAGTTATTTCATTGAAAAATATTCACCGAGTGTCGACATTTTTTTTTTAATGTTCTGACGTTTTTTCTTGTCGATAACCATTTTTTAAAATTTTTTTATTCAAATGCGGATGTATCTTTGGTAGGATTTGATGTATTTACATTTGTGAAAAATGAAAATTTGCGTCTTTTTATGGTCTTGCAGAAAAAAATTAATTTATTTTTTATTAAGCAAGTCGAACGTCCATTTCAGGGCAAAATATGCAAACAAATTTTTTTTCTTAATGCAAGACGATCGTTATTTTATTTTTCAAAATTTCCCTAAATTGTCAATACGAAAAACGAATTTTTCGTATTTTTTATATTATCGGATTATTAAACCAAAATATAAAAAATACGAAAAATATGTTTTTCGTTATTTGAACTTAAAATACGTTTTTAAGTTCAAAGTTATTTGTGGGGATTATTATTTTTTTTTTTTTTTTACTGGCTGAAGGGACATGTGAATCGCCTCGTGTATAAATTACGATAATTCAGATTTAACAGCAGTTTTATTATATAGAAATTTTGTCGTCTCACCTCCATTGTTTGCGAGTGGTGAAGGGTTTTGATGGCCGTGATCGCGTACTGTTTGCTCGCGAATGTCACAAAGGCGCAGCCTTTGCTCTGTCCGGCGTTGTCCCGCAGCACCGTGCAATCCTCGATTGCTCCGTAAATCTCGAACATGTCCCTCACGTCGTTCTCGCTAAACTTCTTCGACAGCATGCCCACGAACAGCTTGCGATCTGCAACATTGAAAAACCCAACGACGATACATTAAAAAATGAATACTGAATACAAAATAAATACAAAAAAATATCCAACGTTCGAAGTTCGTATAATACATATTTGATAAACATAACATTTAACTCGCAATGATCCCACCTTCGTTACGAAGGTATATCAATATTACGTAATAGTCACACTGGGTCCAGCGGACCCTACGCAGAAAAACAGTTGCCATTTGCGTTCTTTTTCATATATCGATTCAAATCTTGTACGATAATCAAGTTCAAGACTTCCTCTCTAAAATCCAATTGTTATTTCGTTTCAAATAATTTGTTTTTTTACAAACAAACGTGAGAATAAATTGTTTTTGCAAGACGACCCTTTTTTACTGAAAAAAAAAAAAATCCCCAAATTTTCAATTTTTTTGACAAATCCAAAAAATCTTGTTGGGTACTCTCGAAACAGTGTACTAAAGTCAATGTATATCATCAGCCATCACTGAATCCATGCTATTTATTTTCCGTTGGTCCAAGAAATAAAATAAATGTTCATAATTTTTCTTAATTTTAGTATTCGTTCGATCGAAATAAAATAGTCGCTACGTAGGCCAGAAAATCAAGTTAAGTTATGCGATATTGAAATTTTCTGAATTCCATGAAAAAAAAAAAAATTCTTGGAAGACGTTTCGGAATAATTTTTTTATTTTTTTTTATTTTTTCGTTCCTTTCTTACGAAATTCGAGATTAACTTAATGGTATCAACGAAGGTCACACAGTCGTCGAAAAAGCCTCCGCGTACATCATAAATGCACATAGCGTTGGATATATATACATATATATATATATACATGTACAAAAGGTTCTCCGAGGGTTCATTAATATTTCCGTCACAGAATCCACCGGAAGTGAGGACCAGTCTAGCAAAGAGGCGGGCCAGCGAAGGCGTCGGAGGACGACGCGCCCGACATACCGATTAGCTTTACGTACAAAACTTTCTTCGCGCGGGGTCACTCGACTGAAACTCTCCCCCAACTCGACGGAATATTTCATACGGCTCGCGTGATGCTGCAGCCCAGCGCCCTCGTGCCCATTTTTTTTTTTTTATAATTTTTTTTTTATTTCTTCATCCATGACGAATATACGTTGGAGATATGGTTACACGGAGTTTCAACGGTTTTTCGTTGGTAACAAAAGAAAAAAAAAACGAAATTGTCCCTCCACCCCGGGTCTTCGTCATAAGTTGTAGCGACGTTCGGTATTATTCATCGTGTCTCTCGGGTATTTGCCGACAATCTCATTCCGGGTTCGGTCGAGAACAGAACGTTAAAAGTTACGGAGACAAATGTGCTTGAAGAAGGGGTATAAGGTATTAACATTTTTTTTTGCATTTTTTTAACCGAATGCATTATATCTTGAGAGTATTGTGTCGAAATTTCAAGTCGATTGAAGCAGAATTGACGACGTTATGAGTATTCGAGTATTAAAGCGTTTTCCTGAAACTTGACATTTTTTGAGTCCGTGTTCGCGATAACGCTGAATCTACTGGAACCAATCGTTTTCGAAATTTTGCACACTACTTTTTCACATAATTCACCGGGTATTGTCGAGATCTTTTTTTAAAAAAATAATTATTAATTCTACAGCAAGAAATTTGCTGATTTTTATAACGAAAATCGGTTTTTTTTGCTTCCAAGTGCTACGAAAAAATAAAAAATCAGAGAAAAAAATCTCCTTGTGATTACCTCGAGAAACATCTCCTTCAACGAATGCATTTTCATTTTTTCGTTTCGGATGATTCTTTCGCGAGTTATGATGAACACCGCAAAGCAACTTTTTTTCCGAGGCGACTCCGGAGATTCACTGTCACTCGCTCAAATTTCAATATTTTACAATCCGAATTTCGAAAAATATCGTTCAAATATTCTATCATTATATAAAAATTGATCGAATAAATTTACACTATTTGTATCGCCAAAAAAAAATCTAAAAAAACGCTTCTTTTTCACCTCATTAACCTCACCGCGCCCTTAACCCCCACAGCCTCGTTTAAATAAGCTTGAGCCTGTGGAGGATCTACATCAGGTTAGGAAAGGTTACGAAAATTCTGGATAGAGTTTACATCAGGGTCTCCATCGACCTACACGATATTCACTACAATCTGATTGTTCACTCCCAAGTGGAAAAAAAAGTATATAAACAATTGATAGATTATATTCAGAACTGGGCATATATTTTTTATATGAAAACTATACATAATCCGCATCTATGGTATATTATAATTAGCATAGATACCATAAGTATCTATGGTATCTATGGAGATTATGTATAGTTTTCATATAAAAGAATGTATGCCCACTTCTATAAATAATCTGGCAATTGTTTACATTTTTTTTCCACATTGGCTCTCTGTTATTTTGAGATTGACGGTGGAGGACACTAATTCTTATATAATTTCGATGCATGATAGCCCATCAAGTAAAACAGTTATATATATAATCCTATATATAGATTATACATAATTTTTTTACTTGAGAGTCTCTAACACTCCTCCGTTACTCTGCAAAAACGATACAGACCCGTTTGGGAGTAACCAGGGTGAAAGGAGGTTCCAAAACGTCGTCTTGGGAGACCACCAACCCATTTCGAAAGTACTCGGCTGTTTCGGTAAGCGCGAACGCGTCCGCGTTATTCGTTAATCGAACATTTGTATGAGATCCGATGGCCTCTTGTTCCTTCCGGTTGTCCATTATATAGCCGTGGCAATACGGCTATCGTCGTTTCTCATTCTCTCCCATTCGCCTCAGCAGCGTCCATCTTTTTTATTTACACCTTCCGACGGTCCCAATGAAGATAGTCATCGCCACGACGTCCAACCATTTCCTTTCCTTTCCTCGGGACAAAGCGTCGAGCCGCTTCTCGCATACCGAATTGTTCCTCTTCTGGGCTCGAGCCTTGTTCCCCAAGGCCTCCATGTAACCGTCCATTGGCTCTCCAATCGCTCCACCCGTTAGACGAACCTCCTCTGCCAGGGCTTCCGTCGAAATGTTAGTAAAAAGTTGCAAGTTGAAACTTGCAAATCGCTTCCTCATAATTGAAGGCAAGCTGCAAGTTGAATCTTGCAATTTGCTTCCTCTGAATTGTAAGTAGTGAACGAAGATTCCTTCATGAGGAAGCAAGAATGAGGGAGCTATGACGGAGCACTTATCTTTTGGCTTCCTCATAAAAGAATCTTCGTTCACTACTTACAATTCAGAGGAAGCAAATTGCAAGATTCAACTTGCAGCTTGCCTTAAATTATGAGGAAGCGATTTGCAAATTTCAACTTGCAGCTTTTTCGTTTCAAATCGATCATAGTATTCGATACAGGGATGGGCATTCATTCAATGGAAATGTATTTCAAATACTTTTCGAACCAAATAATAATCAATTTTACCGAATTTATTAAATATTCTAATCGATTGTAAAATAATAATTTACGTGAATCGGTGATAATTATTACAAAAATGTGAAAATATTGATTCTTGCTTGATAATTAATCATAGTTATTTCTTTAAAGAAGTATTTAAAATACATTTTCATTGAATGGATGCCCATTCCTGATTCGATATTCGAATATTATTCAAACTGAAAAACTACTTAGGAACTAAGAAGGTGTTCAGATTTGTAAATATTGCGCCGACGTCGCGAATTCCGGTTCAATTGGAGCAGCTCCTTCATTCTACGGTTTATTGACACTAGACCGTATATAAAGAATTAAAGTTTTCTAAAATTTGAACGCGTCGTTCAATATCTACCAAATTTGGTCACGAATAGAGGTAAACGTTAGCTTATGCACGTCTATGAATTTCAGCACGGTCCGTGAATTATTTTTGAATTTGCAAAGGTTGGAACTTCAATATTTCGAATTGCTCTAAAATGCGATCCGATTGGCTGATCGTCGCCAAATTTAATATGCATCACAGCCTAATGATATTCCATAGTTGTAGAGAATTTGGATCCGATTGATGGAACTTAACGACAAACAAAGCGACGAAGGTCATTTTTTGAAAAATTCAAAATATCATAAAATCCGAACTTCTCGACGGATTCGGCTCAAATGCGATACCATACATCCATGGGTATAACTCTATGTTTGAAGAACTATTTGGATCAATATCTCGAAATTTGCAGACGCTATAGTGGTAACAAACATTTTTTGAAAATTTCCAAAACGCTGTAAAATTCGAACGGACGCGTCGATTGATGCAAAATGTTATACATGATACAGAGATTGTATGGCACCACATGCGTGCAAAATCTGAGCGCTGTAGCTTGAGCCGTTATCGATTTATAGACGTTTGAATTTTGGAGGGTCGATCCACACACACACACATACATCCAAACATTTTCTAGAAATGTCATTTCTGGATGCTTTAGGACATTTTGAACCTATTGACATTAAGATCTAGAAAAAAAAAATTATGAGGAAGCAAAAAGGGTGCAAGTTAGAACCTAGCCCATGGCTACCTCATCATTTTACACATTTGCCAAAGATTCCTCTACGAGGAACTGTGTGTCGATCAATTTTGGTTTCCTCACAGAGAAAGCTCTGGCAAATGTGTAAAATTATGAGGAATCCATGTGCAAGGTTCTAATTTGCACCCTTTTTCTTTTACATTTGTGACGTTAATAGCATTGTGCGAGTGTCATGTAAGTCGATATCAACATACATGGGGCAGTTCGTGTCAAATACGAAAAATTATAATTCTCATAAAATTTGAACGTCTCGAGGGATTTTGCTCAAATTCAATAAGAAACCTCTTTCGATGATGGTTGCTGCAGAGATTATTCGTGTGCAAGGAAATTTTATAGTTTTTCACTCTCGTGAATACAGTTGCCATTTTCACTCTCTATCTATTGTCGTTTCAGAGATACAGTACCCAAGTGAAAAAATTATATATAATCTATACATAGACTATATATAGTCTATATATAAACTATATATGCCCATAGGGCATATATAGATTATATATAATTTTTTAACTTGGGTAACAATGGTTAAAAACGTCCTCACGCAACTCCAACCTCTTGGGGGTTGATTTTTTGAAACATTCTTTCTTAGTCAGCAGTGAGCGCTTCGTGATCCGAACCTCCATGAAAAATTTTCAACTCTCCAATAAATTTTTCAGAGATACAGTAACAATAATTACAAACGTCCACAACCCACTCCACCTCCTTAGGGGTTAATTTTCGGCGTATCCTTCGTTAGTGAGGCACCTATACTGAATTACTCAAACCTCCATGCAAAATTTTCAACTCTCTACCCATGGCCGTTCCAGAGATTTTTGCAAAAAATTTCAAAAAAAAAAAAAACAAAAAAAATTTCAAAAAAAAATTCAAAAAAAAAAATTCTTTTAATCCGAAGAAAAAAACTAGTCGAACAAATTGAATATACACAGAACATCTTGTGTGTTACATCGATAGCTACACGAACATTCAAAGAGCGTAAGTGATCAGTATTTCTAGACCGTAGTTATCAGGCAGCAAAGCAGGACGTGTGTTTTCAAGGGGCGAGCGCCAAAGCGGCGAGTCTCGTCAAAGTCACGTGCCAAGATTTATTTCGGCCTCAAAGGATTTAACTCGGTGGCGTAGTTTCGGGGATCGAGGAGAGGCAGGCGATGACTGCTGTGTTTGCTGCACACACGCGGGATTGTTGTGTATATGCGTCGGTGGTGGGCGAGAGTATATCGCGAGTTCGTGTTATTGCAATAACAAACGTCGACGGGAATGAGACTTGCTAAGCTTATTCTTGTCATGAGACAATGAACCGGCCGTGGCCGAACTGCTGCTGCTGCTGCTGCTGCTGCTGATGTTATGCACCTTAACTGCAACGAGCAACGATGGCAAAAGCACGTCCCACGACCGCGGTGCTGGGTGGCAAAGGACTCTAAGTAGGTTGCGACAAGTAGGCAGGTAGCTCTAACGTTGGTGACTCGTCGTTGTGCAAAACGTACGAGTTTTTACGACAATTATTACCAGACTTATCGTTGTGTGCGCGTTTGTGTCACGTTTTTGGGAATTGTTTTGGATATCGAACATTGTGTGAAAGATTAGCTGCTTGGGCTGATCATATGAGCCTTTGGATTTAATTTATCCATCTGTAAAAAAACGTATTCCTTTTGGAAAAAATTCGAGAAAATTGAAAAAAAAAAATATTTCAAATTTTTTAATTTTTCATCTGTAAATATTTTTCGAAAATCTATTTTGAAGACGTTCGAGAAAATCCAAAAAATGTATTTTAAATTTTCAAAATTTTTAAAATTTTCATCTGTAAAGATTTTCCAAAAATTTCTTTTGGAAAAAGTTCGAGAAAATCCAAAAAATATATTTCAAATTTTCAAAATTTTCAAAATTTTCATCTGTAAAGAAACGTTTTCCTTTTGGAAAAAGTTCGAGGAAATCCGAAAAAATGTTTCGAATTTTCAAAATTTTCAAAATTTTCATGTGTAAAGAAACGTATTTCTTTTCGAAAAGTTCGAGGTTATCCGAAAAGAAAAAAATTTCGAATTTTCAAAAAAGTGTCATAATCGTCCAAAAACCGATTTATTATCTTCGAAATACGATTTTTTTTCCATAAATAATGAAAAATTTTGACTTCTAAAAATTTCTTTCCGTCGTTATCCTTGCAACAAACACAACAAAATTGATTCTTAGCAAATTTTCGATCCTACACACTATTTCCATGTAATAAAATCAGCGAGAAGAAATAAGCAAGAATGACATTTTCCTGTAACTTCACCTCCACAATACCTCCAACAATGCCACCATAAATTTGATACATATCAATATTTTTGTTTCAAAGAGTATTACAGCATACGTCTCCAGGTTAAAAAATTATATATAAACTATATTTGGGATTGGGCATATATATTTTATATATAAATTATATATAGACTACATAAACTATATATAGTCTATGTATGAGCTATATAGATCAAATCTCATATATAGATTATATATAATTTTTTTTTACTTGGGTCGATTGCAGAAAAAATTCAAGATATTAAGGTTTTAATGTAGTCGGGTTCGCATGGAATGCCTCATATATACTTTAATACAAGTATAGATGTTACTGTAATCCAGGCGGCGTTCTTGCACAACTGTACGCGAACGACTGGAATTCACCGACGGAGTGTTCATATTTTCGAAAGAACGAAGCATATCTATCCTCTTGTATACACATATATGTATATATAAATATATACGAGCGGAGTTCCTCGTCGTAGTTGTTGCGAGAGAACAGCTACAGAGTTATTCTTCTCTGGCAACAAAGTGCGTTCCACGCCATCTTGCTTCGTGTACAGCAGCAGTACCCACTTGCATTTCTTCGCCAGGAATGTCAGCACATCTCTCTCTCTCTCTCTCACTCTCTCTCTCTGTCTCACTCTGAAAAGTCTCGAGCTCTCGAAAAAACGCGAAGAGCAAAGTTCATTATTTTGTAGTCTATTTTCGAGATCGTGTGTGCTAAAATCTTCCTCCAAGAAAATATATAGCTTTTGTTATAACTCATGTTTTCATAAATAATTTCCCGAAAATCACCCAAATTTTCAGCGTTCACTCTCCTATAACCCCTTAAATGCAATTTAAACGATTGTTTACAATCTCGTATCGTCGTTTTTCGATTCCCAAGGACGCAGAAATTTAAAACAAAGTTCCAACCGTGTATATAATGATAATTTTTCTTTCGACCGAATCGAAAGGGAAAATAACATGGGCGCATTGAGGTCGTCAGGAAAATGAAGGCCTTTATATACGCGAAAAATTGCAAAATTTTTCATTTTTTCAATTATTGTTGATTTAATTAGCCTGAATGGTGAGGAATATTTTGATCTTTACAGAATCGAGAAATTTCAAAAATTGTTAAAGTTACAGCATTTGGAGCCTAACAAAGATACCGCGCGCATGCGCCGGACCGCCAACTTCAAATCCGTATTTCCACGATTCGCTTTTTTGAACCTTGTGAAAGTTCTAACTTCCGAACGAAGGTTCAGATCGCTTTGAAATTTCTACAACATATTCTTATTATCATTACCTATCGTGTGAACCACAGAAACAAAATCGAAACGATTTTTCATGAAAAAAATCGATCGAATCGAATCGTAAAATTCGGAGTGCCTCACTGCGTGAAACACCTAAATCGCGTCTGATATCACGTGAACTGATATTATGATTATTATTATTAGCTCGTATTGGTTTACGTGATGTTGGACGCGATTTCGGTGTTCCACGCAGTGAAGCACACCGAATTTTACGATTCGATACGATCGATTTTTTCATGAAAAATCGATGAGAAATCCTTAACACAGGGTATCCTCGAATTCGTCTCGAAAAAAGGAACAACTTCAGGTGGTTCAAAAGTATTGTTACCATTTAAAAAAAATGTCATTATGCTCGTAGCATAAAAACATAAGCTGTGAGAGCATAGATTTCATCAGAACTATGTTTACCCCTTCGATTCCTACAACTTTTATCCGACCCATTTCGTTGTCACTCCTTTTCCCGACGTGTTATTCGACCGTACTGTTTCAAATGGGACACCCTGTATACACCCAACACGGATCCCAGAGAGTCCGGTCGTGTGCGAGCTGTTTATACCGGTTCTTCACGATATTTATTCACCATTCACAATCGAGAAGCTTCCGACGTGTGGCACAAGCGCGAAACCCGCCACAAAACTCATAACGCCGTTCGCTCCGTGGGCTCCGAGATATCGAGAAACATGTGCATGTTTACGTTTAGATGGCGCGCGAGTTACGTAACGCACTGCAGTTCCACGCGTTTAATGGTATTCTCCGGACTCGAGGTCCACAGTCTCGTGGCTAACACAAAGTCGATATTCTGGGACGCTTCGTGGTACGGACGAGAATAATATTGATGAACGAATAACGATTATCTCACCCAACGTCAGGTTTGTTCGTTTGAATCGCACGAGAATCGTGTCTGGCTGTGAATCGAGACAGACTGACGGATTTTACATTCAGTCAGTCCGTCTTCCGTTTCTGACGAGAAATTCCAAGTGAAAAAAAAAATATTTTTTGATAATTAACCTGTAATGGTCACACTGGGTCCAACGGACCCGAGGCAATTTTTCAATCGATGTAACTCCCGAAATATAGTTCCAAATGGAATGTGCGGCGCCATTTGTTGGTGTTTGAAGGTTCCAGAACGGTATCCATTGGTTTTCGAAAACCGTTGCGGAGGGAGTGCGTCGGTTGGCGTTGATTTTTGTGGACGTGTTTTTCGTTCGGGTCCGCTGGACCCAGTGCGAGATATTATCATATTTTTCACGTAATAGTACACTATTTCGAGAGCACAATCCAACGAGATTTTTGGATTTATCAAAAAAATTAGACAATTTTGCGATTTTTTTTAAGTAAAAAAAGGTTATTTTTCGAAAAAAAATTATTCTCGTGTTTGTTTGTAAAAAACGAATTATTTAAAAAGAAAGAAGCAATTGGATTATAAAGAGGAAGTCTGAAACTTCATTCTCGTACGAGATTTGAGTCATTACATGAAAAAGAACGCAAATGGCAACTGTTTTTCTGCGTAGGGTCCGCTGGACCCAGTGTGACCATTACTTAATTTGTTGGAGGTGTGACCATTACGGGTTGATCATCCGAGGCCCATGGGACGACATGTTCCTTGTTGTTGGAAAGAAGAAAAAAAATCGTTTCCGTCGTGCCCCGAAGAGTTTAAGGGGCTATACCGGTGCGGTACTTTCAAACAACGATTTTTTCTTTTTGGAAGAGGAGGGTCCATTGTATGGTTAAGTGATAGCTGATTAGCAGTTTTTATGATAAATATCATTTTATCTTGCAAAAATCGATAGTTAAATCTTCAAACACGTTTTTCTCAAAATGAGACAATTCAAATTTGCTAATATTATAACTCAAAGAGAAATTATCCGATTTACTTGAAATTCAAACTGAGAAATCTTGAATATATTTTCTCTATAATAATGTAGGATATTTTTGATCACATGAAAATTGACAATTTGGCATTGAAAAAATGGACCATTTTATAGGCAAGATAGACTTTTTTTTATAACTACGCCATTTTGTTAGATTTCGATATTATTCGAAAATCCTACGTCAGTGTACAAAAAAATACTTTCCAGTTTAACGACACTCTTGACTTTTTCGGTTTCCGCTACTCAATCAGCCGTAATCATTTCAGCAGTGCAGGAACTTTTTTTCGTTTTTGGCGTCTCCAAAGACAGCGTAATTAATTAGCTTAGATCTCAATATTCATCTATGAAAAAATAATCTAAAAAAGGTCAAACATAGCCAAATATATTCTCAATTTTTCGAAGCATTCAACTCAGTACTTATCTTCCAAAAAATTCCCTAAAATCACCAAAAATATCAAATGTTCACACTCCTATAACCCCTTAAATAGAATCCGAACCACTGTTTACAATCTCCGTCCATCGTTTTTTCCCATCTCAAGGACGCTGAACTTCGACACAAATTTCCAAGCGTGTAAATTCGTTGTTTCGTTTTCCGTTTCTATATATTACATCACTCCTGCTTCATTCAATGAACGTCGAAGAAAAAAATAAATAAAGATAAAATAAAGTTAAGCATTGAACAAAGCACAAAGAGTTCCATATAGTTCGTATAGTGAGAGCGACAAGTACCTAATTGCTAAAAACTTACGTGAGAAGTCGTGCGTAACGCACGACAAACACGCTTCGACCCTGATCATGAACTATCCGTCAGGGTGCACTGTTGCATGTGCTGCCAGTGGGGAGGGGCTTGGTGGAGTGTCGAGCAAGGCACGTAATAAAATTACTGGGTCAATCATGCGAAAGAAGATTTAGTGACATCACAAGAAAGCTGCTCTCGCTCTTTTTCTCTCTCTCTCTTTCAACGACGAAGGCGTGAAGCGAGTCTCTGTTGAGTCATCGGGTCTATTTCCATGCATTCATCTCCTTCTCTATCTTCCCCCCTCCTCCTCCTCCTCTCAACTCTTCTATTACTCGTTTATATATATGTAGATATATATATATATATATATATATATATATATAGCTATAGCAGAGACACGAAGCTATTACTTCCAACACGAAGGCCCATCCTCTCCGGACGACTCGAGTCTCTTCACGGTGAATTTGCACGTGTTTTCCATTCGCGCCTTCTCTTCTTCAGCAACGTCAAAGAAAAATCTCCGGAAACAATGATGCATCGCCCGAAGAATTCTTTCGGCACCGTTGGTATATCCGTCGATCTGGACTCTCGGTGTTGAAACTTTCGTTGGCGAAGCGAACGAGGAAGTCGATGAGTGAGAAGATAAGTTTTTCTTTCGTCACGGATGGATTTTCTTACAAGTTCACGCTTTTTTCATATCCGCACACCTTTCAGTTGCGAACGCGCGATGATTCGAATGACAATGTTACGAACGGTCGTGGCGCAGAATGACATTGCAGCGAATCGTTGGAATTCAGAATGACATTGTAGTGAACGTGACAATGTTTCGAACGCCCACCAGTCCGGTTTTCAATTTTTCCCGACTTTCGAGCTTTCCCACGCGTGAATTATTGAAGTTAGATAGGTTCCGTCGCTGACTTTTTTGTGGGGAATTCAATTCTCTACAATATTGTTTATGTGAACTTTTGGTCTATATAGCGTTGTTTATCCAGCGTTTGGACGGGAAGGTGAAAATGTATTTTCTTAGTGTTTTTACCTCCGCGTTCAAACGCTGGATAAACAACGGTATATAGACCAAAAGTTCACATAAACATTGTTGTAGACAATTGAATTTCTTATAAAAAAGTCAGATACGGCATATATCTAACTTTGATAATTTACGCGTGGTAAAGCTCGAAAGTCGGGAAATGTTGAAAACCGCGCCGACTGGTAGGCGTTCGGAATATTGTACTTTCGCTACAATGTCATTATGAATTTTGGCGATTCGCTGCAATGTCATTCTACGACACGACCGTTCGTAACATTGTCCCACACACTTCCGACTGACGAGCGAATTATAACCGATGGCTTTCGACGTAAAACTAACAGCGAGCAAAATATGGAAAACAGTATATTTTTATTGCATTAAAAAAATACAATTCACCATAAAATTGAGGCTAGTATCGATCGCAATCTACAAATTATTGCGTGTTGCAAAAATGTTTTGACTCAAAATTGAACCATGCTAGAAAAATTCGAAGTTTGAAACCTTCGGAATTAATCATTTTCTGGATTTACTAATTTTACTAATAGCGTGATTGTTTTACAATTTTCACGAAAAATTAATCCGTTGAAAATTAGTAATAGCATGTGTCTCCGCAACTAGCTTTTCTCTTGCTGAAAGTTATTCAGTTTCTAAAGACTAAAAATTTTTTTTCTAAAATAATCTTGTGACAATATAAATATAAATTTAGAAATAAATCGATAATAATATTGTTAGCATTGATTCATGAAAAAGAACGACATCAATAATCATCACGATGAAAACAGATGTTTAAAGTAAAGGTTGCCAATGGACCGTCATTTGTTCGTACTCTTATATTATAAACGTCAAAGCTCAACCACGAAAAAAATTCAAAACATGAAAATAATTCGTATTTATTATTTTCCGAAAAGCATAAAGATGAGGAAATTGTCGACGCTGCACATAAATATTTCTCGTCACATAAAACCTGATATAAATTAATAAGAACTTGAAAATTCTAAGTTCAACCAGTTGATCTGTTAAATTCAATTATATTAGCTTCAATGAACGGCTAAACCTACGCTCCTGATAGTTGATGCGATCTTCTTTCGTCGTCGGTTGTTGGCCAAACGAAAGCGAGAGTCAAAAGCGTGTGCATCTATCCGAAAGATCTTCTCTTGGGGGGACGCTGAAGCGTGCGGGGGCGTTCTGTTATTTCCATTGTGTGCCACGTCGGGCCGATGTCTCGAGACTTTCTTGGCTGCACACGCGCCACAAAGTTTGCTACCTATCCGCGTGAATGTCTGTCGATTGCATCGTAGTCTCTGTACTGTATATATGTGGGACGGGACGCCCCCACCCAAGTAAAAAATGCATATATAGTCTATATATAATCTATATACAATCTATATGGAGACTTTATATGCTTAATTCCATATATACTTTGTATATATTTTTTGTTTGTTGGGGAATCACCGGATTGAAACCCTTCTATTATCCGATGTGGGCGATGACGTTTTTACTTATTGTTAGTATCTTTCGGATCCTAAGACATCACTAATTTTTTTTTTTTTTCAGGCTCGCCTTTTCCCCACGCCCTTCTTTTTTTTTTAATACCAGGTAACTGCTAATTACTTTGTTTTTAATTAGATGACATATTTCTCTCAGATACTTCATCAAAATTGAGGAACTTTATGTTTTGCGTATGTTTTTAAATTTTGCAAAAAATTCGAGTTCTTTTTTCAAAATGTCAACATTGGTTTTATTAGCTTCTTATAAAAAAAAATGAAATCCATTTTGCAAAAAATTGATCATTTTTTTTCCCAATAATAATAATCAAAAAATTATAGAAAAAAATCAAATACCGAATCTCCATCGAAAATAATCGAAGGATCGATTTTTCGCGAGACATAATTCATTTTTCTTTTCTTTAGATAGGAAACCATTGTCCTATGTTGACATTTCGGAAAAAGAACTCAATTTTCTTCAAAATTTTGAAAAATAAAAAAAAATATTGGGAACACGATGCTCACTCCAACTTTATAAAAAAAGTTCCTCAATTTTCAAAAAGTATCTGGGAAAAAAATGTCATCCAATTAAAACCGGGAAAATTAGCAGTTGATTGAACCTTTTGATTGAAAAAAAAAGGAAAAGTGGAAGGGGGGGTCTGAAAAATATTTTGAAAATTTAGTGATGTCGTAGGATCCAAAAGATACAACAAAAAAACATGGACCCCATGGGGGGGGGGATAGAAAGGTGTCAATCCGGTGATGTGGGCCGTCCCCCCCCCCTCCTCCCACACACACTCACACATATGTATAGGGTTGAATCCGGCGATACGTCGTAGGCGGGGAATTACGTTTGCGTAAATGCGCGTCGAGCACGAAACGGCGCCGGGTTAGCATGCGCGCGAGCTCGCTGAGGCCAATGACCAGAGACAAGTTCTGCTGCCATGCATATGTGCTTCCACAGTTCAACGTGAGGAACCAGAAGTCTTACACGATTTCTTACGTGTGCGAAAGTCGTGAAAGCAAAAGGAATAAATATTTTCTTCCAAATATTCTTTTGTTCAATGATCAATTGATACAGAAGTTCATTAATGTGCCAGAAACTTTCCAGCGAATTAGTTCGCCAAACCATCTTATAAGCTACGAAGCCGAAATCCGAAATCCAATAATCTTACAAATATTCTACGACAATATTTATTGCAACAGGGATGGGAATGGTGCTCCATTGTTGTTGCGCGAAACAAGGCTGCTTCGATCATGCGCAACGTTCATTGATATGCGCCACGAGGTGGCGCATACTTCACCGTCACTCTCTTCTCTAACAAGTCGGACATCCGCACTTGGAGAAGAAAGTGGACGGTGACAGCCGTAAATTGGTCGGGGTATCTAATTTGGTTAGACGGAGCCTCGTCGTGCCCCCGGGTTGGCCTCGAAATTCGGAGCGAGCGATGTTCGGAAAGGCAAAATTGAGAACGCGCAATGTTTGGAACGTCAATGCTAGGAACGGTCAAGATTCGGAATACGTCCGCCGGCCTCGAGACTACATTCCCCGACATTCGCGCTTTCCCACGCGTAAACCATCAATGTTAGATATATGCCGTCACGAACTTTTTTTTAGGAAATTTAATTCTCTACAACATTGTTCATGTGAACTTTTGGTCTATATAACGTTGTTCAGCTAGCGTTTGGACAGGAAGATAAAAATATATTCATCGATTCAATACATTTTTATCTTCCTGTCGAAACGCTGTCTGAACAACGCTAGATAGACGAAAAGTTCACATAAACAATGTTGTAGAGAATTAAATTTCCTACAAAAAAGTCCGCGACGGTATACATATAACATCGATAGTTTACGCGTGGGAAAGCTCGAAAGTCCGGGCAATGTAGTCTCGCGGCCGGCGGACGAGGTACGTCAACTATACCTATATATGCGTATTCCGAATCTTGACCGTTCCGAGCATTGCCGTTCCAAACATCGCGCGTTCCGAATTTTAACCTTTCCGAACATTGCTCGTTCCGAATTTCGAGCTCAACCCGCCACCCCATTAGTTGGCTTGGAAAACCATTTTTCATGAACGAGATGAAATTGGTTATGTCGCCTATCTTAGGAAGGTCGATACAGCTTCAACTTGGTGGATGCCTCGTCCAACTATATCGAACCACGCGACTATCCTATTGGTCAGAACATCTCACTACGGTTGTGGTCACGTCTTTGAGTCGGCTGGCCCGTCGATTTCTCTTCGATGATAGTTCAGTTCGTATTCGGAACCAGTAATCCGTTCCTGTTTGTAGACCCTGCGTAATCGGCTAACACACATACTGTCCCAGCCGATTACCCACCGTGTGCGGTGCGGGTATTACGTTGGGTTTGTTCAGGCCGTTTATGGTGTCAATAGAAAGCGAGTGCTCGCCAAATATTTTTCATTTAAAAAAAAAACAATTTTATCATCGAGCGAGACTATTATGGTACATGCGGAACTACTGAGGAACACGCTAAACTTTTACGTCTAGAATCGGAAATATACAATGTTTCGACTCGGTATAGTGAGTCAAAGTGCAACTCAAAATACTCCAAACGGATAGCGTTTGGAGATAAAATGAGTTTTCTCTGAAAAATCAATTGATTTACTTCCATCCCACATAGTTCGATAGTTCGTGACCATTTTTAGCAATATTTCTATAAAACTTTTCCCGGAATGGACGAATTAAGGGATGAGATGCGAACTTCGCATTTGGCATTCCAGCATCTCATTGTATTTCGAGTTCCAAACTCATGAGAATGTATTTCCCACATAGTTCTGTCAGATTCCAAAAATTTTAGCGATAGTTCAACCGATTTAACGATGAAAAATAGTATATGACACTATGACACAGCGTTATAAATAGAAACCTATGCATTATACAAAAAAAAGTTTCGGATAAAACACATGGCAAATGTTATTATCTACAAAAATGATGTCCACTATTTTTTTCGTACGATCCACGGTTCACGAGATATTCGATAAAACGTGTTTTCCAAGATGGCGGCTGAAGCTCCCGCCCCTCCCCCTATCCCGCCAACTTGGATTTACATTCAGGGGGCACCCCTGAACATATTCCAGAAAGAAAATCCGTTCTGTAGAACATTGCAAAAAAAAAAGTACTCGGCTCGTGGCATAAATTATTAACATTCATTTATCACTCCGAAATCATATGTAGGTGAAATGACGGTCATTTTTCACAAGCTCTAGGCTAGATAAGGGTTCGAATCGATAAACATAAACTGCCCGCAATTTATAACGAAGAATTTATTTTTCCAGTCCCGACCAAATGATTATTATTATTAATTATTCATTGCTCCAGAAATAAATGTGTCTAGATGTATTTAACAAAAATTTATTTTTGCTTTTAGTGTTCTCTGTCGTGAAAACGAGTAGTTTTACCCAAAGACGCGTGTTATCCGAGCACGCTTGAATCTCAAATCGCTTCGTCTCACGGACTTTGACGGCGTGCTCGGCCTCACAGGTCGAATGCAAATTCGCCATGGCGCTCTCGGTTCGCCGTATCCACGTTGCCAATTCATTTAGCCCGGTTGGCCAGTCTTTGGAACGGCGGGCAAACTGGTGCACGAGTGAACTGCCACGCACCCGTCCCCCGCCACACACGCACGCCTCGTCGACCTCGATTTAACATTGACCTTATGCAACCCGGTATTTTACTGACTACACCGTGTGCACACTGACCTCCCGAGTTAATATAAACCGTGTGTGTGCGGCACCCTCCGCAATATTCACGTGGCACGGGTTGCGTGTCGTACGTCAGGCGTGAAAGTCAAAGATCGGGTGGCGAATTTCAAAGGCCTAGTCCAGTAACGGTATGACCACATGAATGAACGGGTACTGGAATAACAATCTGTTCCTAACCGTCGTAAGTTTTTTTTTCAATCGAAAATGCTGATACCATTGATTTTTTGTATGTCAATTAAGGGCGGGGTAAGGTATTAAACATTTTTTTTGCATTTTTTTAACTGGATGCATAATATCTCGAGAATATTGTGTAGAAATTTCAAGTCGATTGGAGCAAAATTTACGACGTTTCAAAGCGTTTTCCTGCAACTTGACATTTTTTGAGTCCACGTGTTCACGATAACGCTGAATCTACTGGACCAATCGTTTTCGAAATTTTGCACACTTCTTTTTCACATAATTCACCGGGTATTGTCAAGAGCTTTTTTTTTAATAATTATTAATTTTACAGCAAGAAATTAGCTGATTTTTATGGCGAAAATCGTTTTTTTTGCTTCCAAGTGATACGAAAAAATAAAAAATCGAGACAAAAAAAAAATCCTCCCGTGATTACCTCGAGAAACATCTCCTTTAACTTATACATTTTGATTTTTTCGTTTCGGATGATTCTTTCGCGAGTTATGATGGAATCCGAATTGAGAAAAATAGCGTTCGAATGTTGTGATATTATATGTAAATTGATTAAATAAATTTACACTATTTGTATCGCCAGAAAAAATCTTAAAAACATGCTTCTTTTTCCCCTCGTCAACCTTCCCCCGTCCTCAACTCGTGAAATAACTTATTCCGACCATCCGCAAAATTTCCAAACAACAAAAGCCATTCGTACGAAATTCATGAAAAAAAAACACACCACAAATGTGTCACAGGACATTTTGCGATATTCGACGTTCGATATATTCCCCAAGTGAATAAATGAATTTTACACCCTGCAACGATAAACAAGAAATGGAACGACAGTTTCAATATCGAAAGTTCCAAACAAGCGTGATAATAATTCACTCGCCCAGACACACGACTTTGTACATTGTCACGAAAGCAAAAGGGGCCAGGATTGCAATAAAGCACAAGTACGAATACGTGTATACCAGCCTCGTGTGCACCGCGAGTTCTCCGACTAATTGTTACAACCGTGTACGGTCGCGTTGTTATTGCTACAGTCATTCGTGAAACCACAGCAGACAGTAAGAACGAAACGGAACGTTAGAACTTCAACAATTCGGCAAAAGCTCGACGGTTCGTTGTTACGCTATGGTATTTTCACGCGGAAACGGAGTGAACTGGCAACCGGGCAAAACGAACAAGATACATATATATATATAGAGAGAGACACCACAGTATGTGCAACTGGAAAACGACGAGAAGGCAGTTCGGAGGAGCTACGACGAGGTCACCCCGCCGTTTGCACGGCCGACATGCCGAGAGTAGTCACCGAACAAGTGGAGAACTCGTTCCATATAGCTTCGCTCGCTCCACTGACACACTGCCGGCCGTACTCCAGTCCTTACTCGCTTTTCTCAACCATTCGGGCACTGAGTTACTCGATAACTTTCACGAAAGTTACCGGCGTACATAAACACACATACGAGCATTGAGAACACACAGCAGCGCATATAAGCACGCTCGAACAATAAGAACTCACGTTTTTCCGACGGTTCGACGATACGGCAAGGGGAACATTGACGACACTGCCGAATTTTCAGGTAAACAGCTGCGAGATTCAAAACTGGCAATTTGTTTCCTGCGAATTTTAGTTAGTGCGCTTTTTAGTAGTGTTTTCCTCTATGGAGAATCATTTTTGTACGGATTTGGGCTTTCTAATGGCGGAAGGCCATTCGTGCACTATATTTACTGGGCGGAATAAGTGAATCATAAGTTTCAGCTTGCACACGAGTAGAAATTTGTTGAGGGCTGCCTGTTATTACAGAAGGGCCGGAACAGTTACAGAACAAGGCATTCTTGTATGAGAATTAAGTTTACGTTGCGTTTTGGAACATTTCTAACACGTTGACATGAACATTCCGGTTAAAAAAAATTATGGAGATCACATTATAGCTTCTATGGTCCTAATTACTTCTCCATTTGAAAGATGTCCTCAGATTAGCGGACATTCACTCGTTTTCGACATATTTCGAATTGAGAAGAGTATATTTATTTTTTCAAATTGCAGTCGACTGGAAACGGAAGAGTCGCTGGCAAGAAGGAGCCACAGCAGATCAATCTTTCTCGTTCAACTTATGAGCAGTTTCATGAAAATTTTCATTCTTCTGTTTGTATGGCGAAAAAAATATGAGCGGCTTATAGTTGATACAAACTTGACCGGTTTTTTTTTTGTTCTTTGGAGGTACGGGAGCCTGAAAAAATCTTGTTTCTCTGAATGCAAAATGTGGAAAAGTGTATGATGCTGGTAAGGATCACCTGTGAGACCCACACACACAGAGGCCCACGAAGAATTCCGCGCGAAACGGTATGTGCCATAAGCGCTAGCTGGACATAGTCGATATCTGTACTTTCAAACATCCTTGACTTCCTTATACGCGGCTTACGTTATGTCCGCGGAACGTTATGTAATTCATGGTTTCGCATAGACAGTCGTGTCGCGGTGCATAGAGCCAGGGGAAAAAAATAGGCGAGCGAAAAACGCACTGGAAGACTAAGACGAACGGGGGTAATGCGATTAAACGAGTTGAAAACGAGATATAAATAAATAAACTTGGGGGATGGCAAAACGAAAAAGAAACGACGTGCTCGCTCTTTTTTTCATTGATTCTCTTTAGGTCGATGGTCGTGTAGCGAGTGAGAAATAACGCTTCCGCAGTCTTTATTATTGATACATATTTTATGTGGAGCATTTTAGAACAAATCGACAAGGATGGAATTCTCGTTTTTATTCTCTTGGTATGTGAGATATTTTTTTTTTTTTTCAATTTGATAATAATTAGTAGTAGTAGTGAAAGATATTTATCGACAATGTGGTGTACACTTTTTATTATTTCTGGTATTTCCGTATACGTTGTTGTTTCTTTTCTTCTCAAATTGCCAAAGGGCCATCGATCGCAGTCCTTCAGCCCTTTAGGTTTGTGTTGTTGGCTACTTTTTATTTTTTTTAAATTTATTTATTACTATTTTTTTTAATGACAAAATTAATATAAATGTTAAGTGTGACTAAATTTGATAAATCTAAGTATAATCGTGACCAGATATTCCCGGAGTCGTTGGCGTTTGCTATTAATTCTAAAAGGTAAATTTGTGCCTGCGATTTATTTGTGTGAAGAGTGGTTTGATTTTTTCCAGTTGGTTCAGTGCAAATTGTTTGGAAAGTTTTTTAGTTGGTGATAATTATGAAAAATGCGAATTGCAAAATCTTCATCGACGATTCATCAAAAATTGTTCAACACTTTTTTTTCTTTTTTAAGAAAAGAAAATGATATTTGTATAAAACTTTATATAAATTTGTATTGAGGTACATAAAATTGCAGCTTTCTTGTTTTGCAATAAGTTTTTTTAGCTTCTACCATACTCCGAATTTGCTCAACAAGAAACAATTCATCTTACGATTTTTCAACAGTTGAATAATGTTGATGAAAGGACAAAAATTTCGATCGAAATGATCATAAAGTAATACATAATAAAGCAGGTTCCTTAAGGCTTGCATGCCAACGACGGTCGCTGTTCGCTATTTCTCCGTGTTTATCGATAATTTTACCAACGACATTCGACAATAAATTCAACGACGTCACATTATAGCTTGCTCAGGGATCTCATAAATACTTCGGCTTTATAGGAAATTCGTGTGGCTCGCCTAAACGGTGAATTGCGACGAACGAAAATATTTTTCTTAAGAATAAATATATGCATAAATTTATCTACTCAAATGTAGAAGGAAGCTTGAAGGAAAAAAAATAAATATAAATATATAATGAAAAGCACACCAGCGCGATTTGTTTCGCGCCTTTCACTTTCAACATCATAATAAACGTGGATTCGATCGGACCGCATCGTCCGTTGCGTCGTAACGTGTGCGTAAGAAACGCGAATAGCGTGTGAGCATTAAACGAGCGCGCGTGGCTGATCGATCGATCGATCGATCGAGCGTCGGATCGAGAGTGCGGTGGAGCGCCTAGCCGAGCGTATAATGCGGTCGAGTTTTTAAAGCGTTTCGTCGTGGCCGATGGTGACACGATCGATTCCACGGTATATAGTCAAGTGTTTTTCACGCACAGTTACGTACAGTTGGCCACCCATCGAACTACGACAAACACAAACCATTATTTACAGACGTAGAAATAAATCAAATAATCATAATCTCGATTGTTTTTTTCCCTTTTTTCGCATAACTCGTGTTAGAACGATCGAACGATTTCAATCACGTAAACTCAATCACTTGCTTTTTTTTTTTGTAAACTACGGATTCGAGATAATACGATGGAACTGTTTTACCATCGGAGCAGTCGACTTTTTCGAGTTGATGCTGTTTCGAAATAATCGAAACTATGGTTTTAATATTCCCATATATTGAAATATATGAAAATATTAATATTAATATTTCCATATATTAATATTTATATTTTCATATATCATTTTCATATTTTCATTAAAACCATTGTTTCGATTTCGATTTATACATTTTTTAAATGCATTGAAGAAAATCAATACTTTCTCGCGAATAAACTGGACAATTAATTAGATTAAAAAATAGATGAATAAAAATTATCACAACGAAAAAATACCATCGGTAAAGTAGGATTCTCGCTCTCTCTCTCTCTCTCTCTCTCTCTCTCTCTCTCTCTCTCTCTCTCTCTCTCTCTCTCTCTCTCTCTCTCTCTCTCTCTCTCTCTCTCTCTCTCTCTCTCAAATCAAGAGAGGTTTTCCACATCGGTTTTTCCCAATGACGAAAACCTACGTGAACCACTGAAATTCAATTTTCGTTCTCATCATCAGTCCTGACATTCGAAATCAAAATCTTCTCTTAGAGTGAGTTAACAATCTCGTGTTTCTCATAACTTTATTATTATTATTATAATATCGATACAAATCGCAAATAACCTTGATGCTGTGAAATTGAGTATCACGTTCGTGTTGTGGGTAAGAATGAACGAATCGTGGATAATATAATCATAGTGATATTGGCTGTGCCGGTGCACCGCCGCTATTCGATTACGTGACGACAGAACACGATTCGACCCTTGACCGTTTACGTAGGCATTTGTACAGTCGTAAGAAAATACGAAGAAGATACGACGGGGACATGAAAAACAGGTGCGACTTGCAATATTTATATATATATATATATATATATATATATATATATATATATATATATATATATATATGTGTATATATATACACACAATAATATTCATCAGGCTCACGATCAGAAGGTTGACTCACGGAGAAGGAATCACATACCACACACACACACACACACATATATATATATATATATATATATATATAATATATATATACTAGCTCACCCGGCGTGTTCTGCCATATAAATTATTTCCAGTAAATATTTCGGTTTGTTAAATAAAAAAATCCGTGATTCAACAATCTGCCATATAAATTATTTCCAGTAAATATTTCGATTTGGTAAATAAAAAAATCCGTGATTCAACAACATGAATAATTTGGTTCTGTTTGAAAAACCGAACGACGGTCAAATTATTTGGATATTGTTCATACAAAAATACGAAAATCGCGATTGAAAAGTGTGGAACGGGGATAGGAGGGTAAAAATTGTGATTATGGGGTATCTTTTAATGCCAAACCTTAAAAAAATAGAAAAAAAAATTTTCGTAAAAAAAAATACGAAAAAAATGTTCGTGAAAAAAATATAGAAAAAAAAAATTTCGTCAAAAAAAATATAGAAAAAAAAAATTTGTATTGGGACACCATGATCACCTAGCGGTATGGAATACACTTTACAACCTATTCTCACACTCAGCAAATATACAAAAAAAAAAAAAAAAAAAAAAAAAAAAAAAAAAAATTGATAAAAATCGTTCGAGCCGTTTCGGAGGAGTGCGCGACCACAAGTACCGTGACAAGATATTTTTATATATAAGAAAGAAGATATATGAATAAAAAAAAATATATGTCTATATATATATAAATGAATCCACGTGAGTACAGCAGTGGAAGGGGCAAGGAGGGAAAAAGATCCACGCACTGGCTCGCTCCCACTGTAACCTTCCAGATGTGCGTGAGTATATGCATTCCAGTGGTATAGTATAATAAGTATGTTAACTCGCTGATTTTCACTGAACCATGGCCCGTGATACCAGCTTCGTGCACTAGCCACGCGACCCAGTTACTTGGCGATGCTACGCTGCTTCTAATGGCACGCAATACTTTTTTTTTTCGTTCTCTCTCTCTCTTTCTCTCTCCTGTTGTTCTTTGCACAGGTCCGTTACACAGGGCTTGACCGTAACTTCCGTGATACGGGGCGCGAGCCACACGCTCGAGAAACAATGCGTCTCGCCACACTACACGCTCCATACAGTCCCATCGTTTCTTAACATTGCAAACATCTTATTTCACGTATCGATGACTTCGGATTGGGCTCGAAATTCTGAACGAGGAATGTTCGGAAAGGCCAAAATTCGGAACGCCCAATTTGTTTGGAACGGCAATGCTCGGAACGGTCAAGATTCTGAATACGTATATATATATATATAGGTATAGTTGACGTACCTCGTCCGCCGGCCGCGAGACTACATTGCCCCGACTTTCGAGCTTTCCCACGCGTAAACTATCAACGTTAGATATATGCCGTCCGGGACTTTTTTGTAGGAAATTTAATTCTCCACAACATTGTTCATGTAAACTTTTGGTCTACATAGCGTAGTTTAGCCAGCGTTTGGACATGAAGATAAAAATATATTGAGTTTTTTTAATACAGTTGAACCTGAACGTTCTGAAATTGCCTGTTAGTCGAATGAAGAGCAAATAAAATCGAATGTGTGCTCGGAATTTCGATAACGCAGTGAATCTCGCGACTGAGTGAGTTACGAAGCATCGGACTGTACTCTCCGTTAGGTGCATACAGAGGCGGTTTTTCCATTACACTCGGTTGCATCGCGGTAATACGAGTCGGAAACTGACTCCACGATTCTTCGTCTTTTTTCTTCTTCTTATTCTTCTTTTTATGTGGCCGTTTTTCTGCGCAATTTCGTTCGAATCGTCGGCCGATTGTTCACGAGGAATATATGTATATATATATATATATATATATATATATATATATATATATATACATATGCATGATGTTGGAGCTAGCGGTGATAATAAAACAGAGAGGCTAACCTCGAAACATTTGCGATTAACAATCATTATCTCGGCTATCAGAGGTTCGTCCTAAAAAATTTCACAGCGAAGATCTGACAAATGTTTGTGATTATACAAAAAATAATAAGCCAATATGAACATTCTGTAGATTTTTTTAGCACGTTATGAGAAAATACGTGTGCACGTATTGTAAATAATTCTCTTTTAAATAACTGTTTCCGAGTTTGGAACAATTGTTGTTTTCGGTTGAATAAGATTCAACAGGATCTTATCTTAGATGTATCATTCATCGAGTGATTGAGAAGAAAAATTCAAGACATAAGCCCGAACACTTCAGGATAATAATATCCCGGAAATTTTGTTGTACCGAATTTTCAAAATGGCGGGAAAAAAATCATCGGTTTCACGTCAATTGGTGAAAAAAAACCATTTTTACGAAAAAAAAATCATATCGTTAACAATTTTGTATTTTATCGGCTCGAAGTCGCGCTTTGGGTCATTTTGACCCCCTAGTGACCTCGAAGGGTTAAGAAGAACGCGTATCGTCTTCCTACAAAACGCGTAGTCAATATTACGCTAATGTCCCGTGAAATGTCCCGATAGATCTCTACGCCCCCTTCGAATCTGGGAATTCAAGCGAAAAATCGCGAGCTCATTGCATCGTTATCGACGCGAGGAGCCCGCGTACCGTAACCCCCCCCCCCCCCTCCCCCGCCTCGCGTTCGAGTCTCGTGTCCCGTTTTCAATGTAATACGGGCTTCCGCCGAAGAGATACGTGCACTCGGACGTCGGACGTTCGGCAAGTGGCTGCGCAATGATGCAGGTAAAATAACAGGTATGACGATGCAGGTGGGACGTGCGCCGCGCCGGTTCGCCCACGCTCCGACCCGATATATTCGTCGACGGTGCTTCGTCGTGTCTGTTCCGTTGTCCGTATATCTATAAATGCGCGTGGTCGCATATATATATATGACATTACATTGCGGTTCGTGCGTATAACAACCGCTAGCCGCCGCTACTGCTCAATCGACTTTACATTCCCAAGAATTTTGCGTCGCACCGGAAGTAAGTACTCTTTGAACTCGAAGAAACGGCCGAAATGGCCGTTCATTGAGTCTGACGTGTGTTCACCCGTAGGGTGAATTATTGATCGAAACTATAATAGTAGAAACGTTCGAAAGTTTCTTCACGGTTTGCGTCATATGAATTTAATTTTTCAGATATCGAATGACAATCATTTATGGGCAAATTTGTACTTTACGAGTACCGAAGTACGAATACATTTGTACTTTGGACTTGGCAAACGTGAGAGTACGTAGTACAAATGTGTTCCGGACAAACGTGAGAGTACGGAGTACTAATGTACTTTAGAAAAACGTGAGAGTACGGAGTACTAATGTACTTTGGAAAAACGTGGGAGTACGGAGTACTAATGTACTTTGGACTTGGCAAACGTGGGAGTACGTAGTACAAATGTATTCCGCACAAGCGTGAGAGTACGGAGTACTAATGTACTCCGGACACATTTGGGAGTACGGAGTACTAATTTACTTCGGGCAAACGTAGGAGTGCCAAGTACTGATGTACTTCGTACTTGGCAAACGTGAGAGTACGGAGTAACAAATATGTGTCGGACTTGGCAAACGTAGGAGTACGGCGTACTAGTGTACTTCTTACTTCGGACAAACGTGAGAGTACGGAGTACTAATATACTTCGCACGAACGTGGGAGTACCAAGTACTTGTGTACTTCGTACACGGCAAACGAAGGATTACGACGTACCAATGTACTTCGGACAAATATGGGAGTACGGCGTACTAATGTATTTATTAGTACTTGGTAAACGTGAGAGTACCAAGTCCAAATGTGTGTCGTACTTCGGACAAACGTCAGAGTACGGAGTACTTATGTACTTTGTACTTGGCAAACGTGGGAGTACGTAGTACAAATGTACTTCGGACAAACGTTGGAGTACGGATTACTAATGTACTTCGGACAAACGTCGGAGTACGGAGTACTAGTGTACTTCTTACTTCAGACAAATGTGAGAGTAGCCTATATATATCTATATGTGTACATATATATATTCTTTTTTCACTAATCAGGTCTGTCAAGGTAATGCTTGCATAATTATATATATCTATATATAAATATATAATTGTAACAAGGCTAACTATTTAATGACGTATGGCCAAATCTATTTACAAATATCGTCGATCCACACAAAGATCGATCGGTCGAAAACGAGTTTGTTAACTCGTCCTCTGTATCGCATTGGACGGATTGGACGATACCTCGACGAGCTTCGACGTTTCGAGTTCTCCTCGCGAACCTTTCGCGATGGTCTTTATTTTATTAATAGTCGTGTCTCACATTGCCACCGCGGCAAAGTAACGCCACAAGCTATACGCGCGCATGTATATTTATGCCATGCTCGGTATGTACCTACGTGGATACTTATTCATGCTCGTCGACGAGCGCGCGGTCGAATAAGCAAACGAGCGCGATTCGTGGTGTGCTGACTGTTCATAAAAGTCGAGTGTCATGTGGCCCGCCGATGCTCGTCGTCACCTTTCCGCGCTCAGCGATCTACGATAAGGCTCACCTTCGGTGAAATCTCATTGTGCGGTTAAATCGCTAGCCACAAACTTTTGTGAAAAGAATTTTGAAGTTGGAGACTAATGCGTCGACATTTCACATGAGAAAAAAAAAGAAACCATTATGGTAACACTGAAATTTGATAGAATTTTGAAGTCGGATTATTAAAAGATTTGGAAGATTTTGGTTGGCAACAAAGTGTTCACCATTGAGGCAGGATCCTCCTTTAAAGGGCACAAACGATCGATTGTTTTTTCATTGCTTGCATTTATTGTGCTAATGTATCGAAGAATATGTATCCAAAGTTATGAAGGCTGATTCACAATATTTTCAAATGTACAGCACTGAACGCAGTGGGGTGTCGAGCAGGGCTACTAAAGTAAACTTTAAAGTGCGTTTTCTCGAGTTTTCGTTCTTACGATTTTTTCCAAACTGCGCGGGCGTGATTGCGAGAAAACTAGACGACCAATGAAAATGAACCGAAGGTTGTTAGCTTTCAGTTTTGTATTCTTTTCTATTTGATCTAAAAATATTCATGGAAAAAAAATTCTAAAGAACTTCTTTAGCAAGTTAAAATGAAATTTTTTTTTACAAAGAGCAGTTTTTTTTTCAAACCTGAGAAAAATTGTAAATTTCATAATGTTTTTGGGTTTTTCTTGGTTCATCTGGGAGAAAAATATATGAGAATTCGAATTTTTCTTTGGTTTTTTTTTTTGTTTTAGAGGAAAATTACGAGCTTCATCTTTCCCGCCGATTTGAAACTGCAATTGCAAGGGGTTGCACAAATGTGCATAAAAATCTGCTGCGTTTGAATATTTTTCGTTCGAAAAAACTTCGTTCCAATGTTCAAATATGTAATAAAATAATCTTAAAAATTTCGCTAGACTTGCTTATTTTTTTCCGTCCTAAAAAGATCCTCTCTAAAACGCTTCTTTCAGGCCTCCGGCATTGAAGTGACGCAATGTTATTTGTGCTCATTTGTAGTCAGAAGTTAACAGAAGTTTTGCTTCGTGCATTTATCATCGTGTTCGAATGCCATTGAGAATGGAAGCCCAAGTCTATCTCATGACTAAATGACTCAATGATTTAAGGCGAGTCGTTTGCACCTGTAATACTATATATTACTCATTGTAATACTACATATTAAATAATTTCCACCGTAACATGGACTTCCATGACCTTGCATTCTCGAATTGTCGTTGTATCATGAATAGGATTTGAATAAATCCAGTTTTTTAAACGTCTATGCACTGAAGTGAATTGAAAGAAAAACTATTTGTGCACTGAAGTGAATTGAAAGAAAAAAAATTATTCAGTTTGCTTCGAGAAAGATTTGTATGATGATTGAGTGACTAGCGGGTTCTTGTGAGTATGAGAATATTGATAAATGGTTTGAAGAATAGTGAGAATATTACAAATGTGCACGTAGAGTCGCGTCGCGTGTTGCATGGCCAATTGTCGATCGCAACCAACAGCTTGCTACGTATTTTTTACTTATTTTCTTGCATCATCAACATTGCATCAAAACATTGAGATGAAAAAAAACCTTGGAGAGGCCTCAAAACATTGCGATGAAGAAAACCTTGAAGAAGCCTCAAAATTTATGACAATTCGTAAAAGTATTTCAAATACTATTTTATTAAATGAATGCCTAACACCATGAGAGGTTGTCAGACCGACAAACGCAAGAATTCTCATCCCTGCATTTTTTTTAAACAACTTCACAAAAAAAAAAAAATTGACCCTTCGTTAGGAATCTTTTTTTTTTTGCACCTTTAGTCGGCAAACTGTCAAAGTGCCGAAAAAAAAACTGATAAAATTCACGAACATTCTACAAAAGCCTCGAATTTTAAGTCTCAATTACAAAATTGTGAAAAATACTTTTTTTTTATCAAATATATATTTTATATGCAAAATAGAATGAACGAAAATATAAATATCAATCGAATTCTGAATGTCCAAAATACCTATGTACCTCGTGCAAAATCATACAACACACGAATAATCGATTCCCTTTTTATCGCCGAAATTCCACGTCGACGCATAAATGACAATTCAATTTATGATCGTAATGCACAATTACCTGGTACGGAATACGGCACGTTTTGCGGTTGTGGGGCCCAATACGCCTGGCTGATCGCCGGATATTGGCTGACTGCGCCAAAATGTCCGCCCCCGCCGTAATACTGTTTCCTACTCTTCATGGCCATATCTCTCTCTCTCTCTCACACACACACTTTACCACAAACGAACGAAAAAGTTTTCTCAATTCCACACTTCCTTATTCACTTTACCACAAAAAAAATCACCAAAACAAAAAAAAAATAATAATAAATAAAAATATCACTCTACACTAGATACAAATTTCGTAGCACCAACACCAACGACACGTTTATATCATCCTTCATCAGATTTTCATGAATTCTTGCGTAAAATCGTTGTTTCTTACACAAACGTTTGAAAAAAAAACTAACACTCGGATGCAAAAGAATTTTATTTGTTTGTTTTGATTTATTTTATTTTATTTTATTTTATTTTATTTTATTTTATTTTATTTTATTTTATTTTGTTTTATTTTTTCGTTCACAGACCAATTACAAGTGTGTTTTGGTCAACGAGCGAGCAATTAGTGTCCCGACCGTCCGAAGACCGAAGAAATTTGTTCCGATTCGTTTCTCGTGACGAACGATTCAACAAAGTGAAAGCACTCGTTCGAAACTTCCCGAACACGAAAAAAAAAAAATATGTCTTCAAGGCGGAAAAGCTAGCCAGTTGTTCGTCACCGATCCAAACTCTTCCTCATTCCCTCGAAACTCAGCGTCACCTCAAACTTCCGATTCCACGAAATCATTCGTACAATTCCACCGTTTTCGACTCTTCTCAAATTTTCACAAAACAAAAAAACAAAAAAAATATTATTCCCACGGTTGATTCAACAACTCGTCATCAAAAACTGTCCGACCACTCGTCGAAGTCTCTCCTCTCGTATAAATTTTTCACGAGTCACACGCAATTTCCATCGGAGTTTTAGCTTTGCGATTTTTTTCCGGCCGAACGTCCGACGAAAACGATTTCAGGTGTAACTGACGCAGCGTTGCGACTCTTCTCGGGCTAGCGACACGTCGAAGCGACTACTGCACAGTCGATGAAGACCACGTGACAATGAGATGTAAGAGTGGGCACTAACACTCACACACATTCGCGTTACCTTGCTCACGATAGTTAGAATAACGTTGCGCAATTTTTCGATGCCTCATACATACACACACACAAATAAATATACATATATAAATATGTATGTGCATATGCGAGTTATCGTAGGCGTCACATAAGTGTCCACCGATGGATTATGCAACACACGCGAAGCACACGGCAGCAACGATAATGACAACGTCGCACGAAGATAAAACGAAAAAAAAAACAAAAAAAAAAAGATAGAAAAAAACAATTGTACGACTGAAAGGACGGACGAGCCGTCGCGTCGTCTTGTGTGTGGCCGACGCGTCGTCGTGCAAACTATTGTGCGTCCAAGTCGCGAGAGGCGCTGACCCCTCGAGGCCCCGACGATGAAGAAGAAACAGTTCGGGTCCTAGTTGATGACATTATACGGTTACGCTTTGTATACGTCATACGGCGAATACGTGAAAAAAAAAACAAAAAAATAATACGGACGAACGTTAAACGGCGTAACGAAGATGAGAAACGATCGAAGGTGATGATGAATCGGGTTCGATTGATTTGGCAAAGGTTTTGGTGGTCCGATTCAAAGAGGGACTTTGAAGTGGCTTTTAATGATTGGTTTCACTGTTTTTCTCGTTGATTTAGTTGCGGCCTTGAAACTTTATTTTACAGCGGTTTGCTTCGTAGACTTGTATATATACATATATACATATATATATGTGTTCATGGATGCGTGTTTATAATATAAGTATTTTTTAATACGCGATACAGCGAAAGTTTCGATGAATCGTAATTTCACTCTTCGTTCATTAGGTTAATATTTCCAGTTGCGGATTGACCATCAGGCTGAGTAGGCTTGAGCCTAAACAGCAGATTTTAGCGGCGGAAAATTATGGGAACCTATTTTGTATTTTTTTGTTTCAGTCTTCTCACTGAAATCAAAAAAAGATTTCTGTAAGATGGTTTTTTCAATGTCTCGCAGAAACGAGTCTACAAAACATTTTTCCGACGACTTTTCACCTCTTTATCTTCACATTACTTTGTAAGTACTGTAAGTAGGGTCCATTATCTTCCCTCATCAGTTGTACACTATTGACCTTCGATTAGCTCCGACCATACATATATATATATATACCCAACAACTATTTCTCGTGCAATTTCAACCGAATAGTTCGATCGTTGATGACAATCCAGTGACTGACAATTTTGGAGGTCAGAGGAGAGCACAAAAATTTAACAGTCTGTATTTGGTGAATGTGTAGATTCGCCACTGGGTATTTCGATGAGGGACTAACCCATTTCTCATTGATACGACGATTGGTAGGACATCAACACGAACTTAGCTGACGGTGACGATGTCATTAACGCTTTTGTAATAATGTATTTATGAGACTGTTGGTGGAGTCGGTCGGCGATGGTCGGTTTGTCCGTGTGTGTAAGTGTGTTTGTGAGTTTTGTGCCGGCTTTGCGCTAATACGACACCGAGTATGTGTGTATGTATGTATATATATGTGTAATGTCGCCAAGCCGGACGGAATCTACGTGGCGACGTACGCGTTCTTCTCTCTCTCTCTCTCTCTCTCTCTCTCTCTCTCTTTCTCTCTTGCTCTGTAACTCTTTGGCTCTGTCTCTCTCACTTACTCGCGCGGAATTCACGACGTTCGAGTACGCAACGGAACGACGAGAGGCCTTCGAAAATAGCCCACGCGGTCTCGCGACACAATGCGTCGTGCCGCCTCTAATGTGTACTCGGCTTTCTTCGGGTTCTCGATTCCAAACGAGAGTAGAGGGAGAGCGAACGAGGGGGTGGGGGGGAGGAAAGAAGGATTCGGTTACCAGATTTTTCCACCGTAATCACAAATTTTCCCGGGCTTTTTCTTTTTTTTGTTTTTTCCTCCAAATTTTCGAAAACTCTTTTCTTGTTTGGTTTGTTTTTCCGTTGAAGAATAACGATTTGAACGCATCAATCACATTTTCCAACTAACCGAAATGTGTCGATTAATTTTTTTCGTCGCCGCGAATTTTTTTTTTATTTTAACCCACTTTTAACAATTTTTTTTCGATTATTTACGAAAATATTGATTATTATTTTTTTTTCGTTTCTGTCTTCAGGTCCACACCTTAACGACACATCACTTTTTTTATATTACGTTGGATAGTTTTTGTTTTGTTTGTTTTTGTTTTCGATTTTATTTTTCCGATCACGAGATTATTCCAATTTTTTTCAATTTTGCACCTAAATGATTATTTCCAACGATTTATACATAACAATTGTACAATTTCAACATCAAATGTTATTTTTCTTTCATTTTATTTTATTTTTTTTTTCTGAATGTTAAATAATTTGTATTTGAAAACTGATTACGCGTACGATAAAAAAAAATGTATTTAAAACGTTTGTTCGTTGTAATGTTTTTTTTTTTTAATTTTTCTTATTTTTTATCTTCTTAATTTCGCGAGTGACGAATTCACGAGTGACGATGCCGGTCTATGGGAAGACGTTCGTCGCTCGACACTCAACAAGTGAGCGCGGTTGTGGGCACACACACACCGTCGGCCCGATTCCTTCCTTCTCCGCTACCAGCCGGCGGCTCACCTCCACTCTCTGCCCGCGGAATCGACGACGAACGCGTGCCCGAGACAACCGTCACCTTCTCTCTCTCTCACACACACACTCTCTTAGGTCTCTCTCGGTCTTCGGTCTTCTTGCAGCAACGTTACGAGCGCACCACTTGTCGCCCGTACCTCCTCTCGTCTCGCTTTTCTTCCCCTACCCCTTTATTTTTCGCCTCCCACATAGCGGTGAAGCGGCACATATATTAAGCTACGTTACGCGGCGAACGATACGACGATAGGCGTGCTGCTGGTTCTGCTGCTGCTGCTGCTGGGGGCCATGACGCTGATGTACGCTAGCTTTTACCTCTGCGAAGCGTCTAGTCTCCTTCCTTCCTTCGGTTATGCTCTTTATTCACACTAATGCGCTGGCAGTTCACACCACAACTTGTGTGGCAATGTGCGCTTCAACAGACGACTGAGATTTTCCGATTCAAGATCACACCGGAACAAAATAGATTGCACAAGTGAAAAAAATTATACATAATCTTTATATAAACTATATATCGGATTGGGCATATATAGTTTATATATATGGATTGTATATAAATTATATACCACCAGAGTGAAATCGTTTTTCAATTTAGATTGATCATGTCACGAAAAAAAAAAAAAAAACATTTTCCAATTTTTTAGGTGACTCAGCTTCAGTTAAGACCGAAGAGTCCTTTTCGGACTGGCTAGTTTCAGCTAAAGAAGATGAGATCCACTCACCATAATCAGCTACCATGAATACTAAAGTGAAGGAGTCTGACAGTTAGTCCATGGGACTATACCTTACAATTAGGGGAGAGGGAGAGGTGGGAGGAGGCGACTCGTGCTAATTGACGACCGTATCTAATGGTGTGTTATCATAAGGAGGCATGAAATCGATATCCGTACATCCTCATAATTATGCAAGTTGTTCGAGTTTACCAAACAAAAAGCTGGGTTACCAAAAAAAAAGGTAGTTGACCGAAAAAAAGCTAGTTTACCAAAAAAAAGCTAGTTCACCAAAAAAAAGCTAGTTCACTAGAAAAAAGCTAGGTTACCAAAAAAAAGCTAGTTTACCAAAAAAAGCTAGTTTATCAGAAAAAAGCTAGTTTATCAGAAAAAAGCTAGTTTACCAAAAAAAGCTAGTTTACCAGAAAAAAAGCTACTTTACCAAAAAAAAGCTAGTTTACCAAAAAAGCTAGTTTACCAAAAAAAAACCTAGTTTACCAAAGAAAAAGCTAGTTTACCAAAAAAAAAGCTAGTTTACCAAAAAAAACGCTAGTTTACAAAAAAAAAGCTAGTTTTTCAAAAAAAAAAACGTAAGTCGTCCATTCGGTTGATGAGCAACCAAAGTGTCACAAAAAAAAACCGCACCAGCAACAGCAACATAAAAATGAAAACATCGCACGACTCGTCAACCGTGTGCTTGTAACGCAAGAAAAAAAAAATGTACGATAGCGATAACAAAATTTATCGGTTCCAATTAGCAATGGCTCAAAGTGTTTTTGAATTAGTAAAAGTATCTGGGCCAAATTGCAGTCGAACGCAAAGTGTAAAGACACTATATATATATGTATGTACTCGTTGAAATGGTATTATGCAGCAACGTACTCCCGCACAGTTGCCAACGAAGCCACTAGACGATGATTCACCAAGACTATGCGCGATTATCGCAATGTCCGGCCACGTAAGTGACGCCCCAGGGTTTTCGTCGCGTTTGCTGGCAACGTTCGCGTTCTTCGTTGCCCCGTCGCTTTGCACGACGAGCCACGGCCATTTTTCATTTGATCCGAAGAAACCAACGCCCCGAAGTACAAGATGACTGACAACTTAACTTTACAAGTCCCACGCGTACCGAATTTTTTTTTTTTTTAACACTGAACGAAAGCCCAATGTAATTCGCAATTATTCTAACTCATCGTCTTCATCGATTTGGACAAGTTCCATCCAATTCGGGAAGTCTTATGAATTTTTTTAAGTCTGGATTAAGGGGGTGTCATGTGTGTAGATTGCCGGAAAAATAGGTGAATTTTTGGATTTATTATCTCAAAAACTATCCGTCCGATTGAATTCATGTTGGTGGTATTTGAAAGTATGTACATTGAGGTATGTTGACGAATTTTTGTTCGAATGTATAGTGAATGGGAGCGCTGTTATTCTGGCCGGCGTAAAATAACTTTTTCAAAGTCGGTTCCCACTGTTTTTTTAGATAACGGATTGACCGATTCCTCTAAAATTTTGACACAATATGCTCGGATAGGTAATGAAGTTCGGCACGTAGGATTTTTTCCAAAAACTAATTTATTTATTTTTTTATCAATCAAAAAAGGTCGTAAATTGAGGTTTGAAAGTGAATTTCAACTTCAATCAAGCGCCATTTTGTGAAAAAAAAAATCCTACGTGCCAGACAGCTCAAGACGGTTACACTTTTAGAATCTTCTTGAAATTTTTGGTTTCGGACCAACCGACTGCCGGAACAAGAGGAAACCGCAAACCGTGCCGACGACAAAGTTATTTTACTCCCGCCGGAATAACACCGCTCCCATTCACTATAAATTCAAACAAAAATTCGTCAACATACCTCAATGTATATACTTTCGAACAAAACCAACTTGAATTCAATCGGACCAACAGTTTTTGAGATAATAATTCCCGAAGTTCATCTATTTTCCGGCAATCTGCACAGATGTACTCCTTGAAAATAAATAATTTTCATTGGAATCTAGAATCGACAAAACGTTCTTACAACATTATTTCACCGATCTGTCATCAATCGACAATCCTTGGAACAATCCTTCCCTCAACGAATGACGCCCGGAAAAAAACTTTGATGACCGCCTGTGATCAAAAACCCAAAAATAATAAATTCAGTAATTTTTTCCTTTTTTTCATTTTTTTTTCTTCAAGTTGCAAAGCTTTATGGTCGAAGACCCAATGAACAAAAATTGTCATTCGTTAAATCTACATGAGTGTTGAAAGCCTTTGGATGCTCAAGTAGGTTGGTGCCTCGCTGGAGACACAGATACTCAGCATCCAAGCAAGTTTCTCAGGCGAGGCAGTAGCATCCGGTAAAGTTTGCTCGAGCTCCGAGTTTATCCTCGACGTTTCGATTATCCAACGCCTCACGAAACATATGTACACAACTGGCAAGACTATTTGCACTTACACATGAACATTGCCCACACACACACTCACACATAGACACATAGACAAGCATACACAATAACCAAGATAAACCCAGCAGGCCGAGCATTGTTGTTTTTTGTGATTAACGACGATGCAGATTCTCCGACGCAGATACTGACTCTCGTGTTGATCGTATTGGCGATGACGTCAGCGTGCACCACGCACGGTCCTCGTGACACAGGCTTTTAATGTCGTAACTTCATCCTTGACGATGCATCGTAAAGTTTAGCTTTTCCAACCGCTAACAATAATTCACAAAATCCGGATGGATGATGAAAAATAGGACAATGTTGTACGATCGTGTGCGTAACAGGATGTGGACGGAGCTTTTCGCCTTGGAAGCTGGAAAGCGACGGAAATGGGAGAGGGAAAATGGAACGAACCGAATATGACGAACCGAAATAACGTCCACGTGATGTGTTCTGTGTATGAGTGAAAATAACAATTGTCGGACAAGACTTTGATGGGCATCGACGTGTGGGATCTTTGTGAAATTTATGCAGCTCGAAGCATGCATGTTGAAAAAGAAATTAGTAATTTTTTTCCTGGATTTTTAGATATATTATTTTGGCAGCTGTCGATTAAGGTAAAGGTATTAACATTTTTTTTTGCATTTTTAAATATTTTTTTAACTGAATGAATGATATCTTGAGAATATTGTGTCGACATTTCAAGTAGATTGGAGCAAAATTGAAGACGTTGTGAGTATTCGAGTGTCCGTTGCTCCGGACCGTGCGACGAGTGCGCAAAACTTCAAACAGTTTTCCTGAAACTTTACATTTTTTAAGTCCGTGTTCGCGATAACGCTAAATCTACTGGACCAATCGTTTTCGAAATTTTGCATACTAGTTTTTAACATAATTCACCAGGTACTATCGAGAGCTTTTTTTAAAAATAATTATTAATTTTACAGCAAGAAATTAGCTGATTTTTATAGCGAAAATCGTTTTTTTTTGCTTCCAAGTGCTACGAAAAAATCAAAAATCAAAAAAAAACAAAATCCCCTCTTGATTACCTCGAGAAACATCTCCTTCAACGAACGCATTCCGATTTTTTTGTTTCAGATGATTCTTTAGCGAGTTATAATGAACGCCGCAAAGCAACTTTTTTACGAGGCCCCTCCGGAGATTCACTGTGACCCGCTCAACTTTCAATATTTTAGAATCCAAATTTAGAAAAATATTATTTAAATGTTGTATTATTATATGGAAATTCCGAATAAATTTACACTATTTCCATCTCCAGAAAAAAATCTCCACGCTTCTTTTTCACCGAATCAACCTTACCCCGCCCTTAATCCTCAGAAGGTTGCAGTTTTTTTTTATCCGTTGTAAACGTCGTGGACTTTCGGTTCTAAGATCCTGGCCCAAACGACGATTGGGCCCATAAACATGTGCGACGATCGAATCCTCGAACGTGGAGTGTCAGTTGTTTTACCGGATATTGCGCCGTCTAGCGGTGCGAGTCGGTTATCACGATACCCGGAGGGCACGAGGTCATCCGACTTCATTTCACTTGCCACAAAGATATTCGTGGCTCAGCCATTCGCCTTCGGGACTTCGAAGACTCGACTCGTCGATGCATTATGTATGGACGGGGTTCGCCTAGCCTCGCGTTTTCAACTCGTTTCCGTTCGCACAAACACGTCGCACATCGGTCGATCGCGCACAGGGCCACAACCAGGTGTCCGCGCATCGTCCTCTCTATTTTTTTTTTTTTTTTTCACCGCTTCCATCGACTTATTTTCACGGATGTTCGCGTGGATAACGCGACGGATTGTCTCGACTCCAAATAGTTATGTGTATGGATACGCGAACGTTATCATATAACTCGAGCGAAACCCCCCGGCTATGTGTACAATGTTTCGGGATAAAGAAATATGTGAGTTATGCATGCGGGTAACAAGTTATGTACATCGAAATTTTACGTCGCAAAATATTCGTCGAGTGAATAACAATTTTTGGACGTTTGTCGAACGCGTTAGACGCGAATAAGGGCCAAAATTCCGGAGGCGCAATGTTACGAAGGGTCGCGGCGTAGAATGACATTGCAGCGAATCGTCAAAATTCAGAATGACATTGCAGCGAACGCACAATATTCCGAATACGTCTACCAGTTGGCGCGATTTTCAACATTTCCCGAATTTCGAGCTTTCCCACGCGTAAATTATCAAAGTTGGATATATGTCGTCGTTGACTTTTTTATAGGAAATTCAATTCTCTGCAACATTGTTTATGTGAACTTTTGCTCTATATAGCGTTGTTTATCCAGCGTTTGGATGGGAAGGTGAAAATAAGAAGAAAATACATTTTTACCTTCCCGTACAAACGCTGGTTGAACAACGCTATATAGACCAAAAGTTCACATAAACAATGTTGTAGAGAATTGAATTTCCTATAAAAAAGTCAGCGACGGCATGTATCCAACTTCGATAGTTTACACGTGGGGAAGCTCGAAAGTCAGGATCGATCGATGTTTTCGACTTTTTCTGACTTTCTAGCTATTGAAATGTTTTCAACGCATTTCAACAGCGATCTAAAAAAATCGGATCCAAGTGCCAAGTTAGTGAATGCTGCTGATCCGACAGAACCAACTTTACCGTCAGTCTCCAAAATTCAAAAACAACCTGCCAGAAACACTCGAAACTCTTGCAAAATATGACTGGGCCTTATACAGAAAACGCTCAAGTTGTACTTTGTTATGCATAAATGAATAAGAAAAAAATCAAACATTCCTGAGCTAAATCTTCACCACACTGGTATAACTTATTACACAATACGACCGCACGAATACAGAAACTGAAGATTCATTGCAAAAGTTCAAAAGAAAAAAAAATTCATTTTCGAGACTCCAAGACTGATAGATTATGGTCTTACGATATATAACGCCATAATTTTTTCTTCGACAAAAAATACAAATTACGCTCGGCCAAGCACTGTGTGAACAATAAAATATTTCACTCGACAACTGGCAAAAAAAATTTAGCAATACTACTGACATTTAGTTACAGTTGAAAACGTTTTGGACTTACATTAGTTCAGTCTAAGTTATTCGATCTAGGGTATAGAATCGATCTAGTGAATAGAATCGGTCGGTCTTCGGGGTTTCGTGAGTTTTATTCATGAATGGCGACGTTGCTGATCGACGCTAAGCAGAAACGGATGCAAAAGAGGGGAAAAAAATACATCGGAAATGTTGGGACTGTGGTGAGGAAGGATCATTGTGCACATTGGACACCGATAGCCCACATATACATACATGTATATATATATATATATGTGTATATATATATATATATGTGTATATATATATATATATATATATATAGCGGTCGTTAGCATGTATATATATATATATATATATATATATATATATATATATATATACACACATGCTAACGACCGCTTGGACTGGCTTCTGGCTCGATGGCCGATGCGAGTATGGCGTGACCGTTTCGATCCGCCCATAAGTGGAGGGTAGAGCTAAATGGCATTACCTGTCGAGCTACCGTACGTACTATTGGTATACCTCGGTGAACGAGATCCCATGCTACACGAAACGGTACACATTTTACACGTTTTATTTAGCGATACAACTACAATGGGCTCGTGGAACATTGCAAGCTCATATTTAACTCCTACAACGCCTTCCCACAGTTTCTATCACAAGTGCAAAAGTTACAAACAAACATATGTATGTATACATACGTATTAACGTTAACTGTGGACTGATGAAAATTGTCCGACAAAGTTTTGGAAGAACTATATAAAATGATAAAACTATATATACTATTGTGTGAAACTGTGAAATTATGAACTGTTAGGTACGATATGTAATTTCGTTTTGTCATTGCATAATTAGACCTTGTGGAGAAACCAAAGGTGTATTATGGTGGTAATTCATGGTGAACGGGGAAATGAAGGATCTCATCGAGTATGAACAGATGAATATTAACGCAGATCCGGAATTTTGATAACAGAACCAGGAGATGATTCCGGAAGCTATAGGGTCTGTCATTCGCAGTTTCGAGAGAGTGCGTACAAAATTACAGCAATTCGGAGGGATTCAAAAAATGGTGCCACACCGGAGTTGATGAGTTAATGAGTTGATGAACATATAATATGTTTCATTGAAAATCTGTGTTATTCATTGACCCGTACTTCCATTTTTTCTGACATCTTTTTCCCGCACAGTACTTTTGAATTCGAAATATTTAAATTTTCCCGGTACTCGACGCCATGTTGAATTTTAGTTCCAAATAGAACGGTTCACAGCTGCGAGGGCGCTCGAACACTAATCCCGCGTCGTTTGCCGTACTTTTCGCTCACTGATCAGCAGCCTTCGCTTAAAAATGACACTTGGCAACTCACAAAATGGCGGAGGACAGCGAGCATCGCTAGTCAGAGATTGCGGTGTCAACACCTCATTGGCATCGCCGTAATACGGTCCGTAAAACTCGTTTCGAGGTCACAACGGGCGTGTTGTGTTGTCGTTGGAGTAATGTGGCAACGCAATCGGATCGATTTTGCTCGAGCGGACGTTACTTCGAGCATTTTCTGACTGTCGACTACATAGCCACGTGACGGGGATCCGCAACGTGGATACGTGAATTACGGCTCTTATATATAGTGTCATGTGCGACCAGCGAAAAAAAACAAAACATCGTGTACACACAGCAAAAGTTATCCTGGATAAGCTTTTCTTTTTTTTATTTTACTGCCTCATCCACGTGCGTGTATTGGTCGAGGTAGTAACTTCATATTTGGCTGGGCTCCAGCATTGCCGCGACTACTTCATTTTCACGGAAAAGTTCTCCAGCCACATCCACTTTTCTTGCGAAATGAAGAAATGAAGACCAACCCGGAAAATGTCAGACTTGCCGCAAAATCGGGTGGAACTCGAAATTCCGAACGCGCAATGTTTCGAATGACGATGTTACGAAGGGTCGCGGCGGAGAATGACATTGCAGCGTATCGTTAAAATTCAGAATGACATTGTAGCGAACGTACAATATTCTGAACGCCTACCAGTCGGCGCGGTTTTAAACGTTTCCCGACTTTCGAGCTGTCCCACGCGTAAATTATCAAAGTTGGATATATTCCGTCGCTGAATTTTTTATAGGAAATTCAATTCTCTACAACATTATTTATGTGAACTTTTGCTCTATATAGAGTTGTTTGCCCAGCGTTTGGATGGGAAGGTAAAAATGTATAGATTTTCTTTATATTTTTACCTTCCCATCCGAACGCTGGATAAATAACGCTATATAGACCAAAAGTTCACATAAACAATGTTGCAGGGAATTAAATTTCCTATAAAAAAGTCAATGATGCCATATATCTAACTTTCATAATCTACGCGTGGGAAAGCTCGAAAGTCAGGAAATGTTGAAAATCGCGCCGACTAGTAGGCGTTCAGCATATTGTACGTTCGTTACAATCTCGTTCGGAATTTTGACCTCTCGGGACATTGTCATTCGAAGCCTTGGGCGTTCGGGTTTTTTACGTTTCTGGACATTGCTCGTTCTGGATTTCAACCCCAGCCCAACTAATCCATCTACTTTCGAAAAAAGTTATTCTATTATGATTTAAATGCTCATTGAAAATATATTCCATTGTTTATTCAGAGCCAAATGTTAAATTCCATCAAATAATAATATTCTAAACGATAATACAATACATGACGAAATTTCGTTCTCTTTCAATTTCCCTGAACCATCAAACAAACTGCATTTCCCTTGTCACAATGTTCTGGAAAGGAAAAAAACGTTATGGATAACTGCGTATGAAACATTTGGCAGAGCCAAAGCTTTAAATTAAATAATGTAAATGCTTTCTCATAGACGGACTTTGTGAACTGCATGCCAATTGTTACGAAGCGAATTTTCGCGAGAACACTGGCTAAAAATCGCTATATAGACCAAAAGTTTACATGAACAATGTTGTGGAGAATTAAATTTCCTACAAAAAAGTCCACGTCGGCATACATCTAACATCGATAGTTTACGCGTAGGAAAGCTCGAAAGTCGGGCAATGTAGTCTCGCGGTCGGCGGACGAGGTTTCTTGACCGTTCCGAGCATTGCCGTTCCACACATTGCGCGTTCCGAATTTAGTCCTTTCCGAACATCGCCCTTCCGAATTTGGAGCCCAACCCGAAGCGCCAGTGTAGGGTACACTACATAACACTGATTCGACAAGCCCCGGTTTGGTCCGTTACACGTGTACCTATATGTATCGCTTGGGAATTATTATGTCTGCCTACCTGCGAGCGGCCACTGGCTATCTTGCCACTGGGAGCAGCACCGGCTGCTACCACGCAGTTTCCGATAAGATAAACGTTATCGCGGCGTCAACGCACACACACACACACACACACACAGAAACACTCGCCTCCAGGGAGCAGCGCAGAAATTATTGAGGTTTGGCTTTCTTGGACGAATTCACGGGCTATCCTCGAACATACACCAGTTGTTATTTCTTCACCTTGCTGCTTTTTTCGTTTTTTCGCTCTTTCTCTTTCTCATTCTTTCTTCGTTGCCATCGTTTTTCCGTTTATTTAACTGTCTACTCATTCTCACGATGCCGAGTCTCGTTCCGCTGATAGCCCCCAGACGCTATTCTTTTCGCTCGTGCTCAAACACAGATCCTAGAACGAATCGAACGAAAAAGCCGCGTGGTTTTAAGCTCGAGGTAAGAAAGCGAGAGAAAAAGTAAGAGTCAGACGAGGAGATAAAAAGCCAACGTATTTCGCCTCGTCTATTTGAAGCTTCGGCTATTTATAACACCATTTGTTCGTGATTGGAACGTCGCTTCGGTATGTACTGAGGTACTGTAGTTTCGTACAACTACCTACACGGTCTGCGAACCTACGTCAAGAAAACCTTTTTCCCAGTGATATGTCATTCTCCATGGAAATTTGCGGAAAAATCACTAACCATAATTCGTAGATTAACGTGCACAAAAAATTAGATCCTCAAAGTTTTTCTTTCGATCGAATTAATCGATAAATAAAGTCGGATGTAAAAATATATCGAGATTTTTTTTTCATAATTGGAACGAGTCTGTTTGATAAGGCGAGTTTTCATGGTTTAATAATGTCCGACATCATTAGTGACAGAATAGTTGCTTGCAGTTGCCGTCTTGAACACGCGGTGTCAGTCAGTCATCGTGAGTGAACCAGTGGGTTAGCTTCCTCAGCCAAATAGGATTGAATGTCAGTGGTGTATAAATAAAGTCTTCGTTCGACACGACCAGCTGCTTTTTGCAGTGAAGCTCCCGTTCTCGAATGACTCTTGAGACTACCTGCTTTACCACTTACGAAGAGGAGGGTTACATTAATTGGGTTGGGCTCGAAATTCGGAAGAAGCAATGTTCGGAAAGGACAATATTCGGAATAGGTATATATAGGTATAGTTGGCGTACCTCGTCCGCCGGTTTCAAGACTACATTGCCCGACTTTTGAGCTTTCCCATGCGTAAACAATCGATGTTAGATATATGCCGTCGGGGACTTTTTTGTAGGAAATTTAATTCTCCACAACATTGTTCATGTAAACTTTCGGTCTATATAGCGTTGTTCAGCCGACGTTTAGACCGAAAGATAAAAAGGTATTGAATCAATGAATATATTTTTATCTTCCTGTCCAAACGCTGGTTGAACAACGCTATATAGACCAAAAGTTCACATGAACAATGTTGTAGAGAATTAAGTTTCCTACAAAAAAGTCTGCGACGTCATATATCTAACATCGATAGTTTACGCGTGGGAAAGCTCGAAATTCGGGCGATGTGGTCTCGCGGCCGGCGGACGAGGTACGCAAACTATACCTATATGTATACGTGTTCCGAATCTTGACCGTTCCGAGCATTGTCGTTCCAAACACTGAGCGTTCCGAATGTTGAACTTTCCGAACATTGCTCATTCCGAATTTCACGCCAACCCATTAATGGAAAACGTTTGCAACAAAAATGTAAAAAAAAAATCGGGATGGGATAGAGTCAAACAATTCCAGCAATCCAGGCTGTTATTTTCAATCTGTATTTACTAGTACAGCTACCAGCTTGGTTAGCGAAAAATCCGCAGTATTTTCCGCACACGCACACCTTTTCCCACCCCACTTTGTGCACCACTCGTATATTTATCAGACGAATTCCATGAAAAATTAACGAGACTACTGCGTCCTATGAGAAAAACGAAATTTAGAAAGGAAACATCCTCGAGCCGAGCGTATAATACGGTAAAACTCGGCATTGCGAATTCAGTTGGGGCGTGGATTACATTCGACGTTTCAATATTTCATTAGCCACGTGCGCTTCGGATTTCATTGCGTTTGATGCACAGGCTTTGCCAGATTTTATTGCAGCGAAGATGAAGATGGGACCAAACAAAAGTGAGCTATGCCAAAAAAAGACGACGTCACTTAGGGCATTGAAACTTTTTGTTTTAATTCGATAACTCGACATTTATCAGCTGTATTTTCGTATTCCAGACCCAGAATCACATGAAAACCCGAATCTACGTGACCGACGAATTATCAGATTAGCGTTTTGTCTCACTTGGATCGTCGAGACTCTGACTGTACGTCAAGAAGGTTTTTATTATTTAACGACTTATTGAAATATTCAAATGTCGCTTCTGCTTCTATTCTCACACGAATTACGCGAAATCCAAGAACGTCGCTGAGCCGAACTTTGGGTCACAGTCTTGACAGCCGGGTGAGGTGAATTATTCGTGGAATATCGAATCTTGACAGGGCCTCTCGTCATCTACACGGAATATTGAATGACTCGCGTAAAAGCAATTGCGTTAATTCTCGATAACCAGAGATAGTCGTGGGGATAGTTGAAAATTTGATTAATCTTTTCACAGATGAAGATAGAGTTACTGTCGGGCTAACGAACTCGAAGAACCTGTAAACCATTTTGCAGATGTGGATGTAACGACGACGGTGACTTTTGGAATTTTTTTTGTCTCAATGAGCGTCAATTTGGGTCGAAATTTAAATCTCATCTGAATTATCCGAGAATTCTGGAAGAAAGACCATTTGTTTTTCATTTTTATTCCAATTAGTTTCCGTATAGTGACTCTTTCAAGGCTTTGATTCAACGGTGGCTGGGCTGCTGATTTAAGGTGTTGTGTAATAACAGTTTTTAGCAATAAACTCGTTTTTAGGTGGTCATTACTAACCACCGAAGAAAGGTATAATATCATTGCTACCGTTCATTTATAAATAATATAAAATATTTCATCAAAAAATCTTACTGAAGTACACAATTGTACCGAGTAAACATTTCTAGAATTCAACGCATCGAATTGATAATTCTGCTTCCAATTATATCATATCTGTATATGCTTAAGCAGCTAACGTTTCAGATTAGAGTTTTCGCATCTTGTAATTTTTCATATTTTATGAAGAACACTGCGCAATGAGTTTGTTTGCATGAATATCGTACTAAAAGGTTTAGTATTTTCGAATACTGACATGAGTAATGCATTTAGAATGCTAACTTAACTCTAGATTGGTCAACATACGACGAAAGTCACCATAAAACCAAAGTCACCATACGACTTTGGTCGTATGGTGACCAATCTAGGATTAAGTTAGCATATCTTGTAAGTTACAATATCGAGCACTGGGTCCAGCAGACCCGAACGTAAAACACGTCCACACAAATCAACGCCAACCGACGCACGATTTTCGAAAACTAATGGACACCGTTGTGAAACCTTCGAACAACAACAAATGGCGCCCCACATTCCATTTGGAACTACATTCCGGGAGTTACATCAATTCAGAAAATTGCCTTGGGTTCGCTAGCCCCAGTGTGACCATTACGGATTATAGGCGACAAAGTGCCATTTCAAGATTTTTCACAATGATTTCTCATTGCATCTTCCCGTAAATCTCGTTGAGTGATGAATTTCCGTGCCCAACCAACAAATTTACCATCACGAGCCATTGTCCGGGCTCGAGTTATACGTCACTACGTGATTTGAATATCATCGACCATTTCTCATCGGTTGTGTCACATTGAATCCCGTTGCAAGGATTCAATCCCGGAATAGTTTCGTCACCGGGTGATCGATTATATGCTGGGCGACCATGATGCTGTTTCTCGGATAGTCGAACTGTCCCGAGTCCAAGGCGATACGCTGCGGGGTTGGCGCAGGGGGGGGGTTACCCCTTCCATAGATTCAGCCAATTAATTAGCGGAAAATGAAGCTACGCTTCGGGCTCGAAGAGGTCTCTGTCAAAGTTGTGTCCGAGACATATATATATATGTCGCCAGGACGCCCGACTTCCACGCCTCGCCGCCTCGGTCAAAGCGCATCGATTCTCACCCTTCCTGTTTGCCAACAGTGTCCGAGGGTCCTAGCTATACCCTGGCCGGGCTTCGATAACGATCGAAAGTCTCTTGATCGACTTGGAAGTGCGAGACGGAGTTTGCGGCCACGGGCAGAATGACTGCGGTGATACGAAGCCTCTCGCCGGGGTAACCCGAGGTTCACAAAGTTCGATTCGACCCTCGGGTTATCACCGATGAATTACCCGTACTCGAGACTTGCTCGATCAATGCCGAAATATCAAAGTCCGGTATGGATAGAATATTTAGAAAAAGCGGTCAAAGCGGTCAGAGGGTTCCGTACTGTAGGATAAAAATCAAAACAGTTTACCATTGCTATGCCGTGTGTTGTATGTATGTGGTTGTGTGTGTGTGTGTGTGCGAGCGCTGCGTAGTCAAAATGTAAACAGAGCGCCGAGAGCTTGCGCGATTGCCGAACGGTTGGACAACGAACGACAGTTAGTTGGAAAAGACTCCTCTACCACGACGGACGTAGAGCATCGAGAGATTTGAGGTAGTATCCTACATACTGTAAGAGTCAAATCAAGCCTAAGATATACCATCCCCTGATTGAGGTACGTAGTTGCCACCTTGATGTGGCAACGTCGCGTAGCCAGCGTTTGGACAGGAAGATAAAAATATATTCATCGATTCAATAAATTTTTATCTTACAGTCCAAACGCTGGCTGAACAACGCTACATAGACCAAAAGTTCACATGAACAATGTTGCAGAGAATTAAATTTCCTACAAAAAAGTCCGCGACGGCATATATCTAACATCGATAGTTTACGCGTGGGAAAGCTCGAAAGTCGGACAATGTAGAATCGCGGCCGGCGGACGAGGTACGCCAACTATACCTATATATGTACATGTTCCGAATCTTGACCGTTCCGAGCATTGCCGTTCCAAACATTGCGCGTTCCGAATTTCGAGCCCAACCCAACTATTTCATACGTTTCGATGATCCACGCTGACCCCTTTTGACCTACAATCGACATTGTACATGCGCATGTGTGTGGACTCACCGTTGCGGTTCTCGCTATCGGCCGGCTTCATCTGGATTGGATGGTGCATCTGAAAGCAAACAATGATATCATTTGAGTGTCTCTTTCTCTCCTTTTCATTTCTTATTTAAACGTGCGGTCGATGCAACGTGTCCGATATACCCTCACGACTACTAATACAGCTAACAATTCCGTCCCGTTCAATATATTCCAATCCGATAAGCCGTCTCTGATACGAGCGCACTCTCGGGACTTGAATGTGGAAAATCGTTGCTGCAAAAATATCCACGAAAAGTTTCTTATTGTTTCCATTTCGGGTTGATTCGGTCATGAAAATTTGGTAAACCGGCACAAATCACCGTTTGCAATTGGATGAAAACGTTGGCGAACTATAATTTTGCTTCCAATGCATAATTTACGAATGATCAACTTGCAATTGGTAATTTCGATTCACGTTCGTTGTGTCGTGATTGCGATTCGAACGGCGTTCGTATGAAACGACTCACGAATAAACGCGGGGCGTATGAATATGGAGATGACGTTGACAGGTGATTGTAATAACGGGAATTACGTTGACGATACGGTTACGGTATTGCTTTTATTTACGAGCGCATATATCTGCCGCACGAGGAATTTGTGTGAAAGCGTGGAGTAAGATTTGCGGGAGGCGCAATGCCGTCGATCAATGGCTAATCGATTCAAGGTTGATCTGCGCAGGCCAAATGCGAGTTGCGGTCGGAATCCAGAACGAGCAATGTCCAGAAACGTAATAATCCCGAACGGTCGAAATCCCGAACGACATTGTAGCGAACGTTCGATATGCCGAACGCCTACCAGTCGGCGCGGTTTTAAACATTTCCGGACTTTCGAGCTTTACCACGCGTAAATTATCAAAGTTAGATATATTTCGTCTCTTACTTTTTTTATAGGAAATTCAATTCTCTACAACAATGTTTATGTGAGCTTTTGGTCTATATACCGTTGTTCATCCAGCGTTTGGATGGGAAGCTAAAAATGAGAAAATCAATACATTTTTACCTTCCCGTTCAAACGCTGGATAAACAACGTTATATACACAAAAAGTTCACATAAACAATGGTGTAGAGAATTGAATTTCCTACAAAAAAGTCAGCGACGGCATATATCTAACTTTGATAATTTACGCGTGGGCAAGCTCGAAAGTCAGGAAATGTTGAAAACCGCGCCAAATGTTAGGCATTCGGCATATTGTACGTTCGCTACATTCTTATTCTGGATTTTGACCGTTCGGGACATTGTCATTCGAAGCATTGCGCGTTCGGGATTTTTACCTTTCCGGACATTGTTCGTTCTGGATTTCGACCCCAACCCATCGGGGCGAAATAACGCCAACGCTGTAGAGGATAAGTAGCGACAAGTATGGGAGTTGGACCGCATGACTCGTAATTTCATAAAGCACCGATCCCCCCCCCCCTTCTCGGTTCCGCATTTCTGTGCATACTCCACACTGTAGCCATATGTATATTTATATATACGTTTATTTCAACGTGTGAAATCGTGTGTTTTCACGTACACGCCAGCGCTGTATGTATTGCACGAAAAATAGTTGGGAACAGTGGGGAAAGGGAGAAAACACTTCGCTTCGAGTGCGCACTCGTTTTTGTACATGGGGAATTTCACCCTCGTGCTATCGCGGAAACTTGACATGGCGAAGGAGGTAAGGGGTTTCGTATGCGGTTGGGGGAGTGAGATGGAAGGGTGAGACGATAGAGAGGGAGAGAGAGGGAAAGAGAGAGCTACGAGGGATCCGGTGGTCCGGGCCCGAGCATGAAATTCATATCTATGCTAAGCGCGAGACGCGGTTTTGGGTTTAGTGGCTCTCGTGTCCGTAACGTTATAACGTAACGGCAGATTTGTTGGTTTCGGTAAAGAGAAAATATTCGGTTGGGTCGCTCGAGCCACTTCATCCTGCATCGTTCGGTTTCACAATCAAGAACCCTTCGAGAATCACGGATTTCATATAAATATAATTTTTTTTAATTATTTACTTGTAATGTTGTTGCCACGATTTTCATTAATTTATCTCATCGACGATATTGCAAGGATCATCGGGTACAATCACGCACAAATGATATATTGGGTTTACTAAAAATGTTGATTTTAATGAGGGGGCTGAATCACCTGAAAGATTGGAATTTTTTTAAATTTTTATAGAGTCGAGGAAATTGAACTGAAGTGAAAAAATTGAATAAATCTAGAGAAGGACGAACGATCGAGTAGATAACATTTTATACAAAATTGGTTCGAGAAAATGACTACATGATAAACACTGTGACCCTAATTTTAACATCACAAACGGTGTTATTAAAACTGTTGTGACAACTTTGGAAACGATCATACTGTGAATAGTGTCGTGAAATCAATAACCTATGTTGTGAGAGTGCATAAGTCTGTGTTGCTTCTCGTTCGTCAACAGTCATGAGCACGACGACCATCTTGAATCGGAGGAAAGGATCAGTGAAGGATTCGGAATCACAAAGAGATTTTCATCAAAGAAATCCTACAAAGTAAAGTCCTTGAACTTTTTATCCGCAGACGAGATGTTACTGTCCCCGTTGTGAAGGGCCAATACTTTGACGGATGGGGCTGGAAATTCAGAACGAGCAAAGTTCAAAAGGGTCAATTCCCAACGCTGAATGTTTTGAAAGTACAGAATTCTGAATTGCCAGACTTTCGAGCTTTCCCACGCGTAAACTATCAATGTTAGATAATTGACCCGAAGGACTGTTTTGTAGCAAATTGAATTATCTACAACATTGTTCATGTGAACTTTTGGTCTATATGTCGTTGTCTAGCCAGCGCGTTCGAAATTTCACCCATTCCAAGCATTTCACGTTTCGAATTTGACCGCCAACTTTCGACCTTTCCCACGCATAAGCTATCAATGTTAGAGGCATGCTCTCAGGGATTTTTTTGTAGGAAATTAAATTCTCTACAACATTCTTTATGTGAACTTTTGGTCTATTTGACGTTGTCTAGCCAGCGCGTGCGAAATTTAAACCGTTCCAAGCATTTCACGTTCCGAATTTGACCCCCAACTTTCGAGCTTTCCCACGCGTAAACTATCAATGTTAGGTGGATGCCGTCACGGAGTTTTTTGTAGGAAATTGAATTCTCTACAACATTGTTCATGTCAACTTTTGGTCTATATGGCGTTGTTTAGTCACCGCGTTCGAAATTCCGACCGTTCGAAGCGTTGGCGTTCGAAGCATTGCACGTTCGGAATTTTGACCCTTCTGGACTTTGCTCGTTCGGAATTTCGAGCCCCACCCGCATTCACACGAAACGAGACCGAACAGTGATACGCCCATCCCCGACCGACACCCGAGACGTAACACATTCGAGTTTCGGGAAAAATATGTTGCAAAGCATCGATGATTATTATGAGAAAATTAGGGGCCATTGCCGAGCTCGTCGTTCACCATTTTGAGCAGCAGTACTGCCAGCAGCAGCGATGGCGGGAACGCGACGACCGAAGCAGTAGCGATGTATCGTCTATTACAAATTCGCTTCACGTACGCAGTCGTGTCGGGTGGGGCAACAACAGAATGACAAAAAGTACGAGATGGCCAGCCGAAGAGAAGACGTGAGAGACGAAAGAATGAAAGAAAAAAAAATCAACAGAGGGCGCATGAGGAAAGGGTGCGGACGGGGACCGCGGTCGACCGCTCGTCAGGACCTGCTGCCCTCCTGCTCTCACTCGTGAAAAATCTGCATGGATTCGTCGGGGGTTGGAAATACAAAAAATGAGACGGTCACGTACTGACGCGTGGATGTTGATGCTAATGGCGAGAGACATCGCGTTTACCGAGGAGTATCGAGCGAAAGCTCTCATTCCCTTTTTCTTTAATTTCAACGTTGCTATCTTTTTTTCATCTCTGTTGCAATTTTAATGCTGGTTCTAAAAAAATAGAGAAAGCACTACAAAATTGCGATGCAGCGATTGGTATGTCATGAACGTGGGAACCTGGTGATGGGATATCGGTGGATGAGTACTCACGAACATATGCTGCGAAAAATGAATAAAAAGCTGCAAGTTGAAACTTGGAATTTGCTACCTCTGAATTGTGGATAGTGAACGAAGATTCCTTTATGGGGGAGGGGGATTGAGGGCGCTAGGAGGAAGCATTTTTGATGTGGCTTCCGCATAAAGGAATTTTCGTTCACTAGCTAAAATTCGGAGAAAGCAAATTGCAAGTTTCAACTTGCAGCTTTTTCAATCAGCAGAGGCTGATAATCGAAAAACTTGAATTCCTGTCAAATCCGAACCATTCGACCGATCTCCACCAAATTTGATATACATCACGGCTGAATGATGTTCTATACTTTTGTAAAGTTTGAGCTCGATTGGTCAAAGTCAACGAAAGTTATAGCGACAAATTTGATTTTTGGAAAAATTCAAAATATCATGAAATTAAAACTTATCGATGTATTTGGCCCAAATGCAATACTAACCAACCTCGGGTGAATATCTCTTTGTCAAGAACTATTCAGACGATTATCTCAGAATTTGCGATCGCTACAGTGATAACGCCTTTTTTTTGGGAATTTGAAAACGACATAAAATCCGAGTCGCAGCTTGAATTATCGCGAAAATTATACTCAAAGAAGGGATTAGGGCTTCAGCTAAAACCATTCTCGAGTTATACACCTTTTAATTTTGGTAGGCCATTACGGACACTATTGGCCTCTGGAAATATTTTTGGATCAAAATTGTAGAACGAACATTCGAATTTTATGAAATTCACGTTTTCGGTCTCACAACCAAACAAATATATCTTTCATGAAACTCAAATGTGAGATTCATCATCAACAATCATTATCCATCCAAATTTTTCCAACTGTCGAATAAAAGTCTTCAAAGTGGTTTGAAAAAATATTTAATTTTACAATTTTCAATTCGTTTCGTTAAAGTCTCAAAGGCTCCGATATTGTTTTTCATTCGCGGTAGATTTTTCAATATCATTCAACAATTTACACGCATATATTGCTAATTGAATTAAGTTTCATTTCTCTATTTCGCTGAAAATGCTTCTCACGATAAAATATAATTGTTTTTTTTTTTTTTTTTTTTTTTTTTGCGAATCCTGTAACGGAGCGTGTGTTGTCGGGTCTTGCGACCGGGAAAAGGCTTCGAATATCGATACCGATGTCGGAACGATGACGTACGCGAGCTTCCTGTACTATATATAGTTATCACTGTTAAGTAATACTGGAGTATTCAATTTCCGGCTCGATAGCGTATGCATCATAGTCGTCGAATACTGTCGAACATCGTTTCGAATTTCGTCACGTCTAACTATCGCAATCTCCTGTTCCTTCGTTCGGTCCAATATATATTATCTTGATTGTCTCTAAGAGGGGGGGGGGGGGGGGTAGGGTTTGCAATCGATCTTTTTTCGGTATTTTCTCATGGTTAAACATTTCAAGAATATAGTCTGAAAATTTAAAGTCAATCAGAGCGAAACTCTCGAAGTTATTGACCAGTTACCCAGGATAACTGACCAGCAGCCAAGTTAAGGCGGAGACTTGGAAAAAAACGATGCAAAAGGCATCGAAGCTGCTGCAGCAAGTCTACTCTGTAGCACTAGAATCGATGATTCAGTGTAAGTAAAAAAAAATGTTCACTTTCTTAGCATTTAAAACTTTAAACGCGTTTTTCTCAAAACCACTTTTTAAAACTCCGTTTTAACTGCCGATTGAAAACTACATTACCGATTCATTTTAAACTTGGTACACGCTTTCTACATCTAAAATATCTTCCCCCAATGATAAGTTTTAGATTTTTTTTACATTAAGAGGGTTTTTCCGCTTACAAAATGACGGAATTTTTCGTGAAAAATTGCAGTCTTCACTTTAAACGACCACCGAAAATTTAAAAATGAAAAAAAAAAAATAATAATAATCAGATAACGTTCGCGGGAGGAATTGATGAGACATCGACTAAATTTAAAGGATTTTTGATTTCACATAATTTCCAGCTGAGATACAGTTAACACCGCAAATCCTTTAGTAAAATCGTTGAAATCGCGTATATAAGGCCTAACTGGAAATTGCCGGTTTTTTTCTGTAACAGCCCTGATAGACGATATTATATGAAATGAAATATTTTTATTGTACAGTGCGACCTCGTAATAAGAGACTCGACAATACGAGACTTTTCCCAGTTTCTCACTCGAGCGCTTCCCCGACTCCGACTCGAACTCCGAGCTCAAAAATTTCGTGCGCGGACTTGTGGTTAAGATACTAATTATATAAAAATAAATTTCAAGAGTTTAGGGTTTTACGGTCTTCCAAAATTGTCTTCTTTTCCTCAAACGTATATCGATTACGTTTGGCCACAGCCAGGTCTTTGTTTGAATTATCACATTGTGGCGCAGATTCTGTAATATTTTCTTCGACTTGTGTACTACAGTCTGATTTCTCATGCTTCTTCACAGTTTCGGACATTTTATGACAGTTAATAGTAATTCAGATACAGTAGTATACACAATAATATTCGATAGTATATTAACGTGAAACAAAAATTCGCGAAATAAATGTCCACGCGCAGTCGATGACTTTTCTGCATGGGCGATGTGAATGTACTAAGTTTGAACTCGTTCGAGCGTGTCTCTTGTTGACAGGATCGCGTCCGAAAAAGAGTGAGAGAGACAGACAGAGGTAGCGAGCACGCACCACGCGCCTGGTGGGGGTATGCGATTTCCCAGAAAAACTCTTTCCCTCGGGGGCTTTTGGTCTCTTATTCCAAGGTCGAACTGCAATTTAAATTCCGATTCCGTAGATGATTGTAATTCTTCAACATCTATATGTATATATTCTTTATGTAAAAATCATTCTGTGTTCTTTCACTACCCATCCCATCGAAACATTCAAAGAGCTTATTCGAGTATAGGATCTTAAAACTCCAAAAAACAAAAAAAACAAAAAAACGCAAATACGTCGAAAACTTTGTCTTCTGGGAATAGATCCGGATTGAAGATTTATGTGCAACGTTCGACGCTATCACTTTCAATCAGCCATCGTGAAACGATCCGCGGCATTTGCCAGCTTCGCAGGGTTTTCTTTTTCCAGGTGATCGCGTGAAAATCGATTTGAAGAATAGTGGCGAAAATGCGCTTGGCAACACGCCCTCAGACCCTGTATTCCCACAGTGCGGCGGCTCGGGGGGGGGGGGGGCGGTTCATCCCTCTTGCGCTACGGGCAGAAGTGTCGCAGCAATTCGGCAACCTTTCGCTCGAGAAATCCGGTTCCAACCCCTTTCGACACTTTTTTACCGCAACTTCGACGAAATATTTCACATTCGTGACATGTGCTCGCTGTCGTTTCACATCTTTTTATCATAAACGTTCGAACGAAATCTCACGGGAGCTCATGGATGAAGTCATGTGTCCATCAGAATTCAACGAATGTCTCGTGAAATTGTTTTTTTTTTTTTTGTCTCATGCACCAGTTTCCGACAGTTTTACTATTTGCAGTGAATTAATTGATTCAATTGTGCTTTAAACCAAAAATGCTCCGAACAAAAAATGTACGGTACGAAAGGAGTCATCAAGTGCAACAATTTTTCTTTTATTTCAGTGGAGGCGCTGACGCACAGTGAAGATCACTTCCACTTTTTTAAATGGTACGGTACATGTTTTATTCAACCAATGTTGTAGAGCATAGCAAACTACATAAAAAACATTAGGGGCTCAGAGTCGTTCAAGGTCATTTAAGATCTAAAAGTGACATTAACTTTATTTTTATGTGAAATGAACTTTATTTACAGAATGTGTTCAAAGTGATTGCCATTAGAATCAATGCAGTATTGCAATCTTCTTATCACGTATTGTGTAGAATTTCTCATCACTTCAGCACTTATCGAATCACATGCTCGAACGATTCTCTCTGGCATATCATCAGGATTAGTTGGACGTTCTTAATGATGATCTTAAACGACTTTGAACGACTTTGACCCCGTTAATGTTTTTTATATAGTTTGCGATGCTCTGAAGATATAAAAGTCGGTGTCAAGAACTGAACTCTCAATTTTAAAAAAAATTTATTCCTGGTTATTTTCGCTGTAATTGTGTGAGTCATTTTGTGCATTTTACATTTTTATTTTTTTTTTTTCCATTGATTTCTCGATGTGATTTGATGAAGAAAAAAATTGGGTTTGCCCATGTTTTCTGTGTTAGAAAGGCTCAGTTTTTCGATGAAAAAAAATACAATAATATCTTTGGCACTCGAAGAATCACTCAAAACTGCATTTCAAATGTCAGAGTCGATTTTTCGGCCGGTACGTAGTTAAAAAAAAATTTTGAAAATGGTTTCGCAGTGAGACAATGCCTTCATTTCATCCCCTTTTTCATACGTCCAAAGGCAGATAGAATAATTGACGATGATTCTCCCACTCGAATCAATCCAGAATAAAAAATTCATCAAACCATAAAGCAACGACATAAATTTTCCCACTTATACAAAAATATCTTCAGTCGCAATTTCATCTCGACAACTCTCGTCCCATCCCCAAAGAAAGTATCCAAACGATTGATACACATATTCGAATAAAGAAAAAAAAAACAAAAAAAAAAACCAAAAACAAAGTTCCCTCACACGCAACTCCATTCAGACAACGAACGTCATTGGTCCAATAAACATGGAAACATAAAGTTTTTTTCCCGTCGTCGTGCGCCAATTTGTCACTCCGTATCCTTCGACGAAGATGAGACGAAGGGGGTTGAAAAAAAGAATTTGCAAACTTCGTGTGTGTGTGCGTTATCGTCGATCCGTTACGTTCAGCGTTTTCGTCATTCGCTCTCGAGTTTATCGTCTCTGGTGACGCAAAAGGAAATCGCGAAAAATATTTCTTTATCACGTTTCCCCCCCCCCCCCCCCTTCCTATTCTCCACGATACACACACGCGACACACACGGACACAAACATTTGTCGTGTACTCGTAGATTCCCTTTATTTCCTCACTTCGCTTCTGCCCACATTTTTTTTTTTTTTCGTTTTTTTTTGTCTCTTTATTTTTTCTCTCAGCTCGTATCAATTTCTTTATTTCAGCCGTATAAACGACTCGGCGGTGAGAAATTCTCTCGGTCGGTGTACACATCGGGAGAGTTTGCCCCGGAGAAGGATATAAAGCACGGGGCACACGTAGCACGGTTAATGCCTTTGGGGAACAATTCTACCCCACACAACCCCCCCCCCCTTTTGTGGAAAATGACGAGACACTCGCACTCGAGCTACAATCGGTTCTGGATACGTACACGCCAACCCACGACCAAGCACGTTTCCCGTACCCAATCCCCTTACCCTCCCAGCCTCCACCCCCCACCCCCAACCCTCCTTGCCCGCCATCGAAATCAATTTCGTTCGGCACGTCGCGAATTTCCGTTCGCCCCGAGAAACTGCGCCAATCTCCTGCGTTCACTCGTATACCACACGACGTTGCCACTTCGCCTCGGGGAGAAAAGTCCATAACTGTACGACTCACCCCCCCCCACCCCCCATCATCCCCTTTGCTCGGAATTTCACCACACATTTGGGCTCAAACGCCTTCGGTCGACGGGTTATCGTCAATTAAAGATTTTTTATTCGCTTTGTGAGAATATCGAGTGAAAAAATTATGTATAATGTGTGTATTATACTATGCAGGGTGTCCCATTTGAAACAGTACGGTCGAATAAATCGTCGGGAAAAGGAGTGACAACGAAATGGGTCGGATGAAAGTTGTAGGAATCGAATGGGGAAACACAGTTCTGATAAAATCTATGCTCTCACTGCTTATGTTTTTATGCTACGAGCATAATGACACTTTTTTTTTAAATAGGAACAATACTTTTGAACCACCTGAAGTTGTTCCTTTTTTTCGAGACGAATTTAACGATACCCTGTGTTAAGAATTTCTCATCGATTTTTCATGGAAAAATCGATCGTATCTCTATAATTTTATTTTTCATTTAATTTCCAATATTTCGGGAATTCGAATTCAGAAAAATATTCTTCGAATGTTCTATTATCATATGTAAATTGTTAGAATAAATTCACACTATTTGTATCGCCAGAAAAAATTTCAAAAACATGCTTTTTTTCACCGAATTAACCTTGCGCCCCCCTTAAAAAAGAATGAGAGGCGACGAAAGTAGTTGAAAAAAAAAAAAAATCGTTCAGCCGAGTCGCGATTGAATTTTATTAATCCGTTCGATAACATCTCACTCCCGACTATCTACATTCCCGTCGATTCGTTCGAGCGCGTTGCTACCGTGCTCGATCCACGCGGCAGCGCCAACACACGTTTTGTTTTACACTGTTTGACTTTAATTTTGCGACAGAGCGAGTTCGATGTAGGCTCCCGCGAATTGCGCATCAACGAATTTTATTACGATTCTTTCGTTATTTTTTTTTTTTTTTTTTTGCCAATTTCATTCGATTCCCGTTCGTTCTTTTGCGTGTTTTGATTTTGTTTTGTATTTCGATGGCACAGCTGTGACTGGTAACGCTTGACAAAGCAAAATGGGACCCCCCCCCCATTGAATCCTCGATGCATTTAATCATTATTTCGTTGCTGGGAGCCCGAAGTAGTATCTAGATTGCTATTGGTTCTATATGTACATCGACCATCGACAGAATTCGCGAGATTTTCGCATAATCCGTTGGCCTCCGGGCACATAGAATATTCCTCGTGTATTGAGCTACCATTTTTATTCGACAGAGTGCGCGGAGGTGGGGCTCAAAATTTGAAATGACCCATGTTTGGAATATTTTCCATTCGAAAAATATTTCCTCCCAATCGAAATATTCCGAACTACCGAATCTCCGAATTTTTTTATTCGGAACGGCAAATTTTTCGAAATGTCAAATCTCGAACGGTCAAATGTCAGAACGGACGAGAGAAGGAATTGAAATGTTCGGAAAATGATTATTTCGAACGGAAAAAATTTGGAAGGAGGAAATTTGGACGATGTTGATGATGACGGAATGATCATGACCTTGGAAGTTCAATGTTTTGAAGAAGGATTTCGTGAACGGTCATTATTCGAAAAAAATATAATCTGAAAAATCAAAATTCTGAACTAGCAAAATCTCGAACGAAATTCTAGCGAACGGCCGAAAATGTGAAAGTACACAAAGTAAAACGATCATCGTAGTTCCGAACGACAATGTTGCGAATGGTCGCGACGTTGAATGACATTGCATCGAACGGTCGACATTCAGAATGACATTTCAGCGAACGTATAATATTCGAAGCAAAGTTTAGAAGGGTCAAAATTCCAAACGCGCCATGTTTAGAATGACAATTCAGCACAAAAATCTTACAAAAGACGTTCACAACATCATACAAATTCCAAAGGTGTGTAACTTCTTGAGATGTTGCAAGAAAAATTAAAAACAATAAAAAATCAATACATTTTCATCTTCTCATGCGAACGCTGGCTAAACAACGCCATATACACCAAAAGTTCACATCAACAATGTTGTAGAGAATTTGATTTTCTACAGAAAAGTCCAGGACGGCATATATCTAGCATCAATAGTTAACGAGTGGTAAAGCTCGAAAGTCGAGCAATGTGGAAAACTGCATGACTGGTAGCCGTTCAAAACATTGCCATTCGAAAAATCGCGCGTTCGCAATTTTGCCCGTTACGAACTTTGTTCGTTCTGAATTTCAAGCCCTACCCATTTCAACGGACACGCTGGACTGTCTTCGTTTGCTCCGCGCACTGCTTTACCCTATGTAGGGGCGACCGGGGCAAAACGTTATAGCGGGGCGAAACGGTACCGGGGCAAAACGGCACTGGGGCACAATGGGATCGGGGCATAATGGGATAGCAAAAAATGAAGTTTCTTGAGTGCTTGATTTGGGGCAAAATGGGATAGGGGCAAAATGGGACAGAGAGGAGTGGAATATCAAGTTGGGGCAAAATGGAATCGGGGCAAAATGAGACACAAAAATGAAGTGTCGCAGCCTCTCGTGAAATTAGTGATCTCCGATTTTTCCTGTCCCATTTTGCCCCGATCCCGTTTTGCCCCAACCGCCTCTTTCTGAGAAGCCTGATTCTCTCCGGCCCATTTTGCCCCATTCCCGTTTTGCCCCAATGACGTATTTTCCAGCAGTGTTGATTTTCACTATTCCATTTTGCCCCAAACCCGTTTTGCCCCGGTCCCATTACGCCCCGCTGTACCATTTTGCCCCGGTCTCCCCTATACAGTGGCGGTTGAATTCGGGCCAGGGGAGGTGGGTCAGGGGTTCATTTTTTTGTTACAATATATATATTAACGTTAAACCCCCATTCTCTTCGTCGAATGATGAAAGGGTGTGGATATCCAACAACCCCCGAAATAACGGGACCATGAAGTACCGCTGTAAAAAGAATTGCTTTGAATAGTGGTCGACTCCACGCACATGTATATCATACAAGTATGTGGAAATGCGATTATCGAGCCGGCGGTTAAAACTCTTTCACGCATGTTTGTGCGTCGGTGCGCCCGGTTTGATCGCATCATGGGGTAGCATTCTCAGGCCCGACCAGCCTGGCTGTATAATGTGAACGAACATGAACGCATAAAGCATTACATTAATGTATATATATAATGTATATATACTCGCATTCTCTCTTTGTTTCTAACCGCTGGGGTCGAGTGGCCCATTTTCCGACCCTTAACTCCGCACCGCAAATCCATGGGCTCACCGTCCGAACATCCTGACTCGAGGAAAATAATTAGCACACACAAAAATGAAATTCCGTGATAATTCAATCAACGAATTCCCAATTGATCTGCCAGATTCCTGCTCAAAGTCATTCTCGCGCTCGGAAGCTCGGTGGGATGTGCCGTGTTCATTGCGTGAGGCATGGTCAACCGAGAATTTTGTAAAAATTGTTATCAAACTGTTTTTTCGATGGGGAGCCATTATACGGAGAGGTTTGAACGTACATGGATCCAGACGAACATGCATAATATATATATTAGACTGGTTCTTAGCAAGGGTAATTTTTTAATACAAATAGAAACAACCCCTAGATAGTTTCCAAATAATTAAAAAAATATATTCGCGAAGGGCCTCCTCCCGATCTCAATATAAACCCAACCCTAAGTAATTTTATATTTTTTGTCATTTGATAACATGCGATGCTTATCGGATTAATTTATTATAGCTAAAATATCAACAGAAGGCAAATTTGCCCAATATGCTTTCTTCATCAGAAAGATGCGTACTTTAAAAAAAAATTGTTCAAAACCAAAAAGAAAATAGCTGAACTAATATGGCGGCTTGAAAATTGGAAATCGTTCAAATAACGATAAAAATTGCGTTTTCACTTTGCTGGGGTCAGCGGATGGGATTTTGCGACTCAAAATATGACACACACTCAAGTGTAACTCATACGACGAAGTAACAAATCAAAAAAAAATATTTACTCCGACAATTTTTGACACAAGAACTAAACACCATAGAACCATACGTAAAAATTGTTGTTGTAAATATTTTTTTTTTGGTCTGCTACTTTGTCGTATGAGTTGCACTTAAGTGTCTGTCATATTTCAAGTTCCAAATTCTCATCCGATGACCCCAGCAAAGTGAAACCGCAATTGTTATCGTAATTTTAATGATTTCCAATTTTCAAGCCGCCATATTAGTTCAGCTATTTTGTTTTTGGTGATGAACAGTTTTTTTTTAAAGTACGCATCTTTCTGATAAAAGAAGCATATTGGGCAAATTTGTCTTCGGTTGATATTTTAGCTATAATAAATTAATCCGATAAGCATTGCATGTTATCAAATGACAAAAAATATAAAATAACTCAGGCTTAGGTTAATATTGAGATAGGGAGGAGGCCCTTCGCGAATATATATATATTTTTTTTTATTTGGTAACTATGTGGGTGGCGTTTCTATTTTTATTCAAAAATATGACCCTTGCTAAGAACCAGTCTGCTATATATATATATATATATATATATATGTATGTGATGCGTGTAGAAGGGCGCATAGAATCGATCAATCGAATAAGAAGATTATTTATTATTATCGGTGCTCACGTGTTTATCCCACACGAATGTCTCATTCTGGTTTTGTGGAATATGCGCATGTTCGTCCGAACGAGGCATCGTCGCTGTTGGCAGACCGCGAAATTTACGATCGCAGGTTTGTCGAAGCCCCACCACGTCGCGGTGGGTAAGTACGGTATCGGCAGTACCGGCATTACACTGCGAGAAGCTTTTGAGGCACGGACGAGCGAGTGCCAAACGGACGAAATCCCAAATCCCAACGAGCTTTTCCCACCAGGTGGAAACAGGTGCTACAAGGTCGTCGTAGGCTATAATTCTCCTTCGTAAAATTCCAATCCTCCCCCATGACAATATGCCGTTCGAGTGCCAGTCTGGGATATTGAAGCGAATCCGCACGACCCTCGTACAAACAAGGAATCTTCCACAAGTCTTGTCCGCCATGTTATTTTCGTGTAAGCACGTCGTGTCGCTAATTTCGAAAGGATTATACATTTTTTTTTTTCTCGTTAAGTTGCTAACACATTTTTCTTCAGATTGATGTTAACATTTTTATTCATAACCCATCGTTTTCGAAATTTTGCACACCACTTTTTCACATATTTCACCAGGTATTGTCGAGAGCTTTTTTTAAAAATAATTATTAATTCTACAGCAAGAAATTAGATGATTTTTATAGCGAAAATCGCTTTTTTTTTTGCTTCCAAGTGCTACGAAAAAATCAAAAATCGAAAAAAAAATCCCCTAGTGATTATCTACCTTGGGAAACATCTCCTTTAACAAATGCATTTTAATTTTTTCGTTTCAGATGATTCTTTTGCGAGTCATGCTAAACACTTTCGATACTTTCCAATGGAAATTTAGGAAACTATTGTTCAAATGTTGAATGATTATATGGAAATTGATCGAACAAATTTCCACTATTTATATAGCTAGAAAAAAATCTTCTTGCTTCTTTTTCACCGAATCAACCTTACCCCGCCGTTATAAGCATCACCAACGCACGATTTACAAATTTATCATCAATCAAAGGTGTGCGCCGAGTGTGAGTTTCAATCGCGCGAACGCGCGAAACAGCCCAATTAAACGGGTTACCGACGTGCAGCGGCACTCGCCAATAATCGCAAATAAAAAAAAATCAAAAAAAAAAAAGAAACACCCGATAGAGCAGAGAGGAAGCTTTGTGCCCATTCGTCCGGGCGACCAGAGCGTGCATTTGCATTATTCCACTATTTTCGTCGAGTTTCCGTGACGTACCAACGGCTATTGTTCACGGTATGAAAAAGGCCCATGCATGTGCATGTCCCGGTATTCGCAGGGCACGGGACATTTTCCGTTTAACGCCGGAACCGACGAAAGCCTGTTCACGAGAAATTTTTTTTCATTTTTTTTGGTTTTTTTTTTGTCCAATTTTTTTTTTTTGCCGAAAGTGCAGCTGACGCGAGTGCAGCTGCGATGGAAATTCTCGAATTTAACAGTTGCACCCCACTCCGCCATTCGAACCCTTCAGCCCTTTCGATCATGGCGTGTAATTGGGGGTCTTCGTTTTTTTTTTTTTTTTTTTTTTCGATATTGCCAGTTTTTTTTGTTTAATGCAATTGTTGCAGTTTCGAAATATCTCCGGTATCGGTGACTGACACCCGTTAGTTTCCATGGCCCCAGGAATCGAGGCAAGGGAGTGATTTTTTTTTTTTTAATTTTTTTTTGTGCAGCAAAAACTATTCCACGCTGAATGGAAAATCGAGTGAAATTTTGGTCAGTGTAATTGACCGGGTTTCGGAGGACCAAAAGTAACTGAGAATAATTTTGGTATGATTGGTGAAAGTACGGATACGAAAAAAGCGAAACTTTTTGCCAAACACGTGGAACACTGGATTTAATCATATACAGGGTGGTCGTTAAAAATTGAATCTTTGGCGTTTGCTTTAGATAGTTAGTTTTTAGTGAAAGATAACGAGGACTTTTTTATTATCGTTGAAAAAAAATGATAAGAAGAGGGCCGAGTCATGATCAGAGTCAATTGTTTGGATAGATTTGCATCTCACTGGGCTCATGAATGGTTCATGAAATGTGCACATTTGGAACAAGAAAAAACTATTGAAGAAATTTTATAGAAATTTAATTTATTTCATAAAAAAGGTTGCAATCATTTTTTCCCAAAAAATGTGAAAATTCCGAATACGCAATGCTTCGACCGAGCACGTCATCGACGGCTCATGGGTCCGAACGACCCGAGTCTCCAATGGTTCATAGTTCCGAAAAAAACAAAATAATTCGAAATGCATTGTATCGGAAATGACAATTTCCCTAAAGTCCACGACTCCGACACGGCAATGTTCCGAATGGCAATGTCTCGACGGATCAAAATGTAGAAAACGTATATATATATATATATATATGCAGATATAATGGCGTAAGGATTGCGGAAGCTGCAATCTTCACGCAGTTTAACGAACCGCTACGTCACCATACCTATATACACGTTTTCTGAATATCGATCAGTCGACACATTTTCCATTCGAAGTCTCGTCGTGTCGAAACATTTATTTTCGGAACATTTCCATTCGATCCATCGACCTGTCGGACCTTCGACCGTTCGAGTTTCAAAATTTCCCTGCATCATCCGGTCGAAACAAAAAAATTCGGACATTTGAGATTTCCAAGAAAAAATCTCAATCCGAACAAAATTCATTTCGGAATGTCGAGCCGTCGGACCATTAGTCTCACATTGTAACAAGAATAACCAAAACGGCCGCCGGTGCAACTGACATTGTGCGTCGTGTGTACCCACATCAAAATGTCAACTTAGAGGCAATGTCGATTGCAGAACGGGGGAACAAAAAAAAAAGAAAAAAAAATTGTTTTTAAGTCGAGTAAGCGTTTCCATAACGCGAGAAGGGGGTGTGTCGAGTAGCGATGGCGTTTCACCGGGCTTCGAGGGACCGAAGAGAGGGACCCGGTAGAACGGTCAGTAGCCGGAACACATTGAAGGACACGTTGCGGCTTCACCGGGCGCTCACGGCAAAAGTCATTTCGTCGTAATTAGCTCGCTAGCTAGTCGCAATAAATTGAAAAAGTTAGTGAGAAATGGGACGCAATTTACTCGTACCACGAGCACCGCTACCACACAGCACAGACCCAACCCCTTCCCCCCCCCCCCCCCTCGGAAAACCGCTTTTCCACCCTTCAGCGAACACCTACACTCCAGTTCCTGCGATTGCACAGTCAACCTCCCCGACTACTTATATATATATACACACACACATATATATATATATATATATATATATGTATTTATAGTTGCACGAAACTTCGGAGAGTTTCGATTCTAACCGTCCTATTAGTGGGCTGAACATCGGACTGAACAACGCATCAACTTTGGCTCAACTTTGATATAATCGACTGCCACGAAATTGGAATCGAGCATCACTCGACTCATTTGCTAAAACGCAAAGTCGAAGTTATTATTATTATTTTGCTTCCTCATAAAGGAAGCTTTGTGATGGTCCGAAAATTTTTTTTCGAGATCTTAATGTCAATAGGTTCAAAATGACCTAAAACATCCAGAAATTACATTTGTAGAAAATGTCCGGATGTATGTGTGTGTGTGTGTGTGTGTGTGTGTGTATGTGTGTGTGTATGTATGTGTGTGTGTGTGGATCGACCCTCCAAAATTTAAATGTCTATAACTCGAGAACGGCTTAAGCTACAGCGCTCAGATTTTGCACGCATGTGGAGTCATACAATCTCTATGTCCTGTATAATTTTTGCATTAATCGACGCATCCGTTCGAATTTTACAGCGTTTTGAAATTTTCAAAAAATGTCTGTTACCACTGTAGCGTCCGCAAATTTTGAGATATTCGTCTAAATAGTTCTTCAAATATAGAGTTATACCTAAGGATGTATGGTATTGCATTTGAGCCGAATCCGTCGAGAAGTTCTGATTTTATGATATTTTGAATTTTTCAAAAAATGAACTTTGTCGCTTTATTTGTCGTTAACTTCAATCAATCGGATTCAAATTCTCTACAACTATGGAATATCATTAAGCTGTGATACATATTAAATTTGGCGAAGATCGGCCAATCGGATCGCATTTTAGAGCAATTGGAAATTTTGAAGTTCTAACCTTTGCAAATTCAAAAATAATTGACGGACCGTGGTGAAATTGATAGACGTTCATAAGCTAACGTTCACCTCTATTCGTAAGCAAATTTGGTAGACATTGAACGACGCGTTCAAATTTTATAAAACTTTATTTCATATACGGTATAGTGTCAATAAACAGTAGAATGAACGAGCTGCTCTAATTGAACCGGAACTCGCGACGTGGACGCAGTTTTTGTAAATCTGAACACTTTTTCAGTTCCTAAGTTTGAATAACATTCGAATATCGAATACTATGATCGATTAGAAATGAAAAAGCTGCAAGTTGAAACTTGCAATTTGCTTCCTCTGAGTTGTAAGTAAGGAACGAAGATTCCTTTATGAGGAAGCCAAAAGATAAGTGCTCCGTCATAGCTCCCTCATTCTTGCTTCTTCATAAAGGAATCTTCGTTCACTACTTACAACTCAGAGGAAGCAAATTGCAAGTTTCAACTTGCAGCTTTTTTTTTTTTTCGTTGCATCGAAATGAACGAAACAATTGTTGGAGCTGATTGTAAGATAAAGGTCGAATGATTCTGTCTTTGTTTCTTTTTTTTCTTTCTATAACTCGTTGTTTCGTTGTGAAACGTTTTTGTTCGAAGCTTTCAGGATAAAAGCTCGATGCAATGGGAGGAGTCGTCTTGAAGTTTATCATATTTAATGTGATGTGCATGGAGTCACGCTGGGTACTCGTTTCATTGGGAAATTTGTTTGGAAATTTTTAAATTGTTAATGACGATTAAGGGGGTGTCATGTGTGTAGATTTACCGGAAAAATAGGTGAATTTTGGGAATTATTATCTCAAAAACTATTCGTCCGATTGAATTCACGTTGGTGGTATTCGAAAGTATGTACATTGAGGCATGTTGACGAATTTTTGTTTGAATCGATCGTGAATGGGAGGGCTGTTATTCTGGCCGGCGTAAAATAACTTTTTCAAAGTCGGTTCCCACTGTTTTTTTAGATAACGGATTGACCGATTCCTTTAAAATTTCAATACAATATGCACGGATAGGTAATAAAGTTCGGCACGTAGAATTTTTGTCAAAAACTAATTTATTTATTTTTTTATCAATCAACAAAGGTCGTGAATTGAGGTTCAAAGGTGAATTTCAACGTCAATCAAGCGCCACTTTGTGAAAAAAATCCTACGTGTCGAACAGCTCAAGACGGGGTTACACTTTGAGAATCTTCGTGAAATTTCTAGTTTCGAACCAACCGACTGTCAGAAAAAGTGGGAACCGCAAACCGTGCCGACGACAAAGTTATTTAACTCCCGTCAGAATAACAGCGCTCCCATTCACTATAAATCCAAACAAAAATCCATCAACATACCTCAATGTATACACTTTCGAACAAAACCAACGTGAATTCAATCGGACAAACAGTTTTTGAGATAATAATTCCCCAAAATTCACCTATTTTTCCGACAATCTACACAGTCGTACCCCCTTAATCCTTAATCTTCTCGAGCACGAAAGGTTGGTTCGGTGCAGCGTGTATTAAAAAATCGTTATCGGAGGTATATCCTCGAACATAACAATCTATTTTTTTACGATTCTCATTCAATTACCAATTTCGACTAACGATATTCAGCGAGAATATGATCTTGGGCATCATCCAACTCATCTTCGTACAACTTTTTTAATAGATAAAAATGGATTCGGATAATTTCTTCAAAAAAAAAAAAAAAAAATTTAATTTTTTATTAAAAAAAATCTTGCAAAATAAAAAAATTAAAAATACAAAAAAAAATGTTTTTTTAAATTTTTAAAATAATTTTTTTTAAATTGAAAAATAAAAAATATTTCAAAAATCGAGATCGGGTGAAATATGAGAAAAAAAAAGGTTATAGAACGGATTATGGAAAAGAACAGAAGCGCGGGGGGTGAACGGTTGTAAAAACGTATCTTAGCCGTCAGGCTGTGTGATACTACGGCCATTCGTTTCCGAGCAAGCGAAAACCACTTTGCCTCTCGGCCCATTATCTCCGTTCTGTAATGACGACCATTATTTTTTGTGACCGTGGTCGACGGTGGCCTCCCCGCCCATCCCTTTTCCATTTCTCGTACGCGTGTGGAGCGAACAGCCGCTCGACAACCCCCCGGCCGGGGGTTCGTGTGAGCTCAACCTCTTTCACCCCCGCCACGGGGGAGCGAGGGGGGTGGGGGGGGGGACTGTGACGGGAGAAGGGTTTGCGCGCTCGTCGGTTCGTTAGCGACGTAAAATATACAAGCTCTCGAGGTTCGCGAAGGAAGAAAAAAAATGATAATAATAATAAAGATATGGAAAACGCGTCCGCAATGTCCGGGGTACGTATAACCATGACGAAGGTTGCTTTACGTACCGGCAAAACTGTCTTCGCGAGACAGAGAGAGAGAGAGCCGGCTGCGAATGAGTAATTATCACAGCGAAAATTTGAATCAATCGTGACGTGGATAACCCAAGTAAAAAATTATAAATAATTTATGTATGAACTATATATAGAATTGGGCATACATAGTTTATATATTGCCCATATAATCTATACATATGAACTATATATGCCCAATCGCATATATAGATTATATATAATTTTTTTTTACTTGGGGAAATATTTGTACCCTCGCAAATGTATCTCGTTGTATAGAAATACTAATGGACGCTATAGGTACTATATACAAGTATCTAATCACCATTCTAATCACAATGACGATTTCGTAATTATGCATAATACACTCGTCAAAAAATATTGAGGCTGAATCCTGCTTTCCCACGTTAAAAAATTATATACAAACTATATATGGGATTGTTATATATGCCCAATCCCATATATTTATATACGGATTATTTATAATGTTTTTACTTGGGTTAGAATGTGCAAAACATCGATTTTTGTAATACTAACTTAAATATATCCAAGTGTAAAGAAAATATACCAACAATTGCCAGATTATATATAGAAGTGGGCATATGTTTTTTTACATATATACAAACTATACATAATCTGCATGGATGCCATACATAAATTGTATGTCGTTTATATTTATTTTTTTACGTCAAAAGAGTACAGGTATTTTATATGAGCGTAAAATCGATTTTAAATTCAGATTGATCATGTCACGAAAAAAAAAATGTCCAATTTTTTAGATGACTCAGCCTCCTCAAGAGAGAGTGAATAAATATATATATATATATATATATATATATATATATATATATATATATACAGTGAATCGCAAGATATTTGAATTTGGGCAAGAAATATTACAACCAGCCCCGGTCTCTCCTACTGACAAACACAAAGTTACTTTTTTTTTTCATTATTTCACAAGTTGGTTTAAATTTACATTCCCGTTTAATCGGAATTTTCATAGGAACTCTATATCACAACTTTCCCATATCTCATGCCCCCCGCCCCCCCATTTTTTCCCATTTTCATCAGCACTCTTGGAGATGAGATCGTGAAAAAAAAAAAAAGACCAGGAGAACTACTCAGAAAGGAAGTGCAATGCTCGTGTCAACATGGTTGTCGTAGTCACATAGCAGCGACCCCCGACTGTACGTCCCACGTACTTATATCAGCGGTGCACGGTCATACACACACGTACGTTTTATTTAAAACGTAAATGTGGGTCATTTGTGTAGCGTGAAAAGAGCGAAAGTCGTTCGTTGACGACAACTCGTGGACGTGGACGCAGACGACGGAGCTGACCGCCGTGATTTATTTCCGTCGGTACACGTGTACTCCCCCCCCCCTTCCGCCCCTTTTCCGCCACGCCTCTTGCGACTAAGTTTGATGCCGTTTTTGCATGTCGTGCACACGAGAAGCCGGTGGTTCATCTCTCACTTTCATTCACGAGTGCAAGTTTTCGGTGAAACACAATTATTATTATTATTATGACGACAAAATGTGAGGGTGGGGTGCAAAATTCAGAACGAGCAAAGTTCTGAACGGTTGAAATTCCGAACGCCATCATCAAGTGCAACCATTTTTTTTATTTCAGTGCAGGCGCTGACGCACAGTGAAGGTCATCTCCACTTTTTTAAATGGTACGGTATATTTTTTATTCGACCATCTTGTAGAGCATCGCAAACTACATAAAAAACATTGGGGGGCTCAGAGTCGTTCAAGGTCATTTAAGATCAAAAAGTGACATTAACTTTATTTTTATGTGAAATGAACTTTATTTACAGAAGGTGTTCAAAGTAATTGCCATTGGAATCGATGCAGTATTGCAATCTTCTTGTCACGTATTGTGTAGAATTTCTCATCACTTCGGCACTTATCGAATCACATGCTCGAACGATTCTCTCTCGCATATCATCAGGCGTAGTTGGACGTTCTTAATGATGATCTTAAATGACCTTGAACGACTCTGAGCCCCCCAATGTTTTTTTATGTAGTTTGCGATGCTCTACAAGATGGTTAAATGAAAAATGTAACGTTACATTTTAAAAAGTGGAGGTGACCTTCACTGTGCGTCAGCGCCTCCACAGAAATAAAAAAAAATGGTTGCACTGGATGACCCTCTTCGTACCGTACATTTTTTGATTTGTACATTTTTTTCGTGACGTCAATAATTACAGAGATATTTGAGGTGGCACGAATTAGTGCCTCACCCTGTATAGTTATAGTTCATATTAACTATCCAATGTTTCTCAATCAAATTAATTAAAAAAAGTATTTAATTAGCGCAAACATCATTCAACAGACGTCGATAAAATCATACAAATTCCAAGGGTGTGTAATTCTCAGAATTGTTGCAAGAAAAAATTGAAACAATAAAACAATCAATACATTTTTATGTTCCCCGCTAAACGCTGGCTAAACAACGCCCCATAGACCAAAAGTTCACATAAACAATATTGCAGAGAATCAAATTTCCTACAAAAAAGTCCGTGACGGCATATAATCTAGCATCGATAGTTTACGTGTGGTAAAGCTCGAAACTCGGGCAATGCGAGAAACCGCGTGACTGTTAGCCGTTCAAAACATTGCCATTCGAAAAATTACGCGTTCGGAATTTTGACCGTTCCGAACTTTGCTCGTTCTGAATTTCCAGCCCCAAACGTATTTACTCGTGAAAAATTGCGGACAACCGAAGAAAAAAAAATGATAAACATGTCGATGGTAGCCACCAGCAGCTACGCTATATATATATGGAGACAGCGATACTGCAGATATTGAAAAGACCGATGTCCTTCAGACCCTGCGTCGCAAGGATTTATCACGAAAAACATCCACTGTGTCGCTCGAGCCCGAGGAATAAACCGTAATAAATCGAGTAACCCCTGTGTACGGTAAATAGAAATAGCTGTTGCAGCTTCTGCCGTGTCGGCGCCACGTGTACTGCCGAACGGGCTGGCAGCTCTCGGGGTTTGTCGAAAGGGTCGCACACTCGTGGTGTGTGCTGCGGTACGTCGCCAACGATATATCTAATATTTTTTTTTCTCTGTCTCGTTCTGTGTCGCGTATTTTTTTTTTTTTTTTTTTTATAGTATGATGTTTATGCTCGTCTGAAACGGAAATTGAAAATCGCATTGCCACACGACGTACGCGAGATAATGACGTCTGCTCGGGTAACGTGACGACGTTCAAATAATTTCTCGCTGCCTCTCGTCTACGTCTCTTCGTCGTTGTGCTTGTTCAATGTAATTTATGAATCATATACGAAATACGGTAATTTTATTTCTATCGTTTAATGTTTATTTATAATTTAAAATCAATGAAATGGTTATCGTAATAGTCAAGATTCGGAATAGGTATATATATATAGGTATAGTTGCGTAAGTCGTCCGCCGGCCGCGAGACTACATTGCCCGACTTTCGAGCTTTCCCACGCGTAAACTATGAATGTTAGATATATGCCGTCGGGGACTTTTTTGTAGGAAATCTAATTCTCTACAACATTGTTCATGTTGACTATCGGTCTATATAGCGTTGTTCAGCCAGCGTTTGGACAGGAAGATAAAAATATATTCATTGATTCAATAAATTTGTATCTTCCTGTCCAAACGCTGGCTGAACAACGCTATATAGACCAAAAATTCACATGAAAAATGTTGTAGAGAATTAAATTTCCTACAAAAAAGTCCGAGACGGCATATATCTAACATTGATAGTTTACGCGTGGGAAAGCTCGAAAGTCGGGCGATGTAGTCTCGCGGCCGGCGGACGAGGTACGCCAACTATGTCTATCTATATATACGTGTTTCGAATCTTGACCGTTCCGAATATTGCCGTTCCAAACATCGCGCGTTTCGAATTTTAGTCTTTCCGAACATTCGAATTTCGAGCCACATTCATTTTTACGCTTCAGGAACATTATTCAAAACGCTGTATAAGTTCTTCACGCTGCAATTTGAAACTTGCATTTTATTTCCTCCGAATTTTAAGTAGAGCACGAAAGCTCCCTCGGCGAGCGAGCCAATTTCGGACCCAGTAATTGATAGAGAAACATTTTCTCATAGAGGAACTTTGTGCACTGTCTAAGACTCGAAGGAATCGAATTTCCAGTTTCAACTTGTAGCTTTCTTTTCTCACTCATTATTAAATATATCTATTATGTTTTCTTGTTTATGGGATGATCGACGTACGATGCGATTTTGTGTCTAGCCTTGCAGCATTTATGATCACAATATTCAGCTCCCCTTCCCCCCACCATTTTCTACGGCCTGTTCGGTAACAGGGCCTCGGGAGCTTTTGCAAAGCTTGCGCAACTTCGACTGTAAACTTTTGTCGAGACTTCCGAGTCTTCCCCGGGGGGTAATTAAGCGGTTACGACGATGAACCTACGGGAACGAACGAAATAGTCGAGAGCAAGCGATTTTCGAGAAGGCCCGTCTACGAAATACCATACACACACACACACACACACACACACACACACACATATATATATATATATACCGGCGCCTATCCAGGGCAAATTGACAGGGTCGTTACCGGCGCATTTTATTCGTTACTTTTTTCTTTTTACTGTGTTATTCGGGGTGCGGATCGAAGTTCCGAATGTTTAATGGAAATGTCTCGACCGATCAAAATTTAGAAAATGTATGTATATATACTAGACTGGTTCTTGGCAAGAGTCATTTTTGAATAAAAATAGAAACGCCTCGCACATAGTTTCCAAATATTTTAAAGAATATATTCGCGAAGGGCCTTTTCCCTATCTCAATATTAACCCAAGCCTAAGTAATTTTATATTTCTTGTCATTCAATAACATGCAATGCTTATCGGATTAATTTATTATAGCTAAAATATCAACAGAAGACAAATTTGCCCAATATACTTTCTTCATCAGAAAGATGCGTACTTGAAAAAAAAAAAATCGTTCATCACCAAAAACAAAATAGCTGAACTAATATGGCGGCTTAAAAATTGGAAATCATTCAAATTACGATAAAAATTGCGTTTTCACTTTGCTGGGGTCATTGGATAGGAATTTGGGACTCAAAATATGACAGACACTTAAGTAAAACTCATAAGACGAAGTAACAAACAAAAAAAAAAAAATTTCACTCCAACAATTTTCATCTATGGTTTTTTGTATTCAGTTCTTCTGATAAAAATTGTTGGAGTGAATATATTTTTTTTTTTGTTGGAGACATTTTCTATTCGAAGTCTCGTCGTGTCGAAACATTTATTTTCGTGACATTTCGATTAGATTTATCGACCTGTCGGATCTTTAAACGTTCGAGTTTTTGAGCAATCCGTGTTTCACCGACTTCACCATCAGCAAGACCCCGATAGAAGATTTACCACAGCAAAAAAAAAAAAAAAAAAAAAACCAACCCCCTCCCATTTGATCGATAGTGACAGACGTGGGTTTGGGGTACAAATCGTCGATGGCAAAATCGTTGCAAAAACGTTACGAAAGACAGAAAATAAGATCGTGTGTGTCTTTCGGTATCTGAGCAATGATGGGGGTGAGCTTGCGAAGGTTCCAAAATATGTCGGTAGAGCGTGTTTCACTGGAAGGCTCCCAGAGAGAAAGAAAGAGAGAGAGAGAGATAAAAAGAGGAAAGCTCGCAGACGGTGTCGGATATGGGCAAGTGGATCCTTTTGCCCGAGGACACGAACGACACACGTGTACTTTTACTCCTGCGCGCGCTGTCGTAACGCGTTTTACCTCTCGCCGTTGTTGCTGCTGCTGCTGCTGCTGCTGTTGCTGTTGGTGGAGCAGGACGACGAGACCCTCGTGGAGAGTCAAGCGCGACGGGAATATCGTTTCCCGCTGTTGCCTCGTACATACTTTTGTCACCCTCCTCCCACACAGCCCCCCCCCCTGCCCCCCGAAGCAACCAGACGACAACCAACCCCGGGCGACGTCGCGCGGCATCCAACACGCGAATGTATCGCGACGCCAACCGGAAAATGTTCGGGAAACAGCGTAACCGTGAGGGCACGAGCTCGCGCCATCTTTTGAACGTGTTTGTTGTAAAACGCGTTTGTGTGTACATGAATATAGCATAGGGGAGACCGGGGCAAAATGGTATAGCGGGGCGTAATGGGACCGGGGCATAATGGGACCGGGGCATAACGGGTTTGGGGCAAAATGGAATAGTGAAAATCAACACTGCTGGAAAATACGTCATTGGGGCAAAACGGGACTGGGGCAAAATGGGCCGGAGAGAATCAGGCTTCTCAGAAAGAGGCGGTTGGGGCAAAACGGGATCGGGGCAAAATGGGACAGGAAAAATCGGAGATCACTAATTTCACGAGAGGCTGCGACACTTCATTTTTGTGTCTCATTTTGCCCCGATTCCATTTTGCCCCAACTTGATATTCCACTCCTCTCTGTCCCATTTTGCCCCTATCCCATTTTGCCCCAAATCAAGCACTCAAGAAACTTCATTTTTTGCTATCCCATTATGCCCCGATCCCATTGTGCCCCAGTGCCGTTTTGCCCCGGTACCGTTTCGCCCCGCTATAACGTTTTGCCCCGGTCTCCCCTATATACATTCATGTGGAAACGGGGATGGGCGTCCATGCGATGAAAATATATTTTCAATAGTTTTTCAAACAAATGACTATGATTGAGGCAGGATGCTGCTTTAGAAAGCACGAAAAGTCGATTTTTTAGAAAAATGGCCAGTCAGAAATATCTATTATTCCTGATGTATCTGAGAATATGTACCTAAAGTTGAAGAGGCTGATTCACGATATTTTCAAATGAGCGCGCTCTCCGGTAAACTTTAAGGTCGGGGTAAGGTATTGACATTTTTTTGTTGCATTTTTTTATATATATTTTTCAACTGAATGCATAATATCTCGAGAATAATGTGTCAAGATTTCAAGTTGATTGGAGCAAAATTGACGAAGTTATGACGATTTGAGTGTCCGTTGCTCCGGGCCGTGCGCAACGAGTGCGCAAAACTTCAAAGCGTTTTCCTGAAACTTGACATTTTTTGAGTCCGTGTTCACGATAACGCTAAATCTACTGGACCAATCGTTTTCGAAACTTTCCACACTACTTTTTCACATAATTTACCAGGTATTGTCGAGAGCTTTTTTTAAAAGTAATTATAAATTTTACAGCATTAAATTAGCTGATTTTCATAGCGGAAATGGGTTTTTTTGGTTCCAAGTGCTACGAAAAAATAAAAAATCAACAAAAAAATCCTCTCGTGATTACCTCGAGAAACATCTTCAACGAATGCATTTTGATTTTTTCGTTTCAGATGATTCTTTCGCGAGTCACGATGAACACCGCAAAGCAACTTTTTTTCTACGCGCCTCCGGAGATTCACTGTAACCTGCTTAATTTTTAACTCCCGACTGAAAAAAAAAGAGTTATCAATATTTTCGAACGACAATTTAGAAAAACATCGTTCGAATGTTGTATTATTATCTAAAAAATTGTTCGAATAAATTTACACTATCCCTATAGCCAGAAAAAAAAAATCTCAAAAACAAAGTTTCAAAATACCTCATAGACCCACATTCGACTTGGTCACGTGTGGAATAATACCGGGCACGAGCCAAGGCCGTTACACACAATCGCCGCATTGCCCCCGTAAGTTTTTCCGTCCTTGTGCGCTGTATATAGTATATCGACGCTAGCGACTTATTAAAATTTTCTTTTTTTTTTTTTTTTCACGTCCTCGAAGTCGAAGGCAAAGACACACACACACACAAGCACACATGTGCTCATCATAGTTTTCCTTCGAACCGAAACACAACCACCGCCCGGAGTACACCATCGATATCGATCGTTAGAGTCGGCGAGCGCGTGACAGCCCCTCCCCCCCTCCCCCCCACCCCGACCGAAGGCAGCTCTTCGGAGCAGCGCCCTGAATATTTTAAGGCCCTCGGGCAAACTCGATTTTTCCGCCGGTATCTGCCACGTTTTCCCATCGCTGAAACTCACCACTACCGATCGGCGACCACTCATCCTCGACGACCTCTTTTCTCTCGATCTCCCCCCCCCCTTCCCCCACCACCCTCTCACCCCCAACGACCCACTCGACTCGGTTAACCTTTCATTTTTCATCGTTCGCCGAATTCGTGCCTCCGATACTCCTGAATTCGCAACCTACTTCCTTCCCCCCTCCTCCTCATCCCCGCCGATACTTCTCTTCACCCCCCCCCCACCCCCTTCCCTCACCACGGCCCGCATCGATAATACAATATACCGCCCCGTCGTTATCACGTTCGACCTTTTCCTGGTACTTTTTTATTTTTCATTTTTTTCGGTTTTTTTTATTATATTTCATTTTTCACTCGCCGAGCTTCGAAGCTCGAGAAGCGTCATGAGCTTTGGAAAGACTTTGACGTCTTGTGTACGGGGTTGGTTACCGTGGAGGTTATCTTGTGTTTCCAGCAACATTTTTTCGTGAATTACATGGTGAGACACTTGTTTGTATAAATTTTTAAGTGTCAGTGGGGGGGTTGAAACCGGACCGAGAAGGCACCCGGGGTGTGATGGCACACCCTTTAAGGAGGGGACCTGATTTAGAAGGCACGAAAAATTCTAGTTTTTTTTATTGCTCGCATCTGTTCCCGATGTATCTGAGAATATGAATTTGAAGTTATGGATGCTGATTCGCAATGTTTTTAAATGTGCATGAAAATCTGCTGCGTCTGAATATTCGCGGTCCAAAATTTTTTTTTCAATGTTCCAATATGCAATAAAATAATGTGAAAAGTTCGCCGGACCTGCTTATTTTTTTTCTGTCCTTGAAAAATCGCCCCATGAATATCTTCATCTTAGGATCATGGAAGACATAAATTCTCTCCGTCTCTCTCGCTCCGCAGCGAGCGCCGATGGCGCTGTCTCTCTCGCACTCGAATAAGGCTTCCATCACCTTAAGAGAATACACACGTTGTTTTCTCACTTATCACTCACGAGGAGACTATACGGTCGACGGATCATTGTAATTTGTTATACTTATAATACACAAAGGTCCAGACCCAAATAAAAAATCCCCAAAGCCATATAGGGCCAGATATTCAGAAGTTTTGGAAAAAATGAATTTTGAAAAATGTGGGTAAATTACGAGCCCGGGTCGGGGTCGAGAAAAAAAAATGCCATCGTCACAAAGCTTCTTCCTCCTTTTTCTTCCTCTATGAGGAGAAATAACATTTTTTCACAGCCTCCCTTGCTCGGTTACACATCGACAAACGTGACAATAGAATCATCTTCGGTCTTTGAACATTTTTTTTTCTTTCTTCTTCTTCGATTCAAGTTAAAAACGTTGGTGAAAAAATCGTTGACGAAAAAAAAAATGGTGGTTTAGCTTTGGTGAGTAATCGAATCGAAATCTTGAAGAGGGGGGTGAGAAATGTGCGGGTGGTTTCCCGGAGGTACAACATTGAGAATTTGAAGGGCGAGAGGAAAGTGCGAGAGGGAAGAAAAGCACCGAGAACGATAGAACGGGGTGGGTGAGCGTGGGGGAGGGGGAGAGGGTGCACTGAAACCAGGATAAATCTCCCGTCGTCATAGCCGGGGCACGAGGGTGGGGGGCGCCACCAGCAGTAGCGCGGGAGCAAAAGCAGAAGCACAAGGTGCACTCACACACACACACACTCGCTCGCTCGTGCTCACCGCTCGACTCATTTCTCCGGTGCCGCGCCGACACAGACCTCTCGACTCGATGCCACTCGGGGAAACGAAATCCGATACGAGAAAAGCTAAACTCCTTCAAATGCGAACGAGTCCCACAGCCGTTTCTCCTGCTGCTACAACCGCCACGACCCCTTCACCTTCATCCCTTAGACTACACGCACACACACACACACACACACATACACACGTATATATAGATTTATATTAGGGTGGTCCTTAATGGGGGTGTTGACGAATTTCGACAAGTGCACCCCCTGGATAAGTTCGAAATAAATTGATAAAACTATGTGCTAAACCCCAGCGCCGTAGTCCAATGAGAAGACGTGCCTGTAAGCTCGTTTTGTTTCCCATTTAAATAACATGGGATTTTCAGACTAATTCGATAATTATTTTTTACGAGTTGTCACTAAACACGCGAAAAATTCTTTATTCACATGAATCTATTGTTAATGGGTGTAACTACTCGTACATTTTTTTACAAGACATAAACACGAATAAATCTCAATTTGTGTTGAAATCGTTTATCAGTTGTTATCATCGTTCATCGGTTCGCCGTTATCGATAATACACAGGTGAGGTCTTGTAAAAAAATGTACGAGTAGTTATACTCATTGACGATAGATTTGTGTGAATGAAGAATTTTTCGCGTGATCAGGGACAACTTGAAAAAATAATTACCGAATTAGTCTGAAAATCCCATGTTATTCAAATAGGAAACAAAACAAGTTTACAGGCACGTCTTCTCATTGGACTACGGTGCTGGGGTTTCGCACATATTTTTATCTATTCATCTCAAACCTATCTGGGGGGTGCATTTGTCGGGATTCGTCAACACCCCTATTAAGGACCACCCATAATATATATGTGTATATTATATGTTATATAGACATACCTCATGCGCCACTCGGTCCTCCTTCTAACCCAGAATACTTCACCCTCCTTGGCCTCTCCGATTCCCTCGTCTCCTTTTCCTGACCCACTCCACCCACCTCCACCTGTCTCGGTTTCTGGTTTCCACCTGAATAGACGGTGGGGCAAAACGGAGTGGCTATTTTTTTTCTTTTCTCAATCCCCATTGTCTACGTCTTAAGCTTGAAGCTCGAAATTCCAAGCATTTCCATCGTCGAAATTTGAAAACGCTGCCAAATCCGATCGACTGCGTTAATTATTGTGAATATTTCAGACGACATACAAAATTTTGAGGATTCACATGCTTCCAAAATTTGAGCACTGTAGCTCAAAACGTTCTCGAGTTCTAAAAGTGTGAATTTCGAAGGGCTGTCCATCCACACACACACATCTGGAAATTTTCTGCAAACATGATTTCTGGACGTTTCATAAACATTTTGAACATGTTGAAATCAAAATATCGCTAAAATATTTTGAACCGTAGCAATAAAATCTAAAAAATTTATTTGCCATTGCGATAAATATTTGTTAGTATTTTCGTTATACAATGTTTTTCAACGTGCTTTGAGCCAGGGCGACCTTGTTATAGATGTAATTTCGTAAGATTATTTTTTCCTCTCTTGGTTTGAGATCGAGAACCCTACTTTGACGACATTATTCTTTCCCGGTTCTTTTTTTCCTTTCTGAATTACATCAATTGCTCAGTAAATTCATGAGAATTAACGGAGCAATATTCCTCTATGAATCAACATCATTGGATGTTCTTGATAAATGTAAATATATAAATATAAATTTATATAAATATTTTTGCATAAATTAGATAAGATAAATTTCGATAAATATTTTTGCATACATTCGTTCTTCCAATCTTTTCGTAACCAATTCGAAAACTTCGCCTCCATAGCCATTTGTATGATACTGATTAACCCTGTTCCATTATCACAATTCTGATTGACCCCAAATAAGGAAAAGAAAACAAAAAAAAAAAAACAGAAGCACCTCTCTACATATTTTTTCTTCCATTGACTCACTCGTCCGGTAAATTCTTTGAGCGCGAAGCACGCAGTCCTGAAAATTAATTTTGTACTCTTCATCTCTGTTTCTTCATCAATCCAATTGCCATTCGAACTCAACCTCCTTTATACTTTATCCGGGTTTCGTATCGAACCCATCGACTCGAGAGCAGTTTTAACTTGGGTCTCTGTGCGCTTTGGCGCTGCAACCCCTCGCGATCCGAGTGCTCCTTCTGGGCCAAAGACATTTGTTATCATTGTTCTTATCCTCCCTATTTTTTTTTTTCTCTTCGCTACCCCTTTCCGACCTCTCAGGGTGCTCCGCCGGTTAACGATCCTTTGCCACGGAATTCGAGCACCCTCATCGTGCATGCCCGTTGATGGTTTATATGGTGTCGATCGATCGCGAGACGCTCTTGGAAAGAACCTTAAGTTCTTCTTCCCCCTACCCCCAAACCCTCCCCTCCCCCCCCCCTGCGTCGACGATTGCCTTGGCTAACTACCGCGAGGGTGGAAACACTTGTGATCAAAAAGGGTTCACTAATCTTCGCAGTTTTATTCGCCTGCACAGGGAATACCGCAAATTTTTAGCAATAAAAGGGTGGAATTCGAGATTACAAGGCATTACAAGGCAGAATGAAAAAAAAGAAACGGTCAAGTGCGAGTAGGGACTCGCGCCCAGAGGGTTTCGTACAATATTTTTTTTTTCGTTGTGACAATAAATGAAAGAAGAAAAATTTCCATGGAACTGCTGGGGTGCTCTCGGAGTGAGCGAGAAAGAGTAATCTGCTGGCTCTTTCTCGCACGCGACTCTTCTGTTTCTGGTCGATCGCAATTCGAAAATGAATTTGTAAAATTAATTTCTGGAAATCTATGAAACCTAGGAGTTTCGTTATAATTTCCCCGGAAAGTTTGAGCAAGGCGTTATGTTCACTGATTCTTTGAAAATTTTAGGATCAGCAGTTTCGGAAATAAGGGGGAGGGGAAGCTTTATTTTCGCATATTTTTCAGCATATCTTCTTAAATATGCTTTTCAAAATTATAAAATCAATATTTTCGAATTTCGCATTGCCAGCCCTTTCAAATGATAACCCACACGATACATCAAATGAAATATTTTTTATTTTTCGGGTACTTCATTCGTCCCCTCTTCAAGGCTCATATGAATATTTTGAAGTGTTAACTAGTGCAACAGATTCCAATATAAAATGAATTAAAGAGAATCCATACATTTTTATCTTCTCGTCCAAACGCTGGCTGAACAACGCTATATAGACCAAAGGTCCACATGAACCATATTGCAGAGAATTAAATTTCCTACAAAAAAGGTCCTCGACGGCATATATCTAACATCGATAATTTAAGCGTGGGAAAGCTCGAAAGTCGGGCAATGTACTCACGCTTCGGGAGGTCGAGGTACGCCAACTTTACCTATTCCGAATCTTGACCGTTCTCAGCATTGCCGTTCGAAACATTGCTCGTTCCGAATTTCGAGATCAACTCGTTATCACGTCAGCGTTTGAAATGTTAGACACGGGATTAATTATGATTTAAAAGTCGACCGGTCGACTCGACAATCGATCCATCGACTCGACAATGGATCGGTCGACTCAACTGGTCGATTATCACACGAAAAGTCGCGAATATCGTGTGAGATAGTGAAAAATGACGTGGTCGACTAGTCGAGTCGACCGGTCGACTTTATAATCATAATTGGCCCCCAGCCTAACCTTCTGCTAGACCATGGCGACAGAAGAACCAGTACGACAGAACAGACTCTCCACTTCTAGAAGTAACCTAGAAGCCCCTTCTGTACAAAACAATCCGGACGCTCTCGCCAGTACAGTTATCGTCCCCGATAATTAGTTTTCGGAAGATTAGATTACATCTGCCCCGAGATTTATCGCTGCAGCTTCTGCGTGAGCGTCTGTAAGTAGAAGTGCGCAGCACTAGATAGCAGATGGCGCTGCTAGCGTGAGAGACGGAAGATGTGGGGACATGACCGATGACACAAAGCCCGATGAAGTCGAGACCGAGCGAAGAGCGTGTATCAGCTCGCGTGCAAACGGAGTTCGTTAGGGAGTCTTGTAGTGATGCTGCAGTGTGCAACGGTAACAGAAGGAAGCAGGGGGAGGGGGGGAGGGAAAGGGATGCGAGGAACGAAGCAGGGAGGAAAAGAGACAGGAAGAGGTCCCGTTGCCTCTCGACCAGATTACGTTTCATAATTGAATCGCTAATTTAACGAGAGAACCAGGCACGAGAGTCGGAGGAGTCCGGAGTGAGTGCCACGTTGAAAGGGCGACCACGCGACTCGGTTCATCCCCTCGGGGGAGCCGGGGGTGGAAACTGAGGTGGACGATATTACCATCGAGTGGAAAAGGGTGCAAAACCGTGGTAACTGTCGTTCGTGCAATTAGACCGCGGGGGGGGGGGAGGCGGGAAAAAATGTACACTGAATAATAAACGGAGGAGAAAAATTAGGGGAGGATCTTCGGCCAAGAGGGTCGGAGGTCGGACGAATGGAAAAAAAAAAGTAATTAAAAACAGAATTGTCAGACTCAGAGTCTTATCTTCTTCGGCCGAAAGGTTGACTATGGTTGTATTTTTTATTTTTTTTCATTTCTTTCATCCGTTCATTTGTCCGATAGCAATCACACCGTGGTTTTATAATTTTAATCTTCGCACTGAGACTCGACGGTTACGAATGGGAGAAAAAATATTTCACGAACGTTGCGTTTTTTTAATTGTTCGTGGGTTGAAGCGAAGGAATTTTTGCATTAACGTTTTTTTTTTTTAATATTTTTGGCTTGATATCAGTTTATCTTTCACTGTTGGTTTTCAATTGAGGGACGGAGGAATTTTAATTATATGGCGTATGATTGGAATCTGGATGTAATTAACGTTTCAACGTTGATCATTATGGAAATTGTGATTTCGAATGTTGAACAATTTTCGGATATTAATGTATCGTTTATTTCGAACGAATTAATTCATTATGAATAAAAGTAATAACGGATATTGATGATTATTCAATGACAACTGTTTTGCATGCTAGGTCAAAGGTTTCTTTTTTTCTCGTTTCAATATGTACTACGAGAATCTTTAGCGTTACGAGTTGAAGAGTGAGGTTCGAAATTCAGAACGACCGATTTTTTCATTGTCTAAAAAAAAATGAACAACTTCAGGTGGTTCAAAAGTATTGTTCCCATTTGGAAAAAAACTGCCGTTATGCTTGCAGCATGGAAACGTGAACTGTAAGAGCATAGATTTCATCAGAACTGAGTGTCCCCCTTCGAACCCTACAACTTTCATCCGATCCATTTTGTAGTCACTTATTTGCCTGAACAGTGATTCGACCATATTTTTTTTTCCAAATGGGACACCCTGTATAGCTGTTCTGAATTCCGACCGTTCGAAACATTGTCGTCCGGAATTTCAACCCTTCTGAACTTCGCTCATTCAGAATTTCGAGACCCACCCTCCCATTTTTCGAGGTCCAACAACGGTAGATCATTAATCTGACAATCCACATGATCATGGATCCACAAATCCGTGATCATCATTGCGTAATAATATTCTCAATCAATCATCCAGCGCAATCAATTCATGACAGGCAGAAAGGGGGAATAAGAGGAGGGGCGAAAAAAAAACTTTGTTGGAAAAACGAGATGTTGATCCTGGGCAGGGCGATCCGTAGTTTTGCGAGCGAACGAGAGAATCGTACGCCGGAGTTTAAAGCCTTGTCTCATCCGTCCGGAGAGCCAGTGCTGCCAGTGTGGCACGCCGGTGTGGCTTGTAGTAGTTATGGCTCTGCGACTACGACGACTACGCCACCACCGACGAGGGAACCCGGCCAAGCCCGGCTCGGCCGTTACACCCTCCTCGAGGGAGTAATTTGTGAGACAATAAATATCCCCGAGCTTAAGCGGCTATCCCCGAGTTGAAAACGCAGCGAGTTTAAGCCTACCGAGTCTACGGTCTCGATCGTCATGGCTGAAGAGTTTTTTCTCAGCAGGGGGCGGAGGGGGGGGGGTCAAGATAAGAATTGCAATACGTCTGAGAGTATCGAACCATCAGCCTTGACCCATGCTATCCACCATGAAGTGCCATTTGTGGACATCGGGTGGCCAACGACGCAAGCTTCAAACTTTTGGCTGAACTTCATCTATGGGCCTTGGCTGAAACAATTTACTGCTTCACTTATTACTAAGCTTCGAACTTTTGGCTGAACCCTTTCGATCGGCCTTGGCTGAAACAATTTACTGCTTCACTTATGACTAAGCTTTGAACTTTTGGCTGAACCCCTTCGATCGGCCTTGGCTGAAACAGTTTACTGCTCCACTTATTACTAATGTAAGCTTCGAACTTTTGGTTGAACCCCTTCGATGGGCCTTGGCTGAAACAATTTACTGCTTCACTTATTACTAATGTGAGCTTCGAACTTTTGGCTGAACCCCTTCGATGGGCCTTGGCTGAAACAATTTACTGCGTCAATTATTACTAAGCTTCGAACTTTTGGCTGAACCCCTTCGATGGGTCTTGGCTGAAACAATTTATCGATTTTTTAAATATACACTGAAAACATGTATTAATTTGTTCGAATGTGAATGAAGGGGGCTGAGTCACCTAAAAAATTGGAATCGTTTTTTTTTCGCGACATGATCGATCCAAGTTTAAAATAGATTTTACCCTTATAAAATATCCTCAGCTAACATTTCAAATTTCTTCATGGCCACATGAAGCATCCGAACGCTGTGAGATTTATCACAAAATTGTTTCACTCGTTGTAGCTTTTGGACCATACGACTCGACGGATTTTCAATTCCGACGTCTCATAAATCCGATTATTTATTTGAATTGATCCCATCATGAAAAAAAAAATTCCAACTTTTAAGGTGACTCAGCCCTCGTAATCCAAAGAATAAAATATCCCTTCGATCCACTAGTTGCAAAAATACAAGTAGGTGAATTGAGTTTCATCATAAATCCACGAGACCTTACGTACTTTAATCATTTATTGACAAAAAAAACGTAGCAATGTGATTTATGAAGTTTCAGTACTTATTTTAACGAGACTTATAAAGATTCTGCAAGTTTATCGTAAATACTATCATTGCGCATCTCGATAATTTCTCGTGTAAATGCGGACGGTTGAATAAATAAGAACCAAGTCTGAATGAAGCGAAAAACGGGCGAGCGACTTTTAGAATTGCAGCCATTTTAGAATTGCATAAACGTTCGTAATGACGTCTCGCAATTACGCTGAAAGTTTCACGATCAATAGAGCCACAGTGCGCTATGTGCAGTAATGATGGGATACCCCATCCTCTCCCTCTGTCGTAAATTTGCAGTATATATATATATAGGTATATAGATGGAATGGATTTCGACGAGTCGTCCTTCACCGTTGTACGCTTGATTAACGAAACGCTAATTCCCGGTCGAGCGAAATTGTCGATATCGTCGATGCAGAAATTCGTAAATTATTGTTAAACGATGTCAATTAGGTTCAACGTGACATATTGATTCCAACGACCTCCGAACCTCTTCGTTGATTGCCGAAAGAAATGGTGACCGTCGTTAAGTAGAAATGGTTTGTCGGGTTCCTGCATTACCTGCCGAGAAATTATCTTTAAGGTATTATCCTACATACTGTAAGAGTCAAAGCAAGCCTGAGATATATCATCTACTGATTGAGGTACGTAGTACATTGATGTGACAATGTCGCGTGTTATGATGTCGATCAGCGAGAAAGATAGAGAAGATGTGAAACAAACGCGCAACGTTGCCATGTCTACTGGATCACGACCAACTCCTCATATAAACTGTATTTTCCCGATGTTTATTTGCTTCTTATTATCATCACATTCTCCTGATCTCTACTTTCAAGTGCCCAAAATGTTCTCCGAATATTCAACTTGCAGCTCAAGTGTTTTCATTAAAATCTGACGAGGACTTTTTGTATTATATCAAATTGAGCGTGATTCTCCATAAGGCTCCATGTTAAATGTATGAAAATAAAAGTGTTGATACATTTTTTTTCGCGCTCCGGAGAGCCATGAAAATTTAACTGAACCTTTTTCTTATCAGTACCTATAAGTATGCCAAGTTTTAAGAAAATCTGACGAGGAACTCTCTTAACGAAGGTACTACCTTAAATTCTAGAAATATTGAAAACCATAGCGACTGTAATTCGAAGCATTGCGCATTAGGAATTTTGGCCCTTCTGAACATTGCTCCTTCTAATTTTCGGTTCCCATCCCTAGAGAAAACTTCGATTACTCCTTCGAAAAACACCCCCAGTTTTCATTTCAAAGATTTTCCCAAAATCCCGATCAATTTTATTGAAAACTTTTCTTTTTTTTCAACGCCTTCGTTATTTTTGTTCCGATTCAGAGATTCTAACGTGGCTGCTGTGATATCGATTGTTCTCAGGCGATAGCAATGAGGCAGCTCGGTAAGTGGCTCAACGAATTAACGGACTCGAGTGGTTAACGGGATTACCCATAGGCGTTAAATACGCGTCGGAATAATTTTTTTTTTGCCGAGCACACGAGAAAGGACGGAAAAAAGCTGCTGCTGCTGCTGCTGCGGTTGAGCTGCCGATCTCCGCGAGGAGCGACGTTAAAGAGTGAAAAAGTGCGGCTAAAGTTGAGTGATTAAAAAACTTTGGGAACCAACAAATATTTGCACGGTCCAAGCCGGCGGGGGGGGGGGGCGTATATGCAGCACCATCGCCAGCTCTGTATAAGTGCGAGTGGTAAACTGGGGTGCGCGCGTAAAAGTTTCGAAACCCGTCACCTTATGGCGCGAATAAGTGGAACGTTACTCGTCATAGCCAAACGCGAGAGAAAAGTTTATCGTTATGGCCCTCGAGAGTCCTCTCGACCGTCTCTTATCGAAGAAATTTGCGAAAGAGGGACCCCGGAGAAAAGGTGTTTGCGACTCGAATGCAAAACTCGCGGATACAAGTTTCGAATGTTCAATGGTCCGACGGCTCAACATTCCGAAAAAAAAAATCTTTGTTCGAATTAAGATTTTCACGAAAATCAAAATGTCCGAATTTTTTTTGTTCCCGACGGATAATGCAGCGAAATTTTGAAACTCGAACGGTTGAAGGTCCGACAGGTCGATTGATCGAATCGAAATGTTCCGAAAATAAATGTTTCGACACGACGAGACTTCGAATGAAAAATGTGTCGACTGATCGATATTCAGAAAACGTGTATACAGGTATGGTGACGTAGCAGTTCGTTAAACTGCGTGAAGATTGCAGCTTCCGCAATCCTTACGCCACTATACCTGTATATATATATATATATATATATATATATATATATATATATATATATATATATGTATATATACGTTTTCTACATTTTGATCCGTCGAGACATTGCCATTCGGAATATTGCCGTGTCGGAGTCGTGGACTTTCGGGAAATTGTGATTTCCGATACAATGCATTTCGAATTATTTTTTTTTCGGAACTATGAACCATTGGAGACTCAGCTCGTTCGGACCCATGAGCCGTCGGTGCCGTGCTCGGTCGAAGCATCAACACAGTCGGAGCATCGCGTATTCGGAACTTTTAGCCCTCGGACCATTGAATCGGACTTTCTCACTCTCGACGTTACAACGGAAGGGCTCTCGTTACTCCGATGCAATTGTACTTACCCCGGGAAAGGTCTTCACGTTGTGCAACGCATTCTGGGCTATGAGGGCAGCTTTTCTCGTGTAAAACGTCACGAAGCAGCATCCTGTAACAGAAAGTCCAATGGAAAATTGTAGAATGTGTTTCAACGAATATTGATCGGAGCGCAATTATAACTTGTGAGAATTAAATATGCATCGAAATCCCGAGTCAAAGTTTTCACCTTTATTTCAACTTATTTCAACATCACATTTAGGGTCAAGCAGGTTGAAAGTTGGACGAAGTTATGAGCAATTTTTATGTACGTTTCAACTTCATTTCACCCTAAAAACCATCAGTTATTTTTCATTTTTCAAGTTTTGAAGGTGAAACGAAGGTGAAATAATGAAAGAAAAATGTTTACCCTTACTCAAAAGGTGAAACGAGGGCGAATAAAATGTTCGACGTCACATTGAACCTGAAACGAAGGTTAAAATATATTTTAACCTCACTTCACCTTCCAATTCGAACTTCTAAGGTAAAATGAGTTAAAAAGTAAGGTAAAAATTTCGACTCGGGATAACGTCACAGTGAGAATAAAACGTTGCCATTATTTACGTAGAATATCATTTAAACCACATATAAAAATAAAATAAAATTAAACAAAATAAAAACATTTTTATTTTTTTAATAAAAAAAAATCATTCGTATTTTTTTATAAAAAAAAAAAATCGCAAAAAAAGTCGTTCTTCCACGCCGAAACCCTAACCCTCCCCTTTAATCTAAAAAGCTTCCGGACTGAAATTGCAATGAAAATTCGTTTTCGATCAAGATTTTCTTTTTATTGTTATTTATTTTTCCATTAGAACGATCGTGAAGATAATTTTCCCAAGCTTTCCGAATCGATTGAATTCGAACGAGAAGTTTCGAACGATCGCATCGTCGCTTGGGGGATTCGCTCGACGTGTTTTACGATCTCCCGGGGGGGGACAACGGAAATTATGTTCGGGTCGGTAACTAATCTCGAGACATCATCGCCCGATAGACCTTTAAATCACACTGAGCGATCTGAACCCTGCCAGGCGAGAGAAGCTCCTTCGTGGAGAACCCGCTGGCACCGGTTGGTAATACTCGTGTCTACAAATGGCCCCATTCGTCGAGGTGCCAACGCCTATATCCTCTCTCCTCCCAAACTGCCTTCGTCTGGGCAACCCCGACACTTCATCGCCGACGACGAGTCTTTGTTCTCGACCCCCTTCGCCCTATTGTACACTGACGATCGTCGACTCTTGACACCTCAAGTGCTAAAATTGTATAATCGCCACGAATTCACTTCGTCTGAATAGATGATGATCATACTGACTCTATCTATTATAATCGGTCAGTTTAGCCATATAATTCACAATTCACAAATTATCGAAATTAAGGGCGGGGTGAGGGATTAAAATGTTTTTTTTTGCTTTATTTTTTATTTTTTTAACCGAATACATAATATCTCGAGAATATTGTGTCGAAATTTCAAGTCGATTGGAGCAAAGATTGACCAGGTTATGAGTATTTGAGAGTCCGTTACTGCGGGCTGTGCAAAACTTCAAAGCGTTTTCCTGAAACTTGATATTTTTTTATTTTATTCACAAGCTATTGTCGAGAGCTTTTTTCAAAAATAATTATTAATTTTACAGCAAGAAATTAGCTGATTTTTATAGCGAAAATCGTTTTTTTTTGCTTCCAAGTGCTACGAAAAAATCGGAAATGAAAAAAAAAAATCCCATTGTGATTACCTCGAGAAACATCTTCTTTAACGAATGCATTTTGATTTTTTTGTTTCTGACGATTCTTTTGCGAGTTATGATGAGATGAAAACCCTGATTTATTTAACAGGAATATTTGTACTCGAAGATGTGGGGTCGAGAGATTCGGTGGCTGGAAAAAAAGTATACAAGTAGAATCTTCGGGCTCGGTCGGGATAATTCGGGGTGACAGTCGCCGGTTGAGTCTATCGAGTTTTCATGACTCAGCGAGGGTCGCGTGCAAGGGCCGAGCTATACGACCGAGACAGCACGGCTGGGTACGTGGAAAACGAAGATACAGACGTGATGGGAAAGTAGTTTGCGGGTGGTACAGTGGTTGTCCGGTTTCCGGTCGCGACGCTGACGACGTTTTTGCCGAAGAATTTTGTTTCCTTCACGAAACTTGGGCCTCGAAGACCAACCGGATATTAGGTGGGAGTCGTCACAGGCTGCATCGAGGCTGTGAGGGGTACGGATGCAAGTTCCAAATGTTCAATGGTCCGACGGTTCAACATTCCGAAAAAAATGTTGTTTATTAAGATTAAGAATTAAGATTTTCACGAAAATCAAAATGTCCGAATTTTTTTTGTTCCGACCGGATAATGCAGCGAAATTTTGAAACTCGAGCGGTTGAAGGTCCGACAGGTCGATTGATCGAATCGAAATGTTCCGGAAATAAATGTTTCGACGCGACGAGACTTCGAATGGAAAATGTCTCGACTGATCGATATTCAGAAAACGTGTATATAGGTATGGTGACGTAGCAGTTCGTTAAACTGCGTGAAGATTGCAGCTTCCGCAATCCTTACGCCACTATACCTGTATATTCATATATATACGTTTTCTACATTTTGATCCGTCGTGACATTGCCATTCGGAACATTGCCGTGTCGGAGTCGTGGACTTTCGGGAAATTGTCATTTCCAATACAATGCATTTCGAATTATTTTGTTTTTTTCGGAACTATGAACCATTGGAGACTTAGCTCGTTCGGACCCATGAGCGTTCGGTGCCGTGCTCGGTCGAAGCAACAACGGTCGGAGCATCGGATATTCAAAATTTTCAGCCTTCGGACCATTGAACATTCGGAACATCGATCTGCACCCGCTGGGCTGTGCAGATACTGGGTCACGCGGGCTCATATCAGGTGCAACAAAGTACCAATCATTTCGTCATTCGTCCGGGTAAACCGCAATTAATTTCATCATATCATGATTGAGTCCACTTGGGTTTTTTTTTTACGGTTTATCTCAGTACTTTGTCCTCATGAATAAAGAATCTGAATACGCGACAGGAAGATTCACCGCAACGGGCTCATGCACGTTGTGCACGAGACCCATGGGTCATTTCAAATTTATCGCCGCTGGGTATTGTCTGACGAACACGTCCATTTTTCACTCCTAGCAGTCGATGGCCCACTTGTAACCAATTCCCCAAATCATCCACGCAAAACTATATATATATATATATATATATATATATATACGAGCCCGGAATTTTGTTGCTTTAGATAGATAAAGTGAGAAAAATAAATTAAGACTCAGGTATTTCATATAGTTATCGTTTAGCCGATAAAACTATTCTCAATTGTTGGTGCATTGGAAATGCTCGAAAAAAAATGTTATTTGGGGTTGATGACGATGTACGTGCAGTAGGGTGGACCTGAAAGGGGGTGCTGCGATAGCGTAGAGTTCCCGGGAACTCGTACCACCACAAGAACTTCACGTTATGAGAATATCACCCGACCCTTATCCCGGGTGGGCCACTAATTCGTGCCACCATAAATATCTCTGTAATTATCGACGTCACGAAAAAATGTTCCAAACAAAAAATGTACAATACGAAGAGGCTCATCAAGTGCAACCATATTTTTTTAAATTCTAGTAGAGAACGCACAGTGAAGGTCACCTCCACTTTTTCAAAATGACAACCGAACATTGGGCGTTCCGAATTTTCTGGCCCTCCCGAACATTGCTCTTTCCTCCTTCGAGCCCAACCTAGTTAGCTATGCGGCTCCAGTTCATGACAAAACATCACCCACACGAATTCGTGGCCATTGTAGCCAGAGTTGCGTTCCCAAAACGTTCCGGGGAAACTAGAACGGCCAACGCACAAACGGGGATAGACGGAATCCACCGTTCACTTTGTCGTCGTGTCTGCACAAGGCAGTTGCCTTCGCGACCTAAACGCGAGCAGCAGCAGCTGCACGAACATCATGCTGGGCCATACAACACGGCGTGTCGAACGCATTAGGGACATATCGCTGTTGGACGATCGAGGTTGGCGGACCGATAGCCACTGGCCACAGCAGCACAGGCTCTGCGGCTAATACCTTGGCTCGATGCGTGATTAGAGTCCGCGGGGAAATCTAACGGAACATGGCCCCCAAGGTAATGCTCCGTCCGGGATCCTTTGGCTCACGCGTCCTCCCCGTTCCTCCTCCTGCTGCTGCTAGCTCTACTCATTCTTCTGCTTCTCGTCCTCTTCATCCACGTTTCTCCGCGTTTCATCGTCGGGGTCTGGTCTAGTGGCCACTGCAAGTGCTCCACAACCGTCAGCAGCTACGTCCAGACCTTTGTGTTGTATCCACGCACACATGCCGTCACCCATAATGGAATCCCTGCAGGGCAATGCCCGGTGTGCACGCGCGAGCGTCCAACAAGCCTCGATAACCCCTCCGGTTAGGATCCGATGGTCCGTATCTGGACCATCGCCATAACTGTTTTCCACTCTTGAAGAGAACGTACCCTGGAGGGTCGTGCGAGACATACCCGGGCTTGCCGGACACCCGAATATGTGACCAATCGGTCTCATATGGCGTGTTACACGTCGTGAAGATGGTTTAGGAGGCGGATTTTAGAAGGCACGTAGTGTTGCAGGGTAATCTGATTGATGTCTTTGTTGTGTTTGCATGTATCGATAGATTTGTATTGCGCTAGTGGAGTGCGCTTATCTCGAGGACTTGATTGGTCTTGTGGCGAGAATGGTTCGAGTTGCAGGAAAAGCGCTCCCTTAGATTTTTTCGTGAAGGAATATAGAAAAATGGAAAATCTTTGGCGAAACTGGTTGAGGCATCACTATCAAAGTACAGTGATGGCCTGGATTAATCACGTGAAAAAAGTTACAACGTTCTTTTAAGATTCGTCCTACGGGACGAAGTAATTGAAGTGAAGTTTTAGAATGGTATGATCGAGTAAGCGTTCTTGCGTGGAATAAAATTTAGAAAAAAATTAAAATTGTGTCCTGAGAAGTAAAGCATACTGGGAGCATACTAGGAGAGAGTTAGTATGGGACTACTAAGTACTCTGACTATGCTAGTGTCGCGTTAGCTTGATATGCATGTGTCGTTTAGTGGTTCCCCTAAGGATTACAACTGGGTCCGCTTCCTTCGTTACATTTTTAACTTATCCTATTATCCTACTCACATCTTTCGTCGTACACTCCAGCTCAACCTACCTCACTCTATAGTCTTATTTATACTCTCACTGATGTTAGCTTGTATAATAATAGTTAAACTGAATGAATTATCATGGACCTCGATAAAATTTAACAACAGCCGATTGAATATTCCATCATATGCTTTGTAGTTTAATGGAAACGATCATTCCAATTACCATTCCGACTCACAACTACTTCAAGTTCCTGTATTTCCACATATGACACTATCGAAGTTTCGTCTTCGCGTTACCATGAAAAGATCCAACGAAAGCATTTCTGTCGCGACGATAATTAAGATAAAATCATCAGACCAGCTGCCTCCTATCAGATCAGCTGTCTCGTACGTCACTAGGACGGAAAAATATCATCGACGTTGCTTATTTCCTAAAAATAAAAAAACTCAGATCTGTTGCTCCGTGCAACACATGTTCGATAAGGTTTTATGAAACGAACGTGAAACGTGATATCGGACGTTGGTCGTATTGGCAGGCTCCACAACCACAGAGTACTTCATCGGATGTAAATAGAGCGAAGAAGGAAGAGAAGGATGGTCCATGCATGTGAGCCCGGGAAAAAAAAACCAGAACAAGCAGAGCAAAAAAATTCCATAAAAATGTTGGGGAGGGGTGTATGTTCTCTCGTGGGGGGGTTTTGGGTAAAGCGAGGGAGAGAAAAAGAGCTTGGCTGTGCGGTTTATGCCAGGGGCTTCCCCCGGGCTCGGTTGCTCGCGCTTTGGCCAGACTATATCCCGATACACAGTTTTATCCGTTCGGCTTGCGCGTCATTGGTATTCCGCGAGCGTAAAAGATGGTTTTTCCCACGACTTGGGGGAGGAGGGGTGGGGGGGGGGGGGGTGGAAGAGCCAAGCGGTGTGTGTGTACGCCACGGTGCTCGGATAATATCCAAAGGAGCGAACGCTTCACCGGGTAAGCGGTCGTCTCGTCGTCTTCGTCGTGTCTCGGGCCTGCCCACCCTCTTTCTGATGCTCTCGCTCGTTGGCGGAGTCCAGTGGACCAGCGAAAAAGGCAGCCACACCATCAGTACCTCGCCAATGCTGCGTTGCAGTCTATCCTGTGTACACATATTCTTCTGGTACGGTCTAATACAGCGATAAGATTCCAATTTGTCGTCCAAGTTATCACGATGAAACAGGATTCTCAAAAATCTCGTGGAAACCTTGTTGAATGAAAAATTTGGCAATAAATATGTGGGCTTATAATGCTCGCGAGAAAGTTAACGGATAGACGAATGTGGAATGACTCGGGTCAACAGCAAAGAATATATTATCTGCTTGAGAGAATAAAATTAGTTCGTGAAAAGTCATCATTTTCTACTGTGCTTCATTTTTATTTTTTTTGGGGTATTGTGAAATGGATTTATGTTGTCTTTGTTATGACTTTCATAACACAGACAAGGAATCATCAAAAAATGCAACCAGCCGGCTGTCCCGTTTTTTTATGCTGTTTCACCATAGTTGAGAATTTCTGTTTCGAGGTTGTGACACAATTTTTACTTGAAGTTTAGTTTAGTTTAAGGTGAGAACATGAAAATGGACTTGCAGGAAGGAATTATACAGGAGGATACAGAATAAAAATGTCTTCATTTTATTTAACGCATTTTAATAGGGAGTCCATTCTAAGCCTCGTTCAGTCAAAAAATTGTTAAGCTTGATAACTTGAATGTTGCAAACTTTTATTTACAGAACTTCAAATACCGGAAAATTATTGTTCTTCGCTTTGAATGTTCGATTATTAATCCTGTCGCCTTAATAACTGCTTTATAAATTAAATCTCGGAACTTGCATTATTCTTGACCTTGAACTATTTCACTATTCTCAATTCACTGTCTCACCGTTCGAAAAGTTGACCAGCCGCTGTCGTGCTCTTTCAGGGAATCCCAATTTAAGTGCAAGGCAATTCAACTCGTTCTGAATTTCGAGCCCTACCCCCTTAGATAGCCATTAGATGGGTTAAGCAATGAATCATCACGCGCAATTTGTGCTAATTTGTGAACACAGTTTTGTGAACAGTTTGACTTGAATTCCGCAGACTTGGTCGCGGCGGGGATAAACGGGCAGCAGTGTTCAATTCGGTCAAACTGCGACGGTGGCAAACTGGAAAAAGTCAATCTGCAACCGGCCCCCCGTGGCGGACATAGTCGTTACGGCGGAACACATGCTACAAGGTCTTTAAAGCCTATAACTCTGATGAAAAATACTACACGACTAATTATCTTTCCTAACCTTTGTCGGTAATGAAAAAAAAAAAAAAAAAAAAACATTTCGAATCTTATTTACCAACAGACAATACCCCGTCACAAGATAGCTGAGCGCAAGCGCAAATTTGCACCTCCCGTAAATTCTAAAATAACGTTGAGATTGTTATGTACGTTACGGCCCATAAGAAACAGCGGCGGTACGCGCGGTGAAGCGCGTTCAAGCCGCCTCGAACCGGTACCTCAGTGTTAAGCGGCTTTAATATTAATATTATTAAAACTTCAATGTTGCCGCGGTAGTCCCGGGCCCCGGGGCGAACAAAGGTACGGTTGCGAAGGTGCGCTCTGGGCAATGGATGCGGCAGGCGATGCTCCGGAGAGCGATACACCATCGAAGAACTCGCTCCGCGGTATCCCCGACCTCGTCGCGGGGTTTTCCTTGTTTAGTATCCCGTGTAACGCGCGAAAGGCTTCGTTCTGCGGAAAAGGCGATTTTCATGCTTTCGCAGTTTTCCAACTTCGAGCCGACGCGCCGAAGCAACTACTACAAGTCTTCTTGTCAGCACCACATGCGTATCTCTCGCGAAACCTTCACCGTATTAAATATTAGCCATAGGGAATGGAATTGGGCGGATATATCAATAGAACGCATGGAAAAAATCGAAAATTTCAAGTTTGTGATCAACAAATTGTTTCGGAGTCTTTCTGTTCTCATATTCTAGAGAACAAGTAAGTTTGTTTTGCACTATTATCCGTAGTTGCTACTCACACGTTTTTTTTTTTAAAGATGCCATTCATGCATTTTAAAATGTACAAATGGTTTCATAATTTTTTTTTCAACGACGACATAGCCTGAATCTGTTTGATATTTTTTGGTAAAGACGTATCTGAATTTCTTGGGTTCGTGTGATTAATTATGTCTATACCACGAAAGTAGTGACAACTGAACCTTGTGAGGAAAAAAAAGTTGACCAGAGAAATTATACACATTAAAATTGACAAAAACTTAATAAACCATACGACAGACGTAGAAAACTTAAGAAAAAAGAATAATTTGCCCAAATTATTATTTTAAAAAGGATATTCGATAGGTCCTATAACTTTTAAATATTTAGTCAGAAACGATGCAATTGTTGAATGGGTGGAAGGCCTCGAATTCGTTGTTAATTTTCAACCAGGCAATCAAATGCTTCCACAAGCTGCATAGATCAATTAAAATATTGGCGTATGCATTAAACAGCCAGTGTCACATAGCGTTCAAATGAATTCACACACCCAATATTTGGATTCTAATTTCATTCTTCAAATTCGAATTTTCTTTTTCTAAAATTCAAAAATTCAATAGTTGTACAAGTAAATGTATTAGAATTGAACTTCTGGCCGTTTTTCACATAATCGTTGACGCTGAACAGCGCAGTATGTACGTTAATGTCAGCCTCGTGTATTAACCGTCAATACAGTCCACTAAAAACGATTTCCAATAATGCCTGGATGGTTGTTCAATTCAGCAACCGAGCAAAATCGAGTAGTCGAAAAGCGTGTCCAAACTGAAAAACCAAAGTCCGTTGTCTAGGAACATGAACTTCCGAGAATAGTGAAAAGTACTGTGGGCTCATGTGGGTGGGTCGAGGAACTTTGAAACAACATAGTTGAAGCATGTTGCCTTGCTAGGAAGAGGCCCGCCAGGACGATTACGTTATGTGCGTTGCGTTGCGAGTTCCTGTTCCACACCTGAACGACGTTACTCGTGGACTAATCTCCGCCATAATTCCAGAACGCCATAAGTGGCACGGCTAGTAGCGTCCTTAGGACAGCTAGTAACGTTGTGTTCAACACATGCGCGTTCTCGTCTCATGCATATGACGCACCGAGGTGCTGGATCGGCCCATCCCTCCAACTCACACACCCCCACACACACACACGCGCGTTCTTGTAACGTATGATCCAGAACGGTGTAACAAACGGATCTGCTCCCGTCACTGGCAGAAGTGCCCGGGAAACAGGTGTCGCGTCTGCGAAGTCTTAGCTAACAATACCGTCACCTATCCAACTGCTCTGTGTTCCAAGCCCCCTCCTCAACTACTCAGACAATAGTTATAGTCTCCGAGATACATGCGACCCGAGAGGGGATGATTAGCTTTACAGGAAATGGCGCCAGAGACGCCCCGCTACGAATTGAATTATGCAATGCGAGCGAAGTGGATTTACGTGTTATAAGTCTGGATGGAAATTGTCCGGAATCGCGTGATTGCTCAGCTAAGCTCTGCTTGAGGAGACTGAGTCACCTAAGAAATTGGAATTTTTTGTTGTGACATGATGAATCCAAAGGTGACTCAGCCCCCTTCAAGTAGTATCCCACAAATTGTGAGAGTCAAAACAAGCCTAAGATACACCATCTCCGGATTGAGGTACGTAGTGCTTTGATGTGACAACGTCGCGTGGTATGATGTCGATCAGAGAGAGAGAGAGGAAATGGGAAACAAACGCGCAACGTTGCCATGTCTACTGGATCACGACCAACTTCTCATATAAACTGTATTTTCCCGATGTTTATTTGCTTATTATTATCATCACAGTCTCCTGGTCTCTACTGTCAAGTGCTCAAAATATTCTCCGAATATTCAACTTGCAGCTCGAGTGTTTTTATTAAAATCTGACAAGGACTTTTTGTATTATATCAAATTGAGCGTGATTTTCCATGAGGCTCTATGTTAAACGTGTGAAAATAAAAGTGTTGATATCTTTTTTTTCGCGCTCCGGAAAGCCATAATAAATTTGACTTAACCTTTTTCTCATTAATACCCATAAGTATGCCAAGTTACATGAAAATCTGACGAGGAACTCTCTTATGGATGGTACTACCTTAAGTAACATTTTTGCACATCGGGGCTTCATAATCGTGTCATAATAAGAAAAAAAAACAAAACGTCTTTCTGATCTTTTGATTCAGACGTATTCCGCTAAACCAGATTATGACCAACAATATTTTCACGCGTGCGGCTTATGGGATACCCTCAACAAAACAGAAGACGACAACGTTTCGAAGTAACGTTTCGAAAAGTACTAAAGCGAAGTCAGGGCTTCCATGTACTTCGTACCGTGAAAATGTTTTTGACGAGTTGAATCTGAAGTTTCCACCGAAAACTTAACTGGAGTACCGAGCCTCCGGCCGTTTGTTGTTGTGAAGTTCCATCCGTCGGTGGTTTGGACGTGGAAGATGAAGATAGACGAATTGGGGGAGTGCAAAGGTGGATAAAGAGTAAAAGGAAGATGGGCAAAGGCAAGTTGAGGGAAAAAAGGGGTTAAGCTTCGCTCGACCGGAGAACTGAGTTATATCCTCAATTTGCTGTTATCGTTATTGTGATTGTTGTTACGGCGGGTCGGTCGCCGATCATTTTCGTCTTTTTATCTTCGATCCTCTTTATCGGACCATGCGGTGATATCGGCGGATGATGATCCTTGGCGATAAGCCGAGAGGAGATAAGTTTTTCGTTCTCGAGCAGGAACGTTACACCTACGATGAGATATGTAATTTCATATCCCATTTCGATGTAATTTTAGCGCTGGTTTCTCAGCGAACCGTGGCCTGTGAGCGGTTTTTTTTCTCATTTTGTGCTAGGGTCCTATTTACACACTTCACCCAACAAAGTGACTATCTGTCTCTCTTTAGATCCCACTGTTCATACGTTTGTCTCACCCGTAATGCTTAAAGTGGAACTTAACGGAGGTTTTGACGAGTGCACCCCCCAGATAGGTTCGAAATAAATAAATGAAAATATGTGCGAAACTCCAGCACTGTAGTCCAATGAGAAGACGTGGCTGTGAGCTCGTTTTGCTTCCCATTTGAATAACATAGGATTTTCAGACTAATTCGGTAATTATTTTGTCGAGGTGTCCCTAAGCACGCGAAAGATGCTTTATTCACATAAATCTATTGTTAATGGGTATAACTACTTGTTTATTTTTTTACAAGACATAGACACGAATAAATGTCAATGCGTCTTGGAATCATTTATTAGTTGTTATCATCGTTCATCGGTTCGCCGTTATCGATAATACACAGGTGAGGTCTTGTAAAAAAATGTACGAGTAGTGATACCCATTGACGATAGATTTGTGTGAATGAAGAATTTTTCGCGTGCTCAGGGACAACTCGAAAAAATGATTACCGAATTAGTCTTAATATCCTATGTTATTCAAATGGGAAACCAAACCAGCTTACAGGCACGTCTTCTCATTGGACTACGGTGCTGGGGTTTTGCACATATTTTTATTTATTCATCTCGAACCTATCTGGGGGATGCACTTGTCGAAATTCGTTATCACCCTCATTAAGGTCTATCCAATTGTAAGTGTCGCTAGCTGGTTGGACGTATGTAGTTCCCGAACACGTATCGATTTCTGGTAAACATGGTTCCATCTCTGTCCGGTTCTGTAAACGTTATAATAATCTACTGGCACGGGCGTACGAGCTGCTAACAGGCTGACGATCAACAGTTCAGGACAGAGTGTCGCCTCATGACCATACGTGCTGGCCCGGTTATTAGTCCTAATGCAGTGCACTTGAAGATGACCGGGGCTCCATGGGTCAGCGGTAAGGTTAATCCAATTATCTTGAGACGACGTGATACACGTATGGATGAAGCAGAGGTCAGACTTGCAACGTGAAGATACAGAAACACTGAATAAATTATTCACATCCCTTTGGGATTTGACATAGTTTCGCAATCGTATAAATTGGCCAGACGGTTCAATATTTGTCAGGTAAGTATCAGTATAGACGACCCACGCGTCCCACGCGTAAATGATCGAAGTTAGATATATGCTGCCACTTACTTTTTTATAGGAAATTCAATTCTCCACAACATTGTTTATGTGAACTTTTGGTCTATATAGCGTTGTTTAGCCAGCGTTTGGACTGGAAGGTCAAAACAATGAGAGAATAAATTTTTACCTTCCCGGCCAAATGCTGGATAAACAACGCTATATAGACCAAAAGTTCACATGAACAATGTTTTAGAGAATTGCATTTCCTATAAAAAAAGTCACGGACGGCATATATATCTAACTTTGATAATTAACGCGTGGGTAAGCTCGAAAGTCAGAAAATGTTCGGGACATTGTCATTCGAAGCATTGCGCGTTCGGGAGTTTCGCCTTTCTGGACATAGCTCGTTCAGGATTCCGAACCCAACCCTTAAAATTAAATGGGATTCGACGTATCGCGGTCTATCTAGCTGCACCTAGACAGCAGCGTCTTCCAAGCGATACTGTCGTCTATACAGTAGTCTGTAGTTGCAGTCTGGAATGGAAGGGAGAAACGATCAGAGCGGAAAATCGTCTGGAGATGTATTGAGCTGGTCTGATGAAAGCAAAGAGATCGAGAAGACGGCGAGACGACGGATAAGAACCAATTATTAGAGTTACTAGCTTGTGTATCGTTCGTTACCTGATTAAGGTGGTTGAAAAGAAAATCCGATGAAATTTCGATAGACAGAGCTGAAGGTTAGTCAGACTTCTCCGAACGAGAAGACGACGAGCCCGGACGATGATAGGGGAAGGGAGATCGGCTCAGAGAGAGAGAGAGAGAGAGAGAGAGAGAGAGAGAGAGAGAGAGAGAGAGAGAGAGAGAGAGAGAGAGAGAGAGAGAGAGAGAGAGAGAGAGAGAGAGAGAGAAAGGCAAAGCGAAGAAGAGAGAGAGAGAGAAAAGGTCCACGATGAGTAAAGAGGCTCTTATTGGGGTGGAAGTGTATCTGGTAAAACACACTGGCAAACGAAATAATGGGCTGGGTTCTGTGTATCGCTTTATTTGTCCTTCACGTTCGAGAATAATTCTCAACGTCTACACAGCTGATAGTGAGATGTACCGTCGGAAGGTGAAGGCGAACCCCGCCATACTTAAGTTTCCACGAGTGCGCCCAGGATCCCAGCCATACAAGTCGAAGGAACCCGGCCGCTACAAGTACCTCACGATTAACGAGACTTGTTGTTTTCCAGGGATGCGAGAACGGGAATATATCTGGCGGCATTGTTTCTCTTGTCCGCCCTCAGACACAGTGGCTTGACATTATTCAACGAAAAAGTCTATACACTATGCGTTTCGTCAAGCGTCAAAAGTTCGGCTCGGTAGGTATGGAATAAAACAGGAAACGAGTTACAAGAAAATTGGAAAAAAAACAAATTCACGAATCTATAATTAATCGGGATTGATTTAATATGAAAGAAATGAGAATCAACGTTGTTAATCCAGATTTGGATCCAATATCGAAAAGTACTACCATCTCGAAAGCTTGCAATTAATATTATAAAGATTAGGATAAGGTTTATGTTAGTTTTATTGTGATATTCAATGTTAAGTTCGCATACGTTGTATTTTCAGTATTATGTGACCAGAATAAAATTATGAGTGTTGAGCCCTGAGTCATAGAAAAGGCTTTTGCAATCTACATTTTTGGAAATACTATTGAAACGCGAGGCGTATCTCTTTCTCTTTGATTGGATTTATTCACATATCATGGGATCGGGTGAAGAATCAGGAAGAAAGTTATTACAAGGTTCTTAAATGAGTTATTATGGTGTTCTTAGGTGTGTTCGTACAGTGATCGTTGTTTGGCCTAAAAGACGGTTGGTTCGTTAAACAGTTGACACCCTTTTCGCAGAAGTTTCCACTGCTCTTCGAAGCTGAGTCTTATTTTCATTAATAAGCGGAAGGCTTTTTACAGAAGTTCCGATATGGTACAAAAATTATGACATATATGTTGGAAACACACTGAGTTCTTTGTGGTTCCCACTCAAGAACTCCAAAAACACGAGAATATTTGATTCGATAATAACGAAATATAGAGATTAGACGCTTCCTCGTGGCCCAATGAAACAGTTTCAAAAAAATTAACTAGATAGGACCTAAGCCAGTTCGCTTACGTATTTATTACGAAAAGTTAAGTCCGCATCTCATCTCTGCGCTTGTGGCAGTCTAAAGATAAGTAAGACACGAATAATACTAGACAACAACGATGGACAACATCGCTCTTCAATAGCTAAGCCGGGCTAAGTACATAAAATATAGATAGCAATATTGCCCCTCGACAATCTCCGAGACTTTTACGCAACGTAAAACGTTTGTCTTATTATTGTGGCATATTCATGATAAATTTCAAGTAAGAATACAGGGAAATGATTAAATATTAGTATAACGACCTTAATTAATAAACGCAATCGTCATTCAACATCGTTGAATATTTTTCCAGTGACTGTAGTAACAATTGGACAATGAAACAGGAACAGGAATATATTTTGGCAAATGCTGTAAATTCCGACCGTAGGTGTCAGGGCACTCGCCCCGGCTCTCGAGAGTTTGCAATTTTCTTCTTGGCACGGAGTCACGGTTGAGTGAGCAAAGAAGGGCACGGTGACCCGAGAGTTGTGAGCATGTTGTGCGAAGGCGTGTATGTGAAATCCGAGATGAGAAGTCGGCGCAGAGCCGACGGACTAAAGCGAACGATGAAAAAGGGAGTAAGAAAATGCACGGAAAGCGAGATTGAGAGCAGCGAGTTTAAGGGGAGGGGGCGGGAGGTGAAGCAAGAGTAGATGTAGGTGCGCGTGGAATGAGGAAGAGTAAATGGGAAAGGGCAAACAAAAAAAAAGAAAGAAAGGTAGAGAAAAAACTGTGAACGACGAGTGGAAGACGCTTTTACCTCGCGGCCTTTCCTACGCTCTGTACGAGTCGCCATATCAATATCAAGCCTGGCTTCTCTCTCTCTAGCGTGTTTTCTCTTCCATCCCCTCGTTTCTTCGGTCGTCCCTTGTCCATCCGCATTCTCTCGGGGTACGAACGGCCAACAAAAAAAAAATAAAGAAAAGAACTTATGAATCCTAACTGCGCATAAATGCTTGAAGAGAGACCGGGACGAGAAGTTTGGCGTTGGTACTTTACTGCTGCCAAGCGCTTTCCGCCCAGAAGCTACACGATCGGTGTCACACGACCAGAGCATGAAAGTCGTCGCCAAATGTTCGCACAACGGCGGTTGACGTTCCGGAAATTAAGAGGGTCTCTGGCTGGGTCTCCGCGAAGCTTTCTTCTCACTCGAAGATGCTCCTCCCCAAACGTTTCCGGTCGTTTTTTTTCCATCGAGGAGTGAATTCGCTTGATAACGCCATTCTAGTGGCTCCGGAGGGACAGTCATCGTGAGACACTTTGATGCTGCGTTTGATTTTCAGCAGCCAATGTCTGCTCGCAAGCGATATATTTAATTGTATGAGTATCGAAGCACTCCGCTTCTTACTATTCATCTCCATATTTGTCTTGCACGAAGTAAAATAACCTTTGTTTTGTCCAAAGCGGTTTATTAGGAATAGTGGCAACCTACCCTCGTTTTAAATTGAATTTGCCGCCCCCTTATCCTGCCCCGTGGGCGAGTTTCCTAGGGATCAAGATTTTCCCTTCAGCGCTCATCCTGCCTCCGGGGCAAACTACCACGTCGAGTAATCTCGTATAATTCTAATCGACGGGCAACTTGTCAGGGCTGACGCGAGATAACACGACGGGGGAGAATTAGGACGGTGTTTTACGCTCAACAATTTTGAATGCGCCAGGCTGAGCATCACCCCAACTTCAGTTATCAACGATAACGAACTACATCTCATTATCGAAGTATTGAGAATACTTGTGAAGGCGACTTTTTCTATGGTTATTGGCATCATGAGCTCAGACCAGAAGTCGGCCACCTTTAGCTTGTTACCCTGTTCATCGTTAGTTGCTTTGAACTATGGACTTTCGGAACGAGAAGGACGGGAAGGTTGCATGCATCGATTTTCTTATTGTTTTTACCTTCCCGTCCAAACGCTGGATGAACAACGCTATGTAGACTAAAAGTTCGCATAAGCAATGTTGTAGAGAATTGAATTTCCTATAAAAAAGTCGATAACGGCATACATCTAACTTTGATAATTTGAGCGTGCGAAAGCTCGAAAGTCAGGAAATGTTGAAAACCACGTCGACTGGTAGGCGTTTGGAATATTGTACAGTTGCAGGTCTATTATGCTGAGAGCGGAACTCGAGGAAACGAAACTCAGTCAATTTACAAAATTGTGACGAACATATTAAAGGTGTTATACTACTAGGTGTTATATGCAAAAACCCAAAAGTCGATTTTTTGAAGATTCTGACTGCGATTAACCCCTTAATGTTCTGGATCCCCTTAAAGGCTAGAGACTTCATAGATGATCGGGTTTCCTAAGAATAAAGAGCACAAGGCCACGTCAACAAAAGACCACGGGCCCCTCACGACAAAACAAACATGAGAATACGTAGCAAAAGATGAGAAGCGACTTGCCAAACCAAAATGCGAGCACATAAGAGCATTTAGTAGTAGATGACAGGGTATATGAGTAGTCCGTGGACAGAAGGATTGAAATGAGATCCAACTTGGAATAGCACCGAGTCACTTCAAAGGAAAGGGCAATCGTCCGGTTCTGCGGTTGACAAACGTGACTTTGCTTTTTCCGCTCCCGACTTTCCACGGGAGCCAGTGGGGAAAAAGAGAGAACTCGACCTTCTTTTACGGCTGACGTGCGGAGAGAGACAGAGAAAGACGAGCATTTCGTGTAGGAGCACACAGGAGACACACACAGGAAGGAAAAGTAACGAACGAGGAAGGTAGATTCGTGGACACTCGGGTTTCCTTGATCGTGGGGACGTTGGTAATCCGGTGCGGTAGTGATAACAGGAGAGCAACCCTGGTAAAGTAAGAGCGGGATTGGGAGGAAGCTTTCGGTGAGAGGGGAAGGGGTAGGGCAGATAGTGCTCGTGGAAACCCGGACGAAAAGTGAAGCGTGAGAGCAAAGCAAAGCGAAACGGAGAATGCGAAATGGGAAGAGGTCGCAAAAAAAAAAGAGAGAGTGGAAAGAGAAGGGGGGTTTTTTTTTTATCTGGCCAAAGAGCTTCACCGGCACATACAATACCATGAAACGTCCCGGGAAATTCCTCAAAGGGCCATGCTAGTCAATTTCGTTTGCGTTGTAAGCTCATACCGCTGGTTTTGTTCTGGGTTACTGGCTGTGCCTCTGGTCTCCACAACAGTTTCTCCATTCCGTTCCGGCATTCTCGAACGGTTTTTCCCTGTAGCGCGGCCAGAATCCCGCGGACAGCTTGTGCGATAGGCGTAGGCCCTGGATCTCACCCAGGCTGTGCATGCACCGCATTGTCGGGGTAACGCGGTGTCAGTCAAAGCTGTTCTTTGGCACGCACGGTGAATCGAATTCGCGTCATCGCTGTTTCCTTTCACTCGTTCAGCCGTGAATTTCCCAAACCCATCGATGTGGGTTCCGATCGGGCTAAAAGTGGCAACGTATGTTACAGAGACATACGGGAATGTAGGATTGGGCTAGGATGTGTGCAGGGTAACATCCGTTCTGTTCCGATTGTTGCTGCGCTTGCGAGAGTTTCGGAAGCTGAGTGGAACGAATGTGGGATGGGGATTGGACGATCAACGGATTTTCAATAAATATCCTGGTAACATCTTCCCCGGACTTCGAACTACTTATTTTTATCATCCCATCCATGATATTAGGACCTTACGGTTCTGGTGTTGCGGTTTTTCTGGCTTCTTCGTATACTCTTGTCTCTTGGTTGCTGGGAAAATGTATGACCGAGTAATCGCTGCAGCGCGGGAGTCTTGTGGATGGGTAATAAGTCAACTGGCTCTCGGAGAAGACGAAGATCAGACGGTCTTGGTGCAGCGCTCTCTGTATGCAGCTTTCGACGCTCGACTACACTCGAGCTGACATAAACTTGATTAAACGTTCGAGCATACCGCTCTCTCTCAGACCCCACTTGCTCACTTTACAGTTATATTTCCCGACGTGAGCTTAAGTGCCAAGTGCACGAGGAACATACGGCGAAATGAGCGAGAGGAGTTAACGCCTCAACGTGCCAGTTGGCAGAATGTTCACGGGCGAAAAGTACTCTGCTGGGGGGAGCGGGCTTGAAATTCGGAACGAGCAATGTTTGAAAAGGCCATTATTACGAAATTGTTTTTTTTTCTTTCTGAATCGAAATATTCCGAACGACTGAATATCCGAATATTCTTATTCAGAACGGCAAATGGTCCGAACTGATTGACCGTTCCGAATTTCGGCCGTTCCGATCATTGCTTGTTCCGAATTTAGAGCCCAACCTCTTCTATTATCCAGCTAACAATCTTGCTCATTATTATGGTCTTAAAAATACATGCTATCATTACTTTTTTCACATTATACATATTTCGACAATCCTGGATTCTTTTTCCTTTCTACTCGTCGACAACATATAGCGAGGTTCAAGTCTGCCGTACGGCGATGTGACAATTTTTCGCGTTCGCGAAAAAAGGCTGGGCTGGCATCGTGTCGCAATTATATCGGATCAGTGGAAAGTATTTTCATCCCCCATCCGCCATTGGCTCTTCTTCAACTCCTTTTCCTTCGGTACCGCGGCATCCCTTCCTCCTTTGTCTCCCGTCTGGCGGCCCCCAACCCCGGTCGTTGGTTCGTAAGGGATTATTAACGGGCAATTTGCTGCGTCTGCCGTCGACTGTATTGTCTCTCTCTCCACTCGCGACTCCTATGAACTCGATTTTCTCCCGAGCTGGTGTGTGGAAGGAGCGAGCAGGATGGAGAGCCACCAAGTCGAAGCTACACCGAGAAACCCATAGCACAGCTTTCAGATATAGTGTCTGCATCTTCTTTCAAGAATTTTCCACCCTCCTCACGCAACTCACTCTATCTCTCTCTCTCTCTCCTAACCTCTCTGCTCCCGCCAAGTCCCCTTTTCCTCAGCCTTAAGGACAGCTTTGTTGCAGACTATCTTCTGGCTGTACATCGTTGTGAGAGTATGCTGGACTCTGGTATTACCACTACCAGCTTTTCAAGTATAGACGTTGGAAGAAGTGAGAGTCGACTCATCGACTTTATGACTGGACGTAGCATTCCACACCAGGGATGACCATACCAATGATATCATCAAGAATATACATTGAAAAGTCCACGCCATTTTTATACAAGTAATGTTACTTGATTATAGGAGCGTATGATCCGATCGGTGAATCTGTAGTTTCTACTTTGTCATGGCAACAACTTCATTTACGTGGTAAATAAACGCACATGCAATGTAAATTTAATGTAGATTTTTTAGTTTCTTTCTTGAGAGCTGTAATAAGTGAATGACGATAATTTGAAATACATGATTAGTCAACTAAAATGCATGAACACTATTAAAAAAATTGATAAGATGATGTTGCGATGAAAAACATCCTTCTCAGATCAATTGAAATAATTAGTTGACTAAAATAATGTCGGACATTATTTTATATTTTGTCGTCGACCTTTTTTTTTTTTTTTTAGAATTCATCTTTCTTCAGCACTGTAGTAGTAAAATGTAGTTTCAGTTCAAGAAACACTTAACCTTCAAATTAACGCTAATTTACGTTAGTGCTGTGAAACTAAAAACTCTCGTCTTTAGTACACCGTACACTATGGTCAGTTGGTAACAAAATTGAATGATTATTGAGGAAAAAAGCGAAAAAAAACGCAGTACATAAATCTAATCCTAAAATGAAAGAATTCGAATGGTGGAACAAAAAAACACCTATAATAGAAATACGAATTGGTGCAGGGATGATATTTAAATGGAATTATCAAGTTTGCAAAGCATAAGAACCCACAATTTGTGAAAGACTTCGCAAATAGAACGTGTAATTTGAAAGAAGAAAAAAATATATATATATCATCAAATTAGCGGCTCCAATTGTCCAAAACTTTTTACGTCCTTGCGTCCCAAAGCCCGAGGATTCGTTCGTAAATTCGTACAAACTCGTGCAAGTAGTAAACGGACATTTATGTACAGACTGGGGCAAAATTTGGACGATATTTACCGTGCAATATCGGTCAGAGAGGCTCGGTAGCTCCGGCAGCTTCTACGTAACTTTCGTGAGCCGCCATCTAGTGGAACGGGCAAAGTGGCAAGCCCGTGGGCGACTGGATTCGTACCATGTGCGTACCCAGGTTTCTCTTCGGCTTCTGGCTCTACATCGGTTGTGTACCGAGCTGGTTTCGTCGGTGGGTTCGGGCTGTGCGCGTTGCTGAACGTACGCCGTAAGCCAGTTAGGCGGGGTATTTAGAAGGGAATTTTGCGGTACCGAAGTTGTATGTTATACTCAACCTTCCTCCGATTCCGCAACTCCTTCCTCACCTCCGCACCCTGTTCCTCCGGGGGGTGCTCTCGCTCCCACGCGACTTCACTTCACCCCCCACTCCGCCCTCGCGTCTCTCTGGTGGCCGGAATTCGAGGTTGCTAAATTAAATAAGTAGACGCGCTCTGGTATATACCTCACTTATACCTCTGACCCTCCCTTCAACCTGAATTCCCGTACCATTCACTTCTTCCTATCTCTCCCTCTCTCTCTCTCTTTGTCCCTATCACACTCTAATTCGCTTTACGATGTACCTGCAGCTTTACCCGCCACTAAACTCACACCTGGCAGCACATGCCCACGGCTTACAAGGTAATATTTCGACGATTCTTGCCAGTGTCGTCCGACAACTATCGTTACCACTACTACTGCTTCTTGTAATACCGTTGCTATATTGCCCATTCTAGTCCCTAGCAGAAATTCGACGTAGATCTGCTCCATGATGGTACAGCGTAAACTTAGGAAAACCTTGGGGGGCCTAACTATGATTTGGTATTGGTGAAGGGCCACAGATGAAAATTCGCCTCATAAGATCCTCAATGTAATCACCATTTGCAATCATTCAGAACTCTTGCGCTTTGACAATCATTTCGAAGCATTATAATAAAGTCCAATACATAATTTTTTTTTGTTTCACTCAAATAATTACCAATAATGGTATTCTTAATGAGAATACAACAATCTGTGAATTATAAGAAGACGTTTTAACCTCTGAAGCATTGTCCAAAGCGAAAATAAGATTTTAATCTTTTTTAATTTTTATTCAATGCATTTCGGTCTTCCAAATATAAAATATAAGGCTTTAACTGCTTGTTGTTTCCCAAACTGAATGCCTATATATTGTGTTTGTGTGGTATAATAATTGTTGAACCGACAAATACCTTCAGAACATAATTAAAACGTAATAATCGAAAAATTCAATGTTATTTTAATGGAAAATTTTAAGGACTCTGGGGCTAGGGTTAGCGATAAGGTAGAGGTCTGAAATTTTGTTCACATTTTTTTTCATACACCTTGAATGATTCTAGAGGGTGAGAGCATAAAAAATAGAAAATGAACATTTTGAGGGACACCCTAATATATAGGCTGAGGCATTGATAATTGCCACTTTTCAATAACTACGAAAGTATGACAGTAGCAAAAAAGTTTTTCAAACAAAAGTTGCGTGGGACAACGAGGGCTATTATATGATATTAGTTTTTTGTTGCTACGTGAAGTCGCTTCAGAGATAATAAGGTCACCTTTGTTTTTTCTAATGAAATGCTACATATAGGTACTTGTTTTCCGATAGCGGCTATTGAGAAGAATCCAATGAGGTGCAAATCATGGTCTTTGAAGGTCATAAAAGGTCAAGGTTTTTCCGCCCCCTCCCTTTCCCCGTTGGTTTGCTTTTTAACCTCCCAGTACATACATGGGTTCTACCTTCGTTTATCAATAACTCTACCGATGCTGCTATTCGCCAGAAAATGCATTATTACTATTATTATTGTTATTATCGATGATTGAATAATATTGAAATTTGTGTGTATGGTTTCATATTCGCCACACACGGTCTCACTCAAACTTTCATCAAAGCTATAAATTTTGCACCGACAATAAATATTTCACAGCGTTCACTCTCTCGATAATTCTATGGAGTAACGAATGGAGTTAATTAATTTTGGTGTTTGAATATCCGAATGGAATATTCCAGAGGGAAGCCGTTGATGAAGCCTCCGGGAGGGATAGGAGCCCCAAGATATTATTCGAAAGCCTAGAAGTGGAATGTAGAATATCGAATTCGGCTCGGTTGGATCAATAGTCATGGGTGTATGGAGTAATAATTTGTAAGGCTTCTCGGGAGTCAAAGCACATCGATAGACGGAATATTCAGTTTCACGATCAACGCAATAACACAGTTCTGTGGCCATTACACGATGCGCAGGTTTGGTCGGAAAGTTTGAAGTGCGTGTCTGCACTGTGGACATTTGTCGGTTGCTATCTTATCGACAAGCAAGCAGATTCGGTATCTATGGGGCAGGGCTTTCAAAGCTTCCGGTTTTGACGAGGTTTTTTTTTTTTTCAATGGAAAAATATGTCCTTTTAGCGTGTAAAGGTGGATGTAAAAACTTCTGCGAATTGAAACTACATAAGCTTACTTCATTTGCATGCAAAATATCGAATAAATGTTCACATCGATACGAATAATTATATATTTATTTGCATCCGGATTTATTGACAATTTGAAAGTTTTAGTGGGGGAGACCGGGGCCAGTTGTCACATTTTTCACAAAAATCTGAATATTCTCAAATTGGAGAAATAGTACTTACTTAGAGATTACAAATTATAATAATATGTTTTGAGTTTTAAAAACTAGAAACTGAACATTGACAATCGTTAACATGCAAGCAAATCAAGGCTCGTTGTTTAAGGTCTTACTGGACGGATCATCGGGCAAAAAGTTAGTACGAAAGGGTTGAATCGTGGATTTACTAGTCTATACCAAGTCGTACATGTTTAGCCTTAGAAATGACTAAACCAATAATAAATAAACTCTTAGTAATGTTAATTTTTCACTTCTAATGATAATTCAAGTCAAATTCGACGATTTTGGCATGTGCTTGAGTGAGATTTTGTCAGTGACTGTACATCCGTTTCAACTGTTTCAACGGTAACAATTCACAGAAAGGCAATAGTCCACATTACTTTAATCAATTTCTCGACAACTACGTAGACGATTAGTTTAAAACTTAGCGTAATTAATCACTTGATCCTAAATCTTGATGATATAATATTTTCAATATTTACTCACATTCAGGTCCATTCATTTTGCAACCATTCATATCTGCAGAACCTGTTTTGCCATTAGCAACGTTGTTAAATCCCACTGAATTCATAAATTCATAACTACTCAATCATTCATTGAAAAATTCTGAAATAATTCCTGTTTTATTATTCCAACAAGAACTGCTATTCCTCAGGTTTTTAAGAATCTCTGACATTTTTCCATATCCATCCAGTAATACTTTAACCTCGTCGTTTCATCGATTTTTCAATTAAATTTTCAATCAAACCTAATTTACACCTAATTCAGGCGCATCAGAGTAAATTCATTTTCCAGACTTTTCGCTGCTAGCTTAATAGAGACGATTTTCCAGCTACCTTCAATCTTCCTATTCAATATATCATTCGCATCAATGACAGCCTCAACCGTCCCACAATAGTTTCTATCGTTCCTACCGAGCGAAAATGCTTGACAACTTCGAGATGACTTTTTTCAGTCGTGCGAAACCAAATTCAGTTAACGGAAATCATTGTCTTCGAATCCCCTCGTCGGAGAAGAATGGTTCGACTAGGGTTGGCAGAGAGTTCAACAACAACTGCAGGGAAATCGTCCATCGTGGGCTGGCAGTTGATTTCACGGCGGCAACCACCGAACCTCTTTTCCCATCACTGTATCACCGTCGTCTTTCGCGACTGTGCGGATGCGGAGGAGATCTGCCAAGGTCCTTTCGCTCCGCAACGAGGCCCTCGGAGTTGTCACCCGGGTGTCCCATGCACAACCCCCGGAACGAGAAGACGTAGCGAGAATGAGAAAACAAGAAGCAGAAGAAGAAAAAGAAGAAGAGGAATAAAAAAAATAAAAACATTTTCGTCGGGTTTTTCCCTGACATTGCCGTTGGAACGCGAAACCGTGGCGCGGTTTCTAACGTATTACCGCAGAGTGAGGGTCGTCTATCCGAAACGAGTCCCCGACTCTCGACACGTAACTCACGAAGTCACGTTTGTCCGGGACGAACAACGTGAGACGTTTCCCGGTTCTCTCCCCACATCACCGAACCGAATCTTTTCGTTTTTATCTTCCCCGGTTTTTGTCGTTTTTTTTTCGTTTTTTTTTCGTTCTATTTTTATTTTTTATCATTATTATTTTCATTTTATTCGGCGCTACAAGCGAATATTTGGCAGAGCCAACGAGGGTCTGGCAGAATGTCTGCGCTCTTCCATGCCTCCGGATTCTTCGTATTCCGCAACGAGTACTTGAGGCTTGACGACGTGAAATTCCACGCTTTATTTTTTTAACCATCATATTTTTATTCTGGAGATAGAGGGTGTCCCATTTGGAAAAATACAGTCCAATAACTAATATGAGGATTATTATTAGCTCATATTGGTTTACGTGATATTAAACGCAATTTAGGTGTTTCAGACAGTGAGGCACACCGAATTTTACGATTCGATACGATCGATTTTTTCATGAAAAATCGATGAGAAATCCTTAACATAGGGGATCGTTGAATTTGTCTCGAAAAAAGGAACAACTTCAGGTGTTTCAAAAGTATCGTTCCCATTCCAAAAAACTGCCGTTATGCTAGCAGCTTAAAAACATAAACTGTAAGAGCATAGATTTCATCAGCACTGAGTGTCCCCCTCCGAACCCTAAAACTTTCATCTGACCCATTTTGTTGTCACTTCTTCCCGTGAAGACTTATTCGACTGTAATTTTTCAAATGGGACACCCTGTATACATTCAAAGAAGCGACATTATTGATGTTCGTGTAAAAAAAAAAACGAGTTTTATTCCGTATAAATCAAATTATTTGAATATTTCGAAACACGAGAGACCACATATTTTCGAAGTGAAACTTATTTTGCGGCGATGGAGATAAAAAAAAAAATTTCAGCTTCACGCGTTGCGGGTAACTTTTTCCCGTTCCATGCATCCATGCATCCTCGACGAGCTTATGTCGGTGAAAGTTTTGCTCTCGCTCCTGAGGCATCTCCTCACTTCGCGGTACGCTGCGCTTGTACTGAAGACACACTGTGCTTCCCTTGCAAGGCACACTTTAACCCCTCCCCCCCGATCCTCTTGCTTCTCCCCCCCCCCGAATTTTTCGGCACCTCGTGTCGATTCACATCGGCATATGGAGTAGTGTTGATGTACGTAGCCTACAGTACATTAACCCAAGACCATATAACGTATCTGACTCACACGTAAACAGTTAACTGGGGTGATTCAACCCCCTATAGTCTTGTATAACGTGGGATGATGGTTCAAATTGGGTTGGAACAACTTTCAAGTGGTGCATTATCTTCGTTCTTCGAATTTTGTCCCTCTAAATAGAAAAAAAACTGAACCCTTGTACCATCATTCGGTTGTCTGTCCGTCACTTGGTCAGGAAGCTAAAAATGTGGATGTAGTGGTCGTTATAACTTTCATTGGAGTCCATAATTGGATGCAACATTCTGTAATTTTTTCAAATCTTTTGCATCGATAGTTCAAAAGTTGGAGAGTAGGAGACGGTCTGATAAAGACTTTGTAAGCAATTATTTCGTGACTCGAGGGTTAAAATGAAAAAAGTCATGCAACATTATGTTTGGCACTTTAGGAAACCTATTCGAAGACACCTCATTTAATGGGGTGACTGGAAAATAAAGAATAGGAGTCCACTGCGGGAGGGAGGGGGTCCCAATTTTGGATTCAGTTTTTGTGTCATCAATCTACGTCCTTACTACTAAATTTCATCTCAATAAGAAAATAAATGAGACAATGGTACAACTGTGACATACAGACAGACAGATGAACAGCCAGGCCAAAACCATAAAAGTCCTTAGACTGCTAGGGAACCCCAACAACCACAATAAAACACCCCGCACCCTACATAATGGCATATTGAAAGAATGTATTCTCGAAACTTTCCTCAATCAGTCATTTGATTATCGTTTTTGTGGCTCTTGACGTGTTCGGAGGTCACCCTTCCTTCTTATTCCGAATAAGCGCAGCCAGCCGAACTTTGTTGCGCTCTATTGGAGTCCTGACAAGCCTCTATTGGAGTCCCGCTAGCGGGCTACCCGGTTTTCACATTACCACGTCGATCATATCGAGTCTCATCGTACGCTCAATCCTCTTTCCCCTCGCCGGCTTTTATTTCATTAAATGCTGTCAGCGCTGTCGAAACGATGCGCAATTCCTGAGGGATGAGCGATAACTCTCGCTCTGGCGCGTACGCGCTTTGCGCGAGTTCGATACGCTCCAGCAAACCGACATCTCTTTCGATACCGGGTATCGCGGGGGGGGGGGGGGGCAGCAATGCGATAAGTTTCTCACCCTCCACAACGTTTCGTCCACCCCATCCTCTTATAACGCGGGTCCTTCTCACCAAACAAAAGGCAAACTTTTCTGTCAGCGTTTCAGTTATTCGCTTCGTTCGTCATCAATATTTCGAATCTTTTGACACCCTCCAAAGTAATGGAAATATCACCAACCTTCTTCAATTAATATGTAGCCTTAGTCCAGTGCCGGAGCTGGGACAAGCTAGGAAATGGTAGTAATTGCTTTGTTAGGAGTTTAGGAGAGATCTAACTTTTGCTAACTGCACCTCTATAAGAATTTATAATAACATCATAAAACCGACATATGTAGCCCATTTTTGGGCTTTACAGGCACTTACGCTCCACTAAAAAGTAACGAACTTCGTGAGTTAATCGGTGACGATCTAGAACTCGTTAGCTGGGAGTCAATTATGATTTGAAAGTCGATCGGTCGACTAGCGACTGAACCGGTCGACTCGAAAATGGAACGGTCAACTCGAAAATGGACCTGTCGACTCTACTGCTTGGAAACGCGATTTTTCACTATCTCACACGATATTATTCGCAATTACTTCTCATTCACCAACGATTTCCTTTATAATTATCCTATTTGCGGCTGCTCTTATGTCCAAAGTGACATTCCGCAACATTTCGCATGTAAATCGACCATTCGAGTGTCGAGTCGACCGGTCGACTTTCAAATCATAATAGACCCCCAGTAGTGAGCCTATCATCGATGATCATCCACTGTCTGAACTCGGCTCTGGTGTAACTATCAGGCCATGATCCCCTATGTAACTCACATCCCAGAATCTAACTCGTCACTCGTTACAACAATGTGCCACACCATGTCGAGCGCGTTTATCCGTGACAAAAGACGAAAAATTTGGCTGACCTTTTCCGACGAATCTGGAACGCAACAAGATATACACGACAACGAACGCCACACCGAGATGGGGTTAACGAGTGAATCAGAGGTTGTAGGAGAGACAGGGAGAGAGAGCAAAACTGCCGTACCGGATCTCGTTGTACATGGGGGAGGGGGGGGGGGGGCTGGATGGTCGCTAGCGTTAACGACCACCGCCCACCGTAGCTTGTTACATAGGTACGGTCGAGTGTACACGAACCCGCGGGTTTTCGTTGGTTTCCCACGTCCGGGGGATGCTGCAAAGTGGAGGATATATCGCGAAACGAAGGGAGTAAAAGGAGGAGGGGCAAGGGGGTGGGGGTGGAAAGACGAGACGAGACACGGGTGTAGGCAGGAGCCACCCCTAATTGCCGTCCAGGGATTTACAGGAGTTAGGTGCCAGGAATATAAATATCCGCAGCTAGCCAGCGACCCTTCGGTCTCGCGCGTTCCGCAAAACCATTTCCTGCACCCCTCTCCCCGCTGCTCTCGAGACCCTCCCCCGAGCGTGCAGATCCACTGGCAGAAACAGCGGTGTAAAACCAACTGCGTTGCGCCTCACGAGGCATTTTCGCAACGGAGAAATTTCGCTGTGAATTGCAGCAGTGGGACCAGGCATGCGGGGGGGTTACACTCTCGTTACTTAAATCCTCCGGAAAGTCATAGGGCGGAAATTCCCCTCTTCTTGTATCCAACATTCCTACCTTTCCACAGGGTCCCTCCCACGTTTCCGTTGTGCACGTGCTCGCGTTAACGCCCGCGTAATTTACATGGATAAAATGAGCGCCCCAGCCAAATGTTTTGTTAGCGGTCTCAGTTGTATTGTGTTTGTGTCACTGGACACGTGTAATTCTTTCTGAATTATACGAATTACAAAATGAGAGTTTTCTTTTTTTTTCAGGGTGCGTGAGAAAGAATGTATTATTTTTCTCGTTTAATGAATCATGGGTTTTATTTGATGAAGGAGACTTGGGTTTCGGTAGTCCAATCAGGTGACAAATAATTCTGTTATGTCCTGCTGATATCTGCGTGAGCATTTTATGATAAGGGAGTTTCACGGTCACTGAATTTGAACGTCGGAACGTACGGTGTGGAAATCTGGTTGGGGTGAACTCGTTTGAATCTAAAGTCCGGCTAACTTTTTTTTAGTCGATCGAAATTTCGTAATTAATTTGTAAAATTAATTTCTAGAAGGCTATGAAACCTAGGACTTTTGGTATAATTTTACGGTAAAGTTCAGGCAAGGCGTTATGTTCCCTGATTTTTTGAAAATTTTAGGATCAGCAGTTTCAGAAATAAGGGGAGAGGGACGCTTCATTTTTGCATATTTATCAGCATATCTTCTTAAATAAGCTTTTCAAAATTCTAAAAAAAATATTTTCGTATTTCGCATAGTCAGCCCTTTCAAACGACACCCCACATGATACATGAAATGAAATTGTTTTTTTTTAGTACCTCATTTGCCTCCTCTTCAAGTCTCATATGAATATTTTGAAGTGTCAACTACTGCCAAGTATTCGCGTCAATGAAACGTATCATGAGATGTATTACCATGCTAAATATCAAATTCCTACGTTGCATATTCTTTCGGAAAATCGGCTGTGACAGACTTACGAGGCTCCCCTTTTTTCCATTTGAGAAACATAACCTAAAAAAGCCTAAAAACGACTGAATAAATTATAAACAAAATTCTCACGTATTCCAGCAGTGTCATTGACGCTGGAAAGTTACGCGTTGCAGATATTTGCCGCAAAAATTTCATGTGAAAAGCGACAACTGTCATGTAAATGAAATACGATATATTTTCCAATGTACGAGTAGTCTCGAACGTCGAGCTTTGTCGTCGTCGCGGAATCGCAGGTAGCTCTCCACGGCCACGACCCCGAGCCCACGTCGATGGAACTAACAACGAAGGGCGGAGGTGGATGAGGGGGGAGGGGGAAAAGAGAGAGAGAGAGGCAAGGTGCTGTATATACTATTTTCGTGATCCAATTTCGTATCGATCGGCGCGGAACGTTCGAATTACCGGATGGAGGTTCGCGCGAGCGGCCGGCTAGACAACTTTGTTCCGAGCTTATCGAGCGTTATGAATATTACATAGCGGCCACGGTGTGCTCGCGGCCCAGGTAGAGATATAACACGCGTGGTACGACGTGGAGTAGGGTTGCACCTTGGTCACCGCAAAGTTTCACCGTTACACCGCCGCACTGCTCGGACATTCGGCCCCTCGGGGGTCGCACAGTTGCACACCCTCATCCACGTTCGAGCTCACGGGTGCGCGGATACAAGTTTCGAATGTTCAATGGTCCGACGGCTCAACATTTCGAAAAAAAATTTTGTTCGAATTAAGATTTTCACGAAAATCAAAATGTCCGAATTTATTTCGTTCCGACCGGATAATGCAGCGAAATTTTGAAACTCGAACGGTTGAAGGTCCGACAGGTCGATTGATCGAATCGAAATGTTCCGGAAATAAATGTTTCGACGCGACGAGACTTCGAATGGAAAATGTCTCGACTGATCGATATTCAGAAAACGTGTATATAGGTATGGTGACGTAGCAGTTCGTTAAACTGCGTGAAGATTGCAGCTTCCGCAATCCTTACGCCACTATACCTGTATATATATTCATATATATACGTTTTCTACATTTTGATCCGTCGTGACATTGCCATTCGGAACATTGCCGTGTCGGAGTCGTGGACTTTCGGGAAATTGTCATTTCCAATACAATGCATTTCGAATTATTTTGTTTTTTTCGGAACTATGAACCATTGGAGACTCAGCTCGTTCGGACCCATGAGCCTTCGGTGCCGTGCTCGGTCGAAGCATCAACGGTCGGAGCATCGCATATTCGGAATTTTAAGCCTTCGGACCATTGAACATTCGAAACTCCGATCCGCACCCTGATAAGCCAAGGGACGCACTTAAATATTAATCCTAACAGTCGTCGGAGCAAGGATGAAGTCGGTGGCCGGTATAGCGAAAAGCGTGGTTCGATGCAAATGTGTTTTCCATTGACCAAACGCGGTTCCCAGTTGGCAGTGAATATCTGTACCAGGATCAGTATACTCTCAATACTCTCTGCAGATAGTAAGTACGTCTGCCCCAAGTCCAAAATAATATATGAACAATTGACATATTATACATAGAAGTGGGCATATTTGTTTTATATGCTGTAACGAGAAATATTTTTTTTTGATTAATCGGATTACTCCCGCTCCACTCGCCGCGACGACACCGACAGGTCCACGGTCATCATATAGGGATTAGAAAATTTACTAATTAAATTGTTTTTTTAAATTTTTTTTTTCATGTAAAATTGTAATCGTCTCGAGTGGGACGATGTGTACGAGCCCGTATATATTTCTCGGGAGGCACAGAGTGTGCGACGGAGAAAGGAGAAAGTGAGAGAGAGGGAGAGTTGCCCGCCCGCCAGCGCCGTCAATACCCCTCAACGCGACGTTCCGCGGGGGAAAACTTCTCCGCCGTGAAGACGTTACGGATCGTAGATAATGTATGCGAGGACCCGCGAAGATAGGGGCACAGGGGGGGTCAGAGTTGGTCGCCTGTCACCCCTCCTGACCGCGTAACCTAGGACGGTAGGGGTATGAGGCACGAGCCACCGATTACCGAAAAATTCGGGGCTGTATTGGGGAAGTCGTTGCGACGAGTGGATCGAGAGAGAGAGATTACCGTACCGGAAAATTACCGTATCGAAGTTGAGAAAAGAAAAGCGTTATCCTTACCGTCAATTTGAAATTATCGAGAGGAGAATAATAGATAGAAGGAGGATGGATAAAGAAGGAAAAGTCGATCAGTTGTACCGGTGAGTCTCGTACACTTGCATTTCCCGTCTCGGGACGAATTTTATTAAAAATTATTGTGTTTTTTTTTATACCGTTGCGACGACCGTTTAACCGCGTGGTCGAATGTACCGAATAATTCCGCGGACGCATGGGTTTGTCGGCTAGAAAATTTCCCATACAGCCAATTTAATATATCGTGCATTGCCGTTTCTTTTTTTTTATGTGAGTCGAGTCGATGGGATTTATTGGTACAATTAATAATTTTTTTTTGCGAAGCCGTCACCGAGTGGTTGAGAATCGCAGTTTTTTTTGTAAATTCTTTTGTTTAATCTTTTTGCGAAGCCGTCACCGAGTGGTTGAGGATCGCATAATTTTGGGTAAATTCTTTTTCTTTTAATAAATAATTTTGTGACACCGGCACCGATCGGTTGAGGGTCACGCTGCATTCTTTTTTTTCGTTTGTTCCCGATGAGTCCCTCGTTATCCGACTCTCGCGACGCCGGCACCGAATCGGTCGCGGGTCGCGCCGTAATTTGTTTTATTTTTTTTCGTGTCTTAATAATTCGGCAATCACTTGTTCATTTTTATCGAATACGAAACTTCCGGGATTGCGCGGGGACGTGCAACGATCAGAGTGTGCGTGTGTGTTGAGTGTGAGAGGGCCGCGATAAATTTTCTTATTTAATTTATTTTTATATTTTGTTTTGTTGTGATTTTATATCTTTCTTTTTTTTGTATTTTATTTTGTATTTATTCGCGGTGGACCGAGTAGCCGCACCCGGGGAGAGTGTGAGTGTAGTTTTTTTATTGTATAATTTTTTTCTTGTGTGGTGATTGAGTGTGTGCGAGCATAGATCGTCGCACCTGTACCGCGGGCGAGAGCGAGACGTGAGCGGAGGGTGCGTGTGAGAAAGAGGGTGAGAGAGAGAGAGAGAGAGAGAGAGAGAGAGAGAGAGAGAGAGAGAGAGAGAGAGAGTGAAAGAGTGAGAGAGTGAGAGGGAAAGAGAGAGACTAATTTTTCTTATTGTTTTTTTTTGTTGTTTTATTTGGTGTTACTTTTTTTTTGTTCATCAAAAAAAATTCAAAATTATATTTTTTTTTGTCGATTGTTTTTTTTTATTTTACACGACCAATTCTTAACGAACCCTGCCACTCTATCAAGGGCAAGACTGCGGCGAAGCCAGGCAACCCAGCTCGATCCCGATATTTTCTCCGGTGCATTCGCACCTGGCGCCCAATAAAATAAAAGGAGAAAATATCGGAGATCTATAGCTTTGTGCGCGACGAAAAATCGCGTTACAAAATTGGCGCCCAACGTGGGGCAACTGAAAACGGTCGTGTGAATAGCTAATTTGAAAAAAAAAAAAAAAAATTTTTTCTACAATTTCCGTATTAACATTTTTTTTGGTCCCGATATAAAAATTTTAATTGTTCAAATATTTAATAAAATCAAAAATTTTTTTTTCTCTCGCTCGAGTGTGATTGACTTTTGCGTGAGAGTGTATGTGGTGTGTCGTGCGCGCGGGGGGGAGAAGGGCAGCAAGCGCGCCAGCCTCACCGTGTCGCGCGAGCCAGTGGCCTCGCTCTGTGTTTACGTTTTTTTTGTTGTTGTCTTGTCCGCCTAATAGAAGTTCAACGGTTTTCGTCCAATATAAGAATCGATTTTACTTACCATTGCGAACGAAATATTCATTCGGCTAAATATTTGTTGAAAATTTTTTTTTTTTGAAATTCGTTGGCCCGTTATATTGAGTCCCGTCATCGCTTCCCGCACTGCTCCCGTTGCTACCGGTAATAGCTTAAAGGGGCGATCCACATATTATTTCTCGTGTGAATAAAATTTTTTTTTACTTCGATTTTTTTTTTTTTAACACGAACTTTTTTTTAAATTTTAACTTTTTTGACTTTTTTTTGAAATTTTTTTTTGCTTTTGACCTTTTTTTTTATAAAAATTGTTTTTTAACTTTTGACTCGAATTTTTAATCTTGGATTGTTTTTTTTGTGGATTCTAAATTTTGACTTTTTTTTAAACTTTGACTTTGTTTTTTTTTCTCTTGATTTTTTTTTTGTTGTTATTTTGTAAAGTCTAGGGAATGATCATTTTTTTTTACTTCTTGACCTTTTTTATTGGTGACACATCTTTGATATATGAATTCGGACCCGTGTCTTTTTTTTTAACGATTGACAAAATTTTTTTTTTTTTTTCATTATCTCCCTCCGTTTGCGGGAAGTGATAGAAGGGGTGGCCACGGAAACGACTCTTTATTGTATGTGAAATATTTATTTATTGACCTGCCTCTATAATTGTTTATTTATTTGTTCTATTTATTTTGTGTATCTGTGTTTATTATTGTTCGGTTGTGTGCGCCAGATATTCGGCTGCCGCGACTAACCATTTTGAAAGATTTTGCTCTCGTAATTCCCTTCCTTCCCATTTTTGTTTTGTTTTGTTTTCTTTTTTTTTTGGGAAGGTTCGCAGCATCGGTCTGACGTGTTCGTCAGTCAGCTTCTACCGTAGTGGTGGGGTTTTTTTTTCTCGTGGCTCAGATAACTTTTTTCAAATTTATAATCTTTTCAAATTTATAATCTTTTCAAATTTATAATCTTTTCAAATTTATAATCTTTTCAAATTTATAATCTTTTCAAATTTATAATCTTTTCAAATTTATAATTTCGATTTATAACGATTAAATATGGACCGAGAGTTAACCTTCGACGAGGTCGCGGCGTATGACATAACCCGGCTCAAAGCGGAATTAGCATTACGCGGATTATCGGATGTGGGCGATGCCAATGAGTTGCGAGGGAGATTGTATGGGTCGGTACACTTTATCGGCCAAGTAGAACCAACCGATCTTGCGGGGACAAGAGGTGCCCCCATAACGATCCACGCTCCGGAACAAACCACTAACCCTTTTTATGAGAACGGTCATAGGGCCAATTCAAGGGGGGGAGCAGACACCGGCCCCTGGCATCATTCGTCTCCCGTAGAGCGCGAACCGCGTCGTAGGGCAGTGTTAACTGCATACGACATTCTTAGACGATGGAACATAAAATTTTCCGGGGTTAAGGGAGAAGAAGTGGAAGTTTTTCTTTCCCGTATCAACGATGGCCGATCGTTGGTCGACGTATCGGACAACGAAATCTTCGACTGTATCCCGCCATTTTTGTCCGGTATAGCCTACCATTGGTTTAAGCAGGAACGTAGTAATTGGAGTACGTGGTCGGCTTGTGAGGCCGCGTTTAAATCACGTTTTGGCGATCCAGATCTACAATTTCTATTACAAGAAGAGATAAGAGCTCGTGTTCAGGGACCTGAGGAGTCCATTGTAGATTATTTGACCTGTATGAAAGGGCTAATGTACCGAGTAGTTCCGCCTATGACACTTTCCGACCAACTGGATATGGTCCATCGTAACCTCCACCCACGTTTACAGATTGCCATTTTGCGTACCGAAATAAACTCTTTAGAAGACCTTGTTAGGGATGGTTCCAGATTAGAGAGGAGTTTTAGAGCCGCCGAAATAGAGAGAGTACCACCACCTCCCGAAAAGTCGTTGTTTCCGGAATTCGCATATCATGGCGCTAAACCACGGGTTTCTTTCGGTCGAGTCAATACATTCAATTCACCACGACAAAATACTTATCCCGGACGCGCGTTTCAAGGGGGGGAGAGGCAAGTCAACAACCGCCCTTCTCGGAATTTCTTTACTACCGAGGGTAACGGACGGAATAACGGGGCGGCAATAACTCAAAATAATCGAACAGGCCAATCGAATTACCGGAATGAATACCGACCAGTAAGAGCTCAGTCAACTCAACAAGGAGGCCCTGTAGTTGCTAGTGGGTCAACGGTACCTCCCACACACAATAATAATCATTTTCCCCGTAATTCGAGTGGATCCACACCCAACAATACGAATGAGGTCAAATGCGAAAATTGTGGACAAATAGGTCACTACGCGCGTGGTTGTGCGAAGCCAATACACGTGCACTGTTTCAATTGTGGTAAGGAAGGTGTGACCATTCGTACCCCACACAATTGTCCGGGAAATGTGAGGGGGAGCCGCCAGTAGGGACTTCGCAGACTCCCGTAGTACCAAAGTCCCACACGATTACCGAGAGTGAAGACATCATCTTAAAAACTCACGAAATTATTAACAAGAGTGGTAAATCGCTGCTGGTTCTTCTGCTTGAGACACACGGACGAGTCCTACCGGCCGTCGTCGATACCGGAGCTACATCAACCTTCATAGGGCAAGAAGGCTTGTTGGTTTTAGCTAGGCTGGGTTTCAGAAGGCGTCGGATTCCCGATAAGCCATGCACCATAGGTAATGGGGACGTCGTCACTAGTAACGAAGAGATAGATTTTGACGTAGTGTTGCGAGATCACCATGCGGGGTTAGTAGCGAGAGTTCTTCCGGAGTTACCTGTCCCCCTTCTATTGGGATTAGACTCGTTGGGGACGTTAAAAATCGTGGTAGATACTTCGAGGCGCAAATGGTTTTTTAGTGGGGAAAGTCATGTGGAATTTGGATTTGAACGGTTGGTTGGGCTGGAATACCTGGAGATGTGTTCGCCACTGGTCGACCTCACGGCGGACGAGAGCGAACGGTTAGAGGAGTTTTTGGCTGTCGAGCTTCCACGCTTGCGAGAGGCTCCGGGGCGTACAAACCTTGTGGAGCACCGCATAGACGTGGGAGATGCGACACCTATAAAGCAAAGATGGTATCCGTTCACTCCTGTCGTCCGTGAGGCGATGAATTCGGAGGTCGATCGCATGCTCCAGGCCGATGTCATTGAGAAATCCCAGAGCGAATGGAGCAGTCCAATCGTGATGGTGAAGAAGCCAAACGGGACCTACCGCTTTTGTATCGATTTTCGCAAGGTGAATTCCGTATCAAAAAAGGACGCATATCCCTTGCCGTACATGTCCCATATATTGGATTGTTTGCGTGCCGCGAGATATATTACCACGTTAGATTTGAGTCAAGCATTCCACCAGATACCTTTAGAAGAGAAATCCCGTGAAATTACCGCGTTTACCGCCCCTCATCGAGGCTTATTCCAATTCAAACGAATGCCGTATGGGCTGACCACTGCTCCTGCTACGTTCCAGCGCTTGTTAGATAACATTATTGGACCCGAGATGCAACCCACGGTGTTCGCATATCTTGACGATATCGTGATTGCTACTGAAACGTTTGACGAACATCTAGTTTGGGTTAGACGGGTGTTCGATCGGATTATTGCTGCCGGACTTCTCATTAACCCGGAAAAATGCGAATTTTGTCGGAACGAACTCCGTTACCTAGGGTTCGTGATTAATAATGACGGATTACAACCCGATCCAGCTAAAGTCGCACCTATCGAAAAGTACCCACCACCTACGACTGTAACCTTGGTGCGTCGTTTTCTTGGAGCTACATCTTGGTACCGGAGGTTTATCCCGGACTATGCTAGGATCGCGGAGCCGATCACCAGGCTCACGAAAAAGAAACAGCCGTGGGTATGGGGAAAAGAGCAGCAAGAGGCTTTCGAGAAATTAAAGTCCCGATTAATTGAAGCGCCGGTATTGGCTCGTCCCGATTTTAACAAACCCTTTACCGTTCATACAGATGCTAGCCTTACCGGGTTAGGAGCGGTTCTTACGCAAGTACCGGACGGGGCAGAACACCCTATTGCGTATGCCAGTCGGGCGTTGTCTGCAGCGGAACAAAATTATGATGTCAGGGAGCTCGAATGTCTAGCTATTCTGTGGGCAGTCGAGAAATTCAAGGCCTATCTCACTGGATATCACTTTACCGTGATCACGGACCACGAGAGTCTGAAATGGTTGTTCACACAGAAAGAACCGAAAGGTAGAATAGCTCGATGGATCTGGACCCTGACCCATTATGACTTTGACATACTTCATCGGAAGGGTGCTTTGAACCACCTTCCCGATGCATTGTCCCGGATGCACGAAAAAATTTCGATAGGGAAGCTAGCGGAAGAATCACTTGTGCCGCCAAGGCTAATGATGGTGGCTGGTGACCCTACCGTTGAGATGGGAGGAGCTAAACAACTCCTTGAGGTAGGAGATCCATGGTACCGGAAGCGGTGGGCGGAGGTACAGGGGAGCCCCGAGAAATTCCCGGATTGGAAAGTCGTTGAAGGTAGGCTATTTGTGCACCGGCGACTTACCCGAAGAGCAATGGCAGGGGATGACAGTGAATGGAAGCTAGTGGTGCCACTCCCAGAGCGGTTACAAGTGATCAAGCAGAATCATGACGTACCTCAAGCCGGTCACCTAGGGGTAGATAAAACTTTCCAACGCATTACCGAGTCATACTATTGGCCAGGGATGTACCGATCGGTATTAAGGCATGTGTCTACCTGTACCGTGTGCCAGAGAGCTAAGCCTCGAACCTCAGCACCGTTAGGGTTGATGGGTCGGCGTGTAGTCGAAGAGCCATGGGCGGTGGTGGCCATGGATATTACCGGTCCCTTTCCGCCTAGCAAGTCTGGTGCCGTCTACATTTTGGTGATACAGGACCTGTTTACAAAATGGATCGAATGCGTTCCCTTGAAGACAGCAAATGGTAAGAAGATACGGGAAGCATTCGAAGAACTCGTGATTTCCCGGTGGGGAACCCCGGAAGTTGTCTTAACAGACAACGGTACCGAGTTTGCCAATAAATGCCTGGCAGAGATGGCGGCTGAGTTTGGTATTTACCACACCACAACTCCGCCGTACCATCCCCAAGCAAACCCGGTGGAACGAGTTAATCGAGTACTAAAAACCATGATTATTTCGTACTTAGAGGGGGACCATAGAATGTGGGATGTCCATCTTCCCGAGTTCCGATTCGCATATAATACCGCCTATCATTCCGCTATCGATACAAGTCCCGCGTACCTTAATTTTGGTCGTACACCCAAACCTCACCAATTTTTCCGTCGTATACCGGGGGAGAAGGAAGTAATCCCACAAGATCCCGCCGCATGGTCTGAAAGGGTGAAGGGGTTGGAAGATTTACGGGTAAAAGTACAACACGACCTCGAGGAGGCTTATCGGCGATATTCCCGCGAATTTAATAAACATCATTCACCGAAACGGTTTGAGGTGGGTGACTTAGTTTTGAAACGACAACGCATACTATCAAACGCGTCACAATATATTGCTGCAAAATTAGCGCCGAAATATCAAGGGCCATACTCGGTTTCCCGCGTACTATCCCCGGTCGTGTATGAGCTGACTGACGAACATGGGAATATTGTGAAAAAGGTAGCGATAGACGACCTAAAACCTTACCGTTCCCTTTCTCCAATTTCCATTGCAGGGAGTTGCCAGGATCGGGCTTACGAGTCCCACTGTGGCAACTAAGACTCGCCCTGAGGGGGGCTATGAGTCGGGTCGTCACGGAGGAGTTTGGCGCCGAACCCGAAGGTGCAGCTTTGGGGTGGGTAAGCCGGGAGGCAAAACCCGAATCAAAGAAGCAAACGAAGACCAGCTCGTCGGGTGTGCAGACCGACGAAAAGAGTACCCGCACGGTGGCGGTTCAGACCGATGAACTACCGGAGAAGATGTGTTCCGCGGCCGCGGTCCAAACGGAGGATATCCTGGAGACCGAAATAAAAATCCCGACGAAGATTGTCCGTCCACGTCCCGCTCGACTGGGATGCTATAATTGTGGGGAGATGGGGCACCGTTATAGTGCGTGTCCTCAGGCTCGTTCAAAAGAAGGATTTTGTTATGGGTGTGGTTCACCCCGAGTGAGCCTGAGGACCTGCGCGAATTGTCGAGAATTTTGGCAAAGTCCCGAGGGGAGAGAGAGGAGAGACGGAAGAGGTTGAGGGGCTAAGAATGTAAAGGAAGAAAGAGAGAGATCCCTAGGTGTGGGCAGAAGTTGGAAGAGGGACGCTGAAACAAAGAAAAAAAAAAAAAAGAGAAAAACATTTTTTTTTAAGAAAGAAAATGGTTAATAAACGACGAGGACGCCCACAGGTCCCGAAAATCGAGTTTTGGGTCATAGTTTTCCTTTTTTTTTTTTGCTACCTTTCCCCACACCGAACATATATTTTTCTTGTGTTGTCTGTTTTGTTGATTGTCGTCGCCCGTGGAGTTTTTTTTTGTTGTCCGTCCAGCAGGGCCACTGGTTGTTCTGAGTGTGAGAGAACGAAGACGTTTGGCTACCGAGTCGCCTGTGGTACCGGCAATACCGGAATTGACTAGGACTTAACGAGGACGGTAATGACCCGTCACTATAATTTAAACTTTGAATTTTCCGTCTGAGCATTTATCAACTCTGAAAAGACCATGGTGGACGTGCTGTTGTCGCTGCGGCCTGACAATCCCGAGACGGTGATGTGAGGGGCGAGGCTTGCTCGAGCCGGGGCGGTCGAGTTTAAGGGGGGGAGTTTGTAACGAGAAATATTTTTTTTTGATTAATCGGATTACTCCCGCTCCACTCGCCGCGACGACACCGACAGGTCCACGGTCATCATATAGGAATTAGAAAATTTACTAATTAAATTGTTTTTTTAAATTTTTTTTTTCATGTAAAATTGTAATCGTCTCGAGTGGGACGATGTGTACGAGCCCGTATATATTTCTCGGGAGGCACAGAGTGTGCGACGGAGAAAGGAGAAAGTGAGAGAGAGGGAGAGTTGCCCGCCCGCCAGCGCCGTCAATACCCCTCAACGCGACGTTCCGCGGGGGAAAACTTCTCCGCCGTGAAGACGTTACGGATCGTAGATAATGTATGCGAGGACCCGCGAAGATAGGGGCACAGGGGGGGTCAGAGTTGGTCGCCTGTCACCCCTCCTGACCGCGTAACCTAGGACGGTAGGGGTATGAGGCACGAGCCACCGATTACCGAAAAATTCGGGGCTGTATTGGGGAAGTCGTTGCGACGAGTGGATCGAGAGAGAGAGATTACCGTACCGGAAAATTACCGTATCGAAGTTGAGAAAAGAAAAGCGTTATCCTTACCGTCAATTTGAAATTATCGAGAGGAGAATAATAGATAGAAGGAGGATGGATAAAGAAGGAAAAGTCGATCAGTTGTACCGGTGAGTCTCGTACACTTGCATTTCCCGTCTCGGGACGAATTTTATTAAAAATTATTGTGTTTTTTTTTATACCGTTGCGACGACCGTTTAACCGCGTGGTCGAATGTACCGAATAATTCCGCGGACGCATGGGTTTGTCGGCTAGAAAATTTCCCATACAGCCAATTTAATATATCGTGCATTGCCGTTTCTTTTTTTTTATGTGAGTCGAGTCGATGGGATTTATTGGTACAATTAATAATTTTTTTTTGCGAAGCCGTCACCGAGTGGTTGAGAATCGCATAGTTTTTTTTGTAAATTCTTTTGTTTAATCTTTTTGCGAAGCCGTCACCGAGTGGTTGAGGATCGCATAATTTTGGGTAAATTCTTTTTCTTTTAATAAATAATTTTGTGACACCGGCACCGATCGGTTGAGGGTCACGCTGCATTCTTTTTTTTCGTTTGTTCCCGATGAGTCCCTCGTTATCCGACTCTCGCGACGCCGGCACCGAATCGGTCGCGGGTCGCGCCGTAATTTGTTTTATTTTTTTTCGTGTCTTAATAATTCGGCAATCACTTGTTCATTTTTATCGAATACGAAACTTCCGGGATTGCGCGGGGACGTGCAACGATCAGAGTGTGCGTGTGTGTTGAGTGTGAGAGGGCCGCGATAAATTTTCTTATTTAATTTATTTTTATATTTTGTTTTGTTGTGATTTTATATCTTTCTTTTTTTTGTATTTTATTTTGTATTTATTCGCGGTGGACCGAGTAGCCGCACCCGGGGAGAGTGTGAGTGTAGTTTTTTTATTGTATAATTTTTTTCTTGTGTGGTGATTGAGTGTGTGCGAGCATAGATCGTCGCACCTGTACCGCGGGCGAGAGCGAGACGTGAGCGGAGGGTGCGTGTGAGAAAGAGGGTGAGAGAGAGAGAGAGAGAGAGAGAGAGAGAGAGAGAGAGAGAGAGAGAGAGAGAGTGAAAGAGTGAGAGAGTGAGAGGGAAAGAGAGAGACTAATTTTTCTTATTGTTTTTTTTTGTTGTTTTATTTGGTGTTACTTTTTTTTTGTTCATCAAAAAAAATTCAAAATTATATTTTTTTTTGTCGATTGTTTTTTTTTATTTTACACGACCAATTCTTAACGAACCCTGCCACTCTATCAAGGGCAAGACTGCGGCGAAGCCAGGCAACCCAGCTCGATCCCGATATTTTCTCCGGTGCATTCGCACCTGGCGCCCAATAAAATAAAAGGAGAAAATATCGGAGATCTATAGCTTTGTGCGCGACGAAAAATCGCGTTACAATGCAAACTATACATAATCTGCATAAATACCACACGTATCTATGTTATTAAGTCAGTCATAATCTACATGGATACCATAGATGCCAATAAATTCATAAATTCATCACTACGAAATTATTAATTAAAAAATTCTAAAGCGATTCACATATCATTATTCCACCAAGAACCATCATTCCTCAAACTTTCAAGAATCTCTGACATTCTTCGATATCTATCTGATAATATCTCAACTAACAAATGTCAAAAGTCAGCCGAACAACCAGAATCAACCTTACGCATTGAAAAAAAAAATCCCAAAAATAATATCTCTAAAAACCAACACACATGTTCCAAGGGCCCGCCATTATTTCCACCGAAACAAAAACTGCTAACAAAGGTACAGCATTATCTTCCAGTGCTCTCCGCCATTGCAGGGTAAATGACACTCCTAGAAGGACTCCCAAAGTCCCAATGTCGTTCACACCGAATCGTGGAATGGAATTCCTATAGTTAATCACTCTGCAATTGGTGTGAAGCGGAGGGGAGGGACGGGGAGGTGGGGGGGGGGAGGTGGAAGCGACACGGAGGACGTAGCGAATGAAGCAAAAATTGTAGTGGTGCAGGGTGGTGTTGAAGAGCGGGGGCAGGGGAGTTTTCAGTCTGACAGGCTGTAGGCTGCTGCCAGGAGGATATCGCGTTCGTGCCTCGACTATGGCTGATTGAGGATCGCTTTCCTGGCGTTATACCCACTTTCGTACGGCGTACCCTCGAGCGTTCGCCCGATTGTTCACCCCCTTCCCCCCGCACCCGTCGCCGTTTCACTCGGGGGTTGTATGGCCGGGGGTGCAGAAGCGCACTCCCTCCTTCCTCTCGCGTCACCCCCCCCCCCCTACCCCCCTCGCACACGATCTTCCGGGACAACGCGCCACCGTTCTCGTACACCGATCGCTAATTAAATTGGACGCTCGGTCGGCGCTTCGCCCAATCTCCTTACACACCACGTGTGTTCCTAAATTGATAAAACTCGGTACGGGAGCCCAGAGAGAGAGAGAGAGAGAAAGAGAGAGAGAGAGAGAGAGAGAGAGAGAGAGAGAGAGAGAGATCGGACTACCGACGGTGAATTCATTCGCTCCGTAAGGTTATGTACCCTCGTTCGTCGAACCAATTTGCTTCCGCGCGCACGCGAGGCACCTATTAACTTCTTGCACTTACGTCACGTCGCGTCCTGACTAATTGACGGTGATTTATTCGGGCGATCGATTTTTACAACCCACGCGTTGATGATCCACGCGGGGCGGGAGGGATTTGAGTGATGTACCAAACGGTTTTGCAGTTCCTAGGAATGCTTTGAGGATGTAATCTTGGGTTTAGGCGCGTTTTAGAACTTTTCTTGGGTTCTTTGGGTTCTTTGAGGATTTAATCTTGGGTGTAGGCGCGTTTTAGAACTTTCTTGAGTTGTTTCGGTTTTTTGCGGATGTAATCCAGGGTTTAGGCTTCTTTTAGAACTCATTTGGGTTCGTTGGGTTCTTTGAGGATGCAATCGTGGGTTCAAACTCGTTTTAGAACTTTTTTTGAAGATTTTACTTTTTCATAACGAAATTAAATACAATTATTTCGAATTTTTTGGGATATTTTTATTGACGTTGTGAATTGAAAAAATGTGTTTTTGGACTCAGTCGTTCGGATTAATTCGTATAGTAACTTTTTCAAAGTCGGTTCCCACGTTTTTTTAGATAACGGATTGACCGATTCCTTTAAAATTTGGACACAATATGCACGGATGGGTAATGTAGTTCGGCACGTAGGATTTTTTTTTTCAACTAATTTATTTGTTTTTTTATTAATCAAAAATGTCGTAAATTGAGGTTTAAAAGTGAATTTAAACTTCAATCAAGCGCCATTTTGTAGAAAAAAAATCTCACGTGCCAAACAGCTCAAGACGTTACACTTTCAGAATCTTCTTGAAATTTTTGTTTCGGACCAACCGCGTGCCGGAAAAAGTGGGAACCGCAAACCGTCCCGATGACAAAGTTATTTTACGCCGGCCAGAATAACAGCGCTCCCATTCACTATAAATTTGAACAAAAATTCGTCAACATACCTCACTGTACATACTTTCAAACAAAACCCACTTAAATTCAATCAAACCAACAGTTCTCCAGATAATAATTCCCAAAATTCACCTATTCGTCCAGCAATCTCCAAAGATGTACCCCCTCAAAAAATACCTCAGCGAATCAGATTAGCGCGGTCTCCCCACTGGCGACGAGCTAAGATAAGCTCAAAGGACAGAATGACTTGGGCACGAGATGATGACAAAGAAATTCCAGGCGTTGCATTTTTTAAAAACAACGATAATACGCTAAGCCATTTACATCAGCACTGGGCGATTACTCGTGGGTGACAATTTTTTTCATTCGTCAGATATGCAAACTTATGGGCCATAATTTCGTGTTATTATACTAGGAGGGTTTCAGTATGATGCGTTGCCGTGGTTTAGTGAGCACCAAACGCGGGGTGCGCGCATTTATGCGCGGCGTTGAGGCACAACGCTCTTTCCGCATACAAAGCAGAAGAACCAGAAGCACGAGGGGGCGGAGGGGGGGGGGGGAGCAGCATAGTTGCTCTCGCGTGAGAGATCGGTGGTTCGACGTTGGTGCTTATAGTGCTGATTCCACTCACGCTGTGGGGGAGGACGAACCAGGATCGAGTGTGCCCGGGAATATCGTAAAACTTGGCTTCGCATTTTCTCCCCTCCCCCACCGGAAAGTGCTTCGATGCTTCGTCGTTGGGCCGACCGAGCGCTCCGACTGACGGATGAACCTCGTTAGTTTTATAATATTTCACGGGGTTCCTAACGCTCCTTGCACTCCACCAATTTGTCTTATTCGCCTTGAAATGCTTCCCGTGCGTTCGGTTGAGATAAAAAAAACGACGATAAATCCGTTGTTTTTTTTTTATTCGAACTTTGCTTGAAGTCAGAAATTTCGTCATCGAAACGAAAGTGTTGAATATATTTTTTTTTGTCTGTCTGTTCTTTTTTTTGAAAAATTTGTTCGTTGAAGATCTTTTTTTTCATGAGTTTTAAATATTTTTTTTCTGTCCGTTCGTTTTTTGAATATTTATTTCGGTGAAATTCTTTGTTTGAATGAGTTTTGAATTTTTTTTTCGGTCCGTTCTTTTTTTGAATATTTATTTCGGTGAAATTCTTTTTTTTTTTTTTTTTTAATATTTCCTCACACTCGAAGGTCACAAATCTTGATATCCAGAGAAGCTGTTTTCGAGTCCCGCAGCGAACAAAGCGCGAAATTGCGTGGGGTAGCAAATTTTACGTATTTGAATTTCACATTTTCAACGAGAGCGAATATGTAGATGTAAAATACGTTTTTTTTTCCTCAACACCAATGTACTCGTTTCAAAAGCGGAAGACAGCGTTGTATTATCCGTCACTCGAATGAGATGGCGAGGTGGAAAGTAGAATGGAATACGTGGTCGAAGAATATGAAAGAAAAAAAAGAAGAAGAAAAAAAAACGGTGGAAAATGAAAGAAAGCGCACGAAGAAGAGTGTAGGAGGGTCACAGGAGTTATTTCGACTTGGCACATCGTCTCGTAGCGACGGTCTCCGGTGGGGTGCTAATATAAGGGCGGTAGGTGGGATATACTCTTACAAATTGTCTACCGTGCGAGGGCAACGATGAACCCCACGGTAGACAGCAGCGACACAACGACGGACCCACGGTACAACGTTTGTGTGGGTGTATTTGTCTCCATTAAAGGGATTGAGGTTTTGTTCGTACTCGAGTTCCACTTTCACGAGCGTGAGACGCACATACTGGCCGAAGTCGAAGGCACTCTCTCTCTCTCTCTCTCTCTCTCTCTCTCTCTCTCTTTCTCTCTCTCTCTCTCTCCTTCTCTCTCTCTCTCTCTCTCTCTCTCTCTCTCTCTCTCTCTGCCTCTATCACTCGGTCGGTCGAAAAAATCCAGTAAAGATCCAGTATATATATATATATATCCAGTCTCGTGTGTACTTTGTTCCATCTTCATATATATACATATATATATATATGAAGATGGAACAAAGTACACACGAGACTGGATTCTCATGGATTTCGCCAGTGATAAAAATCTGAAACGTTTTGCTTGAAAATTGACGACTGAAATTCGAAAAGAATTTTAGTCGTCACATCGATGATTTTCGTCACGAGAGATTGGGGTAAAAAAAAATTATTCAGTGTCTTGCTTGACACGAAAGGAACATTCTCTTGTCATCACTTTCAGTAAGAAAATTCAATCGACATATTTCTACAATTTTACACGAAAATCAAACTGCTGTAATTTATTTGTGTTATTTAATTGAAATGATTTGAATTGAACTACAAATTTTCCATTATGATAAAATGTCCTTCGTTTGGAATTTTAGAAAGATTATATAAAGATAAATACATTTCGATTTCCTAAAAGAAAAAAACTAAAATTGCACCTTCGATTTTTATCTTCGTTTTACATTCCAACAAAATTAATAAAATAAATCTTCCAATTGTACTTTTATGGACCAACCACATTTGGCAAAACATTGAAATTTGCCAACTTTACAGTAATCAATCGATTGAATACAATTTGTCAGTCCTACGAAAAATGTAATTTTTATGAACTATTTTCGTTTTCAGAATATTTTCGATGGATTATCGAGTGTCAGCCGGAAGTGAATTTATGGCCCCCGGACGTTCAACGGAATTCTATATATCTCGACGTGCGGGACTCAAGCGCATCTGCTGTCGAAGACGGGGATGGCGGATGAACGAGTGGCAAAATGACATTCACACAGGGAGGAGACAAACTACGCGCCTCGGCACCTAACACGTGGGGAGGAGAGGGGGGGGGGGGGTTTACTGCGATCCGTGTGATCTGCAACAGTTGAATAACTGGATGCTCTCAGTGCCGTCGGAGATTGATCGGGAGAGATGGAATTATAGAAGCGAACGACATGACCGACGTGTCTATATTCCGGACAAACGAGCGATTCGTCGACACCTCTTTGACAAACGCGATTCGATCGGTTATAAGTTGACAATAGGCGAAAAGCTCTCGAGGCTACACGAAATTGGGTCGAAATGTAAATCTCTCGGGGAGCATAGTTTCGAGTAGAATTATCAACGTCATCCAAACTCATGCAATGTGTATATTAGGGTGGTCCTTATTTGGATCTAAACATTTTTTCGTCCTCCCCATGGGCTTAACTATCTCTGAATAAATAGTTTTTAAGGTAGCCGAAGGCCCAGCCTCGTGGATCAATTCTAAGTACCTCCCCAAAGCCGACGAATTTCGCCATTTGATTAACATAGGATTTTCAGCAACTGGTAATTTATATTTTTTTCATTCCGCAGTATCGCACCGAAAAATTCGGAACTCCGCACCTTTTCCACTTATTGTAGTGGGTCTTAGATGCCGATTTAAAACATTTTCCAGTGATTGAATTCCGCAGTGAATCGGCAAGTTGAGATAGCATGTTCCTCAAAAGCTTCGATGAAGTTCATAATAACTTGGTAATTATGTGAGATACGACGATAATGCAAATAACCTTTTTTGCAGGAAATTCAATTCCCTACAACATTGTTCATGTAAACTTTTGCTCTATATAGCGTTGTTCAGCCAGCGTTTGGACAAAAAGATAAAAATATATTCAACGATTCAATACATTTTTGGGTTGGGGTCGAAACCCAGAACGAGCAATGTTTAGAAAGGGCAAAAACCCGAACGCGCAATGCTCCAAATGAAAATGTTCAGAAAGGGCAAAACTTCGAATGAGATTGTAGCGAACGTATTATATGCCGGACGCCTACCAGTCGGCGCGATTTTCAACATTTCCCGACTTTCGAGCTTTCCCACGCGTAAACTATCAAGGTTAGATATATGCCGTCGCGGACTTTTTTATAGGAAATTCAATTCTCTACAACATTGTTTATGTGAACTTTTGGTCTATATAGCGTTGTTTAACCAGCGTTTAGACAGAAACAAAATAAAACGATAAAAAAATCGATGCATTCTTACCTTCCCGTCAAAACGCTGGTTAAACAACGCTATATAGACCAAAAGTTTACATAAACAATGTTGTAGAGAATTGAATTTCCTATAAAAAAGTCAGTGACGGCATATATCTAACTGTGATAATTTACGCTAATTTTTAAATTGAAGATAATTTTAAAAAATAAAAATCCGCCGCGGTTTTTGACATTTCCTAACTTTCGAGCTTTCCCATTCGTAAATTATCACAGATAGATATATGCCGTCACTGACTTTTTTATCGGAAATTCAATTCTCTACAACATTGTTTATGTAAACTTTTGGTCTATATAGCGTTGTTTAACCAGCGTTTTGAAGGGAAGGTAAGAATGCATCGATTTTTTTATCGTTTTATTTTGTTTCTGTCTAAACGCTGGATAAACAACGCTATATAAACCAAAAATTCACATAAACAATGTTGTAGAGAATTGAATTTCCTATAAAAAAGTCAGCGACGGCATATATCTAACATTGATAGTTTACGCGTGGGAAAGCTCGAAAGTCGGGAAATGTTGAAAACCGCGCCGACTGGTAGGCGTTCGGCATATAATACGTTCGCTACAATCTCATTCGAAGTTTTGCCCTTTCTGAACATTTTCATTCGAAGCATTGCGCGTTCGGGTTTTTGCCCTTTCTAAACATTGCTCGTTCTGGGTTTCGACCCCAACCCACATTTTTATCATCCTGTTGAAATTCTGGCCGAACAACGCTATATAGACCAAAAGTTTACATAAACAATGTTGCAGAGAATTGAATTTCCTACAAAAAAGTTCTCGACGGCATATATCTAACCTCGATAGTTTACGCGTGGGAGAGCTCGAAAATCGAGCATTGCCGTTCCAAACATTGCTCGTTTCAAATTTCGACTACCACCCTTAAAATTTCAAGTCAGCCATTTGCAAGTTGTAGCTTGCAGCTTCTCAACTTCTCGTCCACGGCATACAAGAACTCTGTCCCTTTGAATTGCATGCAAGCTATCCAGATATACATTGATAGGTCGAATTCTATGAACTAGGGACGCAGCACGACTGATCAGTGAAGTCAAGGTAGTGACGGTGAAATACATTTTCAATCTCCAAGCTCCTCAAAGCTCGCGAAGAAAAGATAAATACTGTATAAGCTGACGCCGTTAGTAAAGGAAAGTGAGCTTCTCCAGTAAAAGTGTTTGCACGCGAAGAGTGCCTTCTGTGCATGCGGAAATTGCTTGACAAAGACCTCTTCTCTCTGGCAACTTAAGGCTTCATCGCTATCCCTTGCAAAAGATTGGCGTTGAATGACTCTGAGCTTCACGCTTTTCCGACTACTTCGCCGGGTTCGTCTCTCGAGCCACTTCATCAACAGCGTTGAACGCTGATTGCGATTTCTCGACTTGTCAACTACGATTTTCCCGTTGATAGTTAACTTACTCAATGATGCCTTCAAAGTATTTTTGCTACTTACTACAGCTTCCACAGCGGTAAGCGTTATGGTCTCATTTCCAGGATATTGCTTCCAAGAAGCGAATGTCGATATTGAATAGCATTCAAAGAATTTTCATAAACTTAAGGTGGGATGCTCGAAACTGTAAGAGTCAAAGAAAGCCTCCTGATTGAGGTACTTAGTACTTTGATGTGGCAACGTCGCGTGTTATGATGTCGATCAGAGATAGAGAGAGAGAAGATGGGAAACAAACGCGCAACGTTGCCATGTCTACTGGATCACGACCAACTCCTCATATAAACTGTATTTTCCCGATGTTTATTTGCTTATTATTATCATTACTGTCTCCTGATCTCTACTGTCAAGTGCCCAAAATGTTCTCCGAACATTCAACTTGCAGCTCAAGTGTTTTTATTAAAATCTGACGAGGACTTTTTGTATTATATCAAATTGAGCGTGATTCTCCGTAAGGCTCAATGTTAAACTTGTAAAGATAAAAGTGTTGATATATTTTTTCTCGCGCTCCGGAAAGCCATAAAAATTTAACTGAACCTTTTTCTTATCGATACCTATAAGTATGCCAAGTTCCATGAAAATCTGACGAGGAACTCTCTTATGTAGGTTACTTTCTTAAGAACTTCTCCAATGGCTAAAACATCGATATTTCCATTCAAGCATTCTGCAGTACCATCTTTGGTCCAAAGGTTTCAGCATTTCATCATAGCAAGCGGAAAATATTTGGCTGCAATCATTTCAACAGGACTATTTTTTTTTTCAGTCCAAGGTGTCACTTTATTTCGTCGATTGTTTTCAGATCGAAATCATCGACCCTGCCAAAATTATCCTGGCGGCCAATCGCCTTCCGCACCAAAACCCACTCGAAATCCAATGTCTTATTTCGGAAAACGACATCTCACGTTTCTCTAGCGTTGACGTTGCGAGTAGCGTCCGTCAGGGCAAAGAAGGGTAGGAACGTGGCGAAGACGAGACGACTAGAGAGCGTATGAAGATACGGGCAAAAAAGGGACAACGGAATGTCGGGCGGACAGAAATACGTCGTGAAGGAGGACGACGAGCGACCGGTGTACCATGATGTCTCTTTGGCCGGTTGCCTCAAGCTCGACGGGTAACTTTTTCCTACGAATGCTGTTTTTTTTTTCATCAGCTGCAGGATTGCCGGGTTGGTTTTTCAGCGGTAGTTCATCACCGTTAATTTGACACCCCGATTCTTCATCCATATTCAATCATCGCTATAATATCGCTGCACCATCTGCAAAATCGATTTATCAAAGAATTTGGGGCTAAACAAAACCTTGGCAGTCCATTTGAATGGCAACTCTTGTTTTTTTGTTAACAGGTCAGCCAAGTAGCAGCTGCAAATAACTTTTGGCAGCTGAGACACGAACCACGGATTGAAAGTTGACGCTAATTCGATTTCGGACTTTTGGAATCAGAATCGATCATCGAAACTGTTGCATGCGGGTCGCTTGACGTCTATAGAACCGTCGTGGTTTTTGTCGCGGACATTTCTAGAAGTTTAGTATTTCGAGGAAAGAATGGAACTTGATTTTCTTTTTCGAGGCATGCCGAAAGGTACAACTCGTTAAGGTGAACCAGCACAAGATCCTAAGTGGTGAAAACACCCTCAGGGTTCCTAAGTCTTAGGATCTCGCCCCTCAGCTCTCCTTCTCTCTTCATCTACGGCCACGGAAACGTCTAGCACTTCCACAAAAGCCACTACCACTCAAGAACGATTAATAGTGTTCCGGTAATTAATCTCAAGTGGTGCACTAAGAGCCGTCTGCCGATCAATGATCGTAACTTCCCCGTAGAGAATCGAGACACGAGGCAGTCGTTTGCTTTACCGATAAAAGTGAAGAGAGTGAAACGAGCGTCGAAATTACCGTCAGCCGACAATTTAGTATCAAAAGAGCATCAATCAATGATTCTCCACAGGCGGCTCAGAAATTATTGTCGGTTTCTTTTCTATCCTATCTTTCAGCAACAGATAAAAGTAAGAAAAGCATAAATTATCCAAAGCTGTCAATTCTTTCCTATCCTTTCGCTCTTGTTCTTCAGGGGGGGGGGCGATAAAGCGTGAATTAAGAGAGAGATCTGCGCAGAGCAACGAGTAAAGCACTCGTGCGTCTCACGGGCAATGAAAAGAAGCAGAAAACCACGGAAAGCTGTGAGGATGACCGGAAGTGTTTCTTTTTAGTGCCAAGGATTTAACGGAGAAGCGAGTCGTGTTCGATATCCGGACGCTATAAGAAAAGTCAACTATCCAGCACCAGACCCACCGAAGAAACGTGCCACACTTTCCAGTAACACTCTGGCAGCAACCAGGCCAATTCGGACAACCGGGAAAGCTCTGGAAGTCGTACGAGAACACCGCGACGCAGACATGAGTCTGCACTTCGGTCTAATTGGCAACCATCCGTGGATTCTTTCACTCGGCCGCGTCCAAGAGAAGCTTCCGTAACTCGGAAACGCCGCGTTGGTCATCGTCATCGTCGTCGTGGCTTGCAACGCGCGATCCAATCGAAGCTCCCAAGGCATATACGGGGATGAGTGGAATGGCGGGCTCCGTGGCGGCTGAGTGTCGATTAAATGGTGTGATGCCAGTGGATAAAGGAGCACATATAGCTAGGACCGTGGAGAGAGACCAGTCAAGTCTAGACATCGTCAAATCCATTAAATGGCGATCTTGTTCACCACCTTCGCTCCAACTTTTCTTCGACCGGCCGCTGAGGAATTCCCTTCAGTCCTTGGATAGTTCACTTTAAGCATAGCTCACAGTGTTCTTTCAAGTCCTATAAATCAATTTAGCTTAGGAGCTTAAAATGGCTTTCCAAAGCTCAAATTATAAATATCCGTACCTAAAGAGGAAAAAACGGAACCCTAATAAGATCTGACATTCTAACTATCGAGATCTTAGATTTCAGACCATTTGCCGTTATGAATTAAAAAATTGGGAGCTTCGAGCGTTCGATTTCCTGTTATTTTGACAAGACAGGATTGATATGGCAGCGACGAGTGTGACGTTGAAACTAGGAGGCTGGAATATCCATCCTAGACAGGTCCAAAGTTTGCCGCGAGCCAATGTTTGCGTACGCTTTCTGATCCGTTGCGTCGTCACGGGGAGGAGCGCAAGGGGTGAGAGGGTAAACAGTGGGTACCCCGCCGTCCAAGGGAATATAAAAACCGGATGCGTCACCCTGTCGGAACGAATTATTTCGCCAATAATACCTAACGATCGATCGGACCCTAGACTTCCGGTGACTCTTCCACCTTCAGCCTCATTATTTTCTTTCTCTCTGTAATCCACTCGGACAACTGGATGATCCTTGGGTTCGTCTCTGGATTCGAGATAATTTCATCGGAGGCAATGCCTAAGAGGAAATTACCAGGGAAAGATAAAACAATATCGATTTGTTTTGAAGGGCCAAGATGAGACTGTCGAGTTCATGGTGGACCAAAACCGTACAGAACTCTCCAATCTGTTGTTTTTTTTTTACCAGGAGCTCCAAAGCTCTCGTCCGCAATCAGTGAGCCCTTACTAGTGGCTGCCCGATGTTCTCTGTCTGCTTGCCGTATTTTTTCCTCACCCAGTTGCTTTCTGAACGCGAGGTCACCAGACGTTAAAGCGCGTTCAGCCTAATGACCACCGGACTTTTTTGCAGATGAGGCGTGCCAGCCGCCAGGAAATTATCTGACGACGCGAAGATTTTCACTCCCTCTTTACTGTCTTTGCCACTCGAAAATCCCTATCCCGACCGCCCTCCATTTCTTCCTACCTCCCTCACTTCTCTTTCCATGCTGGAGTTAGTCTGCCTGTTTTTCGTGAGCAACTCTTCCTTTCTCAACTTCATGTGGGTCAACTTTTCCCATCCTAGGCGGTCGAGAACACACAGAATCAAGTTCCTCACTCTTTCCGTCCTCACTTTCATCTCCGTCACTCCAATGCAGCCTCCATCATTGACGTCGTTTCTGTATTTTCGTTTTCTTCCTTCACGTTTTACTTCCGATCTTTTCTCACTTATGCCCACTGAAGGCGATCAATAGACCACGGAACGGCTGCGTGGAAGCTACCAACCTCCCATGTAACCCTGTCTGCGGTTGGACATCGACCCTTCCTCGTGCGACCTACACACGCGCGTATTATTCACCTATACTTCTTCGTTACTCCCCACACTTCTTTGTTATCCGGCGACTGTAGCTTCGTACTCTCATACTCACCACTTATAATTAAGTTCCGTACTCTTCAAGTCTGATTCGACTTCTACCGTGCACATTAAACTACCCAATGCAATCATAACCGCTCATTATCTGGACGTGAAGAACAAGCCTGACGCATTGTCTTCCTTTCACATTAACATGTAAATTCCTAAATCTTATTTCTTTTACTACTTTTGAGTGTCCCTTCAGCTCTTAAAAATAGTTACTGGACAATCCAACCCCCGAAGTATCGAATTAAAATGTAGCCTCCTATGAGGACACCCAACACCCGAAGACACCTTCATTTAAAAAAACATTCCAAGAACAGGATGTTATTTGAACGAACAACATGAACATTCTTGTCTTTTTCGTCAACCCTTTGGCAAGCTTTTTTCACGCCAGTGCACACATCACTCGGTAACCATACGGACCAACTATGAGCTCCGGGTGTCTTTGCCATTTTCGTGATGTTGTCATCCGCGAAGAACTACAGACGGCGCTCAAACTGGAAATACAGTGGGACATACAGCCAATTCCCTGTTCCCGTTCGACGAGTATCCTGTATCCCTGTTTAGTCCTTGCACGGTTGTTAAACTACCCCCGCGCCAGCAACGGCCTGTTACGGGCGGACTCGAGGCAACCGTGTTATCCTGGCTCGCGCTCCGAAGCTGTCAGTGGCACATCGTTACCCACGTCAATTCCGAAACAATACAGCGGGTATGAATCGGCATGAATGTGCCCGCATAGAACGGTTCTCGGTTCTGGCAGAACTCTCGCATCGAGGCCAGTACCCACAGTTATCCTCGGTCTCCGGTATGTTCTCACTGTTGCTGTTGCTCCGTGTGTACCGTCTGCAAAAATCAATATCGGACGAGAGCCACCCGATGAAGTGTCCCTGACGCCGAGATACCGACGCTAACGCATCGTCGAGCTCGCGACATTTTATCCAAAACGAGACCGCTTGTCGTCTGCGACGACACACATTATACACGGAGAAATCTATGTGGAAGGACACCCTATGATAATAAATTGATCGCGCTAACCCGGCGCAATTTCACGACCTACGTAACGACGTATATCTTATTATTCATGGGGCAACGATATCGTTATGGTCAGAAATAAATATCTTCAGTTTTACAGTGCTTGGTGTCGGTGTGTGTGGGTTTTGCAATCGATATTTCACTAACCTCTACTGCACCCGGTGAACTTGTCCCGAAGAACGTTAAGCTGGTGGACCCTTCCGTACTCCTCGAACATCGCTCGAAGGTCGTTTTCACCCATGTCCTTCGGCACCTGACCGACGAACATTTTTATGTTGTCGGGATCTGGCTTTTGCACTTTGTTGTTGTTCATAATACTGAAACGAAAAATGATAGAAAAATAACATTAGTGGAATTGTTCGTCGAGATTGCGTGGACGATAACCTTTTGACACCAACATTTAAAGCTTCTATGATTGACACCAACATTTAAAATTCATTAAAATCACGATAATTTAGTCCGAAAATAGGTCGAGCATGACTTGTTGGTTAACTTTACGTACTGGAATTTATTTTGTTTCACGGGGGGATACTGTCAACGCCTACTCGGCCCAATTCGGTTATTGGCGCGATGACAATTTTATATTGAGTGTGTCAATGAACATTTATCTACGTATGAAAGAAATTGACCATTTTTTATAGCTCATACTTGTAATTATTGCACTGCTGCCAAGAGTGGTATTAGTGTGGTATTAGACTGGTCCTGATAAAGGGCTCGGACGAATTTCTACCCGTTACCCATCCCCCTCCCCCAGATTGGCTTCGAATAATTTTTTAAAAAGTTCCCCTCAATTGGCAGACCGCTGTCTTCAAAACCGGCCATTACCAGCGGGGGTCATTTTTACCCTTTGAAATAGACTGGATTTTTCTACGCTTTAGTAATATGCCTATTTGGGTCTCTTGAAATCATCTTAAAAATCTAAGAAGGACATGAATGAGTCTGTGGCACCTTTCTGGATGAAAAATAGAATCTTATTGTTTGACATTGAAATGGTTATGGGTCATTCCACGCCTATAAATAAACATGTTTCTCGGTTTCTTCTTATTTCCGGATAATTTTGTCAGAAAAAATGTTAAATTTGAAATATCAATCCTAAAATTAAAAATACTGATCTTGAAAGCCATGTGGGTCATTCCGACTCATTTCGTTTTTTTTCTTCTTTCGGTTAAAAATCCTGTGTATTTCAAAGGATAAAAAATGACCCCTGCTGGTAATGGCCGGTTTCAAAGATTGCGAGCTTCCAATTCAGGAAACTTATTTTTCCAAATTATTCGAACCAGTCTATCGTGGTATTGATAAATTCATATTATCGGAATATTCACCCCAAGTACGACGAGAAAACGAAAAAAAAAAAAAAACGCCACAGAGAAGACCGCGGTGAAAAAAAAAAAAACCGCTATAGCGTGTAACAAACGGACGTCAAAGCTGTCAAAAGCTGAATCATCGAGAACTTTGGATCCATGCAAGCGGAGACTGTTGCTGCGGTCGAGCGATGGTGGGCCCCCTCGGGGGTCAACGGTGACGTTCATGAGACGACGTTGGTTAACGTTAACCCCGGCTACGTCGACGCCGAAGGCGAGAAGGTCGTTGTAGTGGACGTGAGAGGGCGAACACGAGAGAGTGGCCCGACGGGAGAGGAAAGAACGAAGGGCTCGTTTACCGGAGGCTTGTGAGAGCGAGAGAGAGAGAGAGAGAGAGAGAGAGAGAGAGAGAGAGAGAGAGAGAGAGAGAGAGAGAGAGAGAGAGAGAGAGAGAGAGAGAGAGAGAGAGAGAGAGAGAGAGAGAGAGAGAGAGAGAGAGAGAGAGAGAGAGAGAGAGAGACGTGACGACAGTGGCGTCTTCTTCGAAGTTAATATTAGCCCGTCGCCGGCTTGAAGCGATTTTCCGCACGGCTTGGTAGCAGCTCTCTCGTCCCTGGACAGCGCGAACGAGAGGGTTACCTCGCACAACTTTCTTACTCCATCTCGTGTACCAGAATACCCTCAACCCTGTGCAGCAACAAGCACCCTGTGCAGCCCCCGTCGTCGTCGTCGTTTGCGGAAAATTCACCACCACGAAGAGCAGTGCAGCGTCCAACGAACCTTATCCCTACCGAGAGGCCCTGGTACCTGTAGATTCCTCGACGCTTCGAGAAACAAGGTTCGCGTTGCAGCTTCGGTTGGACCTTCGTACGGGATCCGTAAACTTCACCAGCCGAATAGATAGCGCACAGGATATTGACTCAAAGTCTTTAGAGTGGAGTCTAGCAGTCGCTGTTTGAGACTTCCGGTCGATCCGGTAAGCTGTGCGTTCGGGTTGCGAGCGGCATGACGGTGAAACCCCGAAAAAATTGGACTTTTGGGGCGGGGATCGAATTTCCGAATGGTTCGAAGGCTGAAAATTTTTAATGTGCGATGCTCCGACCGTTGATGCTTCGACCGAGCACCGCACCGACGGCTCATGGGTCCGAACGAGCTGAGTCTCCAATGGTTCATAGTTCCGAAAAAAAAACAAAATAATTCGAAATGCATATTGTATCGGAAATGACAATTTCCCGAAAGTCCACGACTCCGACACGGCAATGTTCCGAATGGCAATGTCTCGACGGATCAAAATGTAGAAAACGTATATATATATATATACCTACAGGTATGGTGGCGTAAGGATTGCGGAAGCTGCAATCTTCACCCAGTCTAACGAACTGCTACGTCACCATACCTATATACAGGTTTTCTGAATATCGATCAGTCGATACATTTTCCATTCGAAGTCTCGTCGCGTCGAAACATTTATTTCCGGAACATTTCGATTCGATCAATCGACCTGTCGGACCTTCAACCGTTCGAGTTTCAAAATTTCGCTGGATTATCCGGTCGAAACAAAAAAATTCGGACATTTTGATTATCGAGAAAATCTTAATTCGAATAAAATTGCTTCCGGAATGTTTAGCCGTCGGACCATTGAACATTCGGAACAAAGAAATCCATAAATCCTTCACGAATGTCTGCTCGTCAAAGATACAGAAAAAAAAGTAATAATACAGAACCAATATTGACGAGAGTAAATATTTAAGAAGCAGACGAAAAAAAATGTTGGTACAGGGAAAAAAAAATATAGTGCGGTCTAGATTGCATTGGCGAATGGACGGCCGACTGTATATTGTATTCGAGTTCACCACACAGAAAAGAGGGGGGGGGAAGGGAAGGCGGCGGAGACTTCGGAGATTAGAGTCTCCCGACCCAAGACTTTCGAACCATTCTTCACCCTTCCGCTACCCATCGATTTTACTTCACTGTGGCGTTACCACAAGTATATATGTATATATGTGTCTTCAAACTTTCAGACTCAATTTTCGTTCCAACTTTTCGCCCCCCCCTCCCCCTCCCGCCGCCGAAATCAATTCAACCAACTCCGAGCAAAGTTATTCTCGTTTCTGTAATATCGAAGTTTCACGGTGTATAATGCAGTCCGGGGTTCCAACGTTGTGTTGGTTTTGACGGTGGAGGTTCATGGCCACGTTCAGCAGGTAAACGCGGACGCGACAATCCACATTTGTTTTATCTCGAACCGCTTCGACTGTGACGTCATTTTACATCGATGTCCGTCGGGGGTGGTTATCGTCGCACCTTGGGTTGACATTCGGGATTTTTATCGTCTTTGTGATCTGGAGCGACGATAAAAGTTATCGAGGCGGTGAAAAAGTGATAAGGACGACTCAAGGAGGAGGAGTGGGACGCTGAGGGATTTTTGAGGTTAGAGGTAGTGGATGGAGGTTGACGCTGGTATTGCTCGGGGATTTATATTCGATCGGATACGTCGAGTACATTAAATGAACGCACTCACGCTTAGAAACATGAAATGTCAAACGTCGGAATAAAAAACCATTTTTCTTGAAAATGTGAGACAATTTCACGTCCGAAACGAATTTTTCATATATTTTTTTTAAAACGCAAGTATGTGAACGAAATATTTGGAAAAAAATAAACAAACGAAAAAAAATAAAAATACCTTAATTTACAGCTGCCAAAATAATGGACAAAAAAATTTGAATAAAATTGGGAATTTGTTTTTCAGCATGCACTTGAAGCTGCATAAATTTCATAAAGAGCCCAGATGTCGATGCCCAAAGTTGTCCGATAATTGGCTTTTTTTGGCTCATAGTTACTCGTTCAGAAAATGAAATGAAAAAGAAAATCGATTTCAATATGCCCATTTTAAAAATATTTACGAAACCGTGAAAGCACTCACCCCTGCTTAAAGCTTTATAGTTTAAGCTGCCCGAAGTTTATGTACATAACACTTGGTAATGTTAATTTTCCACATCTAATAATAATTGAAATCAAATTTAACGATTTTAACATGTGCTTTGATGGAGGTTTTGTCAGTGTCTGTAGACCTATTTCAACTGTTTCAACGGTGAAAATTCATAAAAAAGCGATATTCCTCATCACTTGAATTAATTTCTCGACAGCTTCTTAGTCGTTTCGTTGAAGCTTAACGTAATTAATCACTTGATCCGAAATATTGATGATATAATATTTTTTATTAATATTTGTAATAATAATATTAAGATTATTATTTTTACTATTACTTTTTAGTTCCATTTATTTTGCAACTACTTACCTCAGCAGAACCTGTTTTCCCATAAGCGACTGTGTTAAATACCAGTGAATTCATAAATTAATAACTACTAAATTACTCAGTAAAAAATTCTAAATTAATTCAGTTATCATTATTCCAACAAGAACTATAATTCTTCAAATTTTCAAAAATTTCTGACATTTTTCGTCATATCCATCCAGCAACATCTCAAGTGCCTTCACACTACGTTTGTGTATCGCGGTCGTGTCAAACTTTCAGATCGAGTGGATACAACCGCGAATACCACGTTGCTAATTTGTTTGGGTGTCGTTGGTTCCAAAGTTGAAGTTCGAAACGTTGCGCTCATGAATTCTGTAGCCCACAAGAGTTTGCTCTTGGACGGCTGTGTGCAGTTTAGCCGTGTGAAAAAGTTGTCCAATTTTTTTCGTCCATCTCCCTCACACGGCACAACTTGCGAACGGCGTTGAATAAATTGTTGAATTCCAAAGTACTCGAGTTCGTGGACGGAGTGAAACTCGTCAGTAGAATGAACGACGAACAAATGGAACAAATAATTCGATGAACGTTGCTATTATCGCAGATAATCATAACAACAACAAAAATTGCCCGCCAGCTTAGAAGAGTAAAGCTCGCCGCACAGCTTTTAGATTTTTTTCAAGAAATTAAACGTCGGACGAAACAATAAAAATGGCCATTTAAAAATGTTAGGAACGTCGGAAAAATCCTTTTATGGGCTGAACTCACGAAGAATGTTCCGGCTGCATCGTTTTCCTGAAAAATGTGATCGTTCCGAGGGCCGGAAGTTGGAGGAAACGCCACAGTGAGCCGCAGACTAAAAGTCGAACGTGTCCTCAAGACGAACGAAGCACGAAACTCGTTTTCTTCGAGTTATCTATGCGGTGATTCGAAAGAGTTACCGGTCACGACAAACCATGGGTTTCGAAGACGCGACAGTAGCGCCACCACCAAAAACACCCCGAGGTCTCGGTCGGACGATTCTCCTTTTCCTTTTCGACTTCACTGCCGCTCCCAACGAAACTTTAACGATGTTTCAGAGGTCGATCGTTGGGAAAGGTGCGGTCGAACAATAGGAGAACCAGTGAGCGAACTTTTCTCGGATCGTTTCTTTCAGTGGCAACCTTGCAACGCTTTTCAACCACACAGTTGTGGGTCCTCGGAAGCGAAAATCTACTGTGAAGAATCTGCTTTGCCTTCTGGGCCTTTGCGATAAAAATTTCGGAGACGTTCGAGACTAGGAGAATAAGGGCAAACAAGATTTTTGCCATTCCCAAGTGACGGTAATCCACCAAGGATCATACGTAAGGATCATTTCTCGATATTTCCCCCGACAATTTTTACGAGCGTAGACCGAGCAGCAAAATTGCGATCGCAAATTTCGGGATGAACACGCCTAAATAGTTTTCGACAGAGAGATTTGAGACCCAGGATCGGTTGGTATTGCATTTCGGCCGAATCCATAAAAAAAATTTTGATTCTACGATATTTTGAATTTTTCGAAAAATCGAATTTAGCAATATTAATATTTTAGCAATATTATTAGCAATATACTTATTATTATAGCAATATAATTCAGTAACTCCGATTAATTTTGATCGATTTAGCTCCAACTATCCAGAAGTATAGAATATCGCTCAATCGTGATGAGTGTCAAATTTGGCGAAGATCGGATGATTGGTTCGAATTTCACAGAAAATCAAGTTTTTGAATTTCGAGCCTAAGCTTACTAAGGAATATTTGACTTCACATGCTCAATCCCATATATTCACATAAATCAACGTTCAGAGTGATATAGTATTAAGTTAGGTGAAAATCCACTTGGACGTTTGAATTTGAAGAAAAGTTGAAATGTTATGTGGCCACTCTTGGATATTTAAATGTCAGCATAAGCTGCAAGCTGAAACTTGTAAAGATAACTTGGTTTCTCAAAGAGAAATCTACGGTCACTACCTACAATTTAGAGCCAAAAAGAAGACTCCTCATAGATGAATCTTTGTTTACTACCTACGATTCAAAAAATAAAACGATTCAGGCAAATTGCAAATTTTTTCAACAGATTTTATCTGCAATTACAAATTAGATAGTGACACCTTTTCTACAATGATCACGTGACTGAAACGAATGTCGACTCGAACAGTGGACGATTCATAAAAACCAAATCTCAAACTACCGTCAGCCGTGTTATAATTTCTATGCGCCGTTTCATTTTTTTCCCCATAATAAATTTATTCATAGAATATTCCAATTGCTCTCGCCGACGAGAATTTCAAAACTTTTCTTGAGCTTGAATTACATTCCGACCCCCATAGATCCTGGACTGACGTCCTATATATATATATATAGATAATGGGAAATGAGGAAACAGTACTTTCGTTGAAAAAAAAAAACGTAGAAATATTTTTCTAACTCTGATTATGCTCCGCCTGTTTTATTTTGTTCTTTTTTACTTATTCCTTGGTCGACCAGCTCCATTACACGGTGATTTAATCATTGACTATTTTTCGTGCTTCCCATGGACGATGGAAAAAGTTCCGTCCGATTTTTTCGACGAACAAGATGGCCGTGATTAAAAATTGTCCAATGCAAAAACCGGAAGAGCGTCGAGAGGCAAAGGAGGATCGAATGTTGGAACCGTTCGTAAAACCTTGAAGAAAATGCTGAGGAAGACTACGGGGTACCAGCTACAGAGGTCCATCCAGGCTCAAAGCAATTGAGTTTACCGGACAGACTAATTAGAAGGTCGAGGAAGCCTCACGAGGGAATTGACCTTTGGGGAATCGGACCTCACGTCCAGCCAACGTCCATCGGAGATATGGGCTTTCGAACGGCTGCCACATGCTTCACAAGCTCTTGATAACCACAAATGAACGTAACAACCCTCGCCAATAAATAAACTTTGATAAGACAAATCAATCACGGATTATCGACGAAATCTCCTCAGTCGTCAAAAAATATTTTGATTGGGATCTACTGAAAATCAGTATTGTTCAAAGTTATCTGAATCGCGGCGATAATAGCTTCATTAGGAATTATTAGGAATTTACACGAGGCAACCAATTTAGTGAGTTGAGGATCAATACAATTTTATTGAAGAAATTATCATTTCGGAGTGTATTTGCTCCGTCACCGACTCATTACTGCATAAATCATCGAAGCGAGTTGGGCTCGAAGTTCGGAACGCCCAAAGTTTGGAACGGCAATGCTCGGAACGGTCATGATTCGGAATACGTATATATAGGTATAGTTGGCGTACCTCGTTCGCCGGCCGCGAGACTATGCTGCCCGACTTTCGAGGTTCCCCACGCGTAAACTATCAATGTTAGATATATGCCGTCGGGGACTTTTTTGTAGAAAATTTAATTCTCTACAACATTGTTAATGAGAACTTTTGGTCTATATAGCGTTGTTGAGCCAGCGTTCGGACAGGAAGATAAAAATATATTCATTGATTCAATACATTTTCATCTTCCCGTTCAAAAGCTGGCTTAATAACACTAGATAGACAAAAAGTTCACATAAACAATGTTACAGAGAATTAAATTTCCTACAAAAAAGTCCGCGACGGCATATATCTAACATCGATAGTTCACGCGTGGGAAAGCTCGAAAGTCCGGGCACCGTAGTCTCGCTGCCGGCGGACGAGGTACGCAACTATATCTGTATATACGTTTTCCAAATCTTGACCGTTCCGAGCATTGTCCTTCCAAATTTTGTCGATTTTAAGAATAACATATGTTTTCTAATACCATGCGGCTTTCGTACACCGAAATATCACCAACAAACGAAAAAAAACAATTTGTCCAAACTACAAACTCTCGCAATAGATTCAAGTGCCATTTTCATCGTTAGAATTAGTCCGTGAAGAGGCAAAGGACGATGAGTAAAAAAAAGAATTTCGTGGTTTCCAAGTACACTCAACCGCAACCCTTGACGATTTCCTCCCTCGTTAGAGCTATTTATTCTCACTCAAGTTTTCCCATCGGGCGCAAAAAAAAAAAAAAAAAAAAAAAAAAAAAAAACCGTTTCACCTTCTTCCTTGCAACCCAAATTGTACTTTCATCTCCGTCCCGCACACGGTCTCTAACCTCTCACGCCCACTCCGCGGAATTGATTTTAATTATTCCCCGCTCGCTACTACCAGCTCTGGGGTTTCTTCTCTTCGTCGAACCGCTGGGGACCTTTGGCTACTCACCAGGCCCAACGTCCGCCGAGAAATGCTCGCGGAAGTCTCTTATATAATCAACGGGAACGAACCGAGTGTCCGGTGAGCCGGAGACTTTCCACGGTGAAGAACACAGACGGGATAAAAAGAAAACAAGGTCGACGACGGGTCCCAAAGGAAACGAAACGATGCTGCCGTTTGAAGCTACGGAAGTGGAAGAAGAACGAGAAACAGAGAGAGAAAGAGAGAGAGAGAGAGAGAGAGAGAGAGAGAGAGAGAGAGGGAGAGGGAGATAAACGTAAAAAAAGATAAAAAGATAAAATGGACCGTCTGCTGTTTGTCGAGCCGAAGAAGGAACAAGAAAGACCGGTGATCACAGTCCCTGCGACCTAACATTCGTTAGATGGACTATCGCCTGCGATCGTGATCCAACAACTGATAACCCCCCCCCCCCCGCGGCTCGTTGTCCGTTTACTGATGAAACGGCAAAGTGCAGTCGACAGCCGGTGGTCGAGGCGAACGATTCCAATAAACCGTTCAGGCTTGGCTATTAAATGGGATAGAGACAGAAACAGAGAGAGAGAGAAAGGTAGACTCAGGATGTGGACTGAGTTAGGAATGAGGTTTCGGTCTCGAATTAGAAACGTTTCGGATCTGCTGTGTCTCGGTAACAGGGTAGATGCAAGCAAGAGGAAATTTAGCTTTCGCGACCTCACTGAGCTTCTCCAGACCACGAAGCATCCCCCCTCCCCCCCCAGAATCGCTCCGAGGACTTCTCGCATCAACGTCGTTTCATTTGCCAGTTTCGGATCATCTCCGTTCCACTTTAGTTCGGAGCCGTTCGGAGCTGTTCTGGAAATGGATGGGCGAAACTGCAAACACGATCCAATTCTTGCACGGTAAAACAGCAAACCCTTTGGGTTTGCCCAGGGCAAATGAACCCGTTCCCATATTGCCTTTCCTCGCACCCTACAAACTACCCCATTCTACTTCGGCACATTTTCCACTGCACCTTTCGTTGCACTTTCGTTGCCATACGAAACTGTGCTACGTGTGGGCACCAACATCAGCTTTCTTCGTCGACGGCCAATGAAAACACACGGGCTACGACGATTAACTCGGATCTCCGAGTGCTTGACACCGCCGAGTCGAAAGGATAAACTGCATCCAGTCACGTGGGACGCGCGATTCGGAACGAAATTCTTTGGGAAACCGGTGAAGTTGTTCTTGGGACATCAGGGTGGTCCTTATTTGGGGTCAAACAGTTTTTCGGCACTCCCATGGTCTTCAAAAGTCTCTAAATAAATTAACTTCAACGTAGTCGAAGGCCCAGTTTCGTAGACCAATTCTAAGTACCTCCCCATAGACCTCGAATTTCGCCATTTGATTAACATGGGGTTCTTAGCACCTGATAGTTCATATTTTTTTTCTTCCGCTTTATTGCATCGAAAAATCCGGAACTCTGCACATCTTTTAGTTAGGATAGTAGGTCTTCGATGCCAATTTCATACATTTTTCAGTGATTGAATTCGGCGGGGAATCGACGAGTTAAGATAGCTTGTTTCTTAAAAGCTTTGATAAATTTCACAATAACTCAGAAACTATGTGAGATACGACGATAATGCAGATAACCATTTTTCTGGAAAATTGAATTCACTACAAAAAATATCTCATAAGATTTTTTTCTCTTTCTAAAGTTTTTGAAATATTCGAAATGAAATGAAGCGCTTCATTTCTTTATATATGTGATGTATGAGGCATTACCTCCGAGCTATCCCAATTTTGAATATCATATTCTTTTATTGCATCCCAATTTACCGTGAATGCAACTTCCGAAAATAACAATTTTTTATGCTAGCATCCAAACATTTCTGAAAATGTTATTTTTTTGATATTTTGGGGACTTTAAGCATGCTGACATCAAAATCCCGACGTTTTTTTTTACTCGTCTATTTTTCGTTTGGTGAGTCCCACAGCCTTGGTAATTTCCTTGGCACGGTAGCGAGAAGGGAGACAACGGTCACTGGAGTCCCGCAGCGAACGCATGTCGGACGAAAGACCGACTAATACTACTTCACCACTCAACAATTCTCCTTTCTCCCGTCTTTCACGTCGCTCCGTGTTTTTTTTCAGCTTCCACCCTTTTGCCAACAGCCGGGAAACGGTTTTATCCCTAGATCCAGTCTACCAAGTTTTTTTCGTACTGCTTTTCGGGGAACGTTTGACAGTAATGAGATCCTCCGCGAGTGCTGACAATTATCACATGACGAAGTCCGAACAAATTTACTTTCCTAACACGGTCTACTCACTCTGACTTAACACTATCTATCTTTCTCTCTCTCTCTCTCTCTTTCTTTCTAAGAAAAAGTAATGTTCACTCATGTACATATAGCCACAAGCTATTATATTGACTTCCAATAAAAGGAAATCAGAACGTTTGAAGATATTAGCACTGTAATGAACACCGACGACGGTCGAAACAAGTACAATGTATAGTTGCTTGATCCTAACTTCTTATCAAACTTATTGTCAAGCTATGAATAAGCTTGACCTCTATTTCATTTGACGCGATACCAATGAATTTAGCATATAAAGATAAAGGGACACCCGGAAATAAAGGTTGAATATTATTTGGGGCACATGAGACGTCAGAATTGAAAACCCGTCGAGTCGTATGGTCCAAAATCTACGACGAGTGGACCTTAATGTGATAAATCTTACAGCGTTCAGATGCATCATATAACTATGAGAAAATTCAAACTGACAGCCGACTATAAGTATTTTATGAGGGTAAAAACGATTTTTTATTTGTATTGATCATGTCACGAAAAAAAAAAATTTCACTTTTTTTAAGTCACTCAGCCTTCTTAAACGCCTGACAGTGATGTTCATGTACTAGGACAGGCTTTCCTGTAAACAACAAAATTCCTGTAAATAAACAATTGGGACGAGACGCTCTGAGCGTAGGAACAATTGGATCAAATTAATAATCGAGCAACTTATGCCGTAAAATAATGATAATCATGTCATCGTTTAATATTCCCTACGTGGTCTCTGAATAGCCCGTCGTCATGTACCCCGGTCAATCCATAACGGACAACGACATACGTGGGTATATTCGAAAACGATGGAACTCGGTAATTAACGGCGTTTCGAACAAACGATCTGGTCTCGATAATATCGACGGGTCAGCGAGGGAGGGGGAGGGGAGGGGGGAGGATGTAGAGCGTCAGAAGTTTTAGGTTCATGAACAAACGTTTGCGTGCGCCAGCCGGGAACGAGTGAAGTAGCGTGCAACGGGTCGGAGAATTGAGGCTTTCACACGCTTCGGAATCGCTAAATTTATTGGCACGCGGAGTGGCGGGGTGGCTCTCGCGATTAAAACCGACTATGGCCCAAAGGCTGCGTTCGACATTCATCGATTGCTCGTATATATTTGCCGTGTCGCCTCTCGTCGCGGTTCCCATTTTCAATCCCTCTACTTGGTTTTTTTTCTTCTTTTTTTCTTTTCCTTTTTTTTTTTTTTTACAATCCTGTAATATTTCCATTCAACACCGAATGAGATAAATTTCTATAAAACATGTGGGTTATCTTTGACAGCCTTATAATGGACCAAATTGCCCGTCGCGATATTATGAGAGCTCGAGTTGGCACACAGAGTGTCAGCACGACCTTTAAGGGGGTACATCCGGTGTAGATTGCCGGAAAAATAGGTGAATTTTGGAAATTATTGTCGGAGAAAGGGGCAGGCCCTTTCTCCGAATATGCAATGCTCCGACCGTTGATGTTTCGGCTCATGGGTCCGAACGAGATGAGTCTTCAATAGTTCATAGTTACAAAAAAAACAAAACAATTCGAAATGCATTGTATCGGAAATGACAATTTTCCGAAAATCCACGACTTCGACACGGCAATGTTCCGAATGGCAATGTCTCGACGGATCAAAATGTAGAAAACGTATATATATATATATACATACAGGTATAGTGGCGTAAGGATTGCGGAAGCTGCAATCTTCACGCAGTTTAACGAACTGCCCCGTCACCATACCTATATACACGTTTTCTGAATATCGATCAGTCGATACATTTTCCATTCGAAGTCTTGTCGTGTCGAAACATTTATATTCCGAACATTTTTATTCGATTAATCGACCTGTCGGACCTTCAACCGTTCGAGTTTCAAAATTTCGCTGCATTATCCGGTCGGAACAAAAGAATTCGGCCATTTTGATTTTCGAGAAAATCTTTATTCGAATGAAATTGTTTTCGGAATGTTGAGCCGTCGGACCCATTGAACATTCGGAACTTGTTTGTTTCCTCACGTCACTTGTTCCGCGCTCGTCTCTCCTGAGCGCCCTCTGTTGCCCGTTTTCAACTATTCGCACAGTGTTACTTCCCACCACTCACCGCCCACCTCGCACTTCCGGGCTCCTCGCTGAAGCAATTTTACCACCCACAAATCTATGGTGCCCCAATGAAACCGCCCCTAATCTCTTTTGTCCTCGCGCAACTTAATCGTGCGTACCGTGATGCAAACGAACTAGAAACCACGAATGACAAGCAACACCCTGAAACAACAAGTGGATGAACGTTTCACACCGAGGCGCTGATACATAAAACTCGCAATTGTTCAACCGCGTCTCAATGTTTTTGTACGCGGTGAGAAAACTATAACTCGTTGAACAACGAAGATCGATAGAAATTAAACCCAGTCAATGGATTGCATCTCTTTGAAACCGAAAGCTTTGTTTCTGTATCAAGGTAGAGAAGCTTTAAACGAGTTCAACGACCTATACGACATAAGGTCATTGAAGGTCATAGGTGATACAGAAAGGCGATAATACTTACAGTTTGGGTGGTAAATAAAATTATGTATACGTTTAAATATTCATAATATTATTAATATTAACGACCCACCTCATAAGGTCATCGAAGGTCATGGACAGTACAGAAAAGCAATAATACTTAGAGTTTCGGTAGTAAATAAAATTATGGATACGTTTAAATACTTACAATATCATGAATATTAAATATTATAAATATTAATAATTAAACATTTTCAACGTATGCATAATTTTATTCGCTACCGAAATTCGAAGTAATCTATCGCTATTCTGTATCAAGTATGACCTTCCATGACCTTATGTAATAGGTCGTTGAACTCGTTTCAAGCTCCTCCATCATGATACAAAAACAAATGAACATCTCTATTTAAAAAAATGGCGATGACCTTCAAATGTCCGAAGTACCTCCACCTGCAAAAAAATCTATTATCGCTATTGGATGGCCCTCTTGGTACTGTGCAATTTTATTTCAGCAAATATTTCTGTAAACATTATAGTTTCGAATATATCCAAGGTCCTAATAGTTATTGCCCCATCCTGTAATATTTCTGCCGACTGTATACATATAATGCGATACACAGTCAAGCAAAAATTGGTCTCTTTAGAAAACTAGCATGAAGTAGAAACTAGGCTAAACCAACTAAAATTATACTCCAACGTTACAGAGATGAGCGCGATGTTGGATTTTGCACCAGGCTGAGTCTCGTCGTTTTCGGTGCGACCTTTTTATTCTCTCTTGGTGCTGCTTTGTCCGCCTTACTCCATCCGTAGAATTGCACGAGACCGTCTATAAACTAAATCGACGTTTCACCTGTATGTTTAGCGTAAACTACGTTGTCACTTCGACATCGCTTTTCGCATCGTTTGCTATCGTTCGCACCCTGCCGACGACGGTACAATGCCACTGTGACGTGAATTCCAAGAGACGAAGTCAACTGGAAACTTTTATTGACTGTTCTGCTTTCAAACAAATAAAGTTCGACGCCGTCTAGCAATAGAGTCTAAATCAAAAGATGCGATGATAACCATGAAATAATTCGAATTTGATCGAAATCCAGAACGGGCAATGTCCAAAAAGGTAAAAATGCTCCGAATAAAATGTCTCGAACGGTCACGGACCAGAATGAAATTGCTTCGAATGGTCAAAATCCCGAATGAGATTTTAGGGAACGTACAATATGCCGAACGCCTACCAGTCGGCGCGGTTTTCAACATTTCCCGACTTTCGAGCTTTCCCACGCGTAACTTATCAAAGTTAGATATATGTCTTTGCTGACTTTTTTATAGGAAATTCAGTTCTCTACAACATTGTTTATGTGAACTTTTTGTCTATATACCGTTGCTTGTCCAGCGTTTGGACGGTAAAGTAAAACTATATTGATTTTCGTCTTTTTACCTTCCCATCCAAACGCTGGATAAACAACGATATAAAGACTAAAAATTCACATAAACAATGTTGTAGAGAATTGAATTTCCTACGAAAAAGTAAGTGGCAGCATATATCTAACTTCGATAATTTACGCGTGGGAAAGCTCAAAAGTCCGCAAATGTTCACAGAACATTGAGTTCGCGTGGATAAATCTATCAATTCGAAACAGTCGAGAAACACACAACAAAGTTCATCTGATCGATAATTAGATTCTTCCGGCACAGCGTCCGCTTCTAATTTTCATGTCTCTCACTACCTTGGCATACCCGAGATAGTTGGATCACTTCCGACGATAGTTTGCCAGAATAGCGAGAAGATCGAAGTCCAGATGGCACATCAGCAGAAGGATCAAGAACATCCTAACGACGAATGATACCGTTGAAGGTCTCGGAATTCTCGCTCGCAACGTAATCGACTTACTTCCTACCTCGATCATTCCGCTTAACTCTTTGCCTCGTACTCGCAAGCCCAACTCCGAGCATTTTTCACAAAACTCAATGAGACTCTTCACATCCTTCCTCTTTCCCTCATTCGTTCCTTCATCCCGTGCCCAACCCTTCGGCGTGCGTTTCTTCTGGTCCAGCGAACCCGAACAGACCATCCCCACTTATCCCCCCCCCTCATCCAGGGCGTGGGGTGGCAAGTAGAAACTTTTCAACGGATCCACAAGAGCAAGCCACCGTCAGTTCCACGTAACGACCCCGAATCCCCCGACTCTCCTCGACAGTTCCACAGTCAAAGCCGTTCTCATCAACCGGAATTTCCCGAGTACGAATAAACCCATTCGCATTCGTGAATTAATCGAATCGTTGTAATTCGGTGTTTTTCAGTCGGCGTCGCCACGATCACGAGACGTCACCGAATGGGAAAAAAAACGTGAATCACCGCATCAGCAATCCCGGCAATTTCGATAATGTCGACTCCGTGATAGCCGTGCCGGTTCTGAAGGCTAGCAAAAAAAAAAAAAAAAAAAAAAACAGCGGATGCCGAAGTAACGATGGAATGAATAAATGAAATCGAAAACGTCATCGCACTACCATTTATCGTCATGGCCGCGGGCAGGAAGCCAGGAAGAAAGAAAAAAATAGCGAGGAAGCAATGGTAGACTCGGGGAACTCGTTATTTTTTCACGACTAAATCACCGGAAAAGGCCATGGGCCGTCTATTAATCCTGTGCGGCCGCTACAAGCCTAAGCCTCTGACTGTGTGCTGCTTTGCCACGAGTGTTATGTTTTGCTCCCCTTGGTTGTGGTAGCGTTGGTGCGCCATCAAGTCGTCGAGGGAGTCGATGGCCGTGATAATTTAATGGGCGGGACACACAGCCCATACCGAGGGGATCCATACCCTCGGATCCCACTAAGATTTCAGTATCACGTTTTGTTTGTTTGTTTTTTTGTTCTTTTTTCTCCTGACATCTGCGAAAAACTTTGACGGCAAGCGAACATTACCACAATGTTGTTTTCCAACAATAGCTGACGCACGTTTTTTTTTTTTTCGTTTTCTTCTTTTTCATCCTCATTCGGTTTGTATACAGTGTACACACCATTTCTCTGTGAAATAACAACCGCTATAGTGCCGGTAAAGTAGTGTATCGAGACCGATCGTCGAACGTGAAAGCAACGTACGTGATCTGAGGTTTTTAACGATGGAAGAAAGAAATTTTGGGATCCGGCACGTGGTGGAAACATCGCACCTGTGGTTCTGTATTATATCCTGTATATACTCCACACACACACACACATACACACATCGATTGAACTCTGAGTATGGAAAAAAATGGAGGAATGAAGGATCAAGTTTTATTCTGATGCTTCAGAATGGAAATTCTGGATAGCCGAGATATTGGAGTAAAGACATGGGCTGGGGGGTCGAAATCCAGAACGAGCAATGTCCAGAAAGTAAAAACGGTAAAAAAATCCAAAATGGGATTGTAACGAACGTACAATATGACGAACGCTTACCGGTATGCGCGGTTTTCAACGTTTCTTGACTTTCGAGCTTTCCCACGCGTAAATTATCAAAGTTAGATATATGCCGTTGCTGACTTCTCTATAGAAAATTCAATTCTCTACAACATTGGTTATATGAACTTTCGGTCTATATATCGTTGTTTATCCAGCGTTTGAATAGGAAGGACAACAACACGAAAATCAATACACTTTTAACTTCCCGTCCAAGCGCTGCATAAACAACGACATATGGACCAAAAGTTCAAATGAACAATGTTGTAGAGAATTGAATTACCTATAAAAAAAGTCAGTAATGGCATACATCCAACTTTGACAATTCACGCGTGGGAAAGCTCTGAAGTCAGGAAAGGTTGAAAACCGACTGGTAGGCGTTCGGCATATTGTACGTTCCCTAAAATCCCATTCAAGATTTTGACCGTTCGAAGCAATTATCTTCTGGGCCGCGACCATTCGGGACATTGTCATTCAAAGCATTGCGCGTTCGGGATATCCACCTTCCTGGACATTTTTCGTTCTGGATTCCGACCCAAACCCAAAGACACCCGTGAAAGACCTCCAGATTCCATAGATCCGTTCAAACAGCCACCAACCAACAGACTGACCCCAGCCCCGTCGCTCTTCGCTCGTGTCACGTGGATCCTGGCAATTACTCATCAGTGTCCCAAACCATTCCTACCCAACAACCATGAAAAGTTTTAATTGGATCCAGGCAAGTGATGGTCCGTTTGACAAACTGCCCACATTAACGAATGATATTCCTCAGTGTCTTTTCCAAACGATCAAAGCTAGATCCCACTCATACTTCATCCTTTCCGCCTCGTTCCTCATTTCCACATGTGCCACATCGTTCCGGTTTCACCGCGCCATTCCAACCTTTATAACGGTTATGGTATCGATTACCCGAAACGTGGCGGCGGCCACTCGAGATTCGTTCTCTCTTGGCCCCTAGAGTCGGTTCCCAAGTGTCCGGCACGTACACGAGCCTCACCAGTGCAAATCCTCGAAGGGGGCGTACAGCCCTTTGATCGGCACCCCAGAAGACTCGAGCCACGACGACCTGGCCGACTGGATGCACCTTGTCAATAGTGAACCCCGTTTGCTTCGTCTCCGGGTGTCTGTGTCCTGTGTGTGGCCAATCTCCTGCTGGACTTCGTACCGAGTCCGGGGGGGGGGCCCTTGAGCTGTGATTATGCATCGAACGTCGAACTGCCATTACGTGTGATACTCGCTTGGGAGACGCCAGTGGGGACGACGATGTATTCGGAGCAAGAGCGCGACAGCCAGTCATTGAATACGTACATCCAAGATGGACGTATTGAGACCGTAGAATGAAGAGGAGAAGACAGGAAACCCGCATAGCTTCTTCGAGATATCCTGGTTGGGAGTTTGTGAGTGAAAGTGATAGACGGAAGATTCTACCGAGGAACATTGGTCAGCCCGGAGTTTCCCTCAGCTGGCCCCAGCCAAAGACTTCAAAAGCCATCGGAGCCTCTATTCAAATCTAAGACGGTGTCCTCTACCCACGACGGACATACGGCTCCTCTTGGATAAGACTCTGGGTCAGATGGTTATAGTCCGGGCGCACGTTCATGATCAAAGATGTCCAGAAGACAGCGTCGAGGGGATAGCGATATAGCCATCAAAAATGTCACGTATAAAGAAGACAGCGGTAGGGACGAAAGGGCAGATCAGTGAACCGACGGATCGTTGGAAGCTGCGAAAAAAATCAACCTTCTCGAAATGAACTAGGGAACAATTTTTTTTTTTTTTTTGGAAGAAATCGTTGGATTACAATTTCCGCGATCAAAGCTTGGTTATGCCAGATTCTTGATATCTAGCTGAAGAAGAAAAGACAGGTTTCTGCGATGAGAAAAAAAACGGAAGACCGCCTGGTACAGCGACCAGAGAAAAAAATTCACCGATGCGAATTTCGCGTGGGATTAGTTTCATCGTTGCTCGTGGCGATACGAGGAAGGGTGAACCGTGTATCGCAGAGATGTGCCGGGCGTGTAAAGAAAATGTCGGAGCGGATCGTTGATGGTTGTCGGTTCTGGTGCTTCGTTGCGGCTGAGGTGGGAAGTGTTGCTTTGACGGAAAGGCGAGTGATAGAGGCCGCGAAGAGGGAGGGGGGGAGGGGTGGTCTTTTGAAGTGTGCACCTGTTTACGGTAGAACGCTCAGATGGCGCTGCGGCGATGCTCACCGTTACAGTCGCGATATTGCTCTCTTCGTAATTATTCCTGCTAAGTTTCTCGCGTGGACGATGCAATATGGAAATATTTCGCGAAATATGAGAGACAGTCACGTGGATGTGCGCTACCGGAAACCGGAATGCTGTACATCGACCGGAAAATGAGGAACCGGCGGCGATATCGGACTGTCGTTGCTCTTAGACCTGGATTTCAATGCACAGAACTGTGCTTCGATGAAACCAACGTGGCTGCTGCGCGATTTGTACACACATTCAATTATTTAAATATATATATATATATTGGACTGGTTCTTAGCAAGGGCCATTTTTTAATAAAATAGTAACACCTACCGAATAGTTTCCAAATAATAAAAAAAATATATTCGCGAAGGGCCTCCTCCCTATCTCAATATTAACCTGAGCCTAAGTAATTTTATATTTTTTGTCATTTGATAACATACAATGCTTATCGGATTGATTTATTATAGCTAAAATATCAACAGAAGACAAATTTGCCCGATATGCTTTCTTTATCAGAAAGATGCGTACTTTTAGAAAAAAAAATTGTTCAACACCAAAAACAAAATAGCTGAACTAAAATGGCGGCTTGAAAATTGGAAATCGTTCGAATTACGATTAAAATAGCGTTTTCACTTTGCTGGGGTCATCCGATGGGATTTTGGGACTCGAAATATGACAGACACTCAAGTGCAACTCATACGACGAAGTAACAAACCAAGAAAAAAAAAAATATTTACTCCAACAAATGTTACCTATGGTTCTATGGTGTTTAGTTCTTGTGTCAAAAATTGTTGGAGTAAACATATATATATATATATATATATATATATATATATATATATATATATATATATATATATATATATATATATGGAAGAGAGAGAGATAGGTCATGATATTGTAGAGAATGCATCCGTAACGTCATTACCTTGAGGCAAAAAAAAAAACTTATTCGGATCGCATGGAAGCTGCCTAACCGAGAGAGAGAGAGAGAGAGAGAGAGAGAGGGGGGGGGAAGATAACGTGAGCGAGAGAGCAAGAGCGAGAGAGAGAGAGAGAGAAAGAGAGAGAGAGGGAGAGAGAGAGAGAAAGAAATAGAGAGTGAAGCCCAGGACGCTGTGGACCAGATTTCCCTATCGGGTCGTACATTCGGGATCATCCCCTGGCGCTATCGGCCGAATCTCTGCGTTTCTCGGTCTTCAATACACACACACACACACACCTTCATTTGCTTTACCGTTCACTGGTTTCCTCGTATCCTCGGAAGGCACTGAGTCCCCCGTACCTCCCCCAGGGAAACAGCTTCCATTAACGTACAGGGGAGTTGGAGAAAGACGCTCGCTAAACAGGGTATTCGAACGGAACCCCACTTCGGTGTGTGGAATTTGTATGAATGGAGTGAAGTTGCAGATTTGAATTGATAAATAGCCCCCCCCCCCATCCACCCCCACCTCACGCAACCCCCGTATACGCAGTAGAGTATTGAATATTACAGAAGTGACTCCACGCAAGAACAGCCATTGATTTTTCCATCCAGCTTTTCGTTTCAAGCTATCTCTCTCTCTCTCTCTTCCTCTCTCTCTTCTACACCAAACAACTTTGGTCCCTCGTTTGCTTTCCATGTGTGCTTCGTGAAACTTCGGAGTAACGTGAATGCAAAAAAAAAGTGAAAAAAAAAACAAACGAAGTGTCAAGCAAGCCAGCGAAAAGCCGAGAAATATGGATCGACAGAGTTTTGATTGATAAACGAGTTTGTGGTGGATCCACTGAAATTTTTTTTTTTTTTTTTTTTTGCTCAGTTCGTGAACGATATTTCAATCCGCCACTTATGCGCACGAGTTAATTCCGTCCGGTCGGGTGAGCACTTGATGGGCCCGGTGCATTGACGTTATCGGATTACCCTGTGTTCGGTGTGGGGGATAGTCTCTATTTAGTGAGAATACGAGGTTAATTGAGGCAGAATCATCGGGTGGGATGGAGTTGAATGTACGGTTGTGTGGCGTGACGAACCTACGTCGTAATCAGGGTGGTGAACACATGATTTCCACACTGTGGATAAACCGTGCGTTATTGATGGGCTAATGAGATATTGTTTTGTCGAAAAACAATGCGTCGAAGAGACACAGCATGGCGTTGCAGGAGGATCTCTGCGACATACGGCGGTCTCGCGAATTATTTCGCTTGGCGCGAAATTTTTTTGAAAAGATTATTATTCAAGGTGCGAGGTGGGACGTACGATATAGGTACAAAGCGACGAATGCGCTTGGCGAGGTTCCAGAAGATTCTACAGAACTTGTTAAACTGGCGAGGAAGAAGGGCGCAGCACTTGAAAGCAATGAAATTTCGTAATGATCCCGTTAACGCAATTCCGCGTGGCGTCGAGTCATTAAATCCGATTAGATTCAACTGTCTTCCGATTGTTGGACAATTGAATGGAGTAATCTTGAAAATGGATCTCTGATAACGAGGGGGTCTGTTATTGATGGGTGCTTGCGATTTTAACGTATTCGGAATTATTATTTTAGAGAATTCACAGATGAGAAATTAATTAAATATTTTCAATCATGAATATGAGATTAATTTAACCGAGGAAATAAAGAGAAATCATTTTGAAAGAAATTCTAAAAAATTGGACGTTAGTATGGTGATGACAATCAAATATTCATTGAAACGCAAATCTGGAATACGTCTTCACGTCTTTCTCCTTTCAAGCGGATTTCAACGCTAGCGTTTCCTTGACACATACTTGCTGGCAACCGCCCACGCCGATACTCGAATTCATTGTTCTCTTGTGCCCTATCGATGATCCTCTTAAAATTTATTGAAGAAAATCGATATATTTTTATCTTTCTGTCCAAACGCTGGCTTAACAACGCTATATAGACCAAAAGTTCACATGAACAATGTTGTAGATAATTAAATTTCCTACAAAAAAGTCCAGGACGGCATATATCTGACATTGATTGTTCACGCGTGAGAAAGTTCTGAAGTCGGGCAATGTAGTCTCACAGCCGGCGGACGAGGTACGCAACTATACCTATAGATATAAGTATTCCGAATCTTGACCGTTCCGAATTTCGAGCCGAATCCGACTAACCGAATTTTCTCCCTCTTATCCATAAAATATTGAATGAACCTTTCTTCGTCTTTAATTTGTTGTAAACTACGTTCTTCCGCCCGCAAGGCGCACGTTCTTCAAAATCATAAACGATTTTTCAATTATTTAGATGTCATTTCTCTCTCGTGTTCGTATCTCCGGTCGATTGTTCGTTCCTAAAATAACGATTTCTGCAAGTAATTAATTCGCAACATGAAACCGTTATTACACTTATCAAAACTGTATAATATTCATTACAAATATTCACGCATTCAATCTGGAATTATGTGATTTCCTAGTCATTCGCACTCTAGGATCGATGCAAAATTCTATATCTCTTCGGTGTAAATTGCTGATCTCGAAATGATCGATGCTCCGTCGTGAGTCGTGTTGGGTACTGGACCAAACCGATCGTCCGAACGTCACGGTTCGTTCGGGCGTTCGGGTTAGGGTAACGAGAAAGTAAACGCCAATCTGCATTGATTGTCCGTGAAACAAGAGTTACTACGGGCGGAGACATCTCGAGATTACTCGGTGGGTGTGTTATTTCGTCGAACTGTACGGCATCAGCCCCACGCAGCAATACGAGAGGGAGCCGAACACTCGCGACCGCAAGAGAGCGCTTTCTCGTTCTATATTCCATCTCACCGTAGTTTCGAAGCTGGCAGTCGATTTCAATTTTCCGGAAAACCAATTACTCAAGCGCACCCGAGCAATCGACGTTTTCGGCGGTGACCTTTGTATCGCGAAGTAAGCGCTCTCCGAGTGTGTGCGAACTGGTGTCCGGGTATTGCGGACTAAATCCATTATTATACATAACACAGTATCGAATGTTCCCTCACGAGCGACCCGCAACCGTTCACAATCAACGGGCCAGACACAGCTACACGATAATACACGTTGTTACCGCAATCGAATGCGCTCTGTCATGAAGGGTGGGCCTCGAAATTTCGAACGAGCAATGTTCGGAACGGCCAAAATTCCGAACGCCGTAGTTTCAAAATTTTTAGGGTGTGCAACTCTTTCAATACTTTATTATCTTTTCGGCCGAACGCTGGCTAAACAACGCTACATAGATCAAAAGTTCACATGAACGATGTTTCAGAGAATTGAATTTCCTACAAAAAAGTCCGGGACGGCCTGTACCTGACATTGATAGTTTAGGCGTGGGAGAGCTCGAAAGTCGGGCAATGTGAAAAACTGCGCGACTGGTAGCCGTTCGGAACTTTGCATTTTCGAGGTTATGATCGTTCGCAACATTAGCGTTCAAAGTTTTGTCCGTTCGAATAATGTCCATTTCCGAAACATTTCAATTTCCTTCACTGACCGTTCTGACATTTGAACGTTCGAAATCTTACAGTTCGAAACATTTTTCCATTCTGAATGTAAAAACTTTGATATTCGGTTGCTAATGGTGCTTCAAGCGTTACACCTTTCGAACTATGCATAACGATGTTCAGCACAGAGATGGGCATTCATTCAATGAAAATGTATTTCAAATACTTTTCGGACCAAATGATAATGAATTTTATCAGATTTTTTAAATATTTAAATTCATTGTATAATGATAATTCACGTAAATTGACCATAATTATTGCAAAAATGTGAAAATATTGATTCTTTTATGATAATTAATCATAGTTATTTGTTCGAAAAAGTATTTGAAATACATTTTCATTCAATGGATGCCCATCCCTGGTTCAGCATCATAATCATCCTGCTCAGTCAGGAAAAAAAATTCATGATTCGTCTAGCATGAATAAAAATGAATAATTAAACACCAGGGGGCATTATCCATTTATCGCCAGTAAAGAGGGGATTAAAATTCGAGGGTTCACCGCGAAACGTAAAGGGCCGCGACGTCTGGCCCTTATCAAAAAAGCGCCACGACTCGAGTTTCCCATATTCCATTCATTGTCGACGTTGTGCGTGACAAACTACGAAGGATACGATTTTGCAGTCGGAGGTGTTGCATAACGGGCCATTACCGAGTCCTGGCAGACCGGATTGACGGCGGTAGAGTCGGGCGGACTGGCGCGGGCTTGTTGTGGACGGGCGGGTTAAGCACGATGCGCCGCTGTGAAGGCAGAACGAAGGGAGAGCACATTGGACTCGGTCGGGGTTCGTTGGTCGGAGCCACGGCAATTTGCGATACAATTTGAAGAAAGCTATTGCGAAGTCGACCGCGGGTAAGCCTGTGTGTCCCCTTCGAGCTCACTCTCTCTCTCTCTTTCTACTTTATATTTTCAGTTTGTAATGGTAAAACTTTCATAACGACCCGCCCGTTTGAATTATGCACGAGGCGATGTCGTCGAGACCCCCCTCCCCCCCCCCCCCCGACGTGAAACCGACGAAAAAACTGTGAGACGAAGAAAGAAATTTTGCGGTACGTGACTGGGACTGATTGCTCGACGGTTTACTCGTTGGCTCTGCCGAATCATCTAGCCCCCGACAGCTACTGGAGGATCTGCGTATGAGGCAGATATTACATGCAGATCCAGCTGATCTACCAGCGAACCTGATACTGTGGAACTTTTGAAAATAATCAAGTGAAATAGTAGAAGGTGTTAATAAGCATCGAATCCTTGGATTGCCGCCAATTTATAATTCAGTTGGAGATTCATTTTCGCCACTGGCTCCAATGAGTTAAATTCAGTGGAAAAAACAGTTCAGGATGATGGAAATCCCCAACTTGTCAAAATGTCTCGTAGGATACGTGTGTAATCTTTCTTTATTGAAATACTTTCAGTTTGATGACACGAATAGAAAACTCAAGGACACGTGCAAAGGAACTATTTCATATTGCTGGTGCACGTACGACTCTGATTGGCCCAGCGCTTTCCTAGCTATGCACAAAGTCTGCGAATGTAACATCCTGATAAGGGACCGTCACGGGAATGAAGATTTTTCCCGTGGGGCTCGAAATTCAGAACGAGCTCAGTTCAGAAAGGCTCAAAATTTCGAATGCGCAACGTATTGAATGACAATGTTACGAACGGCCGCGGCGTGGAATGACATTGCAGCGAATCGTCAAAATGATCATTGTAGCGAACGTACAATATTCCGAAAGTCTACCAGTCGGCGCGGCTTTCAACGATTCCCCGACTTTTGAGCTTTCCCACGCATAAACTATCAAAGTCAGATATATGTCGTCCCGGACTTTTTTATAGGAAATTCAATTCTCTGAAACATTGTTGATGTAAACTTTTGGTCTATACAGCGTTGGTACGAGAAGTTAAAAATATATTGATTCTCTCATTGTTCTTACCTTCCCGGTAAAAGCCCAATTCGTTTTATATCAAAGCCCAATTTGCAGAATTCGGGATGAAGAATGAGAATATGACCGTTAGTTGGATGATACTCTATGACGTTTCTGCGTCTGAGAAGTACGCATTCCGTTGGACTACCATCTCGATCGCGATAGACAGGAGGCTTAGCGACCCAGAAGAGAAAAATCAAACAGATACAGAAACAGGGTCCACACCCTGCATGAAGCCTAGTTTCTCTTTCCGCCCGTAAATGCTGGGTGCCCTGACATTTCCATTATCGCCATCATCGAGCGAGTAGTCCTCCCCAACATTAAAACGATTCCAGACTCAAAAAACCGCACGAACAACCACTCAGCACCAAGCTTGCGTCGATGTGCACCTGCATCACAGCCAGTAACTTCACAGCATCGGCAACGTAACACATGGAGATGCTCCCACAGGTTAGCAAGCCCAGGACGTTCGTGTTCAACGCCACAACCGAGGGATGTTCCTCCGGCAACGTGATCTTGCGGATGCGGTTACAAAACTGCGGTTCTCTCATTGCTCCTTGCGGCCCGATTCCGATTCCATCTACATCCGATCACCGCTCCGCCCGCATCGTCATCCGTCTCGTCCCTCCGTCGTTCCGCAATATTATCACGGTCTCCATGGGAGAATCTGGAGAAAGCTATATCCGGAGCATCCCGATTACCCGGACCAGTGACTGCTAATGCCCGTACCGCTGTATTGCCGAATCGTCGGTTAATTAGCTTTACCGGGGTTCAATCTCAGGCATGGCTCGCGCCATCTCCACGCTCGACAGACGCGCCACGTACGTACGTAACAACGTATGTGCTGCGCACGGTGATCCGTTGCTTGATTTGCGATTCGCCGCCTGACTGTGGAAGGCAATACAACCCCCCACGTCGATCTGGTCTACGCGACGGACGCTCCACACCAACACACACGGACCGTTATCTCGCATACGTAGGATTACCGAACGAATGCAAGCTCCTGCACATGCCAAATGCTCGTGGTAATCCGCGTACACGCTTGGCTCGCCAGATCCTTCCGACATTTTGGCGACTCGGAGCTTCGTGTTTTGGACTTCTGTTCTGATGTGCATTTCCGGAACCCGAATGGGGACTCGGCGGTCATTCGGACAGACCGAAGACGACTCAATTGCTGGGCTAACTCGTGTTAACTTTGCACCGCTCCTTGAAGTATAAGGCGAACTAAGGGAGGAAGCTTTTTTTCTTGATCTCTGCTTTCAGAATGTTTTTTTGGATTACTCGAGCGTAATCCAACTTGTGGGGCGTGATCTTTTTCGTATGGCGGACATTTTTTCATTTGGCGACTTTTAGTAGCGATTTTGGCTACATGATTCATCCATCAGTCATACTGGATAAGAATAACGCCGGCGGGCTTGCTACTGAAAATATGGTCCCGTTAACTTACGTTAATATTTTCGTTTTGTAATATTTTCTTATATTTATCCTCAACGATTCACTTTATCCTTAGTCTTAAATATTTGCATGTGGATGGTATTTCTCCGGCGATTTTCTTCCGTGCTTCACCGAATAATCGACTTTTAACAATAATGATAATAACACTTTCGTTTGATAAGTTGGCAACCTTATTGCAGCCATTTTGGCGACTTTTGTCTCACAGGTTGGCAAAATCTCGCTTTTATGAACTCGACGCGACGCCTTGCGGTTATTTTCCGAAGCGTACGAAGTCGCCACATAAATACGCCATGTGGTGCTGTCATGTAGATCGAAAGATACATTTCCAATCGCTAACAGAGACAAGATGCCCGCTGGTTAAGATTGCAAGTTATCTATATTGATCGACCGCAAGTGAAAAATTGATAATAACTAATTTTCAAAAGAGTTCCTCCTAACCTACCGTTCAAAAAAAGTCAGTCCAAATTCACCCGCTACAATCGACAATCTTCGACCCTAATTCTCACTTCGATCAATTTCAAATAATCAAGTTTGACTAACCGTCCGCTACGATATTCTTCGTTTCACCGCAACGCGATAAAAACGACTATCCAACTTCGATCAGTTCACAAAGTCCCATCAATTTTTCATTGCTTTGTGCTCTCCTGAAGGTGAAACGGTGTACACGACTAACTCGACGAATCAACTCGAAGGTATGAAAATATCGTGAATATTCGATTTTATAATCAAGTTTGCAGTAGACGAGTCCTCAAAGCATTCACGAATTCAATATGCATTTCTGCAGCATGGAAGATTCAGGTATATATGTATTTGTGTATATATATATATATATATGAATATATATATATATATATATGTGTGTGTGTGTGTGTGTATAAACGTACAAAGCCTGGAGTCGCATTGTTCCGAGGATTAGCAGTGTGGCGCCCTGAATTAATTGAGAAACCGAGGAACAGAGAGAAATTAAACGACCCGAATATAGTCATCGTCGTCGTTTCTCGGTGTTCCCGTTCTTCGTCCTAAGGTTCCACCGTGCTCTTTAAATACAGCACGCGGTATTATATAGCCAGATTAATCGATATCGTTGGACAATGGTATTAAACGATTTACACAGTTATCGAAGCGTTCCCCCCTCCATCGAGCCGAAAGCTTTTTAACTGGTACGACAGACTAATTGAAAATCGCCGAGTACATCCTGTATTCTCTTTAACGCCCCCCCCCCCCCCACCGCCCTTCGTCCACCTCCCACGTCTTCGCCAATTACCAATGCTGATTCAGCATTATCTGTTGATTAAATTCACTGAGTTATCCGAAGATTTTTTAACTTGATAAATTGGAAGAAGTTTCTAATATGCTTCGGCAGTCTTTATGATTGAATTTAATGGGATGGTGGACCGGAATTAAGGTGAATCAACATAAATTGAAATTGATTCCAATTGAAAATATGAATTTACAGTATTTCGAAGCAGTGAATTATTGCCGGATTGACGATATTGCAGTTATTGTGTTAAAAACGTTGAACGCGGAGCTAATCCAGTTGATTATTTTTTCGTGCATTTTTTTTTAGAAACAAAGGTCGAATTTTTATGACATATTCATCACAGTTTGCTGATGTAAGTGGAGAATGGGAGAATGAATGAACAAAATTATTGTTTCGAAAACTAAAAAAGTCTAGAACATCAGAATTCCGAACCGCAACAAACAACAATTTGAAAGAAAAATTTCTATCGAATTTTGTTTTAAAAAAATGACACAAATAAAATAAATTGCACCTCGGTGGCTATAATTTTCGTGGAAACGTCTAAGACGTGCCAAACACATCTCGTAACATCATCGTCGCCATTTTTCAATGTCCTTTTATTTCTCTCTTGCCGTTGAGTGATTGAAACAGTGTTTAAATTTAGATCTTTCCTGCTATCTACGATCGAGCCCCAAGTCCCTGGAGACAAGTTAACCCGTGAGAAATAAAACAAAATAACGAGTATCGATAGTCTCGGTGACGTGGATTGTAACACTTTTTGCTTTATAATTTTTAACTCAACAATTGTAACTTAACAACGGTCTGTCATTGGAATCTCAAACCCACATGTACACATATCTAATTTCCGAACTCGTATAGCCGAGGACCTCTGTGGGATTGGCCGATAGCGCAGAGAACCGAGATCCGAGCAAATAGCTACAAATAGAATTAACGCCGAGGGTGGGTACAAGAGTCGGTTCATCGAATGCTTGATTTCCCAACGGAACAAAAATACTATTTAAGCAAATCCGGGGATGGGAATGGCGCACATCGGTGGTGGCGCAGACCGTCGATACGCAAACCCGAATACACGCTTTCACAACCCCCCCCCCCTTCCGCGAGATACCGGAGAAAATTCCCCCCCGTCCCCCTCTCTTGTGCCTCATCCGCGGTTCTACCGTTCTACACTCCGAATTTCGCGCTCTACCACTGTCGCTTCCTCGCTTTTCCCATTCTGACTATCCAACGTGTCGCTATCCGGGCTCTGTCGCTATTGGCGCGCGCGCGTCGCGTCGGGTTTATCTAATTCCAAATCTGCTCACGTATCGTACTTTTCAATCTCGTCGGCATTTCGTGCCTGCGCGCTCACGGACCAGCCCCGACTGGGAATCTCTTTTTTTTTATCGCTTCGTGTCGAACACCCCCCTCCCCCTCCTGCGTCCCGTAGCCGGTTACCCAAGTCGGAGAGAGGGTAGAGCCAATAGCGTGTAATCGCGGAAAAGAGTCACACAATTAGCGGTAACAAATTGAAGAAAAACTGGCAACGTCACGGAGCATCACCCTGTGGAACCGATGAACTTTGAACGCGCTTGAACGGACTTGGGTTTGAACAAACAAATCCTCAAACTCCTTGGCATGGAATCGTTTCACGTACGGTGGGGTCTTGTTGATGGAGACCGGGGCTAGACGTCACAGAGGTAGGATTTAATAGTGCGTATAACTTCCGAAATAAGAAGGTGAGATGCATGATTCGTCTTCGAGAACATTCGTTAAACAACTGGGCATCTTGCCTCGTAACCGGCAGTGTCTACGTGGACATCGTCGTTGGTTGTGATTACGTTGCGATATGAAGACAATGTGAGTGTAGATTTTCATAAATTGCTGTTTTGACTGCACTCAAAGTACCCTCTTTAAGAGGCTTACAAACAGAGTTCAATAACTTTTTGTTTTCGAGTGATTAAAAATTTGGAAAAAAATTCATGATGATAGTTTAATAATCAATTAACAATATACCATAAAAACCCGGTGAATATATCAAGTAAAATACAAGATATCAGAATTTTCGCGAAAAATGTTACAACCAACCCCGGTCTCGCCTCCATCCAGTGAAATAGTGAAACAAAATAAAAACGAATCTCGAAAATGGATTCCCGGTTTTGGCAACGTCGAATAACAATGGAATTCACAGTGATTTGATAGTGCAGATAAGAATTTCGCGAGTTAGCTGAAGAGTGCACACAGCCACGATGAGTCGTTCGACGAAGGCTTGACGTTGTCGAGAAACGACTTCAGTCTGTTTCTTCCTTAAAGATGACCCTCGAAAAGACAGCGAGCGATAAGTCACGTCGTCGTAGAAGATGCAATGAGAAAAGTTTGCGAAAACATACGAGTGTTCGGCCAAAGTTGATCTGCACATGAAGTTTACGATTCGGAATAGTGTATAACGCAATTGATTGTATCGGCGAGGTGAGATCCGCAATACGGATAAAAATCCGTGCTGGTCCAGCAAAATTTGTCATAACAGTTGGGGATATTGATTCAATGGAATTTTGCAAAACGACTTAATATCCTACAACCATTAAGACGTCACAAAAATATACGTCATACTTTTGAAAGTGACATCGTTACGATTACCTGCAGCCGAACCAATGATGATCACAATAGCTTTTCATGTTCTTGATGATTTTGATTGATGATTGAGATCGTCAAATAATTTTGTGCGATGAAAAAATGTGATCGATGTGAGAGACGAATAGTTCGACATTTTATATTTTATATTTTAATATTTTGTTTTATTTGTTTTGAGTAATAGAAAGAGTTATCATTTATTCAATGTGAATCAGATTAATGTTGGATTTATTCAGTGCGGGGTATTCGCCCCCCCCCGCCCCCGGGAGCTTCGCCCCTGGACCCCACCGAGGCTCTGCCCCGGGAGCTCACCGGGGCTTTGCCCGGGGACCTCATCGGGGCTTCGCCCCTGGACCCCGCGTGAGCTATACCCCTTGTCCACCAAACGGCTTCAACCGAAATTCCCACCGTGAATTTACATCGTGTCAACTTAAATGTCGGCCGTCATTAAGGTATTACTGGATGGATATCGCAAAATGTCAGAAATTCTCGAAAATTTTAGGGATGATAGTTCTTGTTAGAATAATAATACATTTATTACTTGAAAATTTGTAACTGAATAATTTATCAGTGATACATTTATGAATTTACTGTGCAGTTAACACGGTCGCTCAAGGGAAAACAGATTCTGCGGACGTCAATGGTTGCAAAATGAATGGAACTAAATGACGGTAAATATTAAAAATATTATATCATCAAGATTTAGGATCGAGCGATTGATTACGATAAGTTTCAAACGAATCCACTACTTAGTTGTCGATAAATTGATTAAAGTAATGAGGAATATTGCTTTAATTGATATTATTTTTTCGAATATATCACAAATTATCATTAAAATACATGACAGGGAAGTGAGCAGTCGTCTGATTTCCATCCCCGCCAATAAATTTTGATCCGACGGAAATTCAAATTAATTTCAATCTGCCAAAATCGATTTTTTCAGATTACGTGAGGATCATTTTTCTCACGGTGGATGCGTGTGGATCAGCATCACACACCTCCTAGTAGCTCACTAACAGCAACATCGTACTAATTAACGCCGTTTCCACCGTGATATAACGTGCATTCCTCGCGAAGATTAATGAACTCTCGGGCAGGAGTTTTCGAGACAAAGGTGGAGCATGAAAATCGTGAGCGTTCTCGCACAGATGGTGCTATTTTCTAATTAAAGGATGCGACAATAACACGAGAGACTCCCGGAGCACCTATTGCCGCCTTGGTCACCGGTGCGTTCCTCTTCTATTCACATATTTTGCATAATATACTTTGAACGAAGGTCACTCGCTGTTTGGGGCGATTCGATGAGACGGTGAGTTCTGGGAATCTGTCGCACGTATTCGGCAAGACAGGGTGACATTGGGATGAGCTTGGATGGCCTGGGGAGAGGGAAGGAAAGGGGGTGGGGAGGGAAGGGAAGAAGGCACAGTTGCATTAGGCGATTGCCCGACGGCAAAGGTCGGTAAGGGATGAGGTGAACGGTGCGCAATGTAAAAGCGAGATCGGAGAAGTGAGAGAAAACGAGCGAGGAAAGGAGACAGGGATGATGGAGGGGAAGGGGGGGGGAGGTCAGCAACGGAACGAAGGACAGAGAGGTTAGAGGGAAAGCGAGGAAAGTCGAGGAGGCAAGCAAACTGGCGGTCGACACTCGAAACGGACGCTCGACTTTGCTCACGCTTCGGTACAAGTTTTATGAAGAGGTACGCGACAAAGTAAGAAAGGGGGACCCGGGAAAGATGTATAGAGCAGATAAAGGGAGGGTACGGGCGTTCGGACGCCCACATTTTTTTTTTTGTTTTTATTTCTTTGCAAGGTTCTCGTTTCTTCTTCGTCTTCTTCGTGAAGGTTCTTTTTCGTTTTTTTGTTTGTTTGTTTTTTTCTCAGTCGCATCCCTTTGCCTTCTTTTGAGGGAAGAGTTCAGTTCTCTTCTTTCCGTTTCTCCGTAACTTTACTTTATTTTTGTTTACCCGCGGCCATGGTCACCTGAGCCAGAATGGCCACGCGACGACTATACTTTTACCGGATGGATGGCCTCAAAGCTCGGGATGACAGTTTTGAAACTTATGGACATTTGTGACCGTGGGCCTGACTCGATTTGTGAATAACTACGGTAAAACGGCCCAGTTTCCGACACTGTTCCCAGATTGTGACGCCGACAACAAAGTTTTGACTGCCATTAATATGGTTTTTGTCGAATAGTAATTAAATTATCGGTAAATTGAAGAGCGTGTTTCACTTTTATTTATTGGACAAACACACTTTTTGATATGAAATATTTTATAACATAAATTGACCAGTGAGCAGTGTAATACGCGTCTTAGTGGCTCCGCAGCGGCCGTGCGAGACGCTGATAGCAAGTACGACGACCTACGTAAATCTGAAATTTGTTCGTACTCTAAGTATAAAACGACATAAAAATGATATCGACATATTTAACATGAACCTGACTATGGATGAGATAAAAAAATAATTCAACTTTTGGTTAGATATTTGGATAAATCCGTAGTGTCAATAACTACGTCACATTATTGAGGTTACGTTGCAGCTGTTGACTCTCGACTCGAAGGATCAGGAAGTGCGTACGCATAGGTGTCATGAATTGGGTCAAGGGAGTCGTAAATTGGATACACGGATGGATGTCTCTATAGTGTCAGAAACCCCGGCAGCAGAAAAGGGATATTAGAACAATTATTATATCAATAATTATTAATTATTTCACTTGCTTAAAAGGTGAATCTCATTCAGAGGACGTCGACGCACGAGTTAAAACATTAACCTTTAATTTTAGCCATATCACGCGTCAACGAATTGTAAAAATCCGACACCGGTGCTCTTAAAGTGTCAGTAACTGGGCCATTTACCTTATTCGAACGGATATCGGAAAATTTGCAGAGGCCATAGCGATTCGAGAGGGTGCGTCAATTATTGCGGAAATAATGTAGATAATTTGAAGCTCTACATGTGTGGAAAATTTGAGAGCTGTAGCTTCAACTGTTCTCTAGTTGTAGAGGTTTGAATTTTCCAAGGTCACCACAAACACACACACACACACACACACACACATACAGCTGGACATTTTCTGCAAACGTGATTCCTAGATATTTTTGGACATTCAAAACACATTGGCATGGAAATTCCAATGAAATGTGCGTTGACGGTCACAAAGGTCATTTATTTCTATGTGAAAAAGCAAAACAACAATATTATTGTTTTCACAAATAGCTCGATAACTTTTTTTTTCCTTCACGGTTCGTGTTCATAGAGTTCTTATTCATTCGAACGCAATTCCCGGGAAGGTTATCGAGGATTCGAGCCATCGCCAATGGGACAATCAAACGTGTCCCGGGCATTTCACCACCCCATCCCCCCTCCCCCTCCACCCCATCGTTCTTCTCCGAAGTTTTTATTCCGGACCTGGACCCCCCGACGAAGATGAAGGAGCCGAACCGAGAGAGAGAGAGAGAGGCACAAGCGACTGCTTCTTCTCTTCTCGTCTTTTCAATTTTATGCAATTTCCTGCAAGCTTAAAGCCCGCGCCCGCGTTTCAATAGCCACCTCGTCGATCGAATGAGCAACGGAAGCGTCAACGTGTCTCATCGTCCGCGCTCATACTTTTTTTTTTTTTTCAACCTTCTCATCCATCCTACAAAAAATTTCACCGTCGCATCAGTCTATCGAGGGGTTTCATCCGAACGAGACATTTTTCCATCGACGTCGGAAATATTTCAACGTGGATATATGAAAAATAGTCCGTTCGGGGTTGGTAATTTTGTCTCCGTCAAGTCGGAGCACTTTTACTGCCCGAATCGTGACGCGCTGCTTCAAAAGCCTTCGATGTGGTTCACAACGATGGGGTGAAGGGCGCGAGACGGAATTCGTATATTGGAATGACGTGGATCGGCAATATTTATCGAGAATGTATGTCTGTGGAATTTTGGGGAAAACCGTGTGTCATTTTTTTTCTTTAAAGTGAAATGAAATCAGATTTTTGTTATTTGAATGGGTGGCACACGGTTATTGATGGCGCGGTGACGATTATATCTCCACCTTGACATGAGAGGTCAAGAGGGTTCCCTGGATTATCTTTATTGGTTGGGCAACTGATTTTCAATATCAAAAAAACAACCATAACATATGATCCAAATATGGAACCATTTTTCTGCACTGGAAACTATTCGATATCATTTGGAAGGCTTCTTCAAGGTTAAATATATTGCTTAACTGGACACAAAAGGTCCGAACACAAAATATTTCGAATGACAAGATTATGAACGGAGGTGGCAGAGAATGACATTGCAGCGAATCGTCAAAATTCAGAATGACATTGCAGCGAACGTAAAATATTTCGAACAACTACCAGTCAGCGCGGTTTTCAATATTTCCCGACTTTCGAGCTTTCCCATGCGTAAATTATCGTAGTCAGTTGCATGCGGTCGCTTAATAGTTTGTAGGAAATTCAATTCTCTACAACATTGTTTATGTGAACTTTTGGTCTATATAGCGTTGTTTATCCAGTGTTTGGACGGGAAGGTAAAAATGCATTATTTTTTTTCCTGATTCATAGCTTTATTTCTTTCAATATCTTTCTTCATCACTATTGTTCAACAGAGCTTCGAAGGGCTAAGTGCGCACACTTGTCCCGAATGACTCTACAAGCCAAATTTCGAACGCCCAATGCTTCGAACCACAATGTTTCGCACGTACAGAATTCCGAACGCCAACCGATCTTGCGGTTTTATACATCGTCCGAATTTCGAGCATTCCGACGCGTTAACTATCAATGTTAGATATATGCCGTCACGGACTTTTTTGTAGGAAATCAACTTCTCTACAACATTGTTCTTGTAAACTTTTCTTCTATATCGCGTTGTTTGGCTAGAGTTTGTACGGGAAGGCAAAAATGTATTGATTTTTTGATTGTTGGCGTTATTAACGCCATTCGATAGATTTTCGCGGTAATTAAAAACTTTTGTCACTTAATTCCATCATAAAAACCCACAGCATTAGGAAGAAGGTACGCAACTACACCTATATATATACATGTTCTGAATTTTGACCATTGGAAGCATTGCGCATTTTAAACTTGAGACGTTCTCAACTTTTTGAGCTCGGAGTTCGAGTCGGAGTGGGGGAAGCGTTCGAGTGAGAAACTAGGGATAGTCTCTTATTGCCGGGTCTCTTATTTCGAGGTCGGACTGTAGTCATCCGCTATGCAAGCTCATCCAGCAAACGTATGGCGATATACCGCTGAGCTTTTATACCTACAATATTATGCTTCTTAAGGTGCGAGAGCACATAGAGAAGTCCCGGTGGTAAAGTTATCTCATAAATATATTTTCGGATTTATGAGAAAAGTCGGCACATCGTGAACCACCGGCAGTTGTCGCAGTCGAGTATCCGCGTGCGACGGTAATTGTCGAAGACGTATTGCCACTCGCCGAGTTTTATCATCCGGAATACCGTTCTTGATGCGAGATCGATTCAACCCAAGAGATGTACTCCGAAAACCCGAAGGTGAGTTACGACGACACGAATATTCCGTTACATCAAAATGATTTTTTTTCTCTCCCGAGACTTCGACCATCAATTTCCGAACGTAAATTCTTTACCGTACATTTCAACTTATTTTACCTTGTAAGCCCGAATTGGAAGGTGAAGTGAGGTTGAAATATATTTTAACCTTCGTTTCCGGCTCAATATGACGTCTAAATTTTGTTCACCTTCGTTTCACCTTCCGAGTGAGTCTGAAATTCTTGCTTTTTGCTGTTTCACCTTCGTTTGACCTTCCCACTGAGGGTGAACATTTTTCTTTTATTATTTCACCTTCGTTTCACCTTCCAAGTGAGTCTGAAATTGTTTTCTTTCGCTGTTTCACCTTCGTTTGACCTTCCCACTGAGGGTGAACATTTTTCTTTCATTATTTCACCTTCGTTTCACCTTCCAAACTTGAAAAATGGTAAATAACTGCAAGTTTTTAGGGTAAAATGAAGTTGAAACGCACGTAAAAATTGCTCATAACTTTCATTCTTCCTTTAACCTCCTTCATCCTATGTTCGATGTTGAAATAGGTTGAAATAGAGGTGAATAATTCGACTCGTAAAGGCTTACATAGTTTTTGCGCCATAAACGAGCTGTGTCATCAGCCACGGATGCGTGAGTTTCCAATTAAATTAATGCACGTGAGTGAACGACTATGGTCGAACGTACAGCTCATTGTTTTCCGCGGATTCGTTATGAAATGAAGAAAATAGGGTGCTCGCGGATGAGAGAATTCAAAGGGGCACGAGAAGATGATGAGCGACGATCGAGAGAATGGATAGACGTGGGGGGCGGTGGTTTTCGAGAGGACAGCAATACCAACGAAGAGGATCCGTGTCTCCATATCGGGTTTTCCATTCCGACCGCTAGATAAACCTGGATAAGACAATAATGAACTTCGACGCATTGAGTTATTGCAGTTGAGCATTAACAGCTTCGAGTATTCGAGTCTGATCGAAGTTTCTGGTTGAAAGCAGAAATTACGTTTTTTTTTACAAGGGCTAAACTAATTAATGAAATTCAAACTCGCGTTCCACAAATTAACGTTATTCAAACCCGTTGAGGTCACACCTCCAAATAATAACACATCGGTCACTTGGGGTCCGGCGAATCCCACTTGCCAAAACCGAACACATCTGCGTTCTTTTTGATGTATCGACTTGAATCTTGCGCGAAACTTCAATTTAACATGTTTTCTGAATAATCTTACAATTGTTGTCTTCTATTTAGGATTTTTAAGTAGTCAAAACACGATGAAAAAAAAAATTCACGAAATCTCACTTTTTTTACTTAATCGGGAAAATTTTACTTTTGCCATATGGTAAAAAATCAGAGGCCATTTAAACATTGAGATATCATATTCTTGAGCAAAAAATAGATCTTTTATGAACTCTGAAAAAAGTATGTTTATTTTTAAGTTTTAACTCGAGATCTTGGCCGATGTCGAAAAATGGAATTGGTACGTTCAAATATACAAAATGATGTTGAAAAATGATATTTCTATTGCACAAATCGTCTATTTTATGTCTGGGGTCCAGTGGAACCTGAGTAACCGCAACGGGGGTTATATTCTTCATTCAACTCATTAGACATTCGGTCAAAACCCGTTCTTTTAATATTTTACAGTATTCCGTATCACGCTGACATGAGAATTTCGCAACAAAAAAAAAAAAAAAAAAATCTACGAAAAATAAATGTTTGCAATGAGGAGGCAAAGTATCACGAAACCGGGTATTAAATGAATCATATTTTCAACCGTATAGCTTTTTCAAACGGACACAACATTGAATGTGAGTGACATCGAGTTGTGAATTCCGTGCACACGAGTGTCTGGGCTTGCGGTCATCAATTTGGCTGTGTAAATCCATGATATAGTGCACGGTGGCTGGGCGAAAGTCGCTGCTTTTTTTTTCTTTTTTTTTTTTACCGAAAGAGCCAACCCCGCTCGGTCTGCCCAGTTGCACTGTAAGCGGATTAATTCCGTTGCCGGGGTGAAATATTCCGTTTTTATACAGCCCATGCTGATATTTCACGAAATTCCAACAATTCCGTAATTTTTTGTTCGTTCCGGAGCTACCGAGTTTTTTTTTTTTCGTATATTTTTTCGTTTCGCGGATTTTTTGCGTTAATCAACCGTGGAAATAAATTTAATATTCCTGCATGGCAAGCCATAGACATAGCCCAACGGTTTTTCCTGCGCAAAGAAGACCGAGGAACTGGAAGTTCATTTTTATGCTTCGAAATTCGTTGAATTCTGCCCGTAGAGGAGACCGGGGCGAGTTGTCACATTTTTCACAAAAATCTTAATATCTTGAGATCCGCTCAGTATATTAAGTAGCTTCTTGCGGTATATTGTTTATCGGTTATTAGACCATCATCGTGAATTTTTTGAATTCTTAATGACCGGAAACTAAAAAGTTATTGAACGTTGTTATGTCAAATGCAGAGTGTTCAAATTCACGATTATACTCTAATAACCGCTTAACAATATGCGATGAGGAGAGTGAATAGCAATATATTTAGATTTTAGGGAAAAATTTTACAACCAGCTCTGTCCTTTCCCACGCAGTATCGATTTTCGTGACTATCCCCCACTATGTGGTGCATATCGATCGTCGTGGGTCATGGGGAGGAAAGGGGTGGGGGCTCCAGCTAATAATGACATAAGTCGGAGAGAGTCGCGCGAGGGACGACGAGTGAAAGATACAACCGATGGTAAATCAGCCGTCGGGTAGAGACGGATCAGCACGGAAAAACTAATGAGAGGCTCGCAGTCACGTGCGTTCGTAATAGTCAACTGAGCTTTCTCTGATTGGTGGGTTGGGCTCGAAATTCGAAACGAGCTGCGTTCGGAAAAGACAGAATTCGGAACGCGCAATGTTTGGAACGGCAATGCTCGGAACGGTCAAGATTCAGAACACGTATATATAGGTATAGTTGGCGTGCCTTGTCCGCCAGCCGCGAAACTACATTGCCCGACTTTCGAGCTTTCCCACGCGTAGACTATGAATGTTAGATATATGCCGTCGCGGACTTTTTTGTGGGGAATTTAATTCTCTACAACATTGTTTATGTAAACTTTTGGTCCATATAGCGTTGTTTAGCCAGCGTTTGGACAGGAAGATAAAAATGTATTAGATCAATGAATATATTTTTATCTTTCTGTCCAAATGAATAGATTTCTGGACGAATAATCAACATATAAAAATATAATAATTTATTATCGTCCAATCCATCTTCAATTTATTCCGCAGCACACTGTCGAGTATACGGGTCTCAGATTGTCCGCAATTTCCGATGTATCCCATCGCGGTAGCTCGTTGTAATCGATAATTCAGTGTTTTGTCCGACGGACTCACGTGTTTGTCTACAGTGATTGGCACGTTTCTGTGGCATTGCGTTCAATGTGTCTTGCGGGTAATGTCGACTGCAAGCCATTCGAGGGACTGCGTTTGTCGTCCGATGACTGTGCTCAGCCAAGTACCGAGGCCCAACCGTCGAAGCTTGAGCCAACTCGGTATCGAATTTCGATTAATCGATCGTGAGACCATTACACGACACAACCCGCTCGAGACCATTAATAAAAGGGCTTAATATTGTAAAGTGGATCGAGTAGACGGTGCGGCTCGGACTTGATGTCCCACAACCCGTGAGTCCGACTAGATGGATGACGCTGCGTCGCGTCGGTTCGCCGATGGGGGTGGACGATCTATTCGCATTTTTTTTTCTGTATTTCAGTCAACCCTCGTGACAGTCTTCGATGACCGGAGAAAGCTTCCACGCTGCGTGTACATCGAACGGCTCGAAATTCGGAACGAGTAACGTCCCGAACTGTGAAATCTCGAACGTCCAAATGCCAGAACGGTCGCGAAAGCGAATTAAAATGTTTCGAAATTCGAGCCGATCTGTTCTAAATGTTGGCCCCTCTTTTCAATTCAATACGATGAATATTTAAAACTTTTTGAATATTATAATTGATACTGTATAACCTATTCGAATAAAAATGATGTAAACATGGCAAAAGAAAAATCATGAAAATCCCTCAATTATTCCGCAAACAACAACTAGATGCCCCTTAAGCTGTGGAGACCGAAAGAGATGAACATAAATGAAGTCATCATATCGAAACACTCAGCTGGAACGTATGGTTCTGCTTCCTTCAGCCTTCGACTATCATACAAGCCACTTAGCTACCCAAATAATAATTTTCCGGTTGTGCTCATTTTCCATCTTCCATTCTTCATTCATGTAGGGGAGACCGGGGCAAAATGGTATAGCGGGGCAAAACGGTACCGGGGCAAAACGGCACTGGGGCATAATGGGATCGGGGCATAATGGGATAGCAAAAAATGAAGTTGCTTAGGTGCTTGATTTGGGGCAAAATGGTATAGGGGCAAAATGGGACAGAGAGGAGTGGAATATTAAATTGGGGCAAAATGGAATCGAGGAAAAATGAGACACACAAAAATGAAGTGTCGCAGCCTCTCGTGAAATTAGTGGTCTCCGATTTTTCCTGCCACATTTCGTCCCGATCCCGTTTTGCCCCAACCGCCTCTTTCTGAGGAGCCTGATTATCTCCGGCCCATTTTGCCCCAGTCCCGTTTTGCCGCAATGACGTATTTTCCAGCAGTGTTGATTTTTCACCATTCCATTTTGCCCCAAACCCGTTGTGCCCCGGTCCCATTATGCCCCGCTATACCATTTTGCCCCGGTCTCCCGTACCCAAAATCTTGAAACTTAAAAGAGAGACCTTGCCATTATAGTCACGAGCTATTCCCGCTAGTAGAGCGAAGAAGGGCGAAAGGGGAAGTTATTGGTGGGAAGCAAAGGGTCGATGAGAAAGGGAGGGGGGGGGGCATCCTTGCTGCGATATTTCCATGCTTTTGGACTACCACCTACGACTCTCTCCGCAGTGTTGGATGCAAAATGCAGGAATGGCGTACGAGGAAGCCTCAGTAGTGACGTACACACCCACACACACACAAACATGTATGTACGTGTATACTTACACAGCAGTTCGCAGCGAACAAAGCGAGGTAGCACGCTCGCGGTGCCAGTCCGGAATGTAATTAGGTTCAAGGCATTGTCAATCCGAGCATTGAGCGTGACCATTGAATACCGTGGAGAACACGCTGGGTTCCCTTTGCTCCGGTGGGTGCCAACCACCTACAACCCCTTCCCAACCGGCCGCACCTACCCCTCGATCCCCCATCCACCCTTCCACATTGGAACGGCTCCGATGGCTGAACAGCCGTTTCAACCGACCCCGGTCGCCTCACTTGTCTCTCCGGCTACTCTGTGCAACCCTCCCGGGAAACAAGGACCGTCCTTCAAGGCCAGGATTACGTCGATGCAGCGTCGCTGATCCGGCGTGACCGACGAACGACGAAGCATCGTCGAGCATTGTTGCGGATTGGAGTCTTGCGAAGGGGCGGTTCTCGCGCTGTGCGGGATACTCTCGCAAAATGGAACGTTGGCACGCGCTTTGTGTCGCGAGACACGTGGATAAATGGCACCTCATTCGAGAGGGAGACAACGGACGTGCAGAAAGATGGCGGGAGAGAATCGGTTGCTCGTCGAGGGCGTTTCGTTTGGCGTTATTAAAAAAATTGGTCAAGAGCATGTTGGGCACGCTCATGATAGGGTTCCGTAGGCGTAAATTAAAAAAAATGTTTGGTTACTTATTTTTATATTTGTCGTAAACTGTTTTTGCTACAGTGTTCGTTATAATTTTGATTAAATGTACTAATTAGAAGCTACATTATGGAATTTTTTCACATTTTTGGCATCTATAGTTTGAAAGTTAGAGGGAGGGGTAGACACTCTGATACCGACCTTGAAAGCAAATAGCTTATGACTGAAGGGTTGAAATGAAAAGGTTTCAGGACATTATTCGTTGCATTTGAGGAGACCTATCCAAAGATATCTCACTCAATGGTGTGAGCAAAAAAAAAATGTCGTGAACTCTATTTCATTTACGGGAGGGGGGTCAAAAACATTGTTTTTTATGATGTCATTTCTATTTTTAGGTCACCGATCTACGTCTGTGTACAAAATTTCATTTCAATTGGTTCATAACTGAGAGAATCGGAGGCCTGTGACATACAGACGGACGGACGGACAGACGGACTTGGCGAAACGATAAGGGTTCCTTGATTTCTACGGAACCCTAAAAAAGGGAAAAGCCATCGATTTTCTTTCAGATCAATGCTTGAGGGACGTCGAAGAAACGAATTATTCACGTCTGTTCGACACTGGCATAACTACTGGGGATTTTTGCCCGACTTTCGAGCTTGCCCACGCGTAAACTATCAATGTTAGATATATGCCGCCGGGGACTTTTTTGTAGGAAATTTAATTCTCTACAATATTGTTAATGTGAACTTTTGGTCTATATAGCGTTGGTTAACCAGCGTTTGGACAGGAAGATAAAAAAGTATTGATTTGATTTTTGGCCTTTCCGAACATTGCTCGTTCTAAATTTCGAGCCTAACCCGAATTTCAATCTTTGCACCGGATGGACAGAAAAGTGATTGTAACACGATTCCATTTCTATCATTCAGAGGTATGGAACCCCAGAAAAGTAGAAGTCCCCGACAACATTTGATACCATAAATGAATCAATGCTTCCGAACCAATATAATTATTAAAATAATCAGTTTCGTTGCTACGAGCAGTTTTAATGAAAAATATTATTTTTGAAAATTCAAAAACCTTTGGTTTGAGAAGGAATAGTCCCTGAGATTTAGGGATTGGCCAGTGACTATCTGTCGTATAGATAAATAAACTTTGTGGATTTAAAGACGATGATAGAGTAGAGTATACCTTTTTAAATCGGGGCAGTTTACGAATAATGAACTGCCCCACATACATATCCGTTGAATAAAGATGTGCGGCTGGAAAAGCGCACATAAATATACGACCATATTTTTGGAATGCACATGACGTCTATTTAACCGTAGAAGGTGTTCATAGATTATCGAATCTTATCAAATAACGTCGTAAGAACGATTTCACATTTTTAGAACTCTCAGCTATTTTGAAAGAAGCTTAAGGTCGTTTTTAAAATTATTGTCCGATTACCAGACGTTCATATATATATATATATATATATATATATATATATATATATATATATACATATATATAAGTCACTATAAGAGCAATGTACGGCCACCGGCGGACATGAAAAATGAAGTAATTCGTCGTGGCAATCTCTCGAAGCAATCCGGAACGTCTGCGACAGTTAATTTCAATTTAACTCCACTCCGGTCGTACGTTCGGTATTAGCATGGCAAAGGCAGACGTATAGTGGCTACGAGTGAACAAGACACGTAATCTCAGTCAACCCAGACAATATTACGTGCACAAATTGCATCCCTAATGAAAAAATTTCATTCAATAAAAATAAATCGAATCTTACACATTTTTCATTCAAATTAAATCAACCTGAATCAAATTAATGTTGAATCGATATCAATGAAAATATTTATTTGATTTTAATGACGACTGTTGCATTTGAATTACCAAATTGGAGTTATATTGGATTCAACCAGTAGCTACTAACTTTCACTCGAACAATATCACACCGTCAACTGAACGTAATAATTTCAGTGTCACGCGGTTAAAACGACCCCCCCCCCTTCCCCCAAACTTTGCCCAAAAAGTTTGTCAAGTTTCAATTTACGATCTCGAGCTATTATAACGTTGGATGCACGCGTGCAGCATAATTTCCTCGGTGGAAATCTGGCTCCGACAGCGGGGCACAGTTAAACCCCAGTGATGAATTCTCACTCGGTCCACCGACGGATCCCAAACTTGACACTTGTGACGATATATATATAGGTATACACACACTTGTTCCACGTGGAAATGGAGTATGGAACGCACACGGACAGGATCGATCGAGACGAGCTTTGACGGCTAACTAGGACTGTCTATATAGCCTTTGTGTCCACGTCGAGACTATCGATTCGGTATGGTCACGTTGAAATTTTTTTTTTATTTCTCGTCTATTATTGGCTGTGGTCGATATATGTAAAATGATTCGTCGGAAAGACAGAAAAATGTAACGCAATGTTGAAGTAAATATTTCAATCTATGTTCAATGGATTTTAGATGTTCAAATGATTATCCGAAATTATTCGTGTAATTTTTTGTGGAATCCGTTGTAATACTTAATTTCCTTGAATAATTGGTTGACATTATTGTTGAAGATCGGTTCGTGTCTCTGTCTGCCAAACCGTTGACCCACTTTCCATCGATTTGCTTGCGCTGACTACGTTTGACCCGTTATGGTCATACTGGGTCCAGCGGACCCAAGGCAATTTTTCAATCGATGTAACTCCCAAAATATTGTTCCAAATTTAATGTGTGGGGTCATCGGTTGTTGTTTGTAAAATGTACAGTTTTTCATATGAAAAAAAAAAAACAATGTTTTCACTTTATTTCATATCCTCAAAGTCGATTTTTAGAAGTAGCATTAAAATTGAAAACTTCAATCTTCAGAATCAATATACTTTTCGAAAAGCACGATATTGTAATATTTTTTTCTTGATAGTACACTATTTCGAGAGTAAAACCCAACAAAATTTTAGGATTTATCTAACAAATTCAAAATTGAGCGATTTTTTTAGTAAAAAAGAAAATTTGAAAAAAATGTATTTTCGCGTTTGTTTTTAAAAAATATTTTTTTTTAAGAAGAAAAAAACAATTGGATTATAAAAAGGAAGTCTTAAACTTAATTCTCGTACAATATTTGAGTCGATACATGAAAAAGAATGCAAATGGCGACAGTTTTTCTGCGTAGGGTCCGCTGGACCAGTTTGACCATTGCGTAATTTATTGGAGGTGTGACCATTGAGGTTATAACGATCGATAAAGTGCGTGGGGTTCGAAATTTCGAACCTCTGCCGATTAATAAGTAGAATTTCACTTGCTGCAATAAATATCCTGGATACACATAAATCGACGTTTAGAATTATTCAGCATCAAATTTGATGTGAATCCAACATTTTATTCGCCAACCACTGATCAATATTAAAATATCAAAAATATCTGCGAGTCAAAATTTGCAACACAATTCGCTGCATCTAAATCCTGTCCAGTGAATCAAGGCTGCCAGTGAACAAAGCTTCCATTATAAAGGATCCAAAGATTCAAAAAAAAAAAAAAAAAAAAAAAAAAAAAAAAAAAACGCTCCCTCATCGAAGAAAACCGTTCATCGTCTCAGATTCTAAAGATGCAAATTGGAATTTTTCAACTTGCAGCTTTTCAAACATCCAACTTGGGAGACATGAGAATGAAAGAAAAAAAAAAAAGATAAAAAAAATGAAGAAGTTCGATTCAACGTGTTATCTCGCGCGGTTCAACGGTTTCCCATAATGAAAGATAAGATTGACCGGCCACGTGGAAAACGAAGGAAATAGAAAAATCGAATCAACGAATTTTCGTCGACGACTAAAGCATCGTGGGGGTGGGGGTGAGGGGAGGGGAGGGGGGTTGTTCGTGGCTCACGAAGAGGGGTTGCTATCGCTCGAGGCTGCGTAAGAGCATTGGATGCGCCACCGATGCTTCGGTTCCCTCGCCCGGTCTCTGCTGTCTCCCTGTAGCTATATATATATACGTATAGCCTTGGCGTGCCGAACCCCTCCGACAATCCGGGGCACCCATTGTCATTGGTTCACTTGTGGCAGCTCTCGGGTGAACCACCCACGAGGCAGTTCCGCAGTCTCGCACGTTCGGTACTATAAGCAGGTTCACAGTTTCGGCACGGGACTCTCTCTCTCTCTCTCTCTCTCTCTCTCTCGTATGGGCTTTCATTAGCCGCAGGAAATTAACCGGGCACTGCTGTTGCTGTTGAGCGCAATAGTTTCCCTCTCTCTCTCTCTCTGTCCCTCTCTGTCTCTCTCTCTTGCTCTCTTCGTTCGTTTCAACGAGATAAAACTTTTTCGAGCGGGGCTTCGAATTCACAACCCATATATGTACATTCGCACTACATGAGCTGAACACACAAAAATTTTGATGGAAGAAAATTTCATCACCAAGCGCATACAATGTTCGTTAAGGGCTGGGAAAGGTATAAAAATGTTTTTTTTTTTTTGCATTTTTTAAAATTTTTGTCACTGAAAGCATGATATCTGAAAAATGTTGTGTCAAATGTCTATTGGAGCAAAACATTTGAGTGTCCGTTGCTTCGGGCCGTACGACGAGTAAGCAAAACTTCAAAGCGTTTTCCTGAAACTTGACATTTTTTAAGTACGTGTTCACGATAACGCGAAATTTACTGGACCAATCGTTTTCAAAATTTTCCACACTACTTTTTCACATAATTCACCAGGGATTGTCGAGCGCTTTTTTTTTATAATTGTTAATTTAACGGCAAGAAATTAGCTGATTTTTATAGCGAAAATCATTTTTTTTTGCTTCCAAGTGCTACGAAAAAATCAAAAACAAAAAAAATAGAAATTTCCTCGTGATTATCTCGAGAAACATCTTTTATTTACTCACGAGCGCCGAAAAACTGACGACCGAAAGACCCGGATCGATTGACACAAGGTATAACACACACAAACAATATCTACTCGACCAAAAAATTAAAGAAAATGTCCTTCCACCGAGAGAGACTTCGCAAACTACCCGGAATTCTGAGAGAGCGAATTGCAATTAGCGAGTTTCAAATTCGCACACTGTTATTTCACATTACACAGCCAATTAATTTGTCTCTAATATTATTTTTCTTCCTTCTATAATAAAGCTGCTCATTATTTCCATTCACACAAGAAAATGTACTCTCCAAATGAAACAATTGGTTGAAATATCATCGAAAAGTTTTCTCTTATTTTTTTCAACATAATATTAATCATGTATGCGGGCATAGCCGACCCCATCGAGGGTTTTTTTTTCACTGCTACAGATATACGACCCTCTTTCAATGTCACTTGATGACCTTTTTTTTTTTTTTGCTCCGTATTATCTCCGACGGGTTATCCGGTTTCTCTTTGTTCGACTGCTATTATCTACAACTTCTTTCTGCCCCCCCCCCCCTTTGCACACCGGTTCCCCGTTATCGGAACAACCCTCTTCAGTCGCGCGCGCGCGCGCATGCGCGTAGTAGCCCGACGATTTCTCGCCCTCCCGGAACGACGGGGCGAGTGAAAGGTGCGAGAAGGTCTCGCGGGCAATGAACGAGAGACAATGTGATAGAGGGTGCGAGAAACGGGGAATGGTAACAGACGGAGGTAGAAGAGACGGTGAATTTGCATAATTGTTTTCAGTTTACCACGGGGGGGGGGCGCGCTTTACCCACCGGTTAATGAAGAAAAATACGGTCGAGTCGTTGGATATGCGAGCCGCGTCGGTGATATTGCGCCGAGCCAACGGTAACCAAGCGATTTTCCACGGCTCCGGTAACGGCCCGTAAAACTTTGACCCTTTCTCCAGCTCCAACTGCTTTTCAGCCTATTCTTATTTTTCGACACTTGGGACCCTAGAATTCATATATGGCTATATGCGTGAAGGTTATAAACGGCTAGGTGTCAGGTGTTTATTTGAGTGTCGTTTCTATAATCCGAAAACTCGTTGAAGTTGTCATTGACCATAAGTTTCGAATCTTTTTAGGGTTCTGTGTCTTTGAAGGAATAATGACAAGTCCTTATGGGTTTGGCTCGAAATTCGGAACGAGCGATGTTCGGAAGGGCCGAAATTCGGAACTCGGAATGTTTGGAACGGCAATGCTCGAAACGGTCCGGATTCGGAATACGTATATATAGGTATAGTTGCGTAGCTTGTCCGCTGGCCGCGAGACTACATTGCCCGACTTTCGAGATTTTCCCACGCGTAAACTATCAATGTTAGATATATGCCGTCTCGGACTTTTTTGTAGAAAATTTAATTCTCTGCAACATTCTTTATGTAAACTTTTGGTCTATATAGCGTTGTTTAGCCAGCGTTTGCACAGGAAGATAAAAATATATTCATCGACTCAATACATTTTTATCTTCCTGTCTAAACGCTGGCTAAACAACACTATATAGACTAAAAGTTTACATGAACAATGTTGTGGAGAATTAAATTTTCTACAAAAAAGTCCGCGACGGCATATATCTAACATCGATGGTTTACGCGTGGGGAAAGCTCGAAAGTCGGGCAATGTAGTCTCGCGGCCGGCGGACAAGGTATGCCAACTATACCTATATATACGTGTTCCGAATCTTGACCGTTCCAAACATTGCGCGTTCCGAATTATGTCATTTCCGAACATTGGTTGTTCCGAATTTAAAGTCCAACCTACCCTTATAAAGTCACTTGGATGTATGACCGTCTGTCACAGACGATTTTCTCATAAATCATGTGACATAGAAACTCAAAGTCATCCCACATATTTTGCACGAGTGAGCACTTGAAAATATTGATGGAAAAATTAAGCTCAGATACTCGAAAAAAGATGCAAGTTTCTACAATATGTGGGCCATTATTTAAAAGGTCTTCTTATGTGGAATACGATTTTTGTTTTCGTTTTTTCATAACTCAAAACAGCATATTCAAACAAGTATTCTAAAAACCATGCGAAAAAATGAATTTGTTGCGCGTTTCAATCGTTAACGAAACAGACTCTCGGCAATTTTCGTTAATCAATCGATAATCATCATCATTTATGAAATCACATGACAATTCGAATGTACACAGAACCAAAAGAAGTCAACTTCCAATAATTGGAATTGACCGCAAAATCAATCGCACCTTTTCCATCGAAAAAAAAAGTAAAAAAATAAAAACACTTGAAGTTCGGTAATCAATCAATACAACTTTCAATATTCACGAAGCGTAACTTCGGCGTGATATTTTTTTCCCAGACTTATTTTATTTTATCTTATTTTATTTCTTTTTTTCTCTTTCTTGTTGAATCACAACGTGTCCATGAATAATTTAAATGTCTCGAGGGTCCCCGCAGGGCTTGAGAAAGAATTTGCGTGAATTGTGAAACGACAGAGCGAAATGGTATATTGATTTCTCGCAGTGAAGCGCAGATAGTTTAGCGGGCTCGAGGGTACGGAAGGACAGCGGGAGGGGGAAGGTTCGGTGAACCAGCATCGAGGGAGGGGTGCGGGGAGGGGGAGGGTTTTGCGATTCAAAAACTCGTAGGGTTAGGAATGAGACTAGGGACGTTGGCGAGCCTACGCTGGTCACGTGTAGTGTCCGGATCCGCGCGAGTCGCATACCAAACTCTTTCGAACACCCTCCGCCCCACAGTCTGGACGCTACGACCCCCTCACCCACCCCCAACCCCTTCCCAACGAAGCACCCTGTTCGACCGTTGCACCGTTCAACCCTTTCTGTCTTCCGTCCTTAATCCCTGTGCTCTCTCGTCTGGTAACTCGAGGCTGTTGCAATCCAAAAAGGAGTCCTCTGTTTCGGTGCAGATGAGCATCGTGGGGTCTTAGGATCGAGGAAGGGGTTGAAAACGAGACGAAACAATAACCGAGTGAAAAGACAACGGGAAATTGGATCGGAAAACGTGATTGTCGACGAGACTGATCTGTAACTTCAAAGTCCAACATTTTTTTCACAAACCTCGTTCTTCATTCTTCGTTGTCCTCGTTGTCATTCAATGATCCAACTTCATCGCAACAATGTCCATGAAGAATCGATTTGAATGAATAAATATATTGTCTGGGTTACTTTATCGCAAACTTTTTTGTGTCGTACCGTCACAAAGACGTCGGATAAAGCGGTGGGTCATAGCCGTGAATTAATGAGCCTTGAGGAAACCATCTTGTTGGATGGGGAGAAATAAAATAGAAAAGTTGTGACGAGAAAAAAAAATATGTTCTCATAGTCTGTAAACGCAGATTTTTTTCTTTCCCCACTTGAAACATCGTTTCTCGCAGGCTTGACGAATTTATGGAGAATCCTGTTCAATTAATTTTAATTGGTTCACCGTTTAAGTCGTCGGTCGAGTTTCGTTAGTGAAAGATCGTCGAATAGTCGAATTATATGACGAAAGATGCTGTGACTGGAAATTGTGAACACAATCGACAACGATTTAGTTCGTCATAATTTAGCACAGTTTTCGTGCTTGTTTTTCATTTAAGAATGAAATATGAGTAAAGTATATCCAGAATCATCTTTATTGTCGTATAAACCGAGTTCGAATCGAAGGTCGAACATGATTTGCTTATGGCTCTTATTAATTTTCATATATTTTCGGATATATGCATTGAATTGCTCAAATAAGTCATGTTTTTAAATAAGGCAAGGTTTTCGATTAGTGTACCCTTAGCAGTCGAATCCAGAATCGTGTACCCACTTCTAGAATTATGAATTATTCTGATCATCGAAACCTATAATTGCAAAAATAAAATGACGATCACGATTATTCCGCTGCAATCATTTTTCATGGTTTTGATTTATAGCTGACTATATTTTTGCTCCATCGTGAACTGGCAACCCATTCGAAACCAGTGAGACAAATTTAAAATTCATTTCCTATGTGGACGCAGTTTCTACTCATTATTGTCGTCAACTTCGGAGTCGTAACTATGGGTGGCGCTGGAAATTCAGAACGAGCAAAGTTCAGAAGGGTCAAAATTCAGAATGCGCAATATTTCGAATGATAATGTTACACACGTGAAAATTCAGAATGACATTGTAGCGAACGTACAATATTTCGAACGCCTATCAGTCGGCGCAGTTTTTTCAACATTTCCCGTCTTTCGAGCTTTCCCACGCCTAAATTATCGAAGTTAGATTTATGCCGTCGCTGACTTTTTCATAGAAAATTCAATTCTCTACAACATTGTTCATGTAAACTTTTGGTCTATATAACGTTGTTTATCCAGCATTTGGACGGGAAAGTAAAAATGCATTTTCGTATTGTTTTAACCTTTCCGTCCAAACGCTGGATAAACAACGCTATATAGACCAAAAGTTGACATAAACAATGTTATAGAGAATTAAATTTCCCACAAAAAAGTCAGCGACAGCATATATCTAACATTGATGGTTTACGCGTGAGAAAGCTCGAAAGTCGGGAAATGTTGAAAACCGCGGCGGCTGGTAGGCGTACGGAATATTGTACGTTTGCTACAATGTCATTCAAACAATCGTGTCAGTTCGCTCGTTGTACAACATAACAATGAAATAACGAGCCCGTGCCACACCGCGTTAGCCCCCCCCCCCCTACTCGTACATCGCGATCGTGACGATCGTCGTGAAGAAACGAATTTTAATGAGACACCCTTCGATCACTTCCGCACCGGCTACACTCATTTCCATCCGCATTTGGGACGACTTTCGTCGTTTCCCCCGTTGATCGGGTCATCGAGAGCGATTCGAGCCAAAGCCATACTGCCGCCTTCGTGACTGTCGTGGCTTGGGCGAGCCAAGAGGCTGGATAACGAGAAGGGAGACGAGACAAATCTTGTCCGGAGCGAGCGAAAACCCGGAGATAATGAGCTGTGGAAAGTTGCAAGATAGAGGAAAATTTATATTTTCGCAAGGGGACGATTTGCGTATCGATCGTCGTGGAAAATCTCTCGCGATTGCTTCGTCAACTCGTTGGCGATGTGCTGGGGGGTTGTAAGTCGCGATGGTGAAAGAAGAGAGAGAAAGAGAGAGAGAGAGAGAGAGAGGGAGGGAGATGAAGATGAGGAAGAATGACACGAAGTAGAAGAGAGGAGGAGGAGAAGGGGGAGTCAGTTTTCACGTTTCTCGACGAGCCCTCGAAAGAAATTATTCACGATCAGCGAAATACGTTCGTTATGACGAAGAGGCGGAAAAACCGAGGAGGGCCCGAGGCTGAACTGAATGTCGAGATTATATATATATATATATATATATATATATATATATATATATATATATATATATATATATATATATATATATATATAAATATATAAAGCCTCGATAGCTCGGCGTGGTGCTTCCACTTTGGAGTGGACAGAAATCGCAAGCTCTGTCGAAATGGGGATTGACGACAGAACCGTGGAACGCGTGGAACAAGCCGGAGAACAGACCGTTCGCGATAAGGGGTTGAAAATAAATATTAAAAAAAGAGTGAAGATTCGCAAACGGATTTGGAAAGCGGCACATTCAGCAACGCTCGATTTTCAAGGCGGGTTACACCAAATTACTTTTTCGGTGGGCGATCGTGGAGGCTTTCGACTCTCGACATTTTCCAGATCCGTGACTTTTGAATATTACAGGGATGTAGATAATTGTGGACGTGCGAACACGTGGGACATGAGAATCAGGCGGTTACAAGGATCAGAACGTCCTAAAGTTAAATATGGAGTTGCACAAGTGGTTCCAACTTTTATATGACCAACAATTGTAACGGAATTGAAGTCAAATTTGATTTTCATCTGATTCAGATGATATTTTGAAAAGTTTATCTCGCCTCGAGTGACCTTGAGTGACTCGCGTCATCGTACAAAAATGTTGAATTGCGAGGATCTTTTATAGTTATCGGAATTTGATTTTGATTAATTCTGCTTATCAGGATTAAGATTATGGAGTTGATGGGTTGGGTTTGAAATTCGGAACGAGCAATGTACGGAAAGGTTAAAATTCGGAACACGCAATTTTTGGAACGGTAATGCTCGGAACGGTCAAGAGCTGGAACGGTATTGATTTCCTTCAGTAAATTTTTATCTTTCTGTCAAAACGCCGGCTAAACAACGCTCCGTAGACCAAAAGTTCACATAAACAATGTTGTAGAGAATTGAATTTCCTACAAAAAAGACTACGCTGGCTTATATCTAACATCGATAGTTTACGCGTGGGAAAGCTCGAAAGTCGGGCGATGTAGTCTCGCGACCGGCGGACGAGCTACACATCTATACCTGTTCCGAATTTTGACCGTTCCGAGCATCGCCGTTCCAAAAATTGCCCGTTCCTAATTTTAGCATTTCCAAACATTGCCGGTTCCGAATTTCGAGCCCAACCCCGCCGCGGCTGTTCGAAACATTCCCATTCAAAACATTGCCCGTTCGGAATTTTGGCCCTTCCGAAAATTGCTCGTTCCGATATTCGAGCCCCACCCCTGCACGTCGGTGATTCTATTCGTCTTTCTGTTTCATTTATCCCAGCTCGTTCACCCGTCATTTCTCCCGCAATTTATTTCCATCCCCACATCACCCTTTACCCTTCATTGCCGCCACTCCCTTTGCCCGTTCTATTCTCAGTCGTTATTTTTCGCCGTGCACCCTCGGTACCCGTGCCGTGAAAGAGCCCCTCCCCCCTCCCGCCTCGCCCCCGCTTTCCGCCAAATCAACCGGGCAAATTGGAGCGTGCAAATGATCCGTCTTAAGGATTCCGCTAATTGTGCTACCGCGCTCGCTCGATTTTGCCGCAGACGCCGAGGAGAGAGAGAGCCACCGGGTGAAAAAAAAAGTCACGGAAAACGGGAGAAAGGGAGAACGGAGTAGAAAAAAGAAAAGCTGAGACGACCATGCTTCCGCGGGTTTCGCGGTAACCTTATCGCAAAACTAATTGCTTCGTTGACTGTGCTGCTCTCGTCGACGACGGTACAGTAATGAAAAAAAAGAGGAAAATACGAGAAAAGAGTGCGGTTCAGCCTGGGAAGCTCTTACCTACGTATTACGGTTCAATTGTGCGGGAGGAATAAGATACTGAGAATTTAGGAAAGGATAGGATTGGATGTCATGATGTCATGATGTCATGGTAGCGAGGAACCAATGTTGGATCCTGTGTCTCATGATGCAGACCAATAACGAAGACCAACTATGGTTACAGAAACACGATGACATGTACATGTAAAAACTGAACTGCCCAAATTTTGAAAAGTCATATTTTTCTATTGTCTTCGAATTTACAGAATTTGTTCGTACACGCAATAAAAAGGTAAGCATTCATTTTAAGAAGTTCACGATTGTAAAGCACCACACGCGTGAAAAAAATTTTAAGGCTGTAGCTCGAGACCGTTCTGAACTGCCCAAATTTTGAAAAGTCATATTTTATCATTGTCCTCGAATTTGCAGGGCTTGTTTGTCCACGCAATAAATATGTAGGCATTCATTTTTAGAACTTCACGATGGAAAGGCACCACACGCGTGAAAAAATTAAAAATCTGTAGCTCGAGGCCGTTCTGAACTGCCCGAATTTTGAGAAGTCATATTTTATCATTGTCCCCAAATTTGCATAGCTTGTTCGTCTACGCAATAAAGATGTAGGCATTCATTTTTAGAACTTCACGATTGAAAGGCACCACACGTGAAAAAATTGAGAGGTTCTAGATCGAGGCCGTTCTCGCGTTATGGACGTTCGAGATTTTGAGGGTCGATACGCATGAATACAGACACGCACGCGAAAGTGTTCTGCGAATGTGATTTCTGGAAGTTCGATGATAGTTGGTGATTCAAACGGTAATTTTGCTTGGGACGAGTCATGACCTTGAATTCAATATTTCAATAATATATGTATAGCCTTGAAGAAATAATTCGGCTACTGAACCGTTAACTGGACATGGGTCAAGGATAGATGCACCATTTTTCGGATATTGAAATAAGGTGCAAGGTAATATTTCCGTTTCATATTTTTGTGGTCGACAAAACGACCTTGACATGATTCTAGTTCTCTAGATAATTATTATTGAATTGAATGAAAATTATGCAAATCTAATACACTTCATTGAAATGTATTGTAATGAACTAACTCTTTTCTTTTATATAATTTATTTGTAGTATTTGGCAAAGAATTAAAACTTTAATGGGAAGAACTTTTTTTTTTCTATTTCGGAAAGACGAAAAATATAATGGACAAAAACGACATAAAAAAAGGGGGGATACTCATGAATTGTGCAATATTCAGAAAATAAACGAGACTTCCAAGCACAAATAAACGAGGTATGGATTCCTGGCTCGAAGCCACGAGAGCCTCGTCTATTTTCCCATCGCCATCAACGTCAGGCATTGATGTTTCAAGTCAGCAGCTGATCCAGCATGTGCACGATGTATGATTTCCATGCGGATCAGCGAGGACACTCCTCTGCCGGTTGACACATTTACGCCGGGAACGTGTGTCACGAGAGATTCGAGTTTAGATTCGAAAGCTATCATGACGTTTCGGTCTCGTTGTTCCCAACGCTGATTCGGTGATAGCAGCAGGGCATCAGAGATTTGTGCCCGGACTCTCGTCGTCGCGGGTACTATCGCATTGGACGATCCGGTAATCGCGACGAGATCGTTCCCCCGTCACGCCTCAACGGCGTCCAATTGACCATTTGTAATTGGGAACAGAAATTCCGCAAAGCTCGAAATTCGCTCCAGTACTGTGTACGCTTGCGTGGGAATTGGCGCGTTGGTCCGCTCGTGGACAACCCTGTTCCAGACAGGGACAGATTCAACGATGGATATATATATATATATATATATATATATATATATATATATATATATATATATATATATATACATAGATGGTGGAGAAGGGAGAAACTGAAGATTGCCTCGTCGGCACTGAAAAAGCTGCATCGACTCTGCTCCGGACTAGTGATGGGATCGATTGGTCGCGGGACTCGAAATTCAGAACGAGCAAAGTTTAGAAGAGTCAAAATTCCGAACAGGCAATGTTTCGAAGGACAAGGTTACGAATGGTCGCGGCGTAGAATGACATTCAACATTTCTCGTCTTTCGAGATTTCCCACGCGTGAATCATCAGAGTTGGATGTATGCCGTCACTGACTTTTTTGTAGGAAATTCAATTCTCTACAACATTGTTTATGTGAAGTTTTGGTCTATATAGCGTTGCTTATCCAGCGTTTGCACTCGAAAGTAAAAATGTATTTTCTCTTTGTTTTGACCTTTCCGTCCAAACGCTGGATAAACAACGCTATATAGACCGAAGGTTCACATAAACAATGTTGCAGAGAATTGAATTTCCAACAAAAAAGTCAGCGACGGCATACATTTAACTTTGATAATTTACGCTTGGGAAGGCTCAAAAGTCGGGAAATGTCGAAAACCCCGCCGACTGGGTGGGCGTTCGGAATATTGTACGTTCGCAACAATGCCGTTCTGAATTTTGAAGATTCGCGGCAATGCCGTTCTACGTTGTCCCGGTCCGTAACATTGTCGTTTGAAACATTGCGCGTTCGGAATTTTGGTTTGGGATTTCATGATACCCCAGAATTTTGTCAAGATGGGCAGTTCTTCAACGAATCTTTTCGAACTTGAACCATGCATCTCACTTCCTAATTTCGAGGAACATGCGCATTGTTTCAACCTACTTTTGTTTTTTCTAGCCCCGGTCTGCCTCGCCACATCGTCTGTAGGCAGATCAGGGGTGTAGGCAGTTCCTGACTAGGTCAGAACCGGCACGAGGCGGAAAAGCTGGACTGTAGACGAGGCTAGTAGAACCGAGAGGGCAGCGTGTCAAAGAGAAGTCTGTCCCGAGTATCGGTTCTGGTGGGTGGATGGGATTTCGTCGTTGCTGCGAAGCACCGAAGCTCCAACCCTCGGCCGACTAAACTTTGACATGGCGCTGGCTCTCACTGAATCATCCTCTTTCAAGCAAGCTCATGGATCGAAGGGGGGAAACCCTTTAACTCGGTTGGGAGCTTGGCTACTCAGCCTCGAGAACCTCCTGACCGATTGATCTGCAGCTGTTGAGCAACATTTCGCATTTTCTCGTCAAAGCCGAATTCTTTGCAGCTCCGAAGCACGGTAATGTCGATTGCGAACGTTTAATTCGATTACATCGAAACGTTTCGCTGATTGGAATGATGCTCGAAGCTCTATAAGACCAGTTACATCGTACGCCATCGAGCTGTAACGATTTGCGTCGTTTGGAAAGTAGGTCGTTTGTGATATTAAAATCCAAGTGGAAATTTTCACCTCACTTTTCGACTTATTTTACGTTATAAATTCGAATTGAAAGGTGATATAAAATAATCTCCGTTCACAACTTACGATTCAGATGAAGCGAATTGGAAGTTTTAACTTTTCAAATTAAAAAAATATATACAAATTGGCCGAAAAAAACGACTTCAATATTTCAAATGCGATTTTAAGTAATTTTTTAAGGGCCAATAATGTTTTCGTATTTTTTTTTCGTAAAGCTGAGCCAATTCCACACAGAAAATGTTGTAAAGACCAATTTTTTCTCTTATCAAACCACTTCGAGAGATCAATGAAAAAGAAAAAAATAAATGAATAATAAAATCGAAAAATGCACAAAATTTCCCATACAATTACAACGAAAATAACAAAGGAAAAAAGCTAAAAAAATTAAGAGTATATTTCTCTATGTGGGCTTTCGTTTTTTAAAGTTACAAAAAGATCCCTGACAATGAAGCCCAAACTCGGTACTCGAATTGGCGGAATTGCTCATATGCATATGTACATATATAAATACATGTATACGTCAATTTGCGTATTAAGTGCATATATATGCAGTTGTATCCACACTGTCGTGTTCACAAGTATACAGAACTCGGTGGTCGTTACAAATTTGGGATTCATGATACCTCACAGACCTTTACGTCGACCTCTCCACGTCGATATTGTGATTGCCATATATGGGGCATTCCATGCTATTTCGATTTGCCGAGTTCCGACGATCACTTTTCAGATCATTCTCACAATTTTTATTTAAAAGTGATCGTCGAAAAAACACCGAATTTACGAAAAAAAAAAAAAAATTGGTTGCGTTTTTTTCGTCGAGTACTTTTGAATGAAAAAATTATGACAACGATCTGTGAAAAATGATCGTCAGAACTTGATCAAATGGGCAATGGAATGTCCCATAGATTTATACACATATATATGTATATATATATATTCGAGTGAGGCTTTCCTTTTGGCTTCGCTGACGGTTACCCATGCAGCCTTCGTCGCCGTTTCGTCGTGTTGTCATATTGACGCAATTGCGAGATTGCACAGACCAAAGTGGAGACTCTGTGCCAGGTTGATCGATCAAAATTGACTAGCGAGCAACGTACGGATGTAAGCCAACTCTCCCGGATAGCTTTATCGCGTCCTATTCCTTCGTCTGTGCGCAACTACCACAACCGAGCTTTCAGCGCACACCGAAGCCAGTGAACCGACACAGTCGCGCTCGATCAACCTTGATTCCTGGAATTAATTGTTCAACAGCCAATCGCGAAGTCTCGAAACCGCTCGCAACCATTGTGTCGTGTGTTTGTACGCATCATCTCGCAAATTTTCATTGGTTTCCCATACGTCGCAGGTATATATCTCATTGTCACCGTCAAAATTCAGAATGACATTGCAGCGAACGTACATTATTCCGAACGTCTATTAGTCGCCGCGGTTTTCAACAATTTCCGAATTTCGAGCTTTCCTGCGCGTAAATTATCAGAGTTAGGTATATGCCGTCGTGGACTTTTTTGTAGGAAATTCAATTCTCTACAACATTGTTTATGTGAACTTTTGGTGTATAGAGCGTTGTTTAGCCAGCGTTTGCACGAAAAGGTAAAAATTAATTTTCTTATTGTTTTGACCCTTCCGTCGAAACGCTGGACAAACAACGCTATATAGGCCAAAAGTTCACATAAACAATGTTGTGGAGAATTGAATTTCCGATAAAAAAGTTAACGACGCCATTCATCTAACGTGGATAATTTGTGCGTAGGAAAGCTCGAAAGTCGAGAAATGTTGAAAACCGGGCCGAGTGATTCGCTGCAATGTCATTCCAGGCCACAACCGCACGTAAAATTGTCATTCGGAACCTTGCGCGTTCGGAATTTCGACCCTTTTGAACTTTGCACCTTTCGAAATATCACACGCCGAGAATACGAGATAATTCAATTTTCTAGTAATTTTATTTTTAACTCGTTCGAAATTACGGTAATTTTATTTAATCGACGACACTAACTGAATAGTTTAATAGTCACTGTCGCGTATGCGTACAATTATTTTTATTGAATTTCCACTGGCTCTAATTAGCCCCCCCCCCCCCAACCCCTTTGCCGCCCACCCCCAACCATCGACCCGCTGCTTTGCGGAATATCGAATATTGAGTGCACAAGTAGACACGTCAAATATAAACAGTGTGTATATTTAAAAATGATAAACGATTTTACGTTTGAAAATTAAACATCTGTATTACACACTTTATGCAATCAATATACGATTCGTATAAATATTTGTCATATTTATAAAAAATTCGAAGTATATTGATATTTTCATATAAATTGTAAATTGAATGTATTGGGTTATGTTGAAAAGAAAATAAGTTTTTCGATTCTTCCAGCAATCGCCACATTCGAAGCAGATACCAACAGGATACCCGATTCGAAATTTTCACCTCACATTTTGACTTATTTTACCTTATAAGTCCGAATTGGAAGGTGAAGTGAGGTTGAAATATATTTTAACCTCCGTTTCAGGCTCAATGTGGTGTCGAACATTTTTGCACCTTCTAAACTTAAAAAATTGGGAATAACTGCAGGTTTTTAGGGTAAAATTAAGTTGAAAATTAAGTTGCACATACAAATTGCTTATAACTTCATCCTACTTTCAACCTTCTTCACCCTGAATGTGACGTTGAAAAAAGTTGGAACAAAGGTGAAAATTTCGACTCGGGTACGTCTGGGAAAATTCGAACCCACTCGGACAAAATTCAGAGTTTTCTCTTTCACGTATTCAATTCTGACTTTAATTAACACATGACATTTTTTTTTTGGTTTAGTTGATTTTTACATTTTTTCTTACTTTGCTCACATGGATTGTGTGCATATTGCACAAAGTTCGTTTTCAATTTTCTTTGTTCAACAAATATGGGTTCAAAATAAAAAAACCGTATTTTTTTTTATTTCAAATCTTTATACATCACAAAAGCATGTAACTGATAAAAAAATATTGCGACGCTAGAAGTGCGATTTAAAAATTTTACCGAATTACCCGAGTAGAAATTTTTTAAGGCACTGATCAGGTCCACGTCAGGCTGCCTCCTTTTCTTGGTCAGGTCCTGGCGCGGTACCCTTACCCGGGCCCGATCCGAATGTAACGCAGCGCATGACCAGGGCCTGATAATATAGCCTGTTAAGCACCTTAACAGGGTATATGACTATAATATATAAATATATGATTATGATATATAAATATATTTTTGCAACAATTTGTCATATAGATATATTAGTTAAATTATTTTACCAATATTAATGAAAAAAAAAGTTGTCATCATATATAATCTGCCCTTTGAGAAGATAGCACACTGCGGGGATTCGAACCTGCGACCTAACGAACCGACCTATCGAGACCTACCTAACTACCTAACTTAAACCACTACGCCAATCTAACTATTGACATTTAACCATTACTTTAAGCTTATATAACGCACATTTATCAGGAACACATGAAGTTTTATTTTTCTCACTCAAATACTGGAATAGTCGAGTCGTCAGAGGTAATGTAGAATTAATAAAAGGTGTTTGACCGTTGGTAAAATTCAATATGTCATATATGTCACCGAGGTTCGTCTACTGAAAAAATCAGTAAACCTACAATTTTGACATAATCTCAACAAAAAAAATGTACTTTAAAAAAAAAATTTCGTTAACTTAAAATTTTTGTACAATTATATTGCCTTATATAAGGTTGCCTGAGCTGAATCTTTCCCGGGCCTGATCCGGCCAAAATCCGGCTTGCCTTATATAAGGTTGCCTGAGCTGAATCTTTCCCGGGCCTGGTCCGGCCAATCCGGCTTGCCCTATATAAGGTTGCCTGAATTGAACCTTCCCCGGGCCTGGTCCGGTTAATGTCTGGCTTGCCTTATATAAGGATGCCTTGGCTAAAACTGATCCGGCCCTTATGTGACATCAGGCAAGCCTTAACAAATTTCTACTCGGGTATCTTTTCATGATGAATAATAACCGTCTTTTTTTTACCGAACGATCGATGAATCGTAAAAAGACCCAACAGACGCTAATGTCAATGTATAATATAACGTCAATGTTATTACGTTAAATGTGTGGTAAAACAATTAAATTTAATGATTCGATCGATTATGCAACCCAAGCGTAATTCAGTTTTCGGCGTCGATGCATAAAGTTTCGTCAGTGTGTCAGAGTGCGTCAGAAATGTCGATCCATTTCGATATTTCGAAATGTGAATAATCTATTTAGCATTCGTAATATAATTTTACATGCACGATCATATCACTGATCAATAATTATAAATGTCATAAATAATGTATACAGGTTATTCAGAAATAACAAATGGTGAAGAACACACACGGGCGATCTGAAAGTATTTTTATAAATGGAACATCTTACGTTTTCCCAAAATAAATGTAATATTCTCAATACAAATTAAATTAGGGCGGCGCAAGAGCACTGCGATCGACTAAAAAGTGAATTCAATGGAAAAATAGAAATCAACGATTTTTTTGTCTTTTACCAAATATATTGGCCAGAAAGCTTGATTGTCCATGAATCAATTATTGAATTGAAAATCAAGTACGCATGCCGCATACGAATGTTCAATGTTGTTCTAATCAAAATATAAACTCAAAATTCTTCTGCTCTTCTCATGCAACGATTAAGGGAGGGGGGGAGTAAGGTCAATTCGTTAAAAAAAAAGTATGTTTTCGATAATTTTTTTTCGATGACACAGTTGATATACATTTATTTCTATAATTGCCACATAATGGAGTAACATTTGAAGAATATTCCATGAATTTTTCTATTCATTTTCATAAATAAATGAGTCATTGACATCGTATCGGCTCGAACGTCTCAAAAAATCCACGATTCACCCATTTTGGACTAACTTTTGGATATTTTTCGATAACGTCCTTTTTTGATACGCCCAGTTTGACCTTGAAATTTGTTTTTTGTTCTTCGCGTTTTTTTCTCGTCTTCCGGTGTCAAAGTCGTTTATGATCGAAGAGAAGTGAAAAAGTGAGTTGAAGGGGTGGTCGATAGGGTTTCGACGATATAGTTAAGTTTATTATCTGTGGTTAGTTGATGGCCGAGAGAACGAGATAAGCAGTTATGGGGGTATAATTCAATTACCGGATCTTCACGGTGTCTGGAGCACCATTGTCCCGGCAACTCGTCGTACCAACCCCCTACCCCTCCTGTCTCTCTCTCTCTCTCACACCCCCCCCCCCCCCCCCTCCGCCACTTGTCCGTGGGACACTGTGCTTTGGTCGGGTTGTCGGCTCTATTGCCTCGGTCCACCGGCAAACCTGGTGCAGATTCGTTATCAACCCTCCCCCATCCCCCATCCCCCTTCACCCCCACCCCATTTCTCCGGTGCACCCTATCGGGCGTATACGCAATGGTGTTAAACAGGAGATAACCGAGCCGATAACTATAACAGAGGGGACCCACGATCACCGATGCTCTCGGCTGTACGAAGTTCGTTAACGTACTGCTTCCGAAATCGGCTAACGCCAAAATCGGCGACCAAAAAGGGAAGGGAGAGGGGAGGGAGAGGGGAGGGGGGGGGGGGTAAACTAAAACGTTCGAGAGTTTTCGATGATCCCGACGCGAACGTCAAATTTTCATGCGTCAAAACGTGATAGCTTTGTCGATGAGTATTTAGTTATTTAATATTTTTTATTTCATTGACATTTCATGTTCATTGTATGGTTCGTTTTTATTCAAGAAATTATATTCTGATTTGAATTGAATTTTTTTTTTTTTTTGCATTCGGGCAAAATTTTGATGAATTCTTGGGCGTTAATCTAATTTACAATGTGAAAATATACCACACGAAATTTGATATTTGGTTATAATTACATTGATGGAATTCTGGTATTTTTGGGATTAAGGGTTAATTCGACAAAAAAAAAAAGAATGTGAAGGGAAAATTTTCAACAACGGTGAACTTCGCAACGTCGATAAGGAGGTTCGTTATGTGTAGGAGAATGAGGAAAATCTATCGAGCCAAAACTGGAAGAAAAAGAAAGAAACGAAAAGGAAAAAAAAACACGGTTGGTGTCCACGCGATCCCTGGCGTGCTCATTGACTGGAATGCAGATACGAGTTCGGGTTTTCCTATCTCTCGCTGTGTGTCTCTCTGGCTCTCATTTCTACCGAGCACTTTCCCACCATCTCGTGCGTTTCTCTCTTTCCCTATTTCTCTCTCTCTCTCTCTGTCTCTCTTTCCTCCTCTCTGTATCTTTTTCTCTTTCTCTCTTCCCCACTCTGTATCTCTTTCCCTCCCTCTGTTCTTAATTTCTTTTGCTAGTATATTTTATTTTACAAGATATAATGTTATTTAGTGCGTTACTCATTTCTCTTATATTTCATACCCTGTGTTATTAGTTGCTCCTAATTCTAATTATTATTTTTAAGGCCTTGTTCAAGTACGACTACTTTTGTTTACTTTTTTTTCGATTATTTTTTACTTTTATAGCCTTTTCTTTTATTATATGTTAATTACTTTTTATTTTTATTTTATTTCTTTTCTATCATTTTTGTTATTTATTTTGTAATTCTTACAAAACACGAATATTGTCCAACAGTATTACTGGGACATAATAAAACAATCAATCAATCAATAAATCAAGATTTCTCTCTCTCTTTTTTTATTTTCTTTTTCATCATTATTGTGTTTATTTTTATTGTTCAACATATTTAATTATTATTTTGTTGTCATTCGCAACTCTTCAGTCATTGTTATCTTATTAAATTGTTTGTTCGATTATTATTATGTTTACTTCCATTGTTTAATATATTCAATTATTATTTTGTTATTATTTACAACGCCTTAATCATTGTTATCTTATAATAATTTTTCTCCATTGCCAAAAGTGACGACTATGGCATAATAAACAAATCAAATCAAATCAAATCTCTCTCTCTCTCCCTCTATTTTTCTTTCTTTCTTTTTCTGCACGGTGCTCTCTGTTAGGGGGGGGGGGGCTCGGTGAAGAGGACCGAGCTATGCCAGCGCGAGCTCCAAACTCGAGCCAGATAACGCGATACCGCTGGCTATCGTAAATTCTGGCAGAGTAACGCCGAATACCTCGGACCTGTCCAACGTTTCCATCGAACCTGATTTATCACAATTTCGCCAGAAAGAACAAACGTAAAAAAAAATGACAAAATAAGTGAGAATGAGAAATGAAACGTAAATTGAAGAGCAGCTCTTTTGCGCGCTATAGCAATTCGTTTCGAACTGGTTTTCAATGGATAGCTAAATTTTTTTGTATTGTTTCCATGGAACATTATTTTTTGGCGATACGAATAATATTTTTATATTACACGCATACAATTACGAAACGAAATATTCGATCTTACACGGTTTGGGGTTCGACGCTTGGACGAGAAAATATTGGGTACGGAAACGACCTCCGGTTAATACAGAAATCGTTTGTAAACATAATATTTCGATAATATCGTGTTTCACGTTCCAAAAGCTTCTCGACCGGCTATTCCGAAGCCAAAACCAAAAAATATTTTGGTTGTGCTGTTTTTTTTTCTCTCTCCCCGATTGTTGCCGACCAAACTCGGTTTCGAATATTTCGAAATGATATTCGTGCGTATTTGCGATCGAAAATATTCGTTGGCGAATAAATGAATAGAAAAAAATAATAATAAATTCATACGTACGATTGATTCGAAAATGGTAATAATTGAGTGATACAGACATTGCTTTCGTGAAATTCGGGGAGAGCTAATTTCGTGGTAAAATATAGTTTTACAAAAATTTGCGACGAGAATTTAAAAAAAACATGAAAGTTATTTACTCATGATAAAGCATGCGCTCACAATGGATCATGAATTCTACACTAGCATCGCTGACAACGTTATTATGCGTGTGAAAAATCAATGAATTTTGAAGACAATATTTCTCCACGAAAAAAAAATTCAAAAATGATAATAAAAAAATACGAATGCTTCAAAAAATTCTTCGAAAAAAAAAATAAAACAAATAATCTCACGACTATTCACACGATATTCTTAAATAGTCATTAGATTATTATTATTATTATCATTATCATCATTATTATTATTATTATTTATTATTATTATGATTTTCTATATTTTCCAAGAATTTTTTGAAGAATTTGTTTTTTTTAATTATCATCTCTCAACATTTTTTTTCGGTGGAAAATTATTTTCTTTCAAATAATTGTTTTTTTTTTAAGATATATATATTTTTTAATTCTCGAACGATATTCCGTGAATAGTCTTGAACTCATGCGTTTTTTTTCGAAGATTTTTCAGAAGAATTCGTTTTTTTTATTATAATTTTTCAACATTTTTTTGTCGGTGAACAAACATTTTCTTCGAATAATTTCATCGTTAAGAAAATAGTAAAATTAAAAAAGAAAAAAAGGTCTCACCAATCAGGCCAATTGTCGGAACTGTAATTCTGATCCAAATCGTCGAGGATGTCACATAGCTTGACCAGAGGCATGCTGCTGGTGTCGTAGTGCGAAAGCAGAGTCTGAAAACGCATCTTGCAACGCGATTTTCTGACGATTCTTGATCCACGCGAATCGATACGTCGCAAACCACGCACCGACGCAATTGCAACAACGCGATACACGCGAAAAACCGGGAGGGACCGACGCGAACTGGCCAAATGTGTAAAATCCACCGAGGACGATCAACGAATGATTAATTTCGAGTGAAAGTCGAAAAAAATTAAAATGTTGAAAAAGAAAAACAATTGAAATGTGAAAAGTTTACGAGGTTGAGGTAGTAAAGTTAAAAAAATTTTAACTTGAACAATTTGTACTCGGTAAAAATTTTAACTCAAAAAAATTTTAACTCAGACAAATTTTGATTCAGAAAAATTTTCAAGTAAAAAAATTTTAACAACGAATACGATCACCAATGCAAATTTTTGAATAACAAAAAATCGGGAAAAAAAAACCAACGCGAAGATGGGGAACGCGGTGTCTGTTACGACTTCTGATCGATAACTGAGGCAAGACTCGGATCGTCTCGCTGGCGATCGAAAATTTCGCCGAGAACGCGCGGATTCGGACCTACGCCGATGTTGTTGCCCGAGAACGCTTCTGTTTTGATGTTGTTGAATCGCGACTGGTGTCCAACTTTTTTTTTTTCTACGCCGCAGATCCTCGAACACAATGTCGGAGAGAATCACTAGTGTGTCCGAACGACGATGGGTGCGGATACAAGTTCCCAATATTCGATGGTCCGACGGCTCGACATTCCGAAAAAAAAATTTATTCGAATTAAATTTTCACGATAATCAAAATGTCCGAATTTTTTTGTTCCGACCGGATAATGCAGCGAAATTTTGAAACTCGAACGGTTGAAGGTCCGACAGGTCGATTGATCGAATCGAAATGTTCCGAAAATAAATGTTTCGACACGACGAGACTTCGAATGGAAAATGTCTCGACTGATCGATATTCAGAAAACGTGTATATAGGTATGGTGACGTAGCAGTTCGTTAAACTGCGTGAAAATTGCAGCTTCCGCAATCCTTACGCCACTATACCTGTATATATATATTCATATATGAATATATATATATACGTTTTCTACATTTTGATCCGTCGAGACATTGCCATTCGGAACATTGCCGTGTCGGAGTCGTGGACTTTCGGGAAATTGTCATTTCCGATACAATGCATTTCGAATTATTTTGTTTTTTTTTCGAAACTATGAACCATTGGAGACTCAGCTTGTTCGGACCCATGAGCCGTCGGTGCCGTGCTCGGTCGAAGCGTCAACGGTCGGAGCATCGCATATTCAGAATTTTCAGCCTTCGGACCATTGAACATTCGGAACTTCGATCCGCACCCACAAGATAAAACATCATACAAGATGTAATAACATATATTCGATGACATTTCGATGATTATAAATTTCTCTAGCATTACCAAAGCAGTTACAATCGAGATTTCTCAGATTGGCGTACTTTTCGCTGGGATTGTATCTGTTCATAAATCCTTAAAAAGCAGCAAACGACGTCACGTGAGGTCTGACTATCCTATCGAAGGTTCAAGGTCGGGCCGGTTATCGAGTTCATTTTTATGAATCATAAATAAAATTTCATTTCCGGTGAAATGAAAACTCGAGAACATGTATTTATTTATTCATGCGAGTGACCTTGTTTTGAATATCGGTCTTCAGCATCGATTTTTTTTCAACGAGGAGTGAACAAAGCTGACATTTTTATCGCGCAGAAAGGCGATGATTTGATCGAAAGTTTTGCGAACGATCTTTTTAGAGCTTCGCTAAAGCTTCGTTGAGTATATATCTATACATATATATATGTATATATATATATTACGTACTCGTGAATTTTACGATTTTTGACATTCCGAAGAAAGTGAAAAGAAGATGTGGAAGAAACTTGCGTTCGAGGGTGAGAAATTCGAAGGTTCCTCGTTGAGATTGACGCAAAAAAAAGAGAAAAAAAAACGTTAATGCGATTTCGAGGAGACACGTCGAATCGTTCGACCACGATTCTTCACGGTTCCTGACCGCGCAAGCTGTCTCTCGTGGCACTTTTTTTTTTTGCGACTCATCGTTCTTCGTTTTCACAAGCGGTAGAAGCATCACCGCGAGTAAGCGACGTAGATAGCTATTCGGTGGCGAAAAATAGTAGGTAACGTTCCATGTATATATAAGGGTGGTCCTTGATAAGGGTGTTGATGAATTTCGCCACGTGCGCCCCCCAGATAGGTTCAAAATGAATAAATGAAAATATGTGCAAAACCCCAGCACCGTAGTCCAATGAGAAGACGTAGCTGTAAGCTCGTTTTGTTTCCCATTTGAATAACATGGGATTTTCAGACTAATTCGGGTAATTATTTTTTCGAGTTGTCCCTGAGCACGAGAAAAATTAATGATTTACATGAATCTATGGTTAATGGGTATAACTACTCGTACATTTTTTTACAAGACATGAACACGAATGAATTTCAATTTGTGTTGAAATCGTTTATCAGTTGTTATCATCGTTCATCGGTTCGCCGTTATCGATAATACACAGGTGAGGTCTTGTAAAAAAATGTACGAGTAGTTATACCTATTAGCGATAGATTTGTGTGAATGAAGAATATTGGGCGTGCTTAGGGACAACTCGAAAAAATAATTACTGGATTAGTCTGAAAATCCCATGTTATTCAAATGGGAAACGAGACGAGCTTACAGTCACGTCTTCTCATTGGATTACAGCGCTAGGGTTTTGCACATATTTTTATTCGTTAATTTCGAACTTATCTGGGGGGTGCACTTGTCGAAATTCGCCAACACCCCCATTAAGAACCACCCTAATATATATGTATACATGTACATATCTGCCCTACGTCGTGTGAAACACCTATTCAAAAACATTTTTGTTTCCAACCTGTTGCCTGTGCCCCAACGAGCTGCGTAACCTCACGTGAATTCAGTCGCCACAAAATATTTTTCTCGTAGACAACATAAAACATTTTTTTTTTTTTTTTTCACAAAGTCTTGAACGTCTTGAAGTGTTCGGCACGTAGGATTTTTTTTTCTCCACAAAATAACGCTTGATCAAAGTTGAAATTCACTTTCAAGCCTCGATTCACGACCTTTGTTGATTGATAAAAAATAAATAAATTAGTCAAAAAAAAAAAAATCTTACGTGCCGAACTTCATTATCCGTGCATATTGCCTCCAAATTTTAAAGCAATCGGTCAATCCTTTTATCCAAAAAAAAAAAAAAAACAGTGTGAACCGACCTTAGAAAAATTATTTTACGCCGGCCAGAATAACATCGCTCCCATTCACAATACATTAAAACGAAAATTCCTCAACATACCTCAATGTACATACTTTCGAATACCACCAACTAGAATTCCATCGGACCAATAGTTTTTGAGATAATAATTCCCAAAACTCGCCTATTGTTCCGGCAATCCACACACACGTACACCCCCTTAATTAACGAGAATCCGTAAGTGCGGACGACCGAATCGCAGCAGAATGAAAAAAAAAAAACAAAAAAAAAAAACAAACGGCAACACTGTGATGCGACTCTCCGTGTATTTGCTCAGACCAGCTCGTGTCTGCCACATCTGCAAATTACAAACAGAGTCCGCATTTCGCGGAGTAGTCGAGCCGCCACGGACCGTACAATAATCCGCTCCCAGTGGTCCTTTTGCCCCCCATCCTTCATCTCCGTTATTCTCCCTTTTGCCTATACATACATATATACATATATATGTATATATATATATTAAGCAAACATTACCTTCGAAACGTTGTACTCGTCGTGTACTCGCGTTTCGGGCAATAACGAAATTGGCGCATTAGGCGTTGCGCATAGATATAGTCACAATGTGTAAACATATGCGCACGCAACTCGTATCACATGGATATGGGATATTAAACTGAGAACTAACGGAGTTATAGCGGGATGCATGTGGCTACTCCAATTAAATGTCTGGAGAAGCGAATGTTCATTTCACGATTGGTGAATTTCGTATCGCCGCATCCGCATTCGCGAAAGGAAGCTTTCATGGGTACACATAATTTCGTTGTTAATCAATATGTACAATGTTTAACTTGGAGAATGTGCAATTGACTTTTTTGAAACCTTTCAACGTTTGGATTTTTATTAACAATGGCAACATGCTTTCGTGTGGTCTTTACGTGAGATACACATGGGGTCCAGCGAATCCCACTCGCCGAAACCGAACCCATCTGCGTTCTTTTTCATGTATCGACTTGAATCTTGTAGAAAACTTTGATTTGACATGTCTTCTAAATAACCCGATAGTTGTTGTCTTCTATTTGAGATTTTTGAGCAGTCGAAACACGATAAGAGAAAAAAAAATCACGAAATCTGACTTTTTTTACGGGAAAAAAAATTGTGAAAAATTTTCATTTTTGTCATATGGTTAAAAATCTTGAGACGTTTTACTCTTGAGATATTAGATTTTTGAGAAAAAAATTGAGCTTTTATGGACTTTGAAAAGAGAAATTATGTTTATTTTGAAGTTTGAACTCAAGACTTTTGGTCGATGTTGAAGGATGAAAGTGGTGTGCGTTTAAATGGACGAAATAATGTTAAGAAATAATATTTTTGTGGCATAATGGCTATGAAGTTGCACTGGGGTCCAGTGGACCCCGAGTGACCGCAACCGGCTGAAAGTACTATAATATTATGTTACTTAACATTGAAAACAACTTTGTATTGGTTCTCTCTTGAGGGACATGAATGTATGTCTTGTTGTGATTTTCGGTCTCGTTGTGATGTATAAACGAATTAAATTTATACTAATTAAAATTGTCGAATATTGAATTAGCTTTCAGCCCATAATTGCAAACAGCTCGACAGTTACATTAATTGGGCTTTTTCGTTGCGATAGTTTGGTCATCACGATTTTGATTCGTCGTGTTTTTTGTCGAAATTTCAACATGTTCAAATAGTACCGAAACGTCCGGAAATTGCATTTGGAGAAAATATCCGGATGTGTGCGTGTGTGTGAGTGCAAACTGCATTGGCGGATGGGAGGGGGGGTGTTTGGACAGGAAGATAAAAATGTACTGAAGAAAATCAATACATTTTTATCTTCCTGCCCAAACGCTGGCTGAAGAACGCTATGTAGACCAAAAGTTCACATAAACAATGTTATAGAGAATTGAATTCCCTACAAAAAAGTCCTGGACGAAATATATCTAACATGGATAGTTTAGGCGTGGTAAAATTTTATCCCAAAACTTGAAAACAATTTCTGACTTGAAACAGGAGTCCTTAGATTAGCGCGAAATTAGATTTTTAAAAAATTAAAAATATTCATATATTAAAGCAAACATTCTGAGGAACATTATAGGGACCAAATCGGAGTCGTCACTCGGAAACATAACCTAAAAAAAAAAATGTTTAATTCAAAATTTCCCCCCACTCTTATTTTGAGTCAGAAATTGTTCTGAATTTTTCAAAGCAATACATTCTCTGATGTTCATAACATATATAAATTTCATCAAAATGTGTCGAGCCGTTTTCGAGAAAAACCACTTTTTCGATTTCACCTTTCCCCTATTATGTCAAAATATTATGAAATTTGATAATGGAAGCGATTTCCATTTGTGAATAAATCACATGAATGCTTAATGTAGCTCAATGTTCCATAAACAATGTCTATTGTACGAGAATTAATTGATAAAACGTATACATAATGACAAATTCATGTTACCGAGTGAAAATGTCTTTCACTTAGCTCTTCGGACATTTTCGGGTTATCTCAAGTTCGTATTCCACGTTCTGAAAATTCCCGAGCTTTAATCATTCATTCAAGATACAAAGCGTAATTACGCTTTGTTATGGCGTCACCGGGAGGGTTGGAAAGGTCGGCAACAACGAGAGTTTCAACGTGAGAAAAAAAAATAAAACAAAACAAAACAAATAAATAAATCCCTTATTTGCAAGGGCTTAACGAGGCGAGAGATCCGTTGAGCCTGAGCAGTATACGTGGCCAAAAAGCAATTTACATTCAATTTGGAAAATCCCAGATGTCCATTGGCGCGCGAGTGTATCCGAATGAGAGAGAGAGAGAGAGAAAGAGAGAGAGACGAAAGAGTGCGAGAAAAGGAAAACGATGCTGTTCTCGGATAAGGATGTTCGGGGTCCTTTCTGCGCTCTGTGCATAAGAACGAATATCCGAAATCTGCATAATTCTCTGCTTTCATTCTTTTACGGACGTTGTTAACTTTCTCTCTTTTCCACCCTCTAATTCTCTCGTTCGGGACCTCCGCAAGCTGTCTTCCAGTCGTTTTACACGCTTTTCGTTTCCGTTCGGCATTTCACACGATTTTTTTTTTTTTTTTCACTCGTTTATTTTCTCGCATCGACTGTATTTCTTCTGCTCTGGAAAAACTCCTTCGCTCCGATATCTCTTGCGGTATGAGAATGAAATACGGGATGGTGAGTGTTCGCCGGCATAATGTTTTGAAAATAAGGATGGTACGCTTTGCCCAGTGGAGTTGGTCGATTCGCCCCAGTAACGAGCATTTTTCGAAAAAAAAAAAAACAAAGCTCAATACCATTGAACCTCCTTTATGTTTTGTTTATAATATGAACCACCATTTCTTCGATCCTTTTTTCATTCGAATTTTTTTTTGTTCTATTTTTTGTCACTCGACTGATTTTCTTTTCGTAGCTTGTAGGCAAACGTATTTAAGGGGGTCGAGTCGACTAAAAAAAGCTCAATGGCGTTAATCCTCTTTTATGTTTTGTTCTTAATTTTCACCACTATTTCTTCGATGCTTTCTTCATTCGAGTTGTTTTCCCTTCTATTTTTGATGAATCCAAATTTGAAATCGATTTTACCGTTATAAAATACTTATACTCAGCTATCATTTCAAATTTTTTCATAGCTACATAAAGGATCTGAACGCTGTAAGGGTTATGACAATATTTTTCAATTGTCGTAGCTTTCGGTGCATACGACTCAACGGATTTTCAATTCTGACGTCTCATTTTGTTCGCAACAGACTACATTCTTCGATGAGTGTGGAAATTTAGTATGCGAGGTGAAATGAATTTATGGTAACCTATTATTCAACTGTTTATCCAAAATATTATAGAAGAATTGTTTTTCATTCACTTTTCTTATTGTTTATACCTTTCCGTGCAGACGCTGGATAAACAACGCTCCATAGACCAAAAGTTCACATAAACAATATCGTAGAGAATTAAATTTCCTACAAAAAAGTCAGCGACGGCATACATCCAACTTCGATAATTTACGCGTGGGAGAGCTGGAAAGTCGGGAAACATTAAAAACCGCGCCGACTGGTATAGGCGTTCGGAATACCGCACATTCGCTACAATACCATTTCGAATTTCGACCGTTTGTAAAATTGCACGTTCGGAATTTTTACCCTTCCGAACTTTGCTAGTTCTGAATTTCGAACCCCTCGCAACAGCGATTGTCGCAGTGACGGATCGTGATACGCAACATCCCAGTGGTTTATGAAGCGTGAAGCGACCCAGTCGCTCAGCTCCTATGCGATATCGCACAAGACCTCCACGTGTCCTCGGTCGATTTATCGACTGGTGAAGCGGACGCGTGTACCAGCGTCTCCATCTTCATCCGGAGACTGGAAAATTAAGCGGATCTGCCGGACGATTTGACGCGACAATTGACCGCGAAGATCCCGGAGCCTCGGGGGCCAATTCAGATTTGTCGACGGAACGTCGAAGCTGTCTCTGTTTACAAATGACCGACGGAGAATGGAACGACGCTTTGGGATTGTGGGGGATCAGGAAACGCTCTTGGAGACGTATCTCGTTGTCTGCAGATCGCGGTTTCGTCACATCAAACACGATGGGCGGGGAAATAGATCTGCAGCGTCCGAGCAGCGAGTTGTCGATACATCCGTTTGGCACGCACTGTCAGCCAACGGTAGCTCGAAGCGCCGATGAGCAATCCATCGACGCAGCTAAGTCACGAGCCCGAGAGAAGGTGAAATGTCTCGCTCGAAAGACGATGGCGATGGAAACGCTCGAACGGAATGATGAGAACAAGGTAGGTACTCTCCCGGACGTGGGAGCCACACCTCAGCAGGATATTGCATCGCCCCGGGGTCACTTCGAGTTCGGAGTGCACACTTCGACCCACAGTTTGGCTTGGATAAATCTCCACAAGCCAAGTTTCCATCCGGGCTGCGTGAATCAAGAAGTCGACGGAATGGAAAGAAATACGGTTTCCCGAAAATCTGCTTTCTTCGCTGACTTCGTGAATACATAATACTTTGCCTTTGACTTGGCCGTTTTTCATGAAACTTTTCACGAGTACGGCTGACGGAAGAATTGTGATATTTTGTTTTTGACTGGAAATGAGGTGGACGGGTCAATAGCGTGGGGTTTTTTGGGGTTAGGTTCGTGAAATGGAAGAGAAGATCACCTTGTGCGTCTGTCTGTCCGTCTGTCACGGCTGATTTTCTCATAAACTATGCAACGTAAAAATTTGAAATTTCGAATTTTCGTAGGAAATTTAATTCTCTACAACATTATTCATGTAGACTTCTGGTCTATATAGCGTTGTTTACCCAGCGTTTGAAGAGGAAGATAAAAATGTATCGAATCGATGAATATATTTTTATCTTCCTGTCCAAACGCTGACTAAACAACGCTATATAGACCAAAAGTTCGCATGAACGATGTTGTAGAGAATTAAATTTCCTACAAAAAAGTCCGGGACGGCATACATCCAACATTGATAGTTAACGCGTGGGAAAGCTCGAAAGTCGGGCAATGTAATCTCGCAGCCGGCGGACGAGTTACGCCAACTACACCTATATACATACGTGTTCCGAATCTTGACCGTTCCAAGCATTGACGTTCCAAACATTGCCCGTTCCAAATTTCGTCCTAACCGAACATTGCTCGTTCGGAATTTCCAGCCCAACTCCAAATTACGACCCAAAAAAGCTCGAAAATATATCGCCATCGCTAAAACGCTTTTGGCAGTGTTGCGGTTGGTTGGAAAAATTCGTGGTTCTCGCGGATAGACATACGGGGACGAAGTGCACAGCACAGAGCCGGGACCATGAAAAAAACCTCGTGGAGTTTCGGTAGACCCGTGGTACACACGGAGGCTCGAAACTATGTAAAGCAATGCTAATCCACCGATAAAACCCAGCGACGGTCGATCCGGCAGTGCCGCGGCATTGGGATGCCGCTCCGTCCACGGTCGTTCGTACGCTCGCCTGCGGCGGTAAGGCTGAAGAGCCTAACCCGTGGAGGGTGAGAGTGAAAGAGCGAGAGAGAGAGAGAGAGTGAGAAGTGGGATGCAGAGGCTCAGGATTTTATAGAGAACGTTCTCATCGAGATCGTGTTCCGAGTTCACCGCAATTTCGCGTTTCCAACGTATTTTCCGGTAATCCGTGGAAAACCCCGAGGCAACTGCGCCGTCAGGTTATGCGACTCGCGACTCTATTAGATTGTTTTGTATTTTTTTTTTTGTTACAAAGGATCCACTCAATTCTGTATTTCTTCATCTTCGTTATTTCACCACCCGAAGACTCGATCTTTCTTTACTCGTAAAATTTCTCGAGCATTTATTTATCCGACGCACCGACGTACACGACAATATATAATTTGTGACTTTGAAAGTTTTGACGTGAAACTAAGGCCCAGGAACGATTTGTCGGAGACAAAACATTCGCGCAAAGGGAAAATTTATCGGGGTAATAAGTCGAAAGTCCGAACGAGTATTATTGCTGGGAAGAGAACGAAGCGGGGAAAAAAGGGGGAGGGGGGGGTGAGACGAAGGAAACAGGGCAAAGTTGAGAAAGGCTTCGAGTGTCTTCAGGGGCCATGGCGGCACTTTGTTCGATGTAGATCTCAGGCGACGAAGACTTCGAATGGCTCGGATGTGATAAAGGGAGCGAGAGAGTGAACGACATTCGTGCCCCCCCCCCTCCCCCGCACTTCCCCGTCCACGATGCCACAGTGCCGTTGATGCTGAGGAAAATGAAGAAGAACTCACTGACGCTTCGGTCGTGGCATTAACGAAGGAGGCATTTAAAACTTGAACTCTCTTCACAAAGTTTCAACCCGTCAACACTAAAGCCCACCCTACCGAGGGACCTGAGTTTTAAGTCGTTATTTTCACGTTTCTGCGTTGAAAGAATAAACGACTCTCACTCGATTGGTGCTGTTTTCCTGTCGCTTTGGAAAGAACGCTGCGTTGATTCGAAAGTCTTTCGAAAAATTTTGAGGCATTTACTCGGTCGACGCTTTGTCAAAATTTCATTGGGTTTTGAATTGTGCATCACCAAGATCAGTTGTGACATGAGAGCATATCGATGTGACATCGGAAGATATTTGTAAATTATTTCGATCACCTGTAATTTTCATCGATCGATTGATTCTATTTGATTGACTTTATTTTATTGATTGACTTTATAAGTTGACAGACAAGAATATTTTATACGATTTAATTGTGTTCCATATGCTGACCAGTTGGAAACAATTTTTTCAAATTTTTGCATCGTTATTTTTTACCAATCGTGCTCGTTTGGTAAAAGTGGATTTTGGAAAAGTGAATCCAATATCCGTTCGTATCATCACGAAGCATGTAAAGATGGAAAGATTTCCCAGTAAAAAAATTCATTCCAGATGAATGCAGCATGAATTCGCCACGGTTTTACCATAATTAGTTCCTCCAATAAAACAAAGACGAATGTTTGACAGGCACTGATAATTGTTCGCGGAAAATGAATTCATGAAGAATTCCTCCGAATAGATTCGTAGAGAATCTTCTGAAAATTATATCGTTTTTTTTAGGAATGAGCTAACAATTCTTTTTTCACTGTGTCAAATCTTCCTTACAAATGTATATCAGGTGGAACTTATCGAAAAGCGTGTTTCAAATTGAATCGAACAACTGTCCTAATTTTGTTCCCTGAATATTTCATTCGAATCAATGTTGTCGAGAATCGAACGAAAGCCCCACTTTTTTCGAAGTGAGCTATGTCGGATAATTGCATTTGTCGTTCGTTGCTATGCGTGGTTAACTCCTGTGTTCAATTCATCTCGTTCATCAGTCGTGCCTGATCTTTCACAATAATTGACTTCACGTAAAAAAAAATATATCGATGCCTGTCAAAAATTCATATTTGTTTCATTGGAGGAACGAATCATGTCGAGTTCATGGTGAATTCGTGTGGCATTCAAATCTAATAAAATGCGTGGCTGACTTTTATACGATGCAAGAGAGAGGGAGAGAAAGAGAAGGATAGGATAAAAAGAGAAATGATAAAAAGATAAACGAAGCCAAAGAGAAACGGAGATGGAGAAAACCGGGTACGGGTCGTGGATAACCGAATTTTGGGGAGGTCGTGTAGAAAGGCCGATGGAAAATCAATCGAAGCCCGATGGTAGCCGTCGGGCACTTGGTTGTTGAATTGGAATTTCGCCCGAAAAAGTCTTATCGAAAACTGGACGCCGCCAATTCGTATTCGCAGATTGATGGAACATCCAGAGTTCGCGTGACGTCGATACCACTTTACTTGATCGTTTCCCAACCAGTCTCCCACTAGCTGGGTAATTCGAATTGACTATTTTTTTTACCCACGAGTTTTTTTTTATCGAAGTTTCAGTAGCGACTGTTTCTTGCGGCTTGTGCGAACGAGATATTGGGATTGGTTTGAGAATATACTTGTTTGAGGTTGGTATTTGTTGCGTTCTGCTTGGTGGATAGATTATCTTTTTTTTTTTGGCCCATGACGACCTTTATGTTGATTGATTGATATAATGTTTAATAGCTTTCTGGGCTATTTGTTGTACACGTTTTACAGTTTTTTTTTTTTTGTTGTTTAGTTTAGTTTAGTTTAGTTTGTTTGATGTTTAGGCAGCGTTTGTGAGATTCAGGGTGCCCGAGTTGGCCGCAGTTGACGCATTTTAATGATGAACGGTCGGCTGCTTGAGGCATTTTGCATTCCCCGATGTTGTGGGATTCTGCGCACTTAACGGAGCGCGGTTTTCGAATGACAATTACGGCTCGCGTGGCCGATTCGTTGGCATTTTCTACATTGGTATATTTTCGGTCTTTTCAATGTTCCCATCGAACACGTTGGTAAGCGACAGATTTAATTTTGAAAAGCTCGGTGGTCAGACTATTGTTAGTTATTTGCATGATGAGATGGTGAGAGTCCGGCTGGGATTTGTTGAAATATAATTTTATGACGTTGATGATGATCGTGAAGATCAAGATTTTCGATTTCTTGTTTTATATCTTCAGGTGTAAAGTCGTTTCTTAACCCTTTAATAATTATGGACTTGGGTTTAAGCTCTTTGGATGTGTATGTGTAAAAGTTTGTCTTTTTTTTTATCTCTTCAATGACAATGTTATAATTTCCGAGGTCTTTTGCGTAGATGGTGGTATTGCCTCGGGACGATTCGTTTATGGTGAAGCTATCTTTGGGGACGTTGACGTTCGTAATTAATTTTATTATTTCGTTGATGTTTGAATTCGTTGTAAATATAGGCGGTTTCGATTTTTTTTTTACTTCGGTGCCGTCCGATCATGATTTATGGCACCCGTCGTTTAGGAGTCAGTCTCTTCGAATTTCATATCGCTTTCGTCAGATAATACGTCAAACCGATTTTCATTTTGCTTCGAGTCAGGTTTTTTTGCGGGTACTTACCGATCGAGTTGCAATGAACTTAGTCTAGGTACTTTTTCATCACGAAACTCACGTGTAGATGATGAGGGTGTAACCCCGTCGTCCGATTGTTTTAATGTTAACTGTCGTTTAAACGGACCGTTGGTCATCACCGTTTTTTCTTTTTTTCTTCTTTTTTCATTTGAAAAGCGTTCAGCCCGCTTACGCGGGATACAGTTCACTCTTAACCAGTAACGAATGTCTTTCAAACTTTCTTGTCTTTAAACACGAACTCCATGTCAGGAGAATTAAAGAGAAGAAAAACATTTTTTATAATGTAATCGAGCCACACGAAACACTATTCGTACCACGCAAAAGGCCGGTATCAGTGACCATTAACCCTTAGACTGCATATGGGGTCATTATGACCCACCAAGTTTCATCATTTTTTCGCATTTAATGATCGTTTTCGACCAAAATCAAGTTTTGGGCCATAAAGTATACATCATTGGCTACTAAAAAAGACTACAAAAAAACGAAAAAATGCATATTTACCGAGATATGACGGTTTGAAAATCGCGTAGGGTCGTTTTGACCCTGTATGCAGTTCTAGATCGGTGGCGGAAGTGTGCAGTCGAAGGGTTAATCTGAAGCTCTCGGTAAATACGTCTTGATAGCTCGAACGTCAAACGTCATATTTTACAATTGACTGCTTAAGGTTCCGGGTGCCGATAAATCCGCACTTCATCGCCGTATAATCGATTTTTTTCTCAGCTCGTTAACAGTAAGATGACCATAAAAAAAACGGATGTGTTTGCCACTTGTAATTTTGCTGAGGGTTAACCACGTAACAACCGGGTCATACATGTATGTATTTACCTCCCATTATATATATATATATATATATATATATATATATATATACTTGGCTGGGTGAGAAGTGTGTTAAGTCGCGGCAAATGAACGTTACAAGGTCGTACACCACGAGCCATTAAAAAGCTCTTCGGATCATATCCGGTGCTTTTGAAACGTTAACGCCGGGCGTCTCGTAACTGCACGCGCAGGCGATATAAGTACCGGATTGTTGGCTCACGGAGCAAGCAAAAAACTGCATGAAAAAACCCGCAATCACCGCCTGTAACCGCGCCGACGTGAGCTTTGCTCCGCGTTAAGGGCTTACCGAAGAGCGTTATGTTTTCTCGGCTAGAGAAAGCACTCCGAACGAGCGCGTTTGCGGCGCGTATCCGAAAGCACATTGAACGCGTGCGAACACATCGAGTACGGTTCCCAAAATGATATTGTTGCAATAATTTTTCACACGAGTGAAATTGATCGAAGACATTTGTAGAAGATGATACTTTGGAATTTTTTTTTTAGGTTTTTGGGATCGAGAAAGAAAAAACCGCTTCGAGGAGAAGACGAACGATGAATCTTCCAAGGTCAAAAATTGATCTTTCTTAAATGTCACAATGTAATTATTTCGTGAGATTATTGCCGAAGATTTACCGAAGATAAAAATGAATTGAGAGAGAATCTAATTTGAATTTTAAATTAATTTTCGACACCGAATTGCAACCCATTAGCTATTATTTTTTTCGCTTGATTTGGGCAATTTTTTCGTGGCATTCGTTACCCGAAAATTTATAATTTCATGCATGCATTACGTTACCTTATTCGAGGAGTATATAAATGAATTGGTGTTCAATCCGTTAGCGAGACAGAGTTTCAGTCAGCAATGCAGACAAACTTACCTGAAAAAGAGAAAAAAACGCACATTAATATTACAATAGTTAATGAAAAGTTCTATATTTAACGTACAGGCCTATAGGGAATACGCTTCTGAACCTCTAGCCCTGCGATCGTGCGGCAAAGAGTTTTATTCCGAATGAAGATAACTTTATTGTTTGGTTATGAAAAGAAGTAAGTAGTGAATGGAGATTCCTTTATGAGGAAACAGAAAAAAATGGTCTCTCATAGATCACTCGTTTTTGCTTCCTCATTGACTCTGAAGCAAGGTGAAACGTGGCACTACGCACGAGCCGAAATATCGTTCAATAAATTTCATTTTCGAGTGATAAAAAATTTGAGTACCTCGTCCGCCGGGCGCGAGACTACGATTTCCCAACTTTCGAGCTTTCCCACGCGTAAACTATCGATCTTAGGTGTATGCCGTCGTGGACTTTTTTGTACGAAATTTAATTCTCTACAACATTGTTTATGTAAACTTTTGGTCTATATAGCTTTCTTCAGCCAGCGTTCGGACAGGAATACAAAAATATATTCATTGATTCAATATATTTTTGTCTTCCGGTCCAAACGCTCGCTTAACTACGCTATGCAGAACAAAAGTTCACATGAACAATGTTGTAGAGAATTGAATTTCCTACAAAAAAGTCTGCGGTGGCATGCATCGAACATCGATAGTTTACGCGTGGGAAAGCTCTTAAGTCCGGCAATGTAGTCTCGCGCCCGTGGGATTCGATACCCCAACTCTACCTATATATACGTGTTCCGAATCTTGACCGTTCCAAAAACCGCGCGTTCCGAATCGTGGCCTTTCCGAACACCGCTGGTTCCAAATTTCGAGCCCAACCCGGTCCCCGTAAGCGTTTGCGTTGTCTACGAAAGGGTTTATTCCAGCGTCAAGAGAAGACGGCGAGAACTCGCTCGCTTCACCCGTGAAATCTCTCACTTAGGCAGTTGCGATATGTGGAGTACGAATTTACGGGCAGTTGGTATGTGACGGGCGATGCGCACGCTTTGTTTGCAGACACATGTGGGGGCAGGAGGGGGAGGGGGGGGGGGGATCTGCGAAATTTCCCTGGCAGAGAGTAATCCCGGCAACAACAACGCGGATGCTCGTTAGTCGGTAGAGCGGTAATGGAGGAAAGGTTTCGAGAGTTGGTACCGGCAACTAAACCGATATATCTGTCTGGCTGTGCTCAGGGGGCTCGACCCGCGGGGGGAGGGGGGAAGGGCCCGGTTTGTTCCGTCGTCTGCGGAGTTTCGAGTACGAGAAAGCTTCCAAGACCGAGCCAGTCGGAGATATCCCTCCTTCGTGCCCTCTCCCCCCCCCCTCCTCCTCCACCCCTAAGACCGCACACAACATTCCCGCCCCGGTTCTGTGCCGTCGCTCGACTGCCACGCCGCGTACCTTCTCAAGATTATCTGATAAATACCGACAGAGTTAATTAGTTAATTAATTAAGATTCGGCGGTGGATTTGAAGACGCCCACAGGCCATAACACGCTAGCCCCGAAACTTCCTCGAGCGGAAGATCCGTATCTCGCGTGTCTCAAATCTGACAATGACAATTGCCAAAAAAAAAAAATACCGCTTGGCAGAATTCACATGGAGAAGCGATTTTCAAGATCCCCTGAACATGATAGACAAGCTTATTTGTTTTCAGAATGACGCAGAACTGACAGGAATATAGTTGATGAATTTTCTTTCTGTGCATGGATAATTTGATTTCGAATCCTCGAGTTTATTTTATGAAATAAAATAAAACTGCAGATCATACACTGCTTCTCGGGTGGCCAAAGTTGTAGTATAATTGTAACGGAGAAAAAAATTAATAGTGTGTACTTAAAATCGAATCACTGTATGAGAGCGTAATTGATACCAAAGTGAAGAGAATAGGATGAGTTCGCCTCGAAATTCGGAACGAGCAACGTTTGGAAAGGGAAAAATTTGGAACCCGTAATGTTTTTATCTTCCTGTCCAAACGCTGGCTAAACAACGTTATATAGACCAAAAGCTTACATGAACAATATTGTAGAGAACTAAATTTCCCACAAAAAAGTCCGCGACAGCATATATCTAACATTGATAGTTTACGCGTGGCAAAGCTCGAAAGTTTATACCTATATATATATATATACTTGCTCCGAATTTTAACCGTTCAGAGCATTTCCGTTCCAAACATGGCACTATCCGAATTTCCAGGCCAACCCAATACGACAACAGTTTGCTGAATGCCGGATCCTACAACGCACAAACTGTCCTTCGAAGGTCGCAGCCACATTCACATTATTGGAACACGAGTGTGATGGTCGGATACCGCTATCTATACCACCCTCATAATACAGTTGAATCCTCGGTGCGATATCAATCGGGGACCCGATGATTTAGCGAAAAATAAAGTGTTTGTGCCCGAATGACGCGATTGAATGTCACGCTCAGTCGTGTTAATATAGTTCGATGTACATATATATATACACTATATATCTATATAATACATATACATGGAACAATATCCGAGAGATCGGAGCTTTGGCAGCATAGAATCCATTCGAATCATTCGAGAGTCGAAATTTAATAGCCATTCGTTTGATTTCGCTGTGAAGAGGAAAAAGAGAAAGAGTTCGAGGTTCTGGCGAACCGGGTTGAGCTTTGGGTTATAGGATTGTTAGTATACGAGCGCGCGCCATCGAAAAAATACGAAACGAAAAAAAAGCCCCGTCGAATCCGGAAGTTGAAAACGGGAGAACGGACAGAGAGGGGGGGCCCCACGAACGACGGGCCACCGTGGTAATTAACGAGTTCGGGTTGGGCAAAAAGCCTGGAATAAAGTAACGCCGCCCCGATGAAAGCCATCAGCGCGTAAAATGCGAGGCCGCAGAGCTCTGCTCTCATGCGTTATACGGTTGCTGTTGCCGTTTTCCCCGCGTACTTCTGTCGGTATATGCATTTGGAAAAAAAACTTCACCCCCTCCCCCGCCCCTCTCCCACATATTCAAACGTGCTGCGTGCTGGTACCCGGAAGCTTTGGACTTCCATTTACTCTCCCTTCTCCGAAACGTCGCTTCAATTCGCCAACGACATTTGCGAAATTAACATAGAGCAATTATCGAAGTGGGACACGGGTGAGAGTTCCATTTACCGAGAATCGCGTGAACTCGATGATCGAACCGCGTAATTCGACTCGATTGATTGATTTTTTTTCTCTAATTTTTATCGTAGCTATTCGCTACGGTTGAATTACTGGAAAAAAAACATGATACATGTGTTCGAATGTGAAATCTCGGATGGAATTCTGTTCCGGCAAATTTATTGCTTCATGATTGATCTTTAGAAAATGTTGGTGACGGCATTTTTTATCCTAAAGGAAGTGAAACGTAGACCTAGGTTTATAGGTGTAAGTTCTTACCATCATATTAGTTTATTAGTTTATTAGTTTATTAGTTTAGTAGTTTATTAGTTTATTAGTTTATTAGTTTATTAGTTTAGTAGTTTATTAGTTTATTAGTTTATTAGTTTATTAGTTTATTAGTTTATTAGTTTATTAGTTTATTAGTTCATTAGTTTATTAGTTTATTAGTTTATTAGTTTATTAGTTTATTAGTTTATTAGTTTATTAGTTTATTAGTTTATTAGTTTATTAGTTTATAAAACCCTTGTTAAATTGTTATGCAGCTCCATTAAAAGTCGAAATTTCAGGAAATCAATCATTTTTGGTGCCAGCAATTTTCATTTTATCAGAATAAAAGTATTGTCTTCATAATGACACATTCTTACTAAGCCCTTCCTACACCTGAACTCATTTTGTCACGCGATCTTATTGAAGTAGTTGGAAAATGAGAGGTATTCCCCAAAAACCATCGATTTCAACTTGTCAGTGTGAGCCATCGGCTAGATAACTAAAATCGTAGGTATGCAAAGTGTGAAAGTGCAAAGAGCAAGTTATGTTACGAGCTCGGTAGCCCTATTGAAAAATGTTGACCACCCCGAATCTCTTCCGCTTGGCTTATAAACCACCCCTGAAAATCTGATATAGACATTGGTAATCCGTGGTTCGGACAATAGGCCGGTTTGTTGGGTCTGTTGCCGGTTGGCTGTGTGCCAGTTGCATTGTCCGTTGGCCGGTTTGTACATCTAAACTTCCCTCCCGTAACTCCTACCCCGCAATATCATTCCCTACTTTGTTCACCGTTTTCACAAACCGGACAACATCACGAAATCTTCTGCTTGGTGAGTTCTATTCTGTTTCCTCCAGGGACTTTGGCAATAAAGATGGAATTGTTCTTGCGCGTTTTCTGACGACATTTCTCTAATTTGCCGGGAACGGAGATGGGAATTTCGAGAGGACCCCACCGATCTTGTTTGGCAATTGCTAGAATGTGTTTTCTGATATGGAACCGAAGAATCTCTGTTTTCCAGGATTTTTTGATGGGGGATTTTGTTGAGGACCGTTGGGCAAATTAAGTAGCGAAAGGCATGGACTACCAAAGCTGTCTGCCTCCAACGCGTAGTTTGTTCTCCAGATCTGCTCTTGCTGTGAGCACTTAATCAATTTAGGGAAATAAGACTAACAAGTTCCTTGTTTCAGGCCAACTGGCATCGAAAGAAACCCATCAACTGGTCAGCCCTGAGTCAGAATTCTTTTAATATGCAATCTTTCAATGCTGATCAGGACAATAAAGCGGAGCAGTGTTGAGGTGCACGATACATGATCCTCAAAACTTCAATTCAACTATTTTATCATGTTATCCAGTTGACACTGTACTCTACTGCTTTCCAGGTCACATAGACCAAGAACCAGGCATGTTTTCAGGTCCCGATAAATTGGCAGGACGAACCTTGCACAGGTCCCACACAAAACCGACAGATTTATCATCTCCGGTTCTTAATCCATGGAACAACTTCCGGTATTCCTGCTAGAACAACATTCAACCGTGTTAGAAAGCATACGCGCTAAACAGCAGAGAAACGTTTCATCAGCATCCTTGCTTGAGCAGCACAGTCCGCTTGGGACTAAACAGACACTAATTTACGCGGTAATCAAAAGCTCCGGCTCAATTCTGGTTTTCCTCACACTCTTGCAAGAACGTGGTCCTCTGTGTGTCATCTGGTTACGACTGTGTTCCAGGCGCAATGGGGATTCTCCGGCTGGTTGCTCGACGCCGGCAACACAGCCGCCATCCGAGGCTTTTGTTGGTCAGACGTCTATCGTGGGATCGCAGCCACCTGCGACCCCGAGCAACAGCACGAGTGCCAGCTTCATCCTGCGACCGCCACTTTCACTGCGAGACAACTGTATTGCAGCCGGTGATGCCGGCCAACCGTGATCGTGGACCCGCGACCCCTCGAATGCACTCGGCTTAGCATGTTTATCACCACGATGGCCACGCCATTTTGACAAGCTTTTGTCCCAAAATCTTGTTATCCGAGAGCTTCGATCGTCGTTGGGAAGATCCAATCCGGCGATCGAACAGCGTGTGATGCTTGTGGTCCACCGAGAATTACGAAATAACCTCATCGATTCTACTTGCGATGAATTAAAAAGCTTGCAATGCCAAATCTTGCATCTTCTTCATTTTTCAAACTTCATTTCGGGAGAAAGGAATGGGCAGAGAGATCTCGTTTTCCTCGTAGCAAAAGCTTGTAAAAGACAGAACACAATAACTAAGCACCATCAATCATTCTGCATTTACGTTGCTTCGCATTGATCAGGAATATAACCCAACATTAAATTTAAGTGGTATTATCAGTCCTAATTTAATTTATCACATGGTTCTGATAGCAGCTTTTTTCCTCAGTAACGATGAGTTTAGCATCTTAAGCTCGATGTAAACCTCCCGATGCTTGTAAGTTTTTTTGATTACCGAGTATTTTTTTCTTATTTCTCCATGGTTAAACAGAGCTTAGGCTGGGATGAATAGTTAGAAGAGTTTTAACTATTTATCACTAGTTACAGGATGACACATTAGTGTTTATTGTTAACTAATATAACAAATATAACAATTTTTAAGCCAATGTCAACAAAGAATAATTGAATTGAAGAATGAAGACGCAATGATTAATCATGAAACATAAGTAGATGGGTAAGGATGTTACACGATGATCGTGCTCGCCAGTAATACATGTCTCGATTCTCATGTGAGTATTTCGCTGGAATCGCTTCTTTTCAAGCCGGAAGCAGAAGAGTTCTTCAAACATTTTCTGAACCCGTTCAATATTGCCTTCACGGAAATAAGGTCAACGGAAATTCCGATACGGGTATACGATTCCCCCCGAAGCAAAATCGATCGGCATCACCATGATCCGACGTTACGAATCGAGTGCTTGACGTCTCTGGTGAGCCTACCTCTCAGCAGCGATGCACAGCTTAATGTTTCGAGCATAGTGCAATGAGAATAATGCACGCTGTGCTCTCGTGGATTGATGAGCCTCCTCATAAGCTTCATCTCCATTCCTTGTCGGAGTAGCTGGGGTTCGATACGCGACCCACTTCACATAGGAACGGCGGGGCAAGACGGAATGACTCGGTTCAATGAACGTCTCCGGATCGCTACTGAAAGCGTTGACTACCGCATGCTGCTAAGCATTGATATTCAGAAGTGGAACGCAGGCTATCCGAATAAAATGCTCGTCCATTTGCCCAAACGCGCAGGAAATTGATCGTAAGGTGTCTGTTATAGAGGACAGTCCTTAGGTGGATAGGCTAAGAGGCTTTGAGTGTCTTGGCCCACTCGCTGGAACAATCCTCCATTTGTTCCGGGGTCTTTTGACCACTTGCGTGAAGTATTGAATGTCCCCAATATTTTAGAGGTAGTGGATTTTCTCGCCCATTCCCAAATTCCATTCGACTGTCTCGCTTCCGCCCCAACGTTCCATTTAATCCCGGGTTCTCCTGTAGATCCACTTGATCTCGTAGATGGACATTATTGGATAGTTTCCGATGTTCGTCTTCGATAAACACGGAAGCTTCAACATCAACTTCCACTCCGTTCTGTTTCGCTCTGAAGCTCTTGCACTGTCGACGTTCAGCTTCGGTTAATCGCCAGGGTGGTTAATAATTCGTGGCGCTTGCTGATGTTGATCAGCTCGCTGCTCGTCTTGCCTCCAGGGAGTATCCGGTCGCTCGCCGTTCGCCTCCTCGGTGCACAACCAGACCGGAATACCAGTCGTCCTACTAACTGGTGAATCGTGGTAGTGAACCCATACACGGTGTGCGGGATTATGTATATTGACTTGAGAAAGGCTAATGCGTTGCATCGCACTTAGATAGTATTGCTTTCGGGTATCGCCGATGGGGTCAAAATTTGTATAACGAATCCTAACAGCATATGCGTTCACTCAATGAGAGTCCCCAAAACTCAGTAGCGTTCGGATCTTATGATTCATAATATTCCACACCGAAGTCACAATGATGGAAGAGAGGCAATCAAATTCATCAACAAAGCCATTCAATCAGCAATTTCAACATTCCAAGCTGCTGTCTATGTTCGATAATTCGGCGTCTGCTCAATCATCCGAACATTTACTCTAAATGTGAATTCTGGACGTGTTGGCGCCCTTTTCAGTATGTCGACACGAAAATGCCTTTAAGAGCATGTTCAACCCTCACATGCTCTATGAGGAAGCAAAATTCCGAACCGAAGATCCAGGGGAAGGATCGTGCTGTTGGGAGTATACGTCGAAAGCGCGACTGGAGTAGAAAAGAGCACCTAGGAAAAGCGCGAGGTGTCAAAGTGATGCCGGCTTTATGTGAATTCATCACTCTCACTTGTGGCGGGAGGTTCCGTTATTCTCCGACTCTTTTAGTCGTCACTCGCAAAGGTGTGCGCGCAAGCTGACCACTTCATCCTCTCTCTTCGACTGCTTCTCAAGCATCTCCGTGGGTCTGCTAGGAAGGTGAGTTCAGGTAGCACGGGAATGTGCAAGGAGAAAACACGTTTTCACAGAACTTTTGAGCTTCATGCGATATACATATATACATATATATGCACACGCATATATGTAAACACATCCATACACATACGCACGCACTGAGAGCGGTATTGGTTAGCGTAGTAAAGATGAAAACGAAGAGCGTGAGGAAAACTCAAGAGGGCGTGCTATCAGCACACCTCGTAGTAATTACCCCATCTGTCTCTCGGCGCCCGGGCCGTCGAGCCTGGAATCTCCACCAAGAATCCAGCCTCTCCGTACGCGTTCTCGTATGCTCTTTCCCCGATGCTACTACGTTGAAACGTTGGCCCTCGGCTATCTCATCGCGCTATCACTGCCTAAGACAAATTTATTACGGCCCCGAAGAACGACCGTGCTTGGCCGTGGACTCCTTCGTCCCTTCGACGAAATAAAAACCCAACCCGCTGGTCTGCTGGTGGGAAAAAAACCTCGGAGCGAACACTGGATCGAGGAGAAGAAAAGGCTAGTGGTACAATCATCGACGCTTCGCTTCACGGTATTATCGGAAGGGCTCCGATCCCAGTCGCTTTTTTTCTCATTGCTGGCAGTTTGTATGTATATCGGATCCAATGCTCTAGCTTTTTCACTTTATTTGAGCTTTTTTTTTGTCTTCTGTCGACTTTACGTACCTGCTTGAGCATCGTGTGAATTATAGCTGAGTGTAGGTATTATATAAGAGTGAAATCCATTTTAACCCTCAGTCCGTAAACCAGGGTCGTTCTCGTCCTGTCGATAATCAAATGTTGTCCTAGGTTGCCTTATCTTTTGCATAAGAAATATATTTAAAAAAAATTAATTTTTCATAATTTTATGACTGGGACTTTTAATTGGAGGCTTGAAGAACCTTCGTGAATTTTTTTCAGATTTTTCGCAGCCGTTTGAATGTTAAAAAAAAAGGCAACGACGAAAACGACCCTGGTTTACGGAGGTGCTAAAAAAAAGGTTTACAGACTAAGGGTTAAATTCGCATTAATTCTGTCACGAGAAAAAAAATCTAATTTTAACAGGTGACTGAGCCCCCTTAAAGCGTTGTCTTCGACATCGATCACAGCGCCACCTACGCCAATCGGACTGTCCGTTATCGCACCTGTGAAACGATCGGCGATGCGGATGATATGCCGGATAGCGAGTGTAATCGTTAGGGAGCGAATTCACGGTGGAACACAATACCAGCCCGAAGATATGAAGAGCCAAGAAGCGGAAGCAGAACAGACGGAGGCATTGCCACCTAGTTGCATACCGACGCTCACTGTGGGCGGACACCCGACTGCCACGCGTGCCTGAGCTTCGTGCCACCTTCGGAACTCGAGTAATCCGGATAATGCATCCATCTTTCTCGCTGCCACCGATGCCTCGCGATGGTCGTCCGAATACTGCCCGGCCGTTCGAGATATCGCCGTTTCCATCGGACACCGAATGGAATCTCGGAGGGATATCTCCTTGGAATCGATGCAGTGCATCACTCGCGCGGCATAAATAAGTAGCCTGTCCGTATAACGGCCTACGAATCTAGTGGAGGCTCGCCACCGATCTCTTGCATAACGTTTAATACACACATTTACACGTGTAGTCGTAGTGATGTATGCATACAAACTTTACTGAACGGATTCGGAGTCTCGATTTTCGAGAATATTCATTCTCGAACGTTTTCACGACATTTTCATTCTTTTGTGTTAGTTACTTTTTGTTAAAATGGTTTTCATGAACCTTACAAGGATGTTCTGTCCTATTTCAGCTACTTCCATAAACTTATGAAGAAGGCGCAAAAAGACAAATCGAATGAATGCCGGAAAATATTGCACTGCGATTTGTGAATTATGTATAACGAGAGATTTTGGTAGTTAAATGTATTTTTGATGGTAATTAGCATCGAAGAATACAGAATTGTGTAAAACTTGGCGAATGAACATTTCCGAACGGTTTATCGAGCATTTGTTGAATTTTGAAAATTTGTTTGCAAAGATCCGGGCGAAAGTTTTGAGTAGCATACAAATTGGATTGTTTTTTTTTTGGGGTTGGGTTTGAAAATTCGGAACGAGCAATTTTCGGAAAGGCCAACGTTTGGAACGAGCAATGTTTGGAACGGTCAAGATTCGGAATACGTATATGTATAGGTATAGTTGGCGTACCTCGTCCGCCATCCGCGAGACCACATTGCCCGACTTTCGAGCTTTCCCACGCGTAAACTATCAATGTTAGATATTTGCCGTCGCGGACTTTTTTGTAGGAAATTTGAATCTCCACAACATTGTTCATGTAAACTTTTCGTCTATATAGCGTCGCTCAGCCAGCGTTTGGACAGGAAGATAAAAATATATATTCATTGATTCAATACATTTTAATTTCCCCCTACCGAACATTGCTCGTTCCGAATTTCAAGCCCAACCCTTCATTTTTCAATTGAAGAGAATCTGGACTCACACACGAGCAAGCAATTACAACGCTCAAGTGACTATATGGAATTATCTTCATTGTGCATATAATGTATGTCAGCACATTATTGTACGATAGTCCACACAAGATTTTTTTCCATGTTTTTATTTAATTGTGAGAAGCGTCATTGTGCCGAGGTTACTGCGGCACTATCTTCACCCGTGCAGCGGGCCTGCCATTCCGAGCGACCGGAAACGCGAAATTGTTTTCCCACATGTTGACGAGCTTTTTTTTTTTTTTCAACGGCGCGCGCGACTGCCGGGTACGAGTTTCTCGTGACAGAGTTTGTGAGTTGTATGGATGTGGGGGGGGGGGCTCAACTGTCAACGAGAGAGACCCCCGCCGTTATCATCGAAACGCACGCGAGATTTCAGCATCGGGATCCGTGGCATCTGCCGGTGGAGTCGTCAAAAGGGATCGCGACCAAACCGTCGGAAATATATCCGTCCTTCAACCCTCCAACGTGGTTTATCTACCGACCGGAATTACCCGGATGGCCCGTGGCCTTCGCCATCTTGACGCGTATTTTCCGACAGACCAGTTTCTGTACACAGTGAAATTATTCGAACGACACGACATTCGTCTACTGCACCAAATACCCGTTGCCATATTTGTTAAAAAAACACTTTTTCCAACCATCAAGCAATGTGATTCATTTATTTGGGTTTATTTGCAAGGCTTGATGAATTTTAAAAACTTGTATGAACTTAAAAAAAAATCAGTTAATTTTGTTTATTTTGTCATTAACTAGATCTGGTAAATTATAGTGTTTCACTTGTAAATTATTTGTAATGTTTGTCATGGAAAGTTCGACTTGTCGTATCTGAGCTGCTTTGCGAGGAAGACGAAAGTCGTCGAAGGTCAGCGAAAGTTAACGCAGATAACCTTTTTTTTTGTATAAAAATTGATTGCAGCTTGGTTTCATTTCTTTTTAATTAAAAGTAATGAGTTTTTACTATCAGCAATGATAATGGAAATGAGTTGCAAGTTGAAACTTGCCAATGCCTCTCTATGAACTTTTAAGGCTTTCCAGCCAACCCTGAACAGTCTCGAATGGTAAATCGTATGTCAAACCGACCTCAATGATTTCACTTGGTACTTATATCATCTTAACTCCCATAAAAAGAGAAATCGAATGTTCAAGCAGCCTGCTTCCAAGAATTGACCATTCAGGTTAGTACTGAGCTGTACTAAGCCACTGTAGAGGTCAAATTTCCGTCAGCACTCTACTGCATTTTCCACAAGTGGTGTGAAAAAAATTAGAGCATAACCAGCAACAAAAAACCGTAGACATTTAATTTCCATTGCCACTGTATTTGACCCAAGTACTCCGTCAAGCCATAATTTCTGCTCTATACATCGTACAATTTTTTACATTTCCTACCAGCTCCCACGAAATTTCGTTCACTTTCATTCAACGAAGTCTGGAATTTTTAATTAACGAATCACTCTTATTTGTCCAATATCAAGGGACAAGGTGCTGGTCCATCGTCAATGGAGCTCGTGCAAAATATACATAGATATACGATGATCGTGTGGAACGGAATAGACCTTCCACGCGACTCCCTCGTCGTTCGTACAGCCATCTCTGTCTATACGATCGGTACGGGTTTTAATCTACGAAGCAGCCAGAAACGGGGAGAGAGGCACACACACACACACACAGAACGAAGGAGAGAGGAGTGGGCGATAGACTATGGGTTGTTGGCCGAGCGAGCTTGCACCAAGGGGGGGAGGGGTTGAGGGTGCGGGATGTTTTAATCTAAAGGCGATGTGTTTGCGGGTGGCTGAGGCACGCGAGGGGCTCGGGGCACGGGGCAGGAGTCTTTTATTAGGACCTCGAAAGTCGCGGCTGTCGGTACTCATTTTGCAGTCACCGAACCTCGGTCACCCCTCTCGGTCTCTTGACGCGTTCCACTTTTCGCCACAACGAAACCGAGACAAAAGCCGAAAAGTTGAAACGGAAAATGTTTCGTCGTAAACGTAATGAGAACTACGGCGAGTTCGCTCACGTCGAACCCAAATTTTTTTTCAATTACATTCCAGTGATGGTAAAAGTAAAAATTCTACGCACGAAATATATCGATGTTGAATGTTTTTTTTTTTTTTGGTTTTGGGTATGTGTCAATTTGAATTGAACATTTGCTATTGTGGTATCTGTGGATTATTGAATTATTCGCTTGTAGGGCATGCGTCGTGATGTCGAGAAGAAATACCGAGTTAATCGAACGTTAAAAATTTGGGCTGGGCTGGAAATTCGAAATTTAGAACATTTTCCGACTTTCGCGCTTTTCCACGCGTAAATTATCAAAGTTACACTACCGTCGGATATTATCAGGACACTAGCGAGGGGTGCTCGCAGAAATAACTTCTGTCTTTGAACGTCGCTAACTTCGCGACAAATAAAGATAGAAACTTTTTTGAAGCACCGTTAGAAAGGTCATGGATATTTGAATCCATTGATATTTTTTAAATAATATTTTAATGATTGAGCACTGAAATAGCGTATAAAAAAGATTGAAAAAAAAATCGCATTTTTCCGAAATTTTCCATCTCGACTTCAAGTCGTAGCCAAAGTTAGGAAAAATTTTTCAGAAGTTTGAAACTTTTTATGCATGATCTCTGAAACCTTACCTGCAATTCGAGCTAAAGAAGTATAAAAAATCTTAGGGGGTTCCTGAGATATCATAAAAATTGTGCAGGCGTGCGTGAGTCAAGCGCAGGCCATCGATTGAACGATTCGACGGTCTCGCTCACTTGTTTTCTCGAGGGTGCAGGACCGAAACGGATCTTGAGTGCAACGGGCGCTAGTACGGGTGGGGCTCGAATTTTAGAATGAGCAATGTTCAGAAAGGCCAAAATTTCGAACGCGCGATGCTTCGAACGACAATGTTACGAATGGTCGCGGCGTAGAATGAAATTGTTTCGAATGGTCAAAATTTCGAATCGCATTGTAGCCTTCCGAACGCCTACCTTTCGAGCTGTCCCACGCGTAAATTATGAAAGTTAGAGATATGCCGTCGCGGACTTTTTTATAGGAAATTGATTTCTCTACAACATTGTTTATGTGATCTTTTTGTCTATATAGCGTTGTTTATCCAGCGTTTGGACAGAAACAAACAAAACGATAAGAAAATCGATGCATTTTTACCTTCTCGTCAAAACGCTGGTTAAACAACGCTATATAGACCAAAAGTTCACATAAACAATGTCGTAGAGAATTGAATTCCCTATAAAAAAGTCAGTGACGGCATATATCTATCTGTGATAATTTACGTGTGGGAAAGCTCGAAAGCCAGGAAATGTTGAAAACCGCAGCGGTTTTCTATTTTTTAAAATTATCGTTAATTTAAAAATTAGCGTAAATTATCACAGTTAGATATATGCCGTCACTGACTTTTTTATAGGAAATTCAATTCTCTACAACATTGTTCATGTGAACTTTTGGTATATATAGCGTTGTTTAACCAGCGTTTTGACGGGAAGGTAAAAATGCATCGATTTTCTTATCGTTTTGTTTGTTTCTGTCCAAACGCTGGATAAACAACGCTATATAGACAAAAAGATCACATAAACAATGTTGTAGAGAAATAAATTTCCTATAAAAAAGTCCGCGACGGCATATCTCTAACTTTCATAATTTACGCGTGGGACAGCTCGAAAGGTAGGCGTTCGGAAGGCTACAATGCGATTCGAAATTTTGACCATTCGAAACAATTTCATTCTACGCCGTGACCATTCGTAACATTGTCGTTCGAAGCATCGCGCGTTCGAAATTTTGGCCTTTCTGAACATTGCTCATTCTGAACTTCGAGCCCCACCCAAATAATGCAAGCGCTATAATCATAGAAGCGCCCGTTGTACTCACGATCTGTTTCGGTCCTGCTCCCCCGAGAAAACAAGCGAGCGAGACCGCCGAATCGTGCAATCGATGGCCTGCGCTGGACTCACGCACCCCTGCACAATTTTTATGATATCTCAGGAACCCCCTAAGATTTTTCATACTTCTTGAGCTCGAATTGCAGGTAAGGTTTCAGAAATAATGCATAAAAAGTTTCAAACTTCTGAAAAATTTTTCCTAACTTTGGCTGTGACTTAAAGTCGAGATAGAAAATTTCGGAAAAATCCGATTTTTTTTTCAATCTTTTTTACACGTTTTTCCAGTGCTCAATGATTAAAATATCATTTAAAAAATATCAATGAATTCAAATATTCATGACCTTTCTAACGGTGCTTCAAAAAAGTTTCTATCTTTATTTGTCGCGAAGTTAGCGACGTTCAAAGACAGAAGTTATTTCTGCGAGCAGCCCTCGCTAGTGTCCTGATAATATCCGACGGTAGTGTAGATATATGCCGTCCCTGACTTTTTTTATAGGAAATTCAATTCTCTACAACATTGTTCATGTGAACTTTTGGTGTATATAGCGTTGTTTATCCATCGTTTAGACGGGAAGGTAAAAAAAATACGAAAATGCATTTTTACCTTCTCGTCCAAATGCTGAATAAACAACGCTATATAGACCAAAAGTTCACGTGAACAATGTTGTAGAGAATTGAATTTGCCATAAAAAAGTCAGCAACGGCATATATTTAACTTCGATGATTTACGCGTGGGAAAGCTCGAAAGTCGTGAGATGTTGAAAACCGCGCCGCCTGATAAGCCTTCTGAACTTCGGTCGTTCTGAATTTCGAGCCCGACCCAAAAATTCATGACTTCTTTGTGAGTGAAGTGCGTGGGTATGTTTGAGGGTGAGTGTGTGAGGGGTGTGACACGGAGTGAGGACAATAACAATCCGAAGTGGTTGGTTTTCCCCAGGGGAGGAGCCGAGAATGGCACGGAACGGTCGTTTCACGCCTCAGGCTCGGCTTTCCAGGTCCAACGGACAGACTTGGCCCCAGTCGAAATTACGTATTAACGAAACGAAAGTTGTGTGTGTGGCAACTCGGGTGCGAAAGCGACGTCTGTGCTTCGGTACAAAATCCCGGAGAGATTGGGAAGCACGGACTCGAAAGTGTCACTCTGATACGCGTCACGCACTTCTGATGTGTATGATTGCCTATATATATATATATATATATATCTATATGAACTCCGAGGTAGAATGCTGTTATTCCAGTTATCCGACGTAATCGAATTTGTTACATGGAACAATGTAGAATTCTAGATACACGATCAATTCGATTCGTAATTGTTGAGCGTAATTGCTCAATCGAGCAAATTCAGTTTTACAAGTCTAACGTTGCATTCACATATTTGTTTCGTCGACGCAACAGACCGGGACAATTGAACGGGGAATAATATTAAATTTTCATCGTCGAATGAATCGCCTTCAACCGAGCACGAAAAAATGTATCGTGTAATTTTCGTCGTAAATTCCTTAGCTTGCTCTCGAATAAAACAAAAACTTCGCTACCAAAAATATTCAAACCTTAATCATTATTTGTTGTTTTATTGCATTCAATTTTTTTTTTTCGTCATGCCATTGAAGAAAAGATCAGTTTTTATTTTTTTTCGTATCGTGTATCATCGTCCCGGTAGTACCAATTCTGTTTTGATTGCCTCGTATAATCAACTCGGCAAATTGCAGCCCCGTAAAACTGTAAAAAAAGGCTACAGTATTTTTCCACGGTGTTGGAGTAAAAAAAAAAAAAAAAAAAAAAAAAAAAAAATTCGCTTCATATTCGGGGAACACCGTTAATGGTTTCGTTGAACAAGTCTCGTCCTCGTGCGATTTTGCACATCTACGTGTGTATGCCAAACGGTAAAACACGCAGCGGGTTTTCCAGCAGGGTGCGTGACGATAAAATTTACTCGCGTTATCGCAAGCGTTCGATCTCTCTCTTTCTCTCTCTCTCGTCCCCGCGGTACCGACAAGCGCGCAGTAGTAACAGCAATGGCAATGGTCAGACACGACGGCCGGCAGCCAGTGGTGGAAGTGGCCGAGCATTCCGCACAACACAGGACGATGAACGCTCGATCGCTCGGTTCCGCGTGTAGGGCTCGCGGCCGAGCCGTTTGTAGCCGCCTCGGGATAGTCCCTCGCGGGCTGGAAAAAGCCCGGGTGACGTGAACAAAGCTAGTCCATTACCCAGCACTATTTTTCACATGGGAGTAGGTACGCTCGCGGCCTGGTCAGCCAGCGACCACGTTGAAAACCCGGCCCCGGCCCGTCTCGACTCGCACCGTTCGGCTGATAGTTACAGCTACGTGCGGCACGGAAAATGCGGTGGATTACCCTGCGTCAAAGAATAATTTCGTTCATCGATATACATGTATATATATAGGGGCCTGCTGGGACCGTTGTTGTGAGCGAGAGCTCATCGATTTTATCAGCCCTCAAGGGCTGCCCTGCAGCCTGCGAAATTACGGTTTTGTGCCCTGCGGTAAATTTTGGCGTGGGAATGATCTTTGAAGTGAAAGATTCTCTGGGAGGTAAACGGGTTGGGCTCGGAAATTCGGAACGAGCAATTTTCGGAAAGGCCGGAATTCAGAACGGCAATGCTCGGAACGGTCAAGATTAGGAAAATGTATATATAGGTATAATTGTGTACCTCGTCCGCTGGCCGCGAGACTGCATTGCCCGACTTTCGAGCTTTCCCACGCGTAAACTATCAATGTTAGATGTATGCCGTCGCGGACTTTTTTGTCGGGAATTTAATTCTCTACAACATTGTTGATGTACACTTTTGGTCTATCTAGCGTTGTTCAGTCAGCGTTTGGACAGGAAGACAAAAATTTATTGAATCGATGAGTATATTTTTATCTTCCTGTCCAAACGCTGGCTAAACGACGCTATATAGACCAAGACTTCACATAAACAATGTTGCAGAAAATTTAATTTTCAACAAAAAAGTCCGGGACGACATATATCTAACATTGATAGTTTACGCGTGGGAAAGTTAGAAAGTCGGGCAATGTAGTTTCGCGTCCGACGGACGAGGTACGCAACTATACCTATACGTGTTCTGAATTTCGGCCGTTTGAAGCATTGTCATTCAAAACATTGCGCGTTCAAAATGTTGTCCCTTCTGAACTTCGCTCGTTTCGAATTTCGAGCCCAACCCAGGTAAACGTCTGCAGGGTCCAACGGAAGTTAGAATTGATACCTCTATATAGGTGGACAGTGCCAAGTTTTTACCGTTAGATAACTATAAAACGGTTAATTGGGGTAATACGTAACCCCATTGGAAAACTACAGCACCTACGCGCCTTTATTATCCAAGTTTATTTCCGGTCTTCGACCTGAACCGTTATTCACTCCGACTACGTTTTCAGCAGTCAAACTCTGTCAGTAAGTAAGTCCACTAGTGCTTAGGGTGTGTCGTGTACAAAAAATAAAATCGGTTGGTAACGCACAACCTCAAATACCCACAAACGTTCTAAAATCATTTAGGTATGTTGTATCTTCAGAATTTCTGAAGAAAAATAGTATCAGCTTTCTTCTGAATATATTATTGCAGCCAAGACGCACGCATTTCCACAATGCAAATGACTGACTGTTTTAAAAATCCAAAATTGACTTCCATAATCCTCCTCAATATGCGGAAAACGCATCGGAATTTCCGGTACAGACTTTTCAAGTGTTTCCTCCATTTCGTTCGAATTCATTTGGATTTTTGGCGAGCGTGAAAGATCTTGAGAACGACGTTCATCATGGCTCTCTGCTGGCGAACATTCGACTGTTGGTGCACTCGAAACTGTTGGCTCGTGCCAGAAGCTCAATTACCCGGCGGGACGTTGCTGCCTCTCGCAGAGGCGTCTCGCGGGGAACCCCCGCCCGGTTCTCGGGGTTGTTCGCTCGTGACGACGGGAGAGTGTGCAAGCTCCGAGTGAATCGAAGCTTTCGTTCCGTTCTATCGTCGTCCGGTCTCGTCGTCTCTTTCGTCTTCTTCGTTTCTCGCTTTATATATATATCTCTCTTGATGTTGCGCTACAGGGAGACGAGCATTAGTTGTCGGAGCGGAGTCCCAAGCCAAGTGACGTGGCCGACCGATTAGTCGAGGATTATTCGAGAGCTTGATCTCACCAGATGCGCCACATTTCACTAGCAAATCATACGGAAGCTGCGACATTGGGTACAACACGCGATGGTATTTAGTGTACCATGTGTAAGACAGTGACTCGAACCGAGTGATACGCTGAAGTACGACACGCTGCATCGAATCAATTATTACCTTGTGACATCGTTGAAGCTCACTTTGTCGTGTTGCTCACGCCACGGGCAATCCGTGTAATTAGATTTTTTTTCTTCTCACTTGTCATTCTCCGTGAGCTGCACGCATAGCGAATGGAAAAGTTTCATGTTTCATCATCAAGAATTAAATTAGAATTATTTGGAAATTTTATAAAGTTTATATGAAATAATGATTGAATATTAAATTATAATAGATGATGCGTATCGCAATTGGACATGAAAATCTGAAAACTCGGACGTTTTTACGGTGGTACTTTTGATTTTGACCGATCGAGACGTCGCCGTTCGGAATTGTGACTGTTTGAGACGTCGCTGTTCCGAATTGAGACTGTTTCGAGACATTGCCGTTCGGAATTGAAACTGTTCGAGACATCGCTGTTCGGAATTGAAACTGTTCGAGACATCGCCGTTCGAAATTGAAACTGTTCGAGACATCGCCGTTCGGAACTATGACTATGACAAGATTTTGGGCGTTCAAAATTCTGATTTCGGGGATCATTCCTAACGACCCTGAGTTCGTTAGGAATATTGACCGTTTTCGGATTTGTCCTTTCGGAACATCGAAGTTTCGAGGTTATGGCCGTTCGGACTATTGTCATTCGAAATGTTCCTCCTCCAAAATATTATTCTTCGGAACATTTCAGTTCGCTTTATTGACACTGATATTTGAGCCATCGAGTTTTTACGTTTTGCTAACATTTCCGTTCCGAACTAAATAGTTCGGTGATTCGCCCGTTCAATAAATTTTCATTTCGGGAAAACTGTTGCACTACAAATTAAAGTTCAAGATTTTCCATGGCAGAACGATGAATCGGTTCATTCAATTAATCCGGCATATCGTTCGGCCAACGATGAAAGAAATACCTAATGGGCTTTTTATGGTGATTCTGGAAATCTTTGGTGAATAATTCAGCGAGTGGGGTATAGTTACGGTGCAAACCCCGAAGGATACCGAGCGGCCCGTAACGCAGCCCAGCGACTCGTTAGTTACCGTGTCGGTCGAGTTGGAGGCCAGAGGATTCTCGATAAGAATGAGAGGGTCGTGTGGCCCGACGAAGGTTATCTCCGGGCTGTAAACTCCGAAGTGAAACAACTTCCCTCGGGCGAAGGAGCATTTCCGGTCCTTCGCATCCGGTTTCGTCGTAACGTGCTCCGCTCGTTCGGGGCTATTCGGACACCCCCCTTTTTTTTATTTCAAAGGCGAATTGAATCAATGGTCTGTAAATCAATCCTCCATGAGATTGGATAATCTCAGATTCAATTGCGCGAAGCATAATTTACTTTTACCCTTAAGTGAGATTGTTTCAGAGATTACAATGTTGAAGTAATTTTTCAAAATGAAAAAGTGCTCCTGGGAGTAATAGGAGACATCTTATTGTTGCTGGTAGTTTTAGTCGGTACGTTAGAATTTATGATAAATTATCGTTTTGATGTGAAAATTCAGCCTTGATGACCGGAGTAAGTACAAAGGTTATATTATAAATGAAGCTTCCTTATAAAGGAAGGTTCGTTCACTGCCTAGGATTTAAAAGCAGCAATATGCAAGCTTTAATTTGCGAGCTCCAACCTTTTATAACCGACTATTGATCAGTGTGTACCGCTTCACACAAAGACCTGAAAGGTGCGAAGTTACTAGCTTATTTAGGGGTCACGTTCTAACATACGAATAACCAAAAAAGCACGATTCCCAAGGTCGTCAATCTGAATTCAAACATATTCATTCAAATCTTCCGAATCTAAAAACAGAAGCTACAAGTCGTGGCTAAGGTCCAGAGAAAAAAAAATTCCGATATATTTATATATTATTATATATCAGTATTCAGATCGAATTAGACCTTCAATTTGTCTCCATCTAATTAGATAAATCTAGATCTGATTTCACATAAACATATCTAGCTATATCTGTTTGATATATTTAGACAGAATTAGTTATGATTGTGCATAACTTCTGATATATGGTCAGATCTAAAAATCTATCGCATCAACCACCTCGTAGACATATATTGTCAGATATAAGCATATATCATTGTCTCCATATACATATAGCGAAATATGAGCATACATGCGACTTATATCTGCCGTATGCACTGTCAGATTTGAAGCATACAGGGAAAAAAAATGGAGCTTATGGAATCACAATTTTGTACCTCATGTTGACGAACAACGAAAGGTGATGCAACTCAATTATTCTTGATGCTGGAATTTAGCTCCTGCTAAAAATATCTCAATAAATGGTTTATGATGACACAATGACACGTGTAATTGTACTAAGGCTGAAAGGTTCTTGAATCATTCCTCTCATTTTCCCGGAGAACTTTGCTGAGAGCCAGCAAGTTAGAACGAAGCTGTAGTGGAAATGCTTGCACACTTCAAGTCATACTTGGCCCTCAAGTTGAAGTGCGACTTATAATGCGTGCAGATTGCCGGAAGCGATTCCTATCCACGGGACATTCGGTGCGAACTGGAAGTCCAATCAGAGCACAGAAGTTGTGAGGGGTAGTTCCGGACTCACGCGCGTATAAATGGTAATTAACGTCGTTTAGAAGCGGCGACTGTTTGTCCCGTGGAATTAATGGCTTAATAAGTGTCCCTACCCCCACTCTCTTCTCCCCCCCCCCCCCATCAACCGAAGTGGCACACCCAAATCCGATCTGCACTAAATCTTGGCAAGAAGCGAACACTGTTATTTGCATCGGTAATTTAGTTAGGAGCTTGTTAGGTAGTACCGGCGGTTCCCGCCACCGCAGTTACCGCCACCAATGGAACCACGGGCGATAGCTACGTGGGGGGTCGTCGTGTTCCATGCTGCTCACGGATGCAAAGTGGCATTCTTGGGTGGGAAGTTGCACCGAGTCGGGACAGAAGCTTTCGGAGTCGGGAAAGCAGCTCACAGGGCGTTACGGGGTGAAGCACGTAGGCTGAATAGCTGGAATCTGTGCGTGCTTGTAGTCGCAGCGGATTGACCAACGGAGAACGTACGTTTGTTAACCGATTGGACCGGGCAAGCGTAACTCTGACGAGGCTAGTCGACTAGCGGATTTACTAGAAATGAAGCGATAAGTGAGATTCGCTGAATATATTACGAACAGCTGGGAATTGATGGAGAACTTGTGCCAATGGATGTTTTCTTGTTTGTCAGGATGGCCAACAACCGAATTTCCGGAATCTAGCATCTTGCTTTTTCGGCTTAAGGGGGTACATCTGGGAGTCAATTATGATTTAAAAGTCGATTGGTCGAAAACGTCATTTTTCACTACCTCACACGATATTTTTCGCGATTATACTTATTTATTACTTCGCAATTACAATTACTATTCCATTTACTCACGATTTCTTTTAGAGTTATTCTATCTGGGTTTGCTTTTGTGTCAAAAGTGACGTTTCGCAACGTTTCGTGTAAAAATCGACCAGTCGAGTCGACCGGTCGACTTTCAAATCATAATTGACCCGCTGTGTTGCTTTCCAGAAAAATAGGTGAATTCTGGGAATTATTATCTCAAAAACTATTCGTCCGATTAAATTCACCTTGGGTCCATTCTGAAGTATATACATTGAGGTATGTTGAAGAATTTTTGATTGAATGTATAATAAATGGAAGCGCTGTTATTCTAACCCACGTCTCATAATCTAAAATTATATTTCGTTTGCTATTTAATTTTTCCATCGTATTTGTTGCTTTGTAACTGTTGGCGATGTAGTGAATATGGTTCACGGTGCATAATGGTATAGGTGAAAGAACGTGCCGAGAGCTGAAATTCAACGAGAAGTTCAAAGTATTGCCACTGCTTTTTCCCCTGATCGGCTTACACGGAAACGAATGGCACACGGGCTGATTCGACGAGTTCACTCAAACTCGATGTCTCGCGGGCTCACGTTTTCTCCCTCCGATTTCTATTATATCCATCCGACATTGTGCTCACCGTGCGTATTTTTATATCATTATATTTTTTTACGTGAAAATAATTTTTTATCAAGAGATTTCTTTTTTCTCATGTGCGGTTCTCTGTTTAGCGGGTACATAGGAGTACAACTTTTTTTATTTGCTCGCCTGGAAGTTCAAAATCTTAAAGAGTATTTTGTGAAACCTGGATCTTGATATCCAAAAAAATTGTAAAAGTTATGGGCGATTGACAGTTAACGCCTGAGAAAGTAATTGCGAAATTCTGATATTCTAGAATTCTAGATCATGATTTTTATAAATAATGACCATTCGTAAAATCGTCTTTTCGAAACGCTGGAATTTTCGAGCTTATGGTCGTTCGAAATACTGAAGTTCGAAATTTTTTGCGTTCGAAACCTTCATTTTTAGAACAATCCAATTCGCATTATCGACCGTTTGGACATTTGAAAGTTCAACATCTTACATTTCGGAATATTTGCCGTTCGGCATGAAAACAAACTAGACACTCGGTCGTTTAAAAATATTTCCATTCGGCGGAACTTCATTTCGGAATAGTGACCGTTCCGAACATTGGCTGTTCTAAATTTTGAGTACCCCTACCCTTCGTGAATCCAAAATCAACGCAGACATACCCATTTTAACATGAAGTTTTATAACGATTCCACATCGCAGTAAACTAATGAAACTTCGTATACGCGATACATAGGTATCACAATATAAATCATATCATTTTAATCTTTTCCACCCCTGTATCTCTACACATACGCGAGCCTGTCATGTTCAGCATGTACGTCCATGGGTTTTTTTTTTTTTTGCTTCAATGTCCGTTCTTACATTTGCCCGAACCATTATTTAGCTTACAATGGAAGGTTGGAGGATGGCGAGCCGGGCAAGAGTGTCCTATCCGGTGAATGGAAAGGTTGTGAAAGACGCACGCGGTATATCCGACACGATTATGGATGCGCCGTGGAGCGGCAGCAGGGAGGGAGGGAGGGAGGGAGGGGGGGGGGACGTGGTTGCCTTGCGAGAGCAGCCAGGCGAGCTACGTATACGTACAACCGGTAATATTTCGTGGTCGGACCACCCTAACAATCCTATCGGCCTTTCCCTCTTCCATCCTTTCCCTTTTTTTTATCACCCCCTCCCCTCATCGCTATAACCCACTCGGCCCATACGTTTTTTTTCCCTTTTCTCGTGTCCCTCTCATTCTTTCAGCTTTCTGCGTTGCACCTTCGCGCTCTTCCCATCCGCGTACGTTTTCCCACCCTCTTCCACCCTTCGCAAAATAAAACCTGTCCCCACTCACCATCTTTCAGTCCCTTTTTCACCCTTCGCCCGGCCGGGTGGGCTGCGCCGCCTCGTGTTTTCCAATCCCGCGCTTCCCCCCCCCCCCTAAAGCTCCGGAGAATAATGGTTTTTCGTTCGATCATTTCCTCGTGCTCTTCTTGCTTGGACCAAGCAGACCCGGGAGCTCCGATATCTCCGCCCGGCTTTCACGAGAGAACGAAGTTATCGTTATAATAATATAGTTCGGAATAAACGGTGGAATTATCGACTTCATCGTGTAACAACGTAACGAATTTTGTTCTTGATATTTTTTCGTATTTACGATAAAATTAATCGTGCAAATGTTTTTTTTTTTTGACAGATGCGATCATGAAAACTTTCATGCAGCAAAATACACTTTTATGAAAATCGAGATGGACGAATATTGCGTTTGAAGCAGAATTACGTGTATGAGTCGCCTTAATTAGCCTTAAGTATTACGTGTACTTAAGGCTAATTAAGGCGAAATAATAGTTGTGTCGCTATGAAATTTTTGTTATGGTGAAGATATTGCCTTGAGACATAATTATTTCACATTTTATCGTATAAGGGTCAATGATGTTAGTAACCTTACGTATTATAGGCATCTGGCAAAGTTAAAATAGGCTTAGAAACACTGAGAGTTAACTTCCACCCCCTAAAAAAATGCAAATCATCAAAAATTAAACGAAACAGGTATTGCTCTGTTTCTCAAATTGACAACGTTTTTTTTTCTTCGTATTCCGTACGAATCAGCAATGAAGATCTTCTATGATTTGAGAATGGCATCTAATCGCTATCTATATGGGTAATATCAATTAATTATGACTCCGTTCGTCGAGAAATTAGCTCGCAAGATAGTCGAAGCCAACTGGATGGACTCGGACACGACGAACGTTAAATCATCTTTGAACCGCGGCAAGACGTGTGCGATACTGATTTAGATGCAAGCTTGTGGGGTGCTCGTGCTCGTGACTGGCTGCTCAGTATTGCTGCGAACCGTTCATCGCGACACCGGTCGTCTCCAATTAATATTCTCAGATAATGCATGTACGACGTGACTCGATTTCGCGAAAACTATCAGCTGTTTTTGATCAACACTCGCACAATGTCTCTCTGATGGGATGTAAAAAAGAATATCTCGATGTCTGTTTATAATGAGGCAATTAGTAAGGTGTATCAACAAAATTCTTCGATATTTTTGAGTACCCAAGTTTTATTTTGAATCGACGCGTCTGGGTCTGCAATTATTTCAAGGTTCAAAACAGGCGGTGTCAATTCATATATTCAGTCGTTATAATTTACATTATGAATTAAAATAAAAATTGTTTCATGATATTTTCATCACTGAATACCGAGATACGATGTAAAAAAGATTTTTCAAAAATTCAAGTTTTTCCAAAAATGTTGCATCTCAACTTCAATTCACCGCTTGACGTAAAAAATGTTTTTTTCAAGAGTTTGGAGTTTTTATATCTATAAGATAAAAAAATTTAAATTGAAATATCAATTACAAACTTGAAATTTCATCTAATTAAGTACGACCAATTGGAAACGCAAATTATTCCGCCATCTCAACATTCAGTTTGCGACGATTGACGTCAAAGTTGTACACCCGGTACAAAAAATATCGTAAGAATAGATGGAACCCCGCGACCGACGAGTTTAAAACATTCATCGGCCACTCGATGGAGCCACACGGAGGTGCTGGAAGAAAAAGGAAAAATCGAGGACAGCACCGTGGGTTCGGTTGCTGTGGGCCGTGGAGCGAGGAAGAAATCGCAGCAACAGCAACTAGACGTTCGTACACTTCGCAACGACAGGACGCGCGCAAAGTTAACCGAAAGTTGGTGGAGCACCGCGAGAGACCTTTGGAATTGAATCGGTTCGAGTTGGAACGCCCGGGGGCAACTGTCTCGTGCAGCCCGTAGCTTAACGTTCTTCTACCCTGACGCTCAAGCCCCACTACAGACACACGGACCGCTGTGGAAAGCACGTGACACCTTCGTACATGAACAGCATAGAACACAACGTTCCTAAGATACCATCGCTTTTCTTTTATTCCTTGGAAAACCAATGATCCGAAAATCCGAGAACCGTGGAAAACGTAACAGGCGGCATTTTCACGATTCCAACGACCGGACACCTCAGTTCGAGGGTGAAACTCTCGATAAAACGGAAGAAAACCCGAAGCGAAAGGTTCGATTTGGGTGAAGCTGGGGGTAGGAAACCAGGCTGGGGGCTAGAAAGTGTGCGAGGACCGTGGGAAAATGGGGTTTTTTCTTGTGCGTTCCGATGGCGAAGGTAGAACGACGGTGGAATACGGTTGAAGGTCACCCACCGGATCGGGCTTCCTCGGGGGAAATGTGGGATCCATGACATCCGAAAAAAGGGTTGGGGTTTGAAATGACAATGTCCTGAACGGTCAGAATTCCGAATGAGATTGTAGCGAACGTACGATATGCTGAACGCCTACCAGGAGGCGCCGTTTTCAACATTTCCTGACTTCCGAGCTTTCCCACGCGTAAATTATCAAAGTTGGATGTATGTCGTCGCTGACTTTTTTATAGGAAATTCAATTCTCTACAACAGTGTTCATGTCAACTTTTGGTCTATATAGCGTTGTTTAGCCAGCGTTTGGACGGGGACGTGAAAATGTAGTGATTTTTGTCTTTTTACCTTCCCATCAAAATTCTGAATAAACAAAGGTATATAGACCAAAGTTTCGCATAAACAATGTTGTAGAGAATTGAATTTCCTATGAAAAAGTCAGTGACGGCATATATCTAACTCTGATAATTTACGCGTGGGAAAGCTCGAAAGTCGGAAAATGTTGAAAACCGCGCCTCCTGATAGGCGTTTAGCATAATGTACGTTCTCTACAATCGCATTCAGAATTTCGACCGTTCGAAGCATTGCGCGTTCAGGATTTTCAACTTTCTGGACATTGCTCGTTCCGGGATTCGACCCCAACCCCAAAAAAAAAAATACAAAAATGTCCATAAACATTGTCCGGACTTTGATGCAAAGCCGGCCAATGACTGTGTGATTCCAAGGGAATCCCTCTCGTCACCCGAACATCGGAGTTTCAACCAGAAGTGTCTCCCCAACGTTTCTCAGCAATATCCCCAACGTCAACAAGTTCCGAACAAAAGGTCATAATGGCAAAGTTGACTTTGTCAACTTTGCCATTGTGTCAAGCAAGAAGAGAAACGAAATACGAAAGTTTGCAACGTACTTACGAACTAATTATCTTTTTGACTGACAGTGACATGGGGCAAAAGTTGATGTTCAAAAATAATGAGAAGGGAGTTGAATAAAAGTGCACATGTCAAGTCGATGCGATGAGCCGTTGAAAGTTGGATATCCTTCGATAATGTTTCACATCTCCGTAACTTTCAGTCCGAAGAATTTGGATCTTGGCGGTTTTTGTCACGAATCGGCGTTCCAGGACTTGGAAACTTTCCTGAACGCAACGAATGTCGTTAATGAGATAATACGATACGCCGAGGTTCGACGAGATCGTTGTTTCGTTGCTCGCGGCGAAACGGCCCTTTGGTGAATTTCCCGAAATACCAATTAGAAGATGATATCCCGGCGCATCGAACGTCTCATCCTCTTGGCCAGGATTCAGCCTGTGGTGGAATACAAGACAGGCCGATACGATATAGAGTTACCCGACGTGTCTCACTCTTTTCCGCAACCCTATTATTATCTCAGCGGCTGAGGCTATGGGGATTTGGATACACGGGGTGCGAGACCGAGCGAATATATCGAATATTCTGATTAAAATCGGAATGAGATACTTGTGTAATGGCAGAACTGGATTGGTGTAAGCCGATCGCGATGTTGCCTAACAAGAAAAACCCGTCGATATGACACGCTGGTGACGGTAGCGTATTTTCAATTCGCCACACTGAAGGAAAATAATGGCTGATGTATCGATTGTTTCTATATTATCTATGCGTCTGTTGAATAAGAAGAAAGAATCGCCCAAGCCAAAGCAGAGATAATTAACATCAAAGTTGACCTCCTTTGTACACGGAGTCTATGCTGGGTATCTGATTTTACCACTATTCAATTTATAGCGACCAAAATGTTGTATAAGTTTCGCTCAACAAAAATAACTCAATGACTTTTCTTAAAGGAAATTCAATTCTCTACAATATTGTTTATTTGAACTTTTGGTCTATATGCCGTTGTTTATCCAGCGTTTGAATGGAAAGGTGACAACTAATTTTCTCATTGTTTTTACCTTCTCGTCGAAACGCTGGATAAACAACGCTATGTAGACCAAAAGTTCACATAAGCAATGTTGTAGGGAACTGAATTTCCTATAGAAAAGATCAGCGACGGCATATATCTAATTTCCCTAATTCACGCGTGGGAAAGCTTGAAAGTCAGGAAAGGTTGAAAACCGCGGCAACTGATAGGCGTTCGGCATATTGTACGTTCGCTACAATCTCATTCTGAATTTTGACCGTTCGGGACATTGTCATTCGAAGCATTGCGCGTTCAAGATTTTCACCTTTTTGAACATAGCTCGTTCTGAATTTCGACCCCAAACCCTCGGGCACAATGAAGAAAGCTATCGCCCGCAATTTCGACGGGCGACGTTTGTCACCGTGAAAACAGCGTTCCGAATAACGATATTTTCCAAGCGGTCTGATAACAGTCGAGTTTCGAGAGGGGGGTTCGGCACAGTGGCGGAAACTGCATCACCATCTCCGCGTGCGCGCAATGGATCCGAGAAGCTCAACGGAGAAGTGACTTGACGCTTCGACGTAGAATGGTCGGCGATCACCCGGAATGGTAATTAAGCCGGAGAGCCTGATCGGCTTCTCGTTTCTCGCTCGCCTCTCTATCCACGAGCGCTTCCCCCGTGTTCTCGCCTGCTTCCATTAGTAGTTACAGTGTGCTCAGCTCGTGAGACAGGTTGTCGGAATCTCGACGGTATATATGCGATTACGGGTAAAGACCGCCTGGGCGTATTGGATGCATTCGAAAGGGTTCAGTGACATTGGTCGATGGGGTCACAGTTCGCACATTTGATTTGCCGAACGTACTTCTTCAGCTTGAATGCTAGATGGAGTTATACAGCTACGACCCACTTTGGAGAAAAAATGTATGAACTATATCTGGGATCGGATATGCAGAGTCTATATATATAGACTATATAGAGTCTATGTGTAGCCTATATATATATATTAGGGTGGTACTCAAATAAAAAGTCTCGCTCTCCACCTTCCAAGTGATTCTAGACCATGAAAAAGGAATTTTCATATTGCTTTCCAATTTTTGACTTCACCCTCTGCATTGCATTGAATTCATTACGTGAATTAATGAATTCAGTTTTCAAAATCATTTATGTCATATTTTCGGGTTTAATACAAAAACGGTGAGGAAACAAAGAATGGGAAAGAAATGTGTATCACAAGAACCTATACCACAAAAACACCTCAAATCATCGACAGCTATCCGACAAAGATACCCTACAAAAATATAAAAACCATTTTTTATTCTATTTTGTAGGTTATGTTTGCCGGATAGCTGCCAACATTTTTTTGTGCTTCTGCGGTATAATTTTTTACAATATACATTTTTTTCAGATTTCTTTTCCCGGCATTTTTCCGTAAAAAGAATGATGTGAATGATTTTTAAAACTTTCAAATTATTTCAGGCAATGCAGAGAGTAAATTGAAAAATCGGGAACAAATAGGATAATTCCTTTTTCATGGTCTGAAATAATTTCGAAGGTGGTGACCGATACTTTTTTTTTTAACCACCCTACTATATATGACCAATCCCATTCGCAGTCTATATGTAGACTACATATAAAATTTCTAATTTGGGAAGGGGGGAGGACCATCGAATCCGATGGAATCACACAGTCCAACCCAACATTTTCGACCCGCAGTAACAATAACTCTCCATTTCAATATCCATCGCAATAACGATTTTCAAACCGTACGATCCATAAAAATAACGTAGAAACCATTGAACTCGTTAGGTTTCCATTATCATCCTCATATTCGCATTTGGCGAAACAGATTCATCCCTTTTACCGTCGATTTTCCCAAAAAAACGTGATATCTCAATGACAAGAAGTATCGTACGCAGATGAAAAGAGATATTTCCAAAAATGTTCATTCCACTCGGATGATGTGTCTTAATTGTTTCGGGTGGACCATTCGTTCCGGTTTGGCCCCAGGTGTGCCTACCGCGCCAGAGTATCATTACACATGAAATTCTCGACATTTTTTTTTTTCATGGTTTTGGTACACGTGAACAGTGTCATCACATTTTCCCATGAATATTCACGCGTATTACGCCATTCGAGGGTGACTGTGAGTTCGCACCCCTCCTCACCCGTGGGGTGATGGTGCCATTTTACCGTTGGTGGCCGTTCTCTGGCCAACGGTTCACGAACGAGGAACGTGTACCAACGAGAGTGAACGAAAACGTGAGCGAGGGTGGAAATCGCGAAAGCGGCATTGCGGTAAAGCATCGAGTTGCCGCGACATTTCGGCCTCTGTTATTAACTGGCAGTCCAGAGTGCAGTAGCCGCGAAGCACACAGTCATGGCAGTACGATTTAACGGGCACGGGGGGGAGGGTGGAAGGGGGTGAGTGTGTATGTGGCACAAGTCCCTTTTCACTGTAGCTTTTTCCATCCCCGTCCAGCTCCCGTCGCTCGTGTCCTATGCGGCTTTTTGGCCGCTTAGCTCATCGGCCGCACCTCTCCTGAGGCCGCTTATTCGCGGATCCGCGAGGCTCTTCATCCGCTTATTACTCGGATACGCGGCACCGTGGTTCCGGCGTGCGCGCTCGGATAACAGTGACGCATCACGCTCGGTCGCACCGAAACTCACCGCGAACTTTCACGCCGTCGTACACGAGCCTTTGGTTCCAGTCACGTTTACACGCTGCAACGGGAAACACGGTGATCCACAACGGAAACACTGGCAAGTCTAGGCCAACAACCGACCAACGCCTTCAGCCGCCATCTTGGAAAATAGCTTTTATCGAATATCTCGTAAACCGTGCATCGTGGGAAAAAATAGTGAAAATCATTTTTGTAGATAATAACGTTCGCCATCTTTTTTATCCGAAACTTTTCTTTGTATAACGCATAGGTTTTTATTTATAGCGCTCCAATGTCAGTGTGGAAAAGCTTGAAAGTCCGTAAATGTTGAAAACCGCGCCGATTGGCAAGCGTTCGGCGTATTAAACGTTTGCTGCAATCTCGTTCAAGATTTCGACCGTTCGAAGCAATTTTGATCTGGGCCGCGACCGTTCGGGACATTGCCATTCGAAGCATTGCCCGTTCGGGATTTTTACCGTTCTGGATTTCGACCCCAACCTCAATGAACAGTTAAAAACACGAAAATTAATGTGCTCCCAGATGGCAAGATGTCCGATCCCTCATTACTTTCCACGATTTTCAATCGTAATACTCGACCATGAGTTTGAATAACTGTGCGTTCAGCTGTTCTGCTTTATTTCTTTTTTTTTTCGCAAGCCATAATAATTCACTAGTCCGTTGAAATTGCCACGAAATATCGTGTATAAGGAATTAAATAATTCGGTTGCCGGGGGTTCGTTGGATCCACCACGAGCGTTTCACGTCGCCCATTGGCACACAGCCATCGTTAACACAGAGGCGTGCACGTAACACGTGTTCAAGATTAGCCGGACCGACAGATGCCCCCCGGTCGCTGGTTCGACGATGTTCCCGTCTCCTTCCTCGAGTCGTGCTGACTCTTAGTGTGCCGCCGCCGCCGCCCGACCGAAACCGGAGAGTCCAGCAACCCCAAAATTGTCACCGTGCAAGTTTGCGTACGTCAGTTTGCGTTACGCCCCGAAGCTCACGCCGAGTTCTCGCGGCTTTAACGGTACAGAGGGCGTTCACTACCGACCGTACTACCGTGCACGAGATCTCCGTCGTGAAAGCTTTTGAGATTTTGGAAGCTTATCGGGGGGAACACGCTCGTCGGACGTTGAACAGCTTAGCTGGCTCCTGACCGGTCGACTTTGTCGTTTGTGTTTCGTTCTATCCTGAGAATACGGGAAATTTCAACACCGAAAATATCATCGAAGAATATCGGATGTTCGCAATGTGTTTGTATGACATTTTTTATTGTTCAAAGTTCTTCATGCATCAACCCAGTGTGGACATTACGTGATTTCTTGGAGGTGTGACCTTAGAGGGTTGAAACGTCTATTCCATACTTCCGGTGAAAACCAATGATAAACTTTCCGCAGTAAAAATCCGAGTCGCTCGGATCACACACTTTTCCTTGGCCCATTGTACATTCAACGTTGAACCTACTTTCAACGCTTTCACGAAGATTTATCTCAAAGGAAGACTCCAAGATGTCTGCTCCTCTGCAGTGATCCTCAGACTTCGGATTAATTCCGAAGAGCCCGTAAATCATCCTACCTGAACATCCGATGAAAAACGGTGCGAGGTCTCCTCCCGCAACTTAACGGCACTGCTTCCATGTATCCGACTTCAACAGAAACTAAACTTCCCACTTTCCACGCATCCCGATAAAATCTATCGACCGAAGTATTTTTCACATAATGCGCGCAGACCGATTCATCGAGAGTCACGCGAGGTTCAACGAAATCCCCATTTCCTCATTTTCAACCCTTGATACCAACAAACGGCTTAATTAACGATTCCTTTGAACCGCAACAAAATAAGTGATGTGTTTGCCTGTCGAGGCGTATGCACTTCGTGGCGTGCGGGGGTTGGACGACGAAATGGCACGGAGTGGTCAATTGGGGCGCCCAGCGACTCACCCTGGATTCGTATGCGGCGGTCGTGAAAGGGTTGGCCAACCTGAGTCGAGCGGACCACGTGGATCACGTGAGCTCGAGATATAACGCGCGTGAATCTGCGAGCCAAACGTATATCCATGCACAATGCGGCCGAGTGAAATGTGGGTGCCATAGCCGACTGGGTTTGGGGAACCAGCGAGCGGCAAGGCCCCTTCACGACGTCAGCCCGTAAGATATATACGTCAGTCTCGTGCCGCTACGTGGCCGCGTTAATTACAACCCCCCCCCCCTCCTGACACAGGGTAGCTTGCCACGGTTGTCTCAGATCTCCAAAGACGATACATGGAAACCGAGGCTCACTCCCCCACGACGAGTCATCCGCAACTTGATTGAAAACCATGTTGTGCTCTGGTTTTCACGAATTAGCGTTCTCCGGGAACGCAGTTTTGGACTGTTTTGTTGGGGTACTGTATGAAAACAGTGGAGTGGAGTTCAATGAGTAACTCTTTGACGTATGATCGAAAGATACACTTTTTTTAGTCTACCAATTGAGGGACGAAGGTACCAAAAGCGCTATCCCACGGTTTTTTTTTTCGAAATGCGTTTTTTCACGTTAATGTCGGAGAATGCAGTAATGTATGAATGAAATTGTTCATTATAACCTTCGATTAATTGCTGTGGCAAAAATGTTACGACTGCCGCGAACGGTTTTCGCTGTCGCAGGAAAATATTGATCGCGGTGGACAAATATTTATACTGGAGTAGAAAAATTTGTGAATAGCGCGGTGAGAGAACATTTTTGCAGCGGTAGAAATGTATCGCAGTGGAAGAACATTTACTGCGGAAGGAAAAAATAGCGTTGTTGGGCCAGCGCGCGAACTCCAATACATTGTTATCTTTCTGTCCAAACGCTAACTAAACAACGCTATGTAGGCGAAATGTTCACATGAACAATGTTGTAGAGAATTGAATTTCCTACAAAAAAGTTCGCGTCGGCATATATCTAACATCGATAGTTTACGCGTGGGGAAAGCTCGAAAGTCGCGGCAATGTGAGAAACCGCGTGACTGGTGAGCGTTCGGAATTCTGTACGTTCGAAACATTGTCATTCGGGATTTTGAGAATTAAAAGCAATATCATTCTTCTTTTGGCCATTCTGAACTCTGTTTGTTCTGGATTTCGACCCCAACGCCTTTATTGAAATTTATCTGCCTCCAAGAATATTCGAGGTCCACTAGTAAGGTCAGCTAGATGCCCTGTGTCAGCTAGGTCAGCTAGGTGCCACAATTTTATTGTACGAAGAAAAAGTATATTCTCGAATATTATAAACATCAATGACATATCATATCTCTTGTAATAAGTTCAAGTGGCCTGAGTCATCTGCACGCAAGAAAAGCTTTTACCGTACTTGGACCAGGCCATCAAGGTACTCTCTAATTTGTGAATTAGTCGTTTCGACTCAGCCCGACCCTTCAACCCGTCCTATTTCACCCTCATGCTGTACTCCTGACGTCAGAGTGGGCAATAAAGATCGTTCGTTGATTAGCATAACGTACGAGCCGCGAAGAGACCCTCGCTTTGTCGTATTCTTATACGGAAACGTGAACTACGAGAAGCCGCATGGCCGGGGAGAAATAGCTTGACCCCTCGTGCACCCAGAACCGTCGTTCTTCGGTCGTATAACTCGCCCTTGGGTGCTATCGTTGAACGCTGGTCCCCACTGCCATTGCGTTCCATTCCCGCAAGGTTCCGCTTGGTATCAATGTTTGGTCAGCGATAAAGTGCTCGCGGGCTTCGTATCCACGTTACCTCACAGGTAACCTCCGCCCTTACTAAAAGATAAGGGCTATCCTCGCTCCGTGCTTCTCAACCACGGCCAATCCTCGCTGAATTTCCAACCCTTACCGCGGCCCAGGCTTCTTACCCCTCAAGGGTTACTGGGATGAATGTTTCATTATCGCACCTCGTTCTTCTTTTGCACTTTTTTCGCCATGAATTTGACCGTTCCGAGCATTGCGCGTTCGGATAATCCTCATTCTAATCCTCACTCGTTCCGAACTTTTCAATTTCACACATTGGATATTCAAAACTTTTATTCTCGAAACTCTAAATTTCGGAAAAATGATTGTTCTGTGCTATGGATATTCTATTGTTTTCCTTTCGCGTAATAACCGTACTATGAAATTAATATAGGAATTTTCAATATCCGTAACTTTGAACTTTTTATTCTTTTAAATTCGCTGTCCCAACGTTCGGAACCTCGACGAGTTGCCGTCGTGCATGTTCGGGAAATTCCACTTCCGCTGCAATGCAGTTCGAAACTTCGTCCGTTCGGAACCCGTTGCACATTCCGAACTTTGTTCGTTGGCTGCCGAGTCAAGTCAAAGCATTGAGCGTTCAAGACGTTGCGCGTTTCGAATTTTGGCCGTTCGAAATATTACGCCGTTCGAATTTTGGCCGTTCCGAATTTTGGCTCTTCCGAACATTGCCCGTTCGGAATTTTCGCCCTTCGAAACATTGCCCGTTTCAAATTTTGGCTTTTCCAAACCTTTCCCGTTCGAAACTTTGGCCGTTCCGAATATTTTCCGTTCGAAACTTCGGCCGTTCCGAAAATTGCCCGTTCCGAATTTCGAGCCCCACCCAATGCATTCACGCGAACATATATATATACATATATATTTATTTCGAATTATGCGTCGGAACGGTAACAAACACCGTCGTGCTCGGTGATTCAGCGGATGCAACGTAGATATATATATATATATATATACACATCTGCCCGTAACTGCATTAGAAGGGTAGGTCGGTCTGACGAGGTCTCACCGATGATGGACTCCGGAGAAACTCAGGATGCGGCAGTATAGGGTAGGGCCACTAGCGAGAACGTCGTGACAGTTATTCGATTACCAGCTGCTTCGTCATCCAGACGTCACACCGCCGCGTTCTTCCCGGCGTTTTCCATCCCACTCGCACCCGTTCACCGGAGCTCGAACGTCGTTCACTCTCATGACTACCTCGGCAAGGCTGCTGATGTTACGCCCCATGAAACTCTTCGGTTTCCGCTCGGAACCATGGCCCTCCGTGTATAGTATCTCGAGGAAAAGCATGGCACGCAGAAGCAAAATGCTCCGCGAGAATATTACACACCGGGCCAACCATCCTCCGAGCATAACCAACACCAGCAGCAACCTCGCAAAATAGACGGCGCGTTCGCTTTATTAAATATTTCTCGGGCGTCGCTCTCTCATTTCACAAAAGTTTATCGACTGAAATTTCGATATCTATATGTTTATCATCTGTCTCGTCGATGTTGTATTATTGCTGTGATATTGAACACATCCAGCGTTAAATAATAAGAGCACCATCGATGCCGTAGAAATGGAGTCGGGGGGTGCTGAAAAATTGATCAATTTAGAACCGATTTTTTTTTTCATCGTTCATATTAGTAGAATGATTGAGTTTGTGACAAGGAAATTTGCTGTAAGTTTCAGGCATTTGACCATAATCAAATTGTTCTTATTGAATGTCATGAAGCTGAAATTGAAATTCAACTACTGTATGCAGTCAATGAGATATGACTTTCAAGTGATACAGTCATGAATGAAATTAAAATTTCATAAAAATAAATGGAAATAAAAAAATCGCCAAATGGGGCCAGTAATTTTTTCCGGAGCGGAACTTTCACTAAGCTCAGCATTAGGTCCAGACCTCGAGATATCCGGGTCGAAGGAACTACGGTGAAACCGCTTGCCGAAAAAATGGAAAATCTTCTCAGGTGTAGCTTTGAGTTCTCTCTCCTCGGCCAAGTCGAGTTAAGAATACCTCAGCTGCAACCCGCCGGCTACTCAAGAGCATATATTTGATGTGGTATTCGTGAGGGAGTATTCCAGATTTCGCTGAGATGGCTCAGAAAGAGCTCAGTGGTTCATGGTTGCGTTCCACCAACAGAACTCACCACCGAATTTCTTTGTGAGGACAACGACGACGACGTCGACGACGACGACGACGATAATGACGATGCCAACGACGGTGGGGTCGCCTTTATGGAGTGTTCACCCCGTTAGCATGACCGAACGTCGAGAAAGCCACGGACTCTTCTGTTTCTCAGGGTCTCTCACAGTCGGTAACGAGGTTACGCCACCAGTGCGCCCCGATCCAAAGACGCCGGTATAATTTTTCCATTAACGAATGAAAGAAGGTGGTTGAGAGAGAAAAATATTTTTACTTCACCGACTTCTCGCCTTCTTCTTTTTCTCATTCTGTTGCCCTTCACGACTCTCGACCGTACCAACACGAATATTATTCATAAATTCTAGGTGCCTGATTTTCTCGCGTATTCGTTTCGTTCCGATAAATCGAGGTTTTGAGTCATTCACGTTTTACGAGTTTGAGCCAAAGGCAACATAATCACAGGAGAAAATTAATTGGGATTTTAATTAAACGCTTATGTCGTAAAATTTGAAATAATTTGAAGTGGATGAACGTTTTTGTAAAATCATTTTCGTTTTTTTTTTTTTCATGGAAGATTTATGTGAAAGACCACGAAATCACTGAGATTGGGCAATTGAATGCTCTACAACATTGTTCATGTAAACTTTTGGTCTATATAGCGTTGTTCACCCAGCGTTCGGACCTGAAGAAAAAAATGTATTGAATCAATGAATATATTTTTATCTTCCTGTCCAAACGCTGGCTGAACAACGCTATATAGACCAAAAGTTTACATGAACAATGTTGTAGAGAATTAAATTTCCAACAAAAAAGTCCGCGACGGCATGTATCCAACTCGAATAGTTTACGCGTAGGGAAGCTCGAAAGTCGGGTAACGTATCCCAACCGTTCCGAGCATTGTCGTTCCAAACATTAAGCGTTCCGAATCAGGTCCTTTCCGAACATTGGTCGTTCCAAATTTCGAGCCCAACCCACAATGTAAAATTTCAATGAAAAATATTAACGAACCATCACCCATCAAAGAGTCTTTCGAAAATTTCCTTTCGAATTCCAACAATGAAAAAATATATATATATAAAAATATCAACGATCAATGCTAGCATTCCATTTGGCAATAATGCGTTCTCTCCATTATCGTGTGTTTCATTGCATTTACGAACGTTATGGAAATGTTTCGATGCTCGTGTTATAACGCAAAACGCAATGATATATATGGCACATGACGTATAACGTTTGTAGCCAGAGTGGAGGACATACCGCTGTTGGTTCACGAAGCACACGCGGGTAAGGCTCTCTCACGTGTTGACGCTGAGCGCTTACCAGCCACGCCGATAAGACCGAACTCTCCCCGGCTGCATCAAACATGCAGCGGGACCTTATCTAATCGGCGCTGCCGCTGATGTGGGGTCTATATATGTGGACGTTGGACTGTACGTGCGCATACACTGCGACCCCTGCGGCACATGCCATTAACGCGGAAACACGATGTGTCCCCCTATACGTGGGGGTTATCGAACCAACATCAATCGTCCAAAACTATTCGTACCCCGAATCTACGATCCAACGTCGATGAATTTTCCGACCGCCGTTCGTTGTATTCCGGGTTCGTCGATTTATCGATCGCGTACTACATTCACGGGCCATCCCCGAGTCGAAATTTTCACCTTGTAAGTCACGAATTGGAGGGCGAAGTGAGGTTGGAACGTATTTCAACCTTCGTTTCCAGGCTCAATGTGGTGTCGACATTTTTTTCACCTTTGTTTCACCTTTCGAGTGAGGAAGAAAAATTTTTCTTTCATTATTTCACCTTCGTTTCACCTTCCAAACTTGAAAAATGGGAAATAATTAAAGGTTTTCAGGGTAAAATGAAGTTGAAACGAGCATAAAAATTGCTCATAACTTCATCGTAATTTCGATCTTCTTCACTCTAAATGTAATGTTGAAATATGTTGAAATTAAGGTGAAAATTTGGGCTCGGGAATCGCCATTCAACGTTGCTAAAAAAAATGTACGTAAGAAATATGTATTCCTGAGATTATACATAATCATCGAAATGCATCGAGATAAAAGGTTCTTTCCAGTTACAAACTATAATGGTCTCAAATCCAAAGTCGAATACGCGCCGAAAAATTCATTTGTACAAAAAAGTGTATGTTCGAATGTTGAAATTGAATTCCATGTGGAAGGGGTTGATAAAATTGTGATTGTCCAAGGTTATCGCGAATAATCTTGAGGAACAAATAATGCCAGATGTTTTACGATAATCGGCGTACGCCCACCGAACAGTCGGCATGCATTGAACGAATGAGGTCATCGGGCGTGAATTCATCGCAATCGAATGTTATACATAAACCTCCGAGTGGTCGGTTATGCTGCGGTGTTTCCGATCAAATCGTAAAATCGGTACTTGTATCGAAATTCCATCGATATGATTAAACCTATTCAACCTACAGTCTTTTCAACACGAAACGTTTCTCGTTTTTTTCGAAAACTACCGAAGATTATTTTTTTTTTCATAAAGAAATCTTAGGGTTCACTATCTACGATTCAGAAAAAGCAAAAGCAAGAGTTTCAACTTGCAGCTTGTCTCAAATTATGAGGAACCGATTTGCAAGCTTCAACTCGTTTTTTTTTTGCATGAAAGTACATTCGAAGGTCGTCGGCACAAATGCAGAGTTGCTTCAATATTGCGCGAACTGGCCGAGTATGCAGACGGAAAAGTTAAATCGAGTAATGTGTATTTCAAGGGTTTTCGTGCGGTCCTTTGGGTATTCATCCAAAAGGTCCACACACATGACCTTCAACATGGCTGCCAAATCGATTAGAAAGTCGGATGCGTTCGTGTAGAGGTGAAGAGGGTTGAAAGGTACGAAGCCACTGAATCAGTCGGTGGGCAGGGTCTCGAAATTCAGAACGAGCAAAGTTCAGTTCATTAGTATTATATAGTTTCATTATATTTTAGTACAGCATTATTATTGTTCATGTGAACTTTTGGTCTATATAGCGTTGTTTATCCAGCGTTTGGACGATAAGGTAAAAATAAGAAGAAAATCAATACATTTTATATAATACATTATGAAATAGACATCAATGCTGCTATTCAGATGATTTGGCAGTTGCAAAGTTGGCGAACAAAAGATACCACAATGAACAAAATTTAACAGTCGTGGTTCCAATAAAACGTTCCGACATAAAAAAAAAAAAAAAAAAAAAAAAAAAAAAAAAAAAAACACCAATGCCGTGCTATTGCGGAACGAAAAAGACTCGGTCTCGTATTGGGTGACAATAAAAAAAAACCCACACACACACACAGAAATTCGTAGAAAATAATCGCGATCTAAATTACAACTTTGGCATCAAAGCGGTTGGGGTCGTTCCACGAACGGGAAAACGCAGAAGAGCCATTCGCCAACCCGACGACGTGAGTTGAATGTTATGTGGAAGCGGTGATCTGGGAAGGGCGAAGAGGGGGGGGGGAGGGGTTGGTTGCTGCTATGGAAGAGTCCTGGCTCACGCACCGAGAACAGTGGAAAAAAAAATCATAAAGAGACCGAACAAGAGGCAGAGAAATAAACGAAGTCGTCTGGGGATTCAGTAGTCGTTGTGGTGTGAGGCTCGTGTCCACGATCGCTTGCGAACGATTCGGAAGGAGAAAAGGGGAGGGGGGGGGGAGAAAATTATATGGTGGTAGTCACTGAATGGCTGGTACCACGCCGTCCAAGGGATGCGGTTAAGGTCGAGCGCCCCTTTTTGATCGTTCCTGGTCCAGAAATTAGAGCTTTCTGATGCTGGTTAGAATAGGACTCACTTTCGAGTCACATATTTTCAGAATTAATGGAAAGGGGCTGTAAGAGAGTTCACTGAGAGGTGGTTTCATAGCGTAGTCGACAAGCCATAAGGGGTTGTTACTGGCACGGTCACTCTTGTCGAGTGCCTTCGATATTCTTCAGACAAGGATGCAGAAGCCTGGTTCCTTGTGCAGAATCATCAGTTACCAAGTACATCAGTTCATCGTCAGGGATGGTGGAAGTCTGTATTCCAGTTCTACTTGTCCCTATTCTACTTTTCCCAGTTCTACTTTTTCCAGTTCTACTTTTTCCAGTTCTACTTTTTCCAGTTCTACTTTTCCCAGTTCTACTTTTCCCAGGCTTACTTTTCCCTGGCTTACTTCTCCCAATTCTATTTTTCCTAGTTGTACCTTTCCTAGTTCCACTTTTTCCCGTTCTACTTTTACCAGTTCTACTTTTCCCAATTCAACTCGCCGTTGGTTTGTTGGTTAGTTCATTTACCCAATCCAGCATCAAATAAATGAACCAACCAACGGCAAGTTGGATTGGGAAAAGTAAGACTGGGAAAAGTAGGACCGGAAAGAGTAAAACTAGGAAAAGTAGGACTGCTCGAAGACAGACTTCCACCATCCCCATCCTCACGTACTTACGGGAGGCAGCTGATGGTGCTGCTGCTGCTGGATGAACGTTAACCTCTGTAGGCCGCAGACACAGTCAACCTTAACCCATGTACTTCGACCATAGCCATACTATGGCAGTCGTTGAACCCGCCGACTACTTGGTTTTGTGAATTGCTCCCTAATTTAGGGGACCAAAACTATCCCGCGCACGGCGCGCCATCCGTACCGATACCGACACATACACACACACACACACACACACCGTTGCAAGTAGAGCGCCACCGTTCTATTCCGAGACTCTTCCATAACGACCGGGCGTCACGCCATTCGAATTACCATGCTACTTTCGTGGCCAACGAATTACAACCACCGACCTATCGATTCCTCGGCTTCGACGTAAAGTCCATATCCTTCTCTTTTGCCTGTGCTTCCATTCCTTTCCCTCGCCTCGCACGACTTGTCTCAACCCCATCTACGTTCATTGATTGTGGGTTTCGGCAGATAACTTTTGAAAGTCTAATGGGGAAAAAAAAGGATTGGTGCCGACTCGATAGTTTCGAACTGTAATACTTTTCAGTTATGTTGGACGTTGATGATGTTCATCATTGTTGAAAACTTTGGGATTACGTCATTTAATTGTCAGTTAATCCCTAGGTTCTTACAAGCTCGAAATACAACATGATTTCGACAATGGGCCTTTCAGACCCGTTCGATTTTCAAACCCTTGTATCTTGGAATCCAATGAACGTAGAATAAAATATTTTGTTTTTTTTTTGTAAATTAAACGCCAGAATCTGAGAAAAACGAATATGCAAACTAGAATTTCCCAAATCCGATAGTTATCAGATGTTTTAAAAAATATGGAAAAACTCATTCGGTCTATTTTAAAGATACAGAGGGAAGAAGCACAGGCATTGGGTCCATCAGACCCACTGTAGGAATATAGGGTTTAAAAAAATGTACATGAAGTAAAGACTCAGTCAATGACGAGTGATATTAACGAAAACACGATGGAGCTTTCAACTAACCGAGGGTTAAAAAAAAGTAGATGCAGTTCAAAAAGCCAGGTGCTGCGAAAGCTCTGTGGAAAAGTTGATATTTTTGTTTCAACGCACGACGTTGATACATCGCCTATGTGAATCTATAGAGCTGCAATTCATAATGTGCTGTCGGATTCGTACAGCATTGTGTGCCCCAAAGGGAGAACGCATAAAGGGCCGTCAACGTTTCGTATCGCTGTTTCAGTACCACGGTTCTGGGAATAATTAACGTCCATTATAACCAGTCGAATAATTAGAATCCCGATACGATATTGCGAACAAAGTGCCGCAAGCCCGCAGGCAACGATGCAGTAAACAGCGAAAAAACTTGCTATATGTTTCATCATTTCATAAAGAATAAAAACTGAATTTTTTCGATTTACCTGACAATGAGGTCAATACTTTTTTTCGAATTGGAAAATCCTTTCAATCTCGTAGTCTACGCTGACAGAATTGTACTGAATTCGAGGAATTAGTTTGCTTGAATGCAGATCTACGATAATGCTTAGCACAGTCTCTTGAAATCGATTACCTTAGCTTAACCTTCATGCTACTAAAAAAAATCCTGAAAAGAATAGGAGAATGAATGATGAGTAACAATTTTTTTTCAGCATGCTGCTCGTGATCTTATTGTGAATCCAGCAACCTGGTTATTTGCCCATTTGAACCTAGATTCAACCATCGATCAACCATTTCCATTGCCAAAACGTGGTCGCATAAAAAAAAAAAGAAACAAAAAAAAAAATCACTCAGCAGACTTTTTCCGACACATCGTTACGAATAATGTGAAAAAGGTAAGAAAAGTTTGAACGTTGAATATTCGTTACGATGAAAATCGAGGAACTACGAGTGCGAGCCACGCACACAAGTTCCCGGTATTGTAAATTATCGTGCCAACTTTACGATTGTTTCCTCGTCGGCGGGAAGGCGCGACCCGAGTGAGACTCGCCTAAATCGGTCGGACGACTAATTATTGTACTGATTTATAATCGTGCGTCTACCAAGGTTTACTCACACTACGTGTGTAGCCACACGAGAGTGAGCATGTTTATACGGTGGGCCATGCCACGCGGGCCAGAATGTTCGATGCAAGTTGCGGGCAAGCGTGATTCTGTGTATGTGCTGCGTTCAATTATGGCTGAAGTTGGCCAGTTGCCAATCGCCCTTCAGACACGTAGGCTCCGCATTCGCCCCCCCCCCCCCCGCCAGCCCCCGTCGATCATTCGCGTTGTATGGGCACGAGGCAAATCGCACAGTGATTGGTAGCCTCACACTTATTGGCTACTTTATGGTTATTGGCCCATCAAACGGCTCTTTCAACTCTTCGGACCGAACATCAGAAACTCTCGGATGTTAAATTCATAATAGTAAAATTCTTGAAATATGATTTTCGTATGTAACGTTATTATTATGGGATATGAAATTCGTATCACATAATTATTTTTACACATTTATTTATAATTAATTTCTCATAATTATGTTTAAACATAAATATTTCTTTGGAACATCATTCGACGGAAATAAGTTTATTATTATATTTATTTGCAATAATTGTAAGTTATATATTTTTTATAGTTTAGTTGTTGAGACAAATGATATTTCGCAATAACAAATCTTCAATGTGTAATGAAAAGAGTTTAAGATTATAAATAAAATTAATTTTTTCCGACGATACCTCAAATTCGAACCGAAATAATCAAAAGTAATGAATATTCAGCCGACGGTTGAGGGACCATCCACTGTGCCATGTACCGCAAGTCGTGTTCCATGGCCCAGAGATTAACAACACAATGTAACACCGAAGAAATGTATCGAAAAAAATCAATAAATTTTTATCTTTCCGTCCAAACGCTGGCTTAACAACGCCATATAGACCAAAAGTTCACATGAACAATGTTGTAGAGAATTGAATTTCCTACAAAAAAAGTCCTTGACGTCATATATCTAACACAGATAGTTCACGCGTGGGGAAGCTCGAAAGTCGGGCAATGTAGTTTCGCGGCAGAGCATTGCCGTTCCAAAAATTGGGCGTTCTGCATTTTGACCGTTCCGAATTTCGAACCCAATCCTATGAGATCGTGCCGACGTCAAGCACAATCTTGTTTTTTTTTTTTTTTTTTTTTCATAAACCTCGAGGTCGTAGTGGAACGACGTGCCATTGTGGATTTCTATTATCGAGAATGCACCGAATTACGTAGGTGGTTGCTGAAAGAATGCAGATTGGTACCACGGGCACATCTTCTCGGGACATGGCAAGGGATAAGGTCGTTGAAGCGAAAAAGAACGATCCGACGGGTAGAAGAAAAACCCGCACCCGCACACGTTCTTTCCCTTTTCATTCCACGGGCGAATCCTCGACGAGTGAAATACGTATGAGACAGAGTGAAGAATGCATGGGGAATGAATTCCCCGAGCGAGGAAGAATGGCGAAAAAAAACGAGGAGGAAAAGAGAGGCGAGGCAAGCTCATGACAGGAAAAAAATTGGAAAACGTGGATTAAAAGATTTTTTATACGTGACGGAAATATCCGTTTCGTTCCTGTTCTCAATCATTTCGTGCTATTCGTTCCTTGGATGCTGCACATGCGGAAGAAAGAATCTGGTCGGTCGTACGAGCGCAAAGTAAACGTCGGCTCGGTGGATGCGTGTGTCACGATTCTTTCGTGAAAATCACTGTCGTGCGGGGTGAATCTCGACGGTGACGCAAGACAGAAAATGTCGGGTCGGTGTCTGACTGACGGATTCGTAATGGAAATCGCTTTACGGATGAGATAAGAATACACAGTCAGGGCATCACAGCTAAATTCAGACTGTTTCGAGTTTCGAAGCTGCGATTTTTTTTTTTTCATACGTCTTAAGACGTGAATATGTTGATAGGAGACCTGAGAGATTCGTTACGAGTTTTTCCGTCAGCTTTACGTTCCAGTGATCTAAGCCTTTTGTGTATTATAGATTCACAGGTATTAGCGATTTGTTGGCTTGTTTCGCTTCCTCATAGAGGAATCAAAATGATATCAAAGAGCGAGCAATCTGTGAAGGTTGCAACATTTTTCTTTAAATCGAGAAAGTTGCGAGCTATAGCACTGAAAGAAAGAATTGGCCGGTGAACCTTCGAATTGGTTGCGGTATCCAACTTTGTTGGACTCTGTTGGAGCCTTGTTGGAGCCTTCCCATTAGTGGCCTGAAACAACCATTTTCCATGGACGAGGTGAAGTTGGTTATATCGTCTATTTCAAAATGGCCGATACAGCTATCACTTTGCGGCCTCATCTCATACGGTTCTGGTTGTAGTACCTGCCTTTTGTTGACTAATTGTAAGATACATACTCCATCGGATGCATCCAAGTAGTTGGCTGTACCACCCATTTCGTTATCTGCGCCAGCTACTGGATATCCAGACTGGATACAGGAACTAATGCGCTGGTGTCGTGACGTCACATTTAAGAATGGTCACGGTCACCATATGCTTTACCAACTATTCCTTCCCCACGAAAAAATAGCTATGCTAGCCAACCTTTTCTTGTAGTGATAAACAAGTTGCAAGTTGATACTGGAAAATTACTCCCTGAGAATCTTAGGTCGTACACAAAGCGCCCACGATAAAAAAGCCGCAAACTAATGATCATAGTTTTTCATAAAGGCTTTGTGGAATACTTAAGATTAGGAGGAAGCTAATTGTTGCGATTGTTGCGGGGTAAACAAAAAAGTGTTCAAAGTGCGAACATGGTCCACTATACTTTTTCGTCAATGATCAAAAAAACTCACGAGCGTCAGCCAACGACAGAAAAACCGCACTGTACGGTGAAATGGCAATACAGAATGGAATAGTTGTGAGCGGCAACACAGTGCGAACGGGTAACTATGCGGAAAAAAAGGATTCGAAGGAACGCAACGAGACGGTATATATAAATGTGAAACAGAAATGAGGCAGGAACGGGATGGAAAGTGGTACAACGTCGTCTCTATTATTTATCTCGCTGAGCTTGCAACCGGAAAGCTCCCCGACCGCCCATCTAGCGTTCCACGCACATCATTGCACATTATTCATACGACGAAAATTTGAATTACACATTCAATAAGACGTCGCGACGTCTGGCTCGAACTCGGTGGGCGAAGGGGGGGGGGCTGTCTCATCGAGTAGAAGCGAAGACCGAGCAGCATGGTTGATCGCGGTTCGCGGATTGGATGCGGAAGACACTGGGTGGAGATATATAGCGATGGCATCAACACTGCATTCGCGCGAAGGAAGAAACCCGTTCACTCCCTGCTTCCGCGTTTCACCGTCAAATCGATGGTGAACAACTTGCCGGCGGAAAAATAACGTATTCTTCCGTTGCCGTTGGAACAGCGCACGGGAATTCAAGTAGATGTCGTCGATCATCCCCACAAACCGGTTTTGACGAGTGAAATCACAGTTCATGGAAATTTGAGTTTCATTTTTTTTTTGGTTAGTTACTCAAATTTGTGCGATGAAGAAAGTCGTGGAAAATGGCTATGGGCTTATTGCGGTCAATTCTTTTGTGGTATTGAAATCAATGTTACAGCGAACTATCGCTTTATTAGTTTTTTGTCGACCAAAGCGACCAGTTTCAGCCCGAGGGCGCAAATGAAATTTCGACGGAATTAAAAAAAAGTCCATCGTGGGCGAGAGACGATTTCGACTCGTGTAAATGCAGCCCACTCGCTACACTCGAGCAGCAAATTCACACTCGTCGGAATCGCCTTCTTTCCGCCCTTGATACACAATAAACTATCAAAACCTAATGAAAAAATATCTAAATGGACAAAAATCATTGCTCACCGGTAAATATCCCCCGAAATGAAGAAAGTCGTCGGAAATAAAGCACAAAAGCTCGATGCGGTTTTCGCAGTGGGATAATGTAGTAGTGCATGGTGTTGTAAGTGTAACAGCTAAGACGCATCGCTTAGGAATGAAATTTGCCAGATTGATCCTAACACCTTGAAAGCTCCGTTGATAATCTCACGTACCACCTGAGGGACAAGTGCGTGCGAATTTTCACAGTTGACGCAAGAAAACAATATTCGCACCGTTTCTCGAATTGCAAATACTTCGGGAGTAAAGTTGACACTCGCTTCCAAATGAGTCAACTTATTTACGCGGGTGAGTACCTTCCGCAACGATAAATTGTTGCCAGCAGTGGTTGGCTCTCTCTGCTAACTTTCCGCAAGAAATTAGTGACACGCGAGCGTTCCAACATGCGACGATTGGGCGCGACAACGCGGACGACGTTGGGGAAGTCTCGACTTGACTAGCCAAAAGTATGTTGAACTTTTACCGAGCATCACAATGTCGCTTCGTGCCACTTTGGATCATTGTCACTGGCTTCAACCAACTACTGAGGCGTTTGAATTACGATTCACTCGAAACACAATCAACTGGCACTTTTATTCATGCTTTGGAACGCCATTTGCGAAAAAAAAAAAAGCAGAATGATATGTGACAATATGTTTGAGCTTTTTTTACACTATTTCAGGTAAACAATTTTGAACCCAGTGACACGAAGATCTTCAAAAAAAGTCCTATCATCGTGTAGCTGTCTTTTTAGAGGAAGCAAAAGATGAGAAAGAAGGGGAAAAATACAAATACATTAAGAAGTAAAAGGAGGACAAAAAAAAGGCGAAAAAGCTGAGACGAAGTGGAGAAAGTAGAATGGGCGAACTGGATACAGAGAAACCCGAGTCCGGGTCGTTGGGTCTCCCGTCACGTCGGCTTGTGACGCGTGCGACGAATTACCGCTCATAAAGGAACGTTCCTCCGTCGTTTCCCCGGCTCGAGCACGAGAAACTCGAGCCAGCGAACCATCGAGTTTCATCCACCAATCGGAATTCAACGTCGGACATACACGGCTACTGTATGGCAAAGTATTACACGGAGCTTGGGACAGTACGACGAAGATGGGATGGCTCTCGAGGATAGTGGTTTCGCGAATTACGAGGAACGATGTGATTTCTCCGATGTCCATTCCCCGAAAATGTCTTCCGGGATCTTATGGAACTCGTGGTTCATCGGCCAAATCTTTAAGCGGTTAAAGTCAGGATCCCGCTTCGGAAAACATGGAAAATCGATTTTTCTTCATTGCTCACATCTATTTCTAATGTAGCGATGAATTTGTATCCAAAGTTATAGAAGCTAATTCACAATATTTTCAAATGTATATATATTATATATATATAACATTGTATGACTATGTCGAGTTGCAATGAGTATCGAGTATGTAAGGGAGAAGGGTATGGGACGGCATGAGTACATTAATAGTTTGCTCGAAACCACAGGAAACGACTATTAATGCTTAATGAAGCCACGATTCGGTTCGCCGGCGACCCATTGGCAGCTGAAGAGAATTTATCACTCGGTCTCGGCCCATTCAGAAGCTTCGGTCTACGTATTGAAAGTTGGCTCAGCTTTTGCTGCAAATTATTGGGAACCCGAGCGAAGCTCCTCGCCGCTTCGTGGCACACCATTTACATAAATGTGGTCAAACATTGGTTCCACCTACTTGTGTTGAGCGCGAGAATTCGATGAACAAAAGGTTCGAGTATTTTAATAGGAGTTTATGGAGCGTAGAACGCGAACCATTGCTTTGTTCAATAATTTTTGGTATGGAACAATATGTAGGCCAATGCGAGGTATCATTGAATGACTTATGAAAATACGAATCTAGGTCTTTACTGAATGCGTGAAAATGTTGCCTTTTGGGAAAAGTCAGATCGTCGAGGGCTAGACAAAAAATTGGTTGGAATAATTCGAAATACTAATTTTTGTCTTTGCTACTAAATAAATAAAAAGTTTCGTTCCGGAGATATTGTGCAAGTTTTTCAATTCTGATACATTTTGGAATTTACGAATAATCAGTGATTATAGTCTATCCATTTTCACCGGAGGCTCAAAATGCTCTGAATTAAACCGGAAATTTGAGAGAAGAATTCTAAAAAAAAATAAAGTGCGGTTATTGCAAGGAATCGATTTTAATAATCGAAACGCGAAAAAAAATAAACATTTTGGATTTTTTTAGAAATTGTTTTCTCAAAGAGCAATTCAAAACGCACAATCAAATAGAAAAACTTTCATCAAAATCGAAAACCTAACGGGTCACAAGTGAGTGATTAACCGTGGAATACCTCAAACGTATATATTGTACAGGTATAGTTGCGTACTTCGGTCAACTGCCCCGAGGCTAGCTGCACCGGGGCTAACCATTCAATGCTGTCGGTTTTTCAACCAAATAAACTGGCAAAAGCTTCTCATCAAAGCAAAAATCTTCCAAATGCGTTGATCACATTATACAAATTTTGAGAGAGTGTAACCCATCGAATTGTTGCAAAAAAAAATTACGAAAATAAAACATTAATACATTTTTAACTTCCTGTCAAAACGCCGGCCGAACAACGATATAGAGATAAGAATTTCACATGAACAATGTTGGAGAGCATTAAATTTCCTACAGAAAAGTCCGCGACGGCATATATCCAACGTTGATAGTTTACGCGTGGTAAAGCTCGAAAATCGGGCCATGTAGTCTATGTTAGCCTTTGCGAATATTGCTCGTTCTGAATTTCCAGCTGTTCAACTGATTGACTCGTTCCGAATTTCTAGTCGTCTCACTGATATACTTATTCAAAATTTCTAGCAGTCTAACTGATTTACTCGTTCTGAATTTCTATTTATCTAACTGATGTACTCGTTCTAAATTTCTAGTTGCTTGACTAATTACTCTTTTCACTTGTTTCACTAAAAAACTCGACTCATGTGAGTAAAACAAAATGGTTGAACGATGTAAAGAACACGAAGAACTTGATTTTGAATTTCGATAAGACTGTTATCACCAGCACAGCTACACACATTCGTGCGCCAAGTATGCGTTGTATCGGTAGATACCGGGTATGGCGACGTCGTAAAACGTTAATCCGTTTTATCCGACACAACGGACAGCCGGGGCACCTCTGGATGTGAGCCTCGAGAATAACCCACGGCGACGCATATTCCCAGGTACAGACGGTCTCACCTTGGCTCCAAAGGACATCACATTTTCGCTTTACCTTCGGTACACACAGCCTTCCGGTAGTTCACGCTTTGGGATTTCGGCAAAGAGAAACGTATTCCTCGAGTGGATTACCGCCTGCGAATATGCTCTTGTATCGGTCCCTTGGGTATAGAAAGCTTGCGTGTATGTATATATATTGCCTGTGGAAGCTTCGAACGGAGTTCATCCATTACCCTTACGGCCTCGTACGGAACTACACTCTTACAATGTTTGAAATTCTTTGACCGCGCAATCTCACTACTTCGGGTGGGGCTCACGATTCACAACGACTTACGTTCAGAAAGGCCATTATCCCGAAAAAATGTTCAACGAAGCACGCTCGTGTTAAGGGGGAAGTAAGGTTAATTCGATGAAAAGGAAGCGTGTTTTTGAGATTTTTTTCTGGCGATACAAATAGGGTGAATTTATTCAATCAATTTCCATATGATAATACAACATTTGAATAATGTTTTTCTAAATTTTCGTTGCAGAATATTGAAAATTAAGCGGGTGACAGTGAATCTCCGGAGGCACTTCGACAAAAAAAGGTGCTTTGCGGTGGTCATCATAACTCGCAAAAGAATCATTTGAAACAAAAAAATCAAACTGCAGTCGTTAAAGGAGATGTTTATCGAGGTAATCACGAGGAGATTTTTTTTTTTTGACATTTGATTTTTTCGTAGCACTTGGAAGCAAAAAAACCGATTTTCGCTATAAAAATCGGCTAATTTCTTGCTGTAAAATTAATAATTATTTGAAAAAAAGCTCTCGACAGTACCCGGTGAAATATGTGAAAAAGTAGTGTGCAAAATTTCAAAACGATTGGTCTAGGAGATTCTGCGTTATCGTGAACACGGACTTAAAAAATGTCGAGTTTCAGGAAAAACGCTTTGAAGTTTTGCGCACTTTGACACTCAAATACTTATAACGTCGTCAATTTTGCTCCAATCGACTTGAAATGTTGACACAATATTCTTGAGATATTATACATTCAGTGGGAAATTTTCAAAGAATGCAAGAAAAATAGTATATTATGACACTAGTACGAAAAAAAAATTTCTGACGAGTGTGAGTTTGCAGAACGAGCCGAAGGCGAGTATTGCAATCACACGAGTCCAGAAAACGTTTTTCGTACGAGTGTCGTACGAATTTTTATATCACAAGGTCCGTAAATGCGGTTTGAAGCGAACGAAGTGAGCGTAAAACCGCACTTTTACGGACAGCGTGACATAAAAAAAGTTAATACCTTACCCCGCCATTAATAATCAACCTTTCAATACGTATAAACAAAGATAATACAGTACAGATGAGATGATCAGATTTATAAATTCGACTCCAAATTGAAAAATACATTTTTGATGATAGTTTCGCATAACTTATGTGAGAGTTTTCAAGCTAATGGTGCTTTTCAACAAATGAATGAGGATACGGTCACGTTAACGATGAACCCTTACGCCAGTCGTGATATTCGTCAGCTTCGAAATGTTTTGAAACGGACAACTTTCAGTCTGCATATGCCGAACTCGGTCTGGCCACGAGCAGTGGAATCCTAAGCCCGGAACTCGCACGAAACCGGCAGTTGAAATCCTTTCTACCGGACAATCGGCTTTTCTCGATTTCGCAAAAGCCCGAAAGGCTGCCACGGTGATTTGCGTCTGTCAGACATATACCAGGGTGGACCTTAAAGGGTTGTTGACGAATTTCGACAAGCGCATCCCCCAGATAGGTTCGAAATAAATAAATGAAAATATGTGCGAAACCCCAGCACCGTAGTCCAATGAGAAAACGTGGCTGTAAGCTCGTTTTGTTCCGCATTTGAATAACATGGGATTTTCCGACTAATTCGGTAATTGTTTTATCGAGTTGTCCCTAAGCACGCAAAAAATTGTTTATTCACATGAATCTATTGTTAATGGGTATAACTACTCGTATATTTTGTTACCTGTGTATTATCGATAACGGCGAACCCGATGATCGATGATAACAACTGATAAACGATTTCGACACAAATTCAGATTTATTTGTGTTCAGGTCTTGTAAAAAAATGTAAGAGTAGTTATACCCATTGACAATAGATTTATGCGAACAAAGAGTTTTTCGCGCGCTTAGGGACAACTCGAAAAAATAATTACCGAATCATTCTGAAAATCCCATGTTATTCAAATGTGAAACAAAAAGGGCTTACAGTCACGTCTTCTCATTGGACCACAGTGCTGGGGTGTCGCACATACTTTTATCAATTTATTTCGAACCTATCCAGGGGGTGCACTTGTTAAAATTTCTCAACATTCCCATCAAGGTCCACCCTAATATATACCCGAAATATACCTTCACGAACTCTCCGCAAGATCTATATAACTCGTCACCAAATTTCCAACACCACTCGCAATCCGAACTTGCACGCAGATCCACCACAGCAATGATAATCCACCTCAATGATCGTCAACCAGCAATGAATAATACCAGAAATCTACGTCTCCCACGATTTTGTTTTATTTTGTTTTTCCTTCACATTATTCGAAGTACTCGCAACCGACAATTTAATATTCCCATTCCACAAAAATCTACAACGATGAAATACAAAGTGCACGAGCATTCTGTGTACGTGCCATATCTGGACAGTGGCTGGATTTTTTCATTATTTTTTCTTTTTCTTTTTTTTTTCCACTTTTTTTTTGCTCTTCGTGTAACAGCACTACCGGTGAACTGCCACGCAAGCCCGAACCGACCATTGTTTTGAGTAGATTCTCTTGGTTCCTCCATGGCTTTCGGAAGCTCGCTTTTTGTTTCGTTCGGTCGGAGAGCTTTTTTTTATTTTTTTAGTTTTTAGTTTTTAGTTTTTTGTTTTGTTTTTTTTCTATCGCCATCGTCGAGGCCTCGAGTCGAGTTAGTCCGATAGATAAAGCGGAAATCCGAACTGGATGAGCCTGATAAAACTAATGATTTACGAAAGCAGAAACCCACCCCTTGCCCGGAGCCCCGGGGGGATGGTCGGACGCCGACAAACCGTAGTGCGTTGGGCTTTCCCTTCACCCGTTTCGATCCTCTCTCTATGGGCGAGCCAGAGCCCGGCCAACACACGACCCAGGCTCTTTCGCCTTTTCATTTTCCGAACGAAAAAACTAATTGCGTTCCTCCCCCCCTCCCCCTCCTCCCGGAAGCTACCGCGTACGTGAAAAGTGGCGCGGACGACAGGGCATCGTTAAGCTCCCACCAGCAATGTCAATTGACATTCGTCCCTTTGTGTGTGTGTTTTTTTTGTTTTTCTTTTTTTGTTTTTCTATCTTTTTTTCAACCATCGACCCTGTTCCACAACTTATTTTGTTTTCGTTCCGGTTGGAGAAAAAAAATAGCCAAAAACGCGTTGGATCGGTTATTTACTTTTTTTTTTGTTTAGGAAGGAAAAATATCGAGTTGGAATTTTGAATGAATGGGAAACAATGGATAATAGACAGAGGACAACGAAATTTCATCGATTTTCAATTTTCAGACGAGTGAGAGAGCCGATTTTCATGAGTTTTCGAAGAAAAGACAACTGTCGGGACTAATGGTTCTGAAAATCGCTCGTTCTAAATTCCAAGCCCCACCGAACATACATGTAAATTTTTTCGATTCAGTTGAACGACCGTAGTCCGAATAACCTTAGGAACATTTTTTTTCTTCTAATTTCAGCTCTTTATTGCAATCTGCTATATTTAGAAAATTAAACATTCGGCAATACGGTTGAGGTGTTTATTCTTGACCAGTTCATGATGAGTTTCCAGTGAAACTCCATTCGTGTCGATCGTGGGAGGAAAAACTTGTAATACAATGTTTATATTTCGAACGAAGCGTGAACTGGTTCGTTCGGAAATACCGGAAGAGGGATTATCGTTGAATCCATCGAGTAAACATGAAGATAACGACGCGAACAATAATGCAAAGATAACGCTGAAAAACTTTTTTCATCGTTACAAAAAGGTTCATCGTTGAAAAAATCGTGGTTTTCGTTGGTGCGAAATCATTACATATTTTTTTTCTTCAATTTTATTTTGTCGAAGCTCGTCATAGTTGGCACAGTTGGGTTTTCGATGCAGGATGCAGGTGTTCATATCCGTCGGAGAATAAACCGATTGAAACTGCGTTGAAGGCGTCGTATATACATATATAGGGGAGACCGGGGCAAAATGGTATAGCGGGGCAAAATGGGACCGGGGCAAAACGGGTTTGGGGGCAAAATGGAATAGTGAAAATCAACACTGCTGGAAAATACGTCATTGGGGCAAAACGAGAATGGGGCAAAATGGGCCGGAGAAAATCAGGCTCCTCAGAAAGAGGCGGTTGGGGCAAAACGGGATCGGGGCAAAATGTGACAGAAAAAATCGGAGACCACTAATTTCACGAGAGGCTGCGACACTTCATTTTTGTGTCTCATTTTGCCCCGATTTCATTTTGCCCCAATTCGATATTCCTCTCCTCTCTGTCCCATTTTGCCCCTATCCCATTTTGCCCCAAATCAAGCACCCAAGAAACTTCATTTTTTGCTATCCCGTTATGCCCCGATCCCATTATGCCCCGCTATACCGTTTTGCCCCGGTCTCCTCTATATTTATATATATATACAACCACCGGATGCATCAACCAGGATCAACATTAGCATCACGAGCCCCCGGACGATGCATTAATTAACCGATGTCCCTCGATTTCATCCGGGTCAGTGGGTGGCGTATTCACGTTTCCGTGGACCACACCGGATGATGGATGAAGCTCGGAAAGTTTTCGTTTCGCGCTGGCGGAACGTAGCGTTAAGGGGGAGGAAGGGGGCGCATCGAGACCCGGTATATAATAACGCGGATGCGTTAGCGTCCCGTTAATCAAGAGCGATCGTTCTCCCTCTTTCGGTCACCTTCCTCATCATCGTTATCCACGCCTTCCTCGTACCGCGAAAACTACAAAAATTTCCAAAGAATGCTCACTTCCCTTTACATTTTCATATACATTGCATTAAAGGGTGTTGAATGTTAAAAAGGTCTTTTATTATTCTCTTTCTTTTTTTTTATCTTCCTTTCCTTTCGTTAGGCTTGATAAATACTACTCGGTTATTAGAATATAGTGACGATAATTATATTTTAGATATTGCGTGAATGATAATTTAATTAAAGTTATATTAATTTAGTAGATATATATTTTAGATATTGCGTGAATGATAATTTAATTAAAAGTTATATTAATTTAGTAGATATCACAGAGAGCCGAAGGCGCTTATTGAATAATTATAATTGTATCTTGTACAAAATAGATTATCTGAAATCGACCGAAGTCATGTTCCTCCGAAAATTTCATGTTTTTCCATACCCCATTTGTTTCCATTCAAACTTGAAATTTTTTTGTAATCAGTAAATTTCGCAAACGAAAAACAAATTCACATTGTCTCAACGATCGAAGACTCAAAATTTCGTGAGCAACGATAATATCATCGAACGTTTCGTTTTGGACACAGGGTCTGAAATTTGTACCGGAATATTGTCGGACGGGTTTCCAAACATAGTTCTGGCTCGAACGGGCCTCAACCTCGTATCCGTTTGTTTAACGATGCAATTGATGATGATATATCGTCCATATAGACATTTCCTATATTCCAATGCGCGCCTTCGTACACGAGGACCGGTTGTTCCGGATATCCACAGACCCGGAACTCCATTTCAGGCCTAATAACCGAATGATAACGCATTGGAATTGGTACGGGATCGCTCGTACAGTTCGCCATCGATGTGTCGGGGCCGTTGATGTTGAGTTCCACGCCCTTGTGCTCTATCCTCACTCACCCTGTCGCCCATTCCCTTTATCTCTGTCTTTTGTAGTGGATATTCACATCCGCGCGTTCGCGTTCTACTTCGACGTTGCTGCGTTCCATCATCCGGATGCTGCCGCTCACGAAGTCACGGGAGAAACACGAGGCCGCAATTTCAACCCTCACAGCCCCCCCCCCTCCCACCGGGAGACTCACTTTCATCGAGGCCGATGCCAACATGGCAGTGCCACTATCGACCTCGAACGATGCCGAGAATCGGTCGGCATTAGCATGTTATTGGGAGGTTGTTTACTCTGGGTTAATCACGGCCACCAATAGCTTTGCATCCAGAATCCGATGACTACCCAACCCAAGCCCACGTCAACATGATTCTCCACCATCCACCCGGCCCCACTTGCTGCATTTCTATCACAAAGTTAAAGATTACTTCGTTTTTTTTTGTTTGTTTTTTTTTTAAGCGTTTCGTTTTAATTGGACATCAAGTATTGGGTACTAGGACTCTAAGAAGAATCGATCAGGATATAGATTGAGTTGTATTGTTGTTTTCATTCCGAACGACAGCACTAAAGGCTCACAAGTTTCTTATGCAGGGTGAGGCACATGATTTGTGACGGAGCAATAGCACTCAAACTATTGATTATATGGAAAAAACGTTTTAGTGTTTTAGAAGGCCGTCATACTGGACCACAACTATTTTTTTTATCGGTGGACGCGCTGAAGCTACGTCAAGGTCAACTTAACTTTTTCAAATGGAATTTTGTATTTTTTGTTCGATGATATTGTTATTGATTTTAAGACGAATTTAGCGTGATACGACACAAGGTCATTTCAAGGTCCCCCAGCACCATCAACAAAGCAAATGATTCTTAAAAATCGTTTATGTTTATCGTTAGAAATGAAAACAGAGCTAGAAGAAGTGTTTACAAGTCGAGTGTCGTCACTCCGAGCGCATCTTCTGTATGTTGACCCGAACCAAGGTCAGTTGATCCTTTGAAAGTTTGATTATTCCGATGTGTTTAGATTTTTCCACTACTTTCATACTTTGCGTGACTGGAATGACCTTGTGTCGTAGATCTCTGAAGTCCTCTTGAAATCAGTAACGATATCATCGAAAAAAAATACAAAGTTTCATCTGAAAAAGTCAAGTTGACCTTGACGTAGCTTCAGCGCCTCAACCGATAAAAAAATAATTATGGTCCAGTATGACAGTCTTCTTGAACACCGAAACTTTTGTCCGAAACATCTATACATCAGATGAATAGTTCGAGTGCCATTGGTCTGTCACAATTTATGTCACCTCACCCTCTATATATAGTGAACAACTGATCACGAGTCAAATCAAACTCCATCGGTCCATTACAGTGAAAGACGGGAGGTAATGGATTTTCGTCGTGTTATTTTCGAAATTTGTTTGACAACCGCGTTGCAACTCGATTAACGAGCCACGACAGAACAAACTTTGAAAATACACTTTATGCTGGATATATCGTTTCGGTGGGATGAGAGCAGCCAAAAAGGTGTCGCGTGTCACGACGGCGTTAAAATCCAGCACCGTGAATTCCGTGGGAAGTTTAGTGGAAAGGTCTCGTGGGACCGCGGCCCCCGGGGAGAATGGGAGGGGGGGGGGGGGAGGGGGAGTTAATTAAACGAATAAATAACGTAACAAAGCCAGGGTGAATGGGATATACGAACGCTCTGTCTTTCCCGGTTCCAGTGACTATCCGCTTTCAGAGAGACTACCACACTTGCTCAGGGGCTAGCCAACCAGTCACAAAAGGCTATATATATACGTATATATGTACATTCCCTAGAAGTACGGCAAACGCTAGCGCCCTTTTACCGTGAGCCCATGAGAGAGAGGGCGCGGTGCGATCTCCATTCTTTCTCCCTACGGGGGCATTCCTCGCTCTCTGTGCTTTAGCCAAGAGGCCCATACACCCCTCTTCCTTGTGCTCGAGCCCGTCATTATAACACTGCTCTCGTCATGACGCCGTTTTTTTTTTTTTTTTGAATTCTTTCATTTTTTTTTTCACCCTCGCAATTTTTTTTGTCTCACCGCTTTGTACTTTTAAATGCGCAACCCCCGATGTGCCCCGGGGATTCATGGTCGCTGGGTGACGAGTTTTCCATTGACCGGGTATCCCGTGACGTTGAGGTTCTTAGCCCCCCGAGATCATTAATTAAAAACCGGTCAAGTGCGAGTGGGAATCACGCGCGCCTCGGAGGGTTCCGTACTATTTTTTTTTTTTTTTTTCATTTTCGTTGTGACAAACGGAAGCATAAAAGTTTCCATGGGACTGCTGTGGGCGGTCTGGGAGCGAGCGTGAAAGAGTGATCTGATGGCTTTTTATCGCCGGCGACTCTTCTGTTTCCAGTCGTCCGCGATTTGAAAATGAATTTGTTGAATCAATTTCTAGACGTCTACGAAACATAGGACTTTTGGTATAATTTTGCGGTTAAAGTTCGAGTGAGGCGTTATATTCGCTGCTGTTTTTTAAATTTTAGAATCAGCAGGTTCGGTAATAAGGATCCTAACATGCTAGAAAGCAATGCTAGAAAAATAACAGAATAACCTTAAACAACAATTGATCCCTTTTTTGCTGAAAATGTAGCGAAAACTATATTTTTTCCAAACAAGGCAATTGCCATGTCGAAGCTTGATTATCAATGGAGCTTTATATCGGTTCTCAAAGGTCGCAATAATTTGACCCGTAGACCGCGGTTAAAATTGGAAGTTAAATCGATATTCACGGGAGTCTCTTTGCAAACACGGTTTTCGTAACAAACAAACAAACAAACAAAAAAAACAAGCTCGTACGTCTGACATTTACCATTGTAAAGAAAAACATGAAACTTCAATAAAAAAAAAAAATAACAATCCAACGGCCGACGTACGAAAAAATTTTCAGATTTCGGTTGATTCAATAAAAACGTTGTATTTGGGTAGGATCGGGCGGTGACGGCCGCCGCATGAAAGCCCACAGAGTGACGGAAATAAAATTGGAAACGACGACGGGTCGTGTACGTCGTGAAATTGCAATACGAATTGGGTTTGTGCGGTATTGATAGCGCGGCTTATAAGTGAACGCCTTCCGATCTATTTCCAAGCTGGTTCTTGTTTTTTTTTTTTAACTTTTTTTTCGTTATGCTTCAGCTGCGCCCAAGACTCGTTCCTCGGCTTCTTTCCACGGCTCGTCGTTCCGTCGGCAGCTCGCTCATTTCGTAAATCACGATCGTCAATAAGATCGCCGAATTCCCGGCAGCAACTGGTACCAACGGTTAACTCGTTCGTTCGTCGATAAGAATCGCGTCGTACGGCCCTCGGGCAGAAAATCTATTTCTAGAATAATCTCGGAGCTGCCAACGGTATATGACCGAGGTGACTAATCGAGTCGAAGTAAACGAGTTCACTGAGAAATTAAATTCGGCTTCTACGTACACTTATGCCCCCCTAGCGAATCTAAGGTACCCTTTTGGATTTTTAGCTTACAGGCACATCTTCTCATTGGACTACCGTGTTGGGGTTTAGAACATAATTTTATTTATCCATTTCGAACCTATCTAGGGGGTGCACTTGTCGAAATTCGTCGCCATGCTCATTAAGGTCCTCCCTAGTATATCGATTAGTCTGTTAAGGTGGGTTGTTTTCGTCCGAGCAAAACTGAAATGTCATTGTAACTTTAGGAAACGGCAAGAGAGGTTGCTACTGTGCTTTTGTGCAAAAAGGTAGGTACCCCAAAATGGTAAACATTTCTCCGGACGAAATCGACCCACCTTTACAGACTGGATTGATTCGGCAACGGTTAGCACTTTTTTCATTATCTGGTTTAAAGGTCATTGTGACTGGAAAATTGCTACAAAAATATGCGACCACAAAAAAAAAAAAAAATTACAAACTTTTTTTTGTACAGTCCCACTCGCACGTGTTCAACTTTTGTTTGCTGTCTTTGGCCTCACACAAGTCGTCATCTTCACGCAGTTTTCTTCCTCACACATTCAAACCATTCGGGACATTCGCGTTGAACAAAGTTTGACTAGGGTTTCACCCAGTCCAGCATGAAGACTGATTATGTCAGCTTCGTCGACACTTATCTCAACTGTGTACACGCTACAGATAAGTTGATAGAGTTAGCTCTCACCCGAGAGCGATAACGCTGTCGTCGGGTGATAAAACAAAGTGACGTCTTGTCTGTACGAGGAAACCTGCGATGTACAGCGCTGTATACCAATCGCTTCGCAACCAGCCACGGGTATATACTTGGAGTGCATTCAAGTTTACATAACCGTCCAAACCACGGTCGAACGATTTTGACGTTTTGTTTTTTTTTTTGTAACGTTATCATTGTTTTGGCGTAATTGAATTTGCCAGTGATAACCAAATACTTAGATACCATTATTATAGAAAATTCCAACATGAATTTCGTCATCACTTTTTATCATTTTGCAAAATAATGAAACATCATAATCAAATGCCTTATATGGAACTGTTGTTATTGTTGCCGTAGTTATATTGTTGTTGTTGTTGTTATTGTTTTATTGTGGTTGTTGTTGTTGAAAAAAAGCACCGATCGTCATTATAATGTATGCTTATGCATATTTTTGTTGGAGTATGCAAAAAATGTTCTTTTCCCCTATAATTGTTAAGTGAAAAAAGTTCGGTGCAATAAGAATTCGTATCGTGAAAATATAACTTGTGATCTAGCATTCCGAGCAGAGAAGTTTTTCATGACATTTCCATCGTCATTGGCTGACACAACATTGGATTCAAATTGATACAAGAAACTCATGCATCACAGAAGCATTTCAGTCCGAATACCACACGTTGATGTTCGATTGTCGGTACGATCTCGCTACTACAAGACTACAACGAAAACTTTGTACGAGACCTGTGTTTATTTTTTCCATTTTTTTTTTCGTAACAACAGCGTAAAACTTTTTTGTCGTACCACATATTGCAAGTGTGTGAGAGAGCATAGCGACATTCCGGTGTATATATGTGTGGATAGTGGAAACGCGCGACTAACCCGACTACTGGTTGGGCCACTGGCGGGGACTGGTCCAGGCTCCGAAACGTCGAGCTTTCATAAGATCCAGAAAATTGCAACGTGCCCGCGGCACCAACGACTCTACGTGACTTAGCGAACGGAGAGAGATCACAATTCCCGGAATCCTGTGTGTACCTACCTACCTACCTTCACATTTCTACTACTGGCAACCAGAATTCGCGAGTTGTTCCGGTTGCTCGGCCTCGCTTTCGAGATAAGAAGAGAAGAATCCGACGTACACACATACGCTTGTGTTTTTTGTGTATATATATATATATATATATATATAGAACTGGACACGTGAAAGGTAAGTATACGACACTAACATATCTACCCGGTGGACCGACTGCCTTTTGATCCCTTCTAGCTCCTCAGCTTGACTTCTTCTTTTTCAACAATCTTCCAAAGAATCTGTATGACAAGTGTATATCTATATATATCTGTATATGTGTTTTATATACGCCGTTGCTGGAACTGTACAATAAAATGGGGATCCAGTTGCTTGATTATTTTGTTCATGAGAATGTGAAATGCGAGAGTACCCATCGGAAAATCCTTCGGAACAATGCAGGGACTTTGAATGAGATTCAGGGAATGAGCTCCAATGTTTTGAGTGACAATGTTTTCAAATTACAGAATTCCGAACGTCTACCAGTCACGCGGTTTCTTGAATTGTCCGACTTTCGAGCTTCCCCACGCGTGAACTATCGATGTTAGATGCATGCCGTTCAGGACTTTTTTGTTGGATATTTGATTCTCTGCAACATTGTTCATGTGAACTTTTGGCCTATGTGGCGTTGTTTAGCCAGCGTTTGGACGGGAAGATAAAAATGTATTGATTGTTTTGTTGTTTCGATTTTTTCTTGCAACAATTCTGAGGGTTACACACTCTTGGAATTTGTATGATGTTATCAATGGCTTTTGAAAGATTTTCGCGCTAATTGAAAACTTTTTTTCATTTAATTCGGTTGAGAAACTCTCAGCATGTGATAATTTTGAAATTCATCCGCTACCAATGATAAAATGGGGGATGCCCCAAGTGATGGCGTATAGTGTTTGGCTTCAAGGAATCGTGTGCTTCATTGAATTCGTTATCACTATTAACCCAATTATAATAATTTCGTGATTATTTTCCGGGCTAATATTATTTCTCCCGTTTATTATTATTTCTTCAATTATATCACTCATATTGTTTATTATTTTTCGTTATGCAGAAATTTTCGTTATTCGGACCTTGAAGTGTGAGCCAAGCTTGAATAAATCAAATCGATCAATCAAATAAATAATATCCTTTTCCCCCGGTTCTTGCCAATGTGTGCTCGTGTATTTTGCAGAGGGTTGGCGAAGGGCGAAAGGGAACACAGCGAGAGTTCGGGAAAGCGTGGAAAATCGTGGCAGTGAGCACGGGTGTGCGGTTTATGTGGGAGAGGTTGAAAATAGAGAAAGGTGTGAGGGAGGGGGTGGGGGAGGGGGGGGGGGCAGCATCGGATATTACCGTCGTCGTGGGGGACACGGTTGAAGCTCTCGGCGTCTGGCGTCGATGCGAATGCAGCACGCGACGACGGTACAATTTGGAGCTTTGCAAGGAAAAGCTCGGGTGAACGCGCGCGCCCGCGCGCGCACACACAGCGAGCCCAGACCCTGGAGAGAGAGAGAGAGAGAGAGAGAGGAGGGAACGGCATGTGACAATACAATGCGTTACGTGACTCGCGCACGAGTTTCGAGAATACCCTTTTGCCTTTCTTCCTGTGTCACGCGGTACACACAATGGTTTACAAGAGCAAGCACGTATGTGTGCACATTGTCGTGTGTAAGTTCCACACGTGCTGCGTTATGTGTAAATACATTCGTATATATATATATATGTATATTAGGGTGGACCTTAATGGGGGTGTTGACGAATTTCGACAAGTGCACCCCCTGGATAGGTTCGAAATGAATTGATGAAAATATGTGCGAAATCCCAGCACTGTGGTCCCATGAGAAGACGTGCCTGTAAGCTCGTTTTGGTTCATATTTGAATAACATGGGATTTTCAGACTAATTCGGTTATGATTTTTTTCCAGTTGTACCGAAGCACGCAAAAAATTCTTTATTTACATGAATCTATTGTTGATGAGTATAACTACTCGCACATTTTTTTGCAAGATCTCAACTCTGTGTATTGGCGAATATGAAGAAAATTCGAAAATTTACACAAACCGATAATAACCGATTCTATCATTTCCAAAAAACTGGCAAAATTTTAAAATGACTTTCAACCTTTTTGAATTGTTTTTGAATTTGTATTATTAGACAGGATCTAATTGGATGAAAAGTCGTTAAAATTATGGAGTCAAGTAGTGTGAAAAGTTATAAACAATTTTTATGTGCTTTCAAACTTCATTTCACCCTCAAAAACCTGCATTTATTTTCCATTGTTCAAGTTTGGAAGGTGAAACGAGGGTGAAGTAACAAAAGTGAAATGTTTACCCTCAAACGAAGGTTCAAGGTTAAAAAACAATTTTCACCTCCACTCGAAAGATGAAACGAATGTGAAAAAAAAATATCGACACCACATTGAGCTTTTTATTTGGACCAATTTGGACTTAGAAGGTGAAACAAGTTGAAATGTAAGATGAAAATTTCGATTCTGGAGTTGTCACTACATGCAAAGCAAATTACTTCATTGAAAATGGTAAATGACTTTTCGCGTTGTCATATATAGATATATATATATAAGGAAGCTAGTCATATTAAACGTGTTCTGTGAACGTATACTGTACACGTTCGTATTCGTATTATATGAGAGTGGGTGTTCACGAGTTCGAATGAGAGTGTATGTATGTGTACGTAACTGGTAGAACTGGATGGGGTACAGTTGGTACAGAGTAAGTGCAGTACGTGGACGCGGGGGAGTGGAAGACAGAGCGAACAAACGGCCCCCAACCGAATACCCGCGCAATACGTGCCTACACATAGTTTGACATTTCGTTCAAAATCGCGGCGTGCCGTCGACGAGTGAACCAACGCCAGAGAACCGGCGGAGGCACACGAAGACGATAAGGAAGCATTCCCAACGGCGTTTTATGCATCGGAGTTTGTTTTTCAGATTTGTCAGATTTTTCGCAGATTTCGACGAAGGAATTTGATTTATCGTCAAGTCGATCCTGAGTATAAAAGAATATTTATATTATTATTATTGTCGTTGTTATTATTATTATTATTATTATTATTATTATTATTATTATTATTATTATTATTATCGTTTTGATCATAATATGATAACATACAATGATTCATCATCATTGTGAAGACATTGATGTATTCATCAGTGAGAAAAGTTGTTGCGATAATTAATTGATCAATTCATACGTTTATCCACCTTCCATGAATTGAGTGGTTGACTTTTGCCGTAAAATTTGGGTGGGGCTCGAAATTCAGAATGAGCAAAGTTCAGAAAGGACTAAATTCCGAACGCGGAATGTCTCGAACGTACAGAATTCCGAAAGCTCACCAGTCACGCGGTTTCTCACATTGCCGCGACTTTCGAGCTTTTCCCACGCGTAAACTATCGATGTTAGATATATGCCGACGGGAACTTTTTTGTAGGAAATTTTATTCTCTACAACATTGTTTATGTGAACTTTTGGTCTAGGTGGCGTCGTTAAGCCAGCGTTTGGACGGGAAGATAAAAATGTATTGATTGTTTTATCGTTTCAATTTTTTCTTGCAACAATTCTAAGGGTGACATACCCTTAGGAATTTGTATGATGTTGTCAACGGCTTTTGAAAGATTTTCGCGCTGATTAAAAACTTTTGCAAGTTAATTCAATAGGACGAGGTATGCTAACTATACCTATATATACGTGTTCTGAATTTCTGGCCGTTCGAAACATTGGGCGTTCGGAATTTTGACCCTTCTGAACTTTGTTCGTTATGAATTTCGAGCCCCACCCACATCTATTGCACGTAGTTATCTCAAAAAAAAAAAAAAAAAAAAAAAAACAACCAATTTGGATTTGACGATCAAAGGATAAATAATTATAATCTCGAGGCAGATACGGCGTTATCATTCACTCCTTCCACTCGTGAGAGCGATAACGTTGGACTCACCGGGATATGGTTCCACGACCGACCGTGTGGAAAGTGTGCGGTATGATGAAGCACTCTGCCGAGAGTCGACGAAATAAAATGAAAAAAAATATGCATCGCGAAATTGCAGTTGCCTGCATTTGAAAATATTCGACCCTATTTACACGAGATAACGCGTGTTGACTTTGAACAAACTTTTTGGCGAAATCGCTTACGAATATAATTTTGAAATTCGTTCTTCATTCGTATCGTTATGAACGTTGCAAGTTTATTTTTTTTTGAAAATGGTTAATGGAAGGTAGATTGATATATAGATATATATTATATATATATAACGATTATTAGGGATTTTGAGATAGCGTCTGTGGAAGCTTCGTGCAACGGGGTAGTTCCCGAGTCAAAATTTTCACCTTTATTTCAACTTATTTCAACATAACTTTTAGAGTGAAGGAGGATGAAATTAGGATGAAGTTGGAAGCAATTCATTCATTTTTCAAGTTTAGATGGTGAAACGAAGATAAAATGACGAAAGAAAAAAAATGCACTCTTGCTCGAAAGGTCAAAGGAAGGTGAAAATATATTTTAATCTCACTTAAGAGGGTTGAGTCACCTAAAAAATTTGATTTTTTTTTTCGCCATGATGAATCTAAATTTGAAATCGATTTTATCTTCATAAAATATCTGTACTCAGCTATCATTTCAATTTTTTTCATACCCATATGAAGCATCTGAACGCTCTAAGATTCATCACAACATTTTTGAATTTTTGAAGTGAAAAATTTTGTCATAAATCTCACAGCGTACAGATGCTTCAGATGGGTATGGAAAAAATTGAAATGATAGATGAGTACATATATTCTATAAAAATAAATTTTCGAATTTGAATTGATCAGGTCACTAAAAAAAAAATTCCAATTTTTTAGGTGACTCGTCCCCCTTAACATTTCATTGCTAATTTCCAAAATGGAATAATATATACCAAGCGTAAGCCTGTTGCGACTTTGTCCATTCCGTCGAATTCCATAGACCGATTTTACGAAAGACGGAGTCGAAAAAAAAAAAAAACGATATCAGTGTATTTACCGACGAGAGATATGACATCTGGCACGGCGATAACGATAACGGTGGGTGTTGAGTACGAGTCATCACAGTTTACCATCAAACTTTCGTCGCACGAAATAATCGTCGGTATTCGCTGATGGAAATTCAACTCTTTCTCGAATCAACGACGAGACGTTTTTTTCCGACGACCATCTCATCTTTTCTTCAGGAATGGGCATTCATTCAATAAACATGTACTTATTTCAGATACTTTTCCTAAATATGTAACTAAATATTCAATAATGAATTTTATCGGATCTATTAAATATTTAAATTCATTGTGAAATAATAATTTACGTAAATTGATCATGATTACTACGAAAATGTGAAAATATTGATTTATGCATAATAAAAAATCGTAGTTAGTTGTTTGAAAAAGTATTTGAGATAAGTTATTATTGAATGGATGCTCATCCATGTTCTTCTTACGTCGATAATAAAATCGGTAAAACGATTTTGGCGCAGCAGTTTCGTTGACACGAAGCAACATGGATAAGGCAACACTCTCTTCAGGGACTACATATTTCAACATCAAATGAAAACGAAGATTTAGCGAGTTCGTCGACGAGGCCAGTGCCTCATACATCCGAGCTTCGCTGTGTCGTCAAGTTATTTTGAGCCTTCCATGTCTTTCGCCACACCATCAGCCCCTCAACTATTCAATTCCAAACGCAACGCGCATCATGTCCGAAAGAAGAAGCAAAAAAGCACATTAACAGTGATTCGGTTTTCGCGTTTTGGATTTACGTCACGGTATACACGGAGAGAAATTTCAATGAATTTTTGTAAAGAAAACGCGAGAAAAATTACCGTGCTTTTCCATGATCGAGGCGAAATCTGTCGTAACATTGCAATTTAATAGAAAGTCATCTGAAAACTTGTCGAACTGTTTACGTAGAATATGTTGAGCCACATACGGAAAAAGTCTGTGATGGCACGGTAAAATTTGACCTGTTATATTTGAATTTTGAGGTTCTTTATAAATCCTGTAAAAAATCTGAAATACGGATACGATGACAGCATTCAACGTTTCCAAAGCAAAGAAGGTGACGTTGTGTTGGGCCACGAGGGAAAATGGACTTTCTCGTATAACCCATACATTTCCCACAGAATACCGGTATAAATAATGCTTATAATGGATTATGAGAATCTCGGGAAGGTTATATTCACCCATGATGCTGCAATGAACACTACGAAGTTACTTAAAACGTTAAAAAATCCATTTTACCACGCAGTCTCTGTCAACCTAAGTTCGCGGTATTTTTTTCCATGCCCCAATTACCTGAACCTATCAGCAATTATATGCTGATTCGGGTCAGCCAAAAAAAAAGATTGAAACAAAAACCGGGTAATCATGACAAAAGATGGATGGCATTCCGATAAATGAAAGATGACATTCTAGGGACAGCACAGTAAAAAATCGGGGCAGTACGGTGAAATTTCGTTTTTGTTTTAGATTTCATAACAAGGCATCTATGAATTTTTCCAAGAATCAACGGAAAAAGAAAGGAATTTCCGGATCTTGAGCATTCTACTGTGCCGTCATACAAATTTTCCTGCGCTTTCGATTATAAATTCAAAAATGTCCGTCAAATCGTTTCGCACGAATATGATTCTTTACTTTGTTTTTCCATAAAAACTCCTATAAGAGAGGCATGCACCTCGTTTGTAGTGCCGGGCACTGCAATTTTTACGGAATTTTTCGCTCCGTGTAGCCATCGGTTTTACGTGGTTTTATCTCGATCTAAAAATCTTTTGCTGAGACTGTATCCGTTGCTACATCCTTAAAAATTTTTCAAAAACACGATACAAGATGTAATAACATGTATTTGACAATATTCCGATGATTATGAATTTATCTAGCATTCGCAAGCACTTAAAATCGAGATTTCTCAGATTGGCGTACTTTTGGCTGGGACTGTACCCGTGTCATACATCCTCAACGAAATTTACAACGCATTCAATCCCTCACAAAAGTTACGATTACGTCACACGTGAAAACATGTGAAAAAAAAAACACAAACATGCGAACAAAAACATGGCAAAAAAAAAAAATAATAATAATAACTCACGTATTTTCCTTCTGATCCCCAATGATCGCGAGTGAGCGAGAGTTCTGATGACTTTGGTGCTTCGAGTACGGATGCGGATGGTGCGAAACATTGTTGTTATTGTTGTTGTTGTTGTTGTTGTTGTGCATGTGGACTTTGTTGGCGTTGCCGTCGGTAGGCGAGCCCGGCGATATTTTGCCCGCCAGAGCGTTCAACGATTGAAGCATTTTCATGAGAGCTTTTCTCGGAACCACCGTAATTCGCCACGCCTCGACGCACTCACGAAAATCGCACAAACACACACGCACACACACACACACACACGAGAAAAAAAAATTCAAAAAAAAAAACCACTTTTTTTTCCTCTTCGACCGATCAAATTTATCCGTCAATGCACCTAAACACTTTCACTAAAATCAAGCAGTCTGTTCGCTGTCCCACTCGAACGAATTAACGTGTCAACTGTGAGTCATTGAATCGATCGACGATCAGCGATCATCAATTTTACGAATTAGTTTTTTTTTTTAATCTTTTATTTTTTATTTATTTCTTCGTAACGGAATCGTTGATTTTTCGACGACTTTTGACGTTATCCGATGTGAACTGGCTCAGTTGTGATCGGCGAGTGAATCCTTTAAAGGAGAACTCTTCCTGAGTTTTATCGTACCTGCAAGAAATAAACAAAAAAAAAGGTTCATGAAAGATAAAAAACATTTGTTATCTCGAAAGGCCGGAGAGTGAGAGATCGTGCTTTTTTATGTGCTTGGAATTTATCGCACGAGATTTTTACGAACCCGATAATTTTGCAGAGTTAATATTTTGGATTGTGTTATAAATTTTTTTGAACATTTTACATTTCAACAACCATTGGGACTCACGTTATTATGATTCGTGGAGGATAAAATGGTTTAGGCTTGATAAATGTGACTTAGCGATAAATAGGTGTGACTGGAAATTCGGAAAGAGCAAACTTAAGAAGGGTGAAAATTCGGAACGGGCAATGTTTCGAACGCCTAATAGTCGGCGCGGTTTATTTCAACATTTCCCGACATTTGAGCTTTCCCCACGCGTAAATTATTGAAGTTACATATATGCCGGCGCTGACTTTTTTGTAGGAAATTTAATTCTCTACAACATTGTTCGTGTGAACTTTTGGTCTATATAGCGTGGTTTATCCAGCGTTTGGACGTGAAGGAGAAAAATCATAAATTGATCTTATTGTTTTAATTTTTTCTTGCAACTATTCTAAGGGTTACACACCCTTGAAAATGGTATAGCGTTATCAATTGTATGGCGCCTTGTAAAAGATGTTCGCCCTAATTGACAAGTTTTTTTTTAGTTAATTTAGTTGATAAACCCACGACAGCAGATCATTAACCCCAGCGAATGTAGTCTCGGGCCAAGTTTTCATCTTCCCGTCCAAACGCTGGATAAACAACGCTATATACACCAAAAATTCACATAAACAATGTCGCAGAGAATCAAATTTCCAACAAAAAAGTCCTCGACGGCATATACCTAACATCAACAATCAACCCGTGGGAAAGCTCGAAAGTCGGGCAATGTGACAAAACCGCGTGACTGGTTAAAATTCCGTAAGTCCCAAACATTGTCATTCAAAAATTTGCACCTTCCAAATTTTGGCCATTCCTAAAATTGCTCCTTCAACGTTATGCATAAATAACAATATTCAATCTCTCCGTTTTCCGCTCAATTAACTCCCAGCTCCCTTATTATTTTCCAAACAACTACGAAAATTAAAAAAAAAAAACAAAAACAATTAAAAGTTTCATCGGTTACGTTGGTGTCCGTTGGAACATCCACGAGGTTCAACGGCGAACGTCGTTCGTTTGGTTGCCAAGTGAGTGCATTAAAAGCGCTCATACGCAGAACCGCGGAAAACCTTTGGGGGCTGTTTTCGCGTCTTTGTCGTTCGGTTTGGCTCCGAGTGTTTTCTTCGTTCCTCGCGAGTAACTGCTTCACAACGAGTCAATTAAAAGTTTAAGTTTAATTAGAAACTCCGGGTATACGGGCGATTGCACGAGGGCCGAAGGTGGGGGGATGGTCGGAGGGGTTGAAACGGAGACAAGGAAGCGAAAGAAAAGAGGGGGGGAGGGGGTAAGAGAGAGAGAGAAGGGGCAAGTGTTAGAAAGTATGAACGCGACCCGGAACGAGTGCGAGGAAGTTTTAGAAGGAGATGGAAGGTCGGGGGGGGGGGGTTGAGGACGCTTGTTCGGTGAACAACGAAGGGGGTGAACAGGATGGTTGTACAAAGGTAAAAGAGAGAAAGAGAGAGAGAGAGAGAGAAAGAGGTGGAGGTTCGAATGCTGGCCTCGTTCGCCTCATTCGCCTCGTTCGCCTCGTTGCCGGGTATCCGGAGTTTCCGGTACGAGCCAGCTTCCTTTGTTCCGTGCGAGCTTCTCGAGAAAGTCTCTAGCGAATGAGAGGACTCGTCGTCGCCCAGGATCCAGGGTCGTCAAGCTCGTGAAAAGAAGAGAAGCCGAGGTAGAAGATGACGAACAAGAGCCTGGGAGAAACGTTCGGTCGAGTGAAGGAGCGAGGAAAAAGCGAGAAAATAAAAGAAGAAGAAGAAGAAGAAGAAGAAGAGTCGTGTGGATGTCGTGCGAAGAAAGAAGATGAAAACGTTGAACGAAAAGCGTGAGGTGTGAGAGAGTAGGAAAATGTTAGGACGACGTGCATGCACTCGCTCTACCGCCGAGTGGCGGAAGCCTGCCGAAATCAGAACCCACTCCATCGTGATAGGTGTTTACGAATTTTCACTGACGAATAGAATTTTATCGGGCCAAATTTTTAGGACGAGATTTTCACGGATTGAATCAAATCGATGTTTAGGAAATCGTTAGCTGGATTTTGTTATTCCGGTAAAAAAGGATTTTGTGATCTGTATTTTCAGAAACTTTGCACAATGGAATGGCTACCCAAGTCGAAATTTTAATCGCTTATATTTTTAGCACACCTAATTTACACCTAATTCAGGCGCAGTGCAAATTCATTTTTCAGACTCTTCGCTATTAGCTTCATAGAGGTGACATTTTATCTTATTTCACGTTATAAGTCCGATTTGAAAGGTTAAAAGAAGCTGAAATATTTTTCTATAATCTTGCAGAAAAATATATGACTACTAAATTTTTCTTTGTTTTTTTTTGTTTTAGACGAAATTTACGAGCTTCATCTTTCCCACCAATCGGAGGCTGCAATTGCCAAAGTGTTGCACAAATGTCCATGAAAATCTGCTGCGTTTGAATATTTTTCGGTGGGAAAATTTTTCTTTTGAATTTTTAAGTATGCAAATAAAATAATCTAAAAAGTTCGCAGGGCTTGCTTATTTTTTCCTGTCCCAAAAAAAAAATCCTCGACAAAAAGGCTTCTCTTAGGAGTGCTAAGGCAGGTTCCTGCCTTTACCTACACGTATTACATCGCGTCCTGTATCGTTCCCTCTTTTACCTACACCCTGTTCCTCTCATCTCACATCTCACTCGATCCACTCGAAAAACCGGCCTTCCATCGCGACTCTTGCACCGTAGCTCTTTTTGCCACCTCATCACTCCGCCGTTCCCTCGGTCCATCTCTTTCACCCGTTCTCGCCACTTGACGATCTCTCCAAAGCGGCGAATTAAAAACTTGAGCCGAGGTTGAAAACGGCGATTAGATCCCGAGGTTCGCGCGCTTTCGTCCCACGGCGTCGATCCTACGTTATCGCGTTGCAACGTTTCTCGGACTTCTCTCTCCCTCATCTCTATCTCTCTTTCTCCATCATCTTCAACTTTACCTCCTTGGTCTCCTCTTTCTTTTGCCTTTCTCGCCTGGTTAACCCGAGACCACTTATTTTTTCTTCCTTCTTACCTCATTCACACTTCGAGACCTCTCGCCCGCTACACTTGCTCCATTTTTTTTTTCAACCCTCTTGTATTCCATTTATCCGTCGCACAATCGCACTGAGCACCGTGCTCCACAGGTCATCGGGAAAAAATGGGGCTTCGTGGGACTACACACTTGAGGGCTTTAAGTCATCTAAAAAATTTGATGTTTTTTTTTTTCGTGACATGATTAATCCAAATTCAATATCGATTTACCCTTATAAAATATGTGTACTCAACTATCATTTCAATTTTTTTCATAGCCATACAAAGCATCTGAACGCTGGGATATTTATCACAAGATTTTTCACTCGTCGTAGGCTTTTTGACCATACGACTCAACGGATTTTCAATTCTGACGTCTCATTTTCTTCGTAACAGAACTCATTATCAGATAAGTGTGGGATTTATTTTTTCTACACTCTCTGGACATTGTGACAACCTACAACGTGAATGGAAAACAAGTTTTTGGTAATTTTTTCGGATAAACGGTTGAATAATGGGTTACCATAAATTCATTTCACCTCGCATTCCAAATTCCCACGCTCATTCAAGAATGTAGTCAGTTACGAAGAAAATAAGACTTCGGAATTGAAAATCCGTTGAGTCGTTTGGTCCAAAAGCTACGACGAGTGAATAAGTTTGTGACAAATCTCCAAGCGTTCATATGCTTTATACGGCTATGAAAAAATTTGAAATGATATCTGAGTATAGATATTTTATAAACGTAAAATCGATTTTCAATTCGGTTCAATCATGTCACGAAAAAAAAATCACATTTTTTAGGCAACTCAGCCCCCTTAACGACCTAATTCTATATCTGCCTCAGCTCACGGATATTATATTTCATCTCTTCACTCTGACTCACCTCTCGTAACTTTTCTCGATTTTTGTTCGACGCCAGATCGACACTCGTGTCGTGCGCGTTGACACTGAAGAAAGATTGCTCAAGTGATTGGTGAAAGACGGTGTTCGACCTCGCACAACAAGCACTTGTAACCGTCGGTTAAATTATTCACGATGACTGTAACGATGACGACGCGGAGCGAAGAGTCTGGCTCAGGACACCTGAAGAGGTCTACTGAGAGCGAATCGGGGCGACCCGACCATCGCCGCTTCCGATAAGCGTTATCACTACCGGTCCCCACCCTGCGACGACGTCCACTCTCCACTCTGACTTACACGCACTATCTTTGATTCGTTTCATCTATGTTTTTTTTTTTTCGTGAGCATTCACACACAGACTCACTTGATCTCTCTCGCTCTCCCTCTCTCTCTCTCTCCCTCTCTCTATAACGTAGACAATTATTCACTTCGCAGCTCCAACTTATTTTAATTATTTATTCAACCGAATTGTTTACGAAATTAGAGCCTTCAAGATTGTTCGTCACGAGGCACCTAACTCCGTCCAACATATTTCATATACCGATCAAGGTGATCGTTATTTGGGGTCAAAATTGATTTGACCCTCTCCGCACCCTAAATCGAGTGTCGAAATACTCATAAAGTAACGCTGTAATTTTTTCAGACTTGAAAAAAAATGTTCAACCCTGGACCACGGGGGTTGAAGTTGTCCATTTTAAATACAAGGGGTTTTACTGCGTTTGCAGTCATTATTTCACTGTGGGTTCGAATATTTCTGTGAAGCCTTGACATTTTTGAGAAATCAGTTTACAAGCATGTTGCTACATGAAAAAAATTTCCAAACCCTCATAATGTTGTATAACATCACCATAATAATTATAATTATTTGTTTTTCTTATTTCGCTTCCTCGTTTGTTTTTTTTTTAATGAATAAATTTAAAATCGAATAATTTTCCAAACGAGTTACAAATTCTTAAGTTATTGTCTTATTTTCTGCGTTTGCAATGATTTTATCAATATTCACTTGCAATTTATAAAATGAACTGTTTTGTTGTTCGGTCTCTAAACACTTTTCACCGATTACAATTCAATACTCAAACGGATTTGATTTTTTTAATTCATTCTTTCATAAATTTCTTAAACGAAAACGAACAAAAAATGACTATCCACAAATATTAAATAAAAAAAATAGTGTTTCATAATATTTTATAATATTATTGTATATTTTTGTTTCGATAATTATGGCTAGACCAAGTGACTGGAATTAGTTTTTCAAATTTCTTCATCATTGATATGATATTCCGTGATCAAAAGCTGAATTCTTCGACCGGTGTTATTACTGGTACTTTTACAATACAAGTACCTTTTAATGGAGAACCGAGTGAGCCCTTCTGGCCGCGGAGCGCCGCGGCGTGTTATTTCCGGGGCTCGATCATTGTTCCCTCGGGGAGGGTCCAACCGCCTCGTGGGTTATCTGTAAGCCAAACAGGAATACACGATTATAATACACCCAGCCAAGTACCTAGAGACAATTTTTATGTAAGCATAAACATTTTTTTATGCTAAAACAATATTTAAGTTAATTTATGAAATATAACTTCGGTGTCATAAATAATCATAACTCAGGGTTTTCATTTATGAATTTTTACAATAATTTAAAATAGCCTACTCTAAAAAAGTGTGAATGTGGGGATCATATTGATCGTAAACGAATGTTATTAGTTAGGAAACAGAATGGAAAAAAAATGTTCACCTCACATTTTAACTCATTACAAGTCCAAATTGGAACGCAAAGTTAGGTTGAAATATATTTCAACCTTCGTTTCCAGGCTCAATGTCATTCCGAATTTTTTTTTCACCTTCCAAGTGAGGGTAAAATTATTTCCATTCGTTATTTCATCTTCGTTTAACCTTCCGAGTGACGATGAACATTTTTCTATCATTATTTCACCTTCGTTTCACCTTCGAAACTTGAAGAATGGAAAATGATTACCGGTTTTCAGGGTGAAATGAGGTTGAAACGCACATAACAATTGTTTCATAACTTCGTCCTACTTTTAACCTCATTAACCCTAAAACTGATGCCGAAGATAATTGAAACAAAGGTGAAAATTTCGGACTTGGGTAAGTTGGGACAGGTCTGACTCTATGCTCAGACACTGAGTAAAGGAATCGCAGAAATAACAGCTCACAAGCTCCAGTTATAGGAGTTTGAGTCGTGCTGAAGTACTGGACACGAAACACCACCACATCATCTTCGTTGCTGTTCATGTGTATTGTTATTCCATGGGCTAAGCACACTTGTTTGCCTCGCCAAGTGAAGCTTACGCATGTATGTGCTCGGTCAGGACGAGTGGAGGTGTGCTCCCGCCCTTTTGGCTCGACAAAGAGGCATTGTTCGACCGGAATCCATTCGGTCTTACGGCAACGGCCCACAATACTATTTACTCGGGCTAACTCAACATTATACAGCAAACTTCACGGTTAAACGCACCACCGCCAAACGGACGAACGGGTTGAAGAAACACGTCGAACTGGCAAATTTGTTCTCAACCTCCCCGAAACGTCAGTCATGAGTTTGTGTGTGTGTGTGTACAACGGAAGTTGGGTTTCGCCGAAATACGAAAATACCGTAATTACGATACGAACATTCGGACGATATTAACTATATTTAAGGGGGCTGAGTCGCCTAGAAAATTGGATTCTATTTTTTTTTTCGTGACATGATCAAGCCAAATTTAAAATTGATTTTACCCTCATGAAATACTTATACTCAGCTATCATTTAACATTTTTTATAGCCATATGAAGCATCTGAACGCTGTGAGATTTGTCACAAAATTGTTTCACTCGTCGTAGCTTTTGGACCATACGACTCAACGGATTTTCAATTCTGACGTCTCATTTTCTTCGTAACAGACTACATTCTCAGATGAGTGTGGGATTTTCACTTCCTACGCTCACTGGACATTGTGGCAACCTATAACGTGAATGGGAAACAAGTTTTCTGTAATTTTTCGGATAAACGGTTGAATGATAGGTTACCATAAATTTATTTCACCTCGCATTCAAAATTCAGACAGCTGAGTATTTTATAAGGGCAAAATCGATTTTACATTTGAATTGATCATGTCACAAAAAAAAACAATTTCCAATTTTTTTAGGTGACTTAGCCCCCTTAATGCATGATCAAGATAGCTTATCGGGGTTTGACGAATCGGTGGCTCGGGCCTCTGAATTCACCGGTTACTCGATCGTAAGGAACTGATAAGAACAGCGGAATGAATACGATAACAACCGTCTCGACCACAAGCGTAGTCAAGACCAGTGGTCCTCGTATATAACATTACCCGAACGACTGGGACTAGGAGCTTCAAAATAAGCTCAAACATTTTTTACAATTTCGTTTGCAATTGATTGACACCACTTTCCATTAAAATTTCAAAAATCACCTAAACAAGAACCACCCTAATGTCTCCTAGGCAACCTAAAAACAACAATATTGAAACTAACGCATCCGATATCCATTGTTGCCAATGGTATCAAGTTTTTATTCCATGAAATGATAATTACGTCGTCGGTTATAATTGAAACACCTCGCTGTACGGTGAACTACGGTGTTAGGCGACAATGTAGCGGAGACCGGGGCAAAACGGTATAGCCCGGCGAAACGGTACCGGGGCAAAACGGCACTGGGGCATAATGGGATCGGGGCATAATGGGATAGCAAAAAATGAAGTTTCTTGGGTGCTTGATTTGGGGCAAAATGGAATAGGGGCAAAATGGGACAGAGAGGAGTGGAATATCAAATTGGGGCAAAATGGAATCGGGGCAAAATGAGACACAAAAATAAAGTGTCGCAGCCTCTCGTGAAATTAGTGGTCTCCGATTTTTCCTGTCCCATTTTGCCCCGATCCCGTTTCGCCCCAACCACCTCTTTTTGAGGAGCCTGATTTTCTCCGGCCCATTTTGCCCCATTCCCGTTTTGCCCCAATGACGTATTTTCCAGCAGTGTTGATTTTCACTATTCCATTTTGCCCCAAACCCGTTTTGCCCCGGTCCCATTACGCCCCGCTATACCATTTTGCCTCGGTCTCCCCTATGTGTTTTCCGAATGACACATATATATGCGCGTCGATCAAGCATCGAGCACCAGGTGCTCTGGCTATCACTCGAACTCGACATGCTAGCGTTATTAGCAATACTGCGCGACACAGCTAAACTCACTAATTAGTGATTATGGCAAACGGGGTTCACGCTAGTTGGTGATTTTCATGGCGCAAACGCATAAGCCGCGTGTATCGATGGATTATCATTTCCGGTTGTCTTTGACATGAGTTTTCCCCATGCCCATAACAAGCGTTAAACAATATTGGGATAGATGTATAACGAGTGTCGTTGGTAGTATCGATGATGGAAGTGGTGGTATAATGAAAGAGTGGTAGCGGTCAAAGGGTCATATTTGTTGCCGGTGAAACCGTACCGCTTCAACGTGTGTTTCGATGACGGAATTCAAAGGGACCATCAGCAGTCTGTGTCTGTCGGTATCGCGTCGAGCGTAAGCTATGAAGTGCCTATTGACGAATTTCCCATGTGGACCAATTATTCCACTCGTCAATGGGAAAAACCGCAATAATCCGATTCGCCGAACAATGAGAATCCGACTTTTGAGTGAGGATCGAAGTTCCGAATGTTCGATGGTCCGAAGACTAAAAATTTCGACCTTTATTTTCGCATTAGAATAAGCCCATGTGTCATTCCTCCTGCTAGGGATCAGGATACCGAACTCAGAGGGTGTCGATCAAAATCGGATATTCTCTAAAATGTTATGAATAAAATCGTATAACATCTCTGCTATGCAGGATATTAAAAGTGGTCGAGACATTACATTTTCATCTGGAAGACTCATGGCTCAAATGATCGATAGGTCATGAGGATCAATGAAGAATTTATACATTTTAGATGGAGGAAAGAAAATTTGTTTTATCATTGAATTTTTTAATTTTCATCGATTTTAGCAGTCTTTACAGTGAACCCAACGTGAAATTGACTCGTGTTGTGTGGAATTCTCTTAGCTTTCTGAAAAAAAATATTGAAGAAAAAATTCCAGACATGCGCAATGCCTTAAAAATAGATTTTTACGATTGAAGTTGGGTTTTAAGAGCTTTCAGTTAGTCCAAACTGAAAATCAATAATTTTTTCGATTAGTTGAGATAATTTCACATAGAAATGCACTCTGAGTGTAATTTTTTATTTTGCGATAAAATACTAAGAAATTTAATTGAAAAAAAAAGAAAAACGGAAATGTGACAAAAATACCTATAATTACTACAACCAAAAATAATGGAGGGAAAAATCTGAAAAAATTCAGGTACATACAGGTCATCGAGGACTACATTCTAAAAGAAATTTAAAAAGATTCCGAGGAGGGGTTATCCAAACCGATGCCTATATTGGTATAATGATTCATCTAAATACGTTTTCTGAATATCGATCAGTCGATATATTTCCATTCAAAGTTTTGTCATGTCGAAACATTTATTTTGTGGGACATTTCTATTTGATTCATCGACCTGTCGAACCTTCAACAACAAGAAAAGTCGGGCATCATGATTATCGTGAAAATTCAATTTCATGTGAGTCAAAAAATAGAACAAAATAAAGTTGAAGGTCGTTCTGAAGGTCCTGTCAACATATACCATATCATAATAGCTCCTCCTGCCTAAACCCAAACCAAGCAGTGGCAACAACAACAACAACAACACCGAAAGCAGCTCCTTTCACCGCACTTGGGATGCCCTTGAATTAAATTCCTCAATACGCAGGTCACATTGCCGATACTAAAAACAGGTTCCAACAAAATATTCTCCAGAACTCTCACCAACCTCCTTCGTCGTATTCCTTCCAACCTTATCCCCAACAAAAAGTTTCTACACATTTCACGAATCATCTTATTACGGAATTTCATTTTCCGTGCGAGACTTGTTCGGTTATCGTGCTCACCAGCCATAGCTAGCTTTTTCGTTGGTAAAATCCGGTCTTCCCATTCGGCCTGACCGACCACGGAAAAACCCTTCTCAACCGGGCTCTCGAGAGAAGAACGGCAAAACTTCTAATAACCTCCTGTCGGCCATTATTCTGTCTTTTCCCTAATAACTCGTATAACAATCCAAGATATTAAAGTTACGACGAGTCCCTCGTGCCGTTGATAACCAACCTCGATTCTTATCCCCTCCCCCCTCCCCGTCTTCCCCTTCCACTCTAATTATCAACGCCCAGTGAGATTCGGTGCTCGGATAAAATAATTGATCATTTCTAACTAGAAATTGAAGCTTAGTGAATTTTTTTTTGCAGCAGTACGAAGCACGTACAGAATTCAAGAACAATGAACGTTGATGACTACCTCCGAGTCGCGACGAGCGAATTATCATAATGAAATATTGCTTAATGCCAATTAATGCTTTCGCTGATCATGCAGATTGGCAAATGTTTGATGAGGATGGACGAGTATCGCGATTTATTCGTCGAGCCCGGCTTTGGTAATTTGATTTTGTTTGATTCAATCAGTTTGTGGTTCCGAAAGACCGATTGCTTTGATGAGATATTATGAACTTTGATATTTTTGAATGATTGAAATATGAGGGAGCGGATTTTGAATTCGGGTGAAGGAATGTTCGGAACAATATCAAAATGTTGTTCAAATCGAACGTAAGATGACCCCGAGTGAGGTATCTGATCTGTTTTATCACACGTGTGGGCGAAATCAATCTTCTTGATTTTGCTGTTCAGGGGATTCGTCGTCAATGTCGATGGAAACCGGAGCTCTGTGAATGATATCTGTGTTGATATCCGGTAGAGTGAATAATAAGTGGAACTTAAAAAATCAGCTTGATATTATTAAGTATGAATGGTTGAACGACAATGCTCGGAACAGTCAAGATTCGGAACACGTATATATATAAGTAAAGTTGCGTACCTCGTCCGCCGGCCGCGAGGCTACATTGCCCGACTTTCGAGCTTTCCCCCGCGTAAACTATCAATGTCAGATATGTACTGTCCAGGACTTTTTTGTAGGAAATTCAATTCTCTACAACATTGTTCATGTAAACTTTTGGCCTATATAGCGTTGTTCAGCCAGCGTTTGAACAGGAAGATGAAAATATATTAAATCAATGAATATATTTTTATCTCCCTGTCCAAACGCTGGCTGAACAACGCTATATAGACAAACAGGTCACATGAACAATGTCGTAGAGAATTAAATTTCCTACAAAAAAGTTCGCGACGGCATATATCTAACATCGATAGTTTACGCGTGGGAAAGCTCGAAAGTCGGGCAATGTTGTCTCGAAAAAAATTGTCAATTGTCCATATGAATGACGTAAAACTTTGTTTCGGAAATGTATAAAAGTTGATGAACAGAATGAACAATGAGCTTTGGGAATGAATCTAGCCCACATAACCAGACTCAGTGCCCCCCCCCCTCCCCCCACTGAGTCTGGTCGTCGGCGTTGCGAACAAATCTACTCGAGACTAATTTGATGTTGGATTCGTCGGGGGAACGCTTCGTCCAGCTGAAGTCGCGAAATCATGGAAAAAGCCTGAGGGCATGGAGAAGGCGAAACCAAGAAACGAGGGCAGATACGCGATTACGCAAGCCGCTGTTTGCTGCCGGTGCAAATTCCCGAAGGATCGTCTCACTGGATGGACGGTAAACAGAGGCGATGTTACACGCTACGTTGCAATCGCACGCACGCACACAGAAGCGGAAATCCAAGCAGCTATCGGAGTTGAATGAGGAAACGACGAAACATGGAAGGGCGAGGGAAGGGAAGGGCGGGGAGGGGGGAGGGGGGGAAGAGCAAGCACGGAGAGAGATTTCCAATCGCGAGATTGCTCGATTGTACTCCCACCAGCGTTTCTGCCTTTTGACTGCCGTTTCGAACTGGTCTACCCTCTCGAGATCATGACCCTTTACTTTCCTTAATTCGACCCAGTCGCAGCGAAAAAATAAGGGAATGGAAGCAAAACGACATTATAAGGCACTTTCATACACATTGAAACGCCGAAATAGTCGCTAGTGACGACAAAATTGAAAATCTAACGACTTGCGTGAGGGTGAATTAAGGGTTCAGGAAAATAATCAGTATGTTTAGGAGGGTGGTCCTTAATAGGGGTGTTGACGAATTTCGACAAGTGCACCCTCCAGATAGGTTCGAAATGAATAAATAAAAATATGTGCGGAATCCCAGGACTGTAGTCCGATGAGAAGACGTGCCTGTAAGCTCGTTTTGTTTTCCATTTAAATAACATGGGATTTTCAGACTAATCCAGTAATTATTTTTTCGAGTTGTCCCTAAGCACGCCCAATATTCTTCATTCACACAAATCTATCGTTAATGGGTATAACTACTCGTACATTTTTTTACAAGACCTCACCTGTGTATTATCGATAAAGGCGAACCGATGAACCATGATAACAACTGATAAACGATTTCAACACAAATTGAAATTCATTTGTGTTCATGTCTTGTAAAAAAATGTACGAGTAGTTATACCCATTAACAATAGATTCGTGTGAATAAAGAATTTTTCGGGCGTTTAGGGACAACTCGAAAAAATAATAACCGAATTAGTCGGAAAATTCCATGTTATTCAAATGGGAAACAAAACGAGCTCACAGCCATGTCTCCTCATTGAACCACAGGGCTAGGATTTTACACTACAGTGGACTCAACGATTCTTTTTATATCCATCGAATATACTTAGTAATAATATTTGGCAGACATTAAAAAATTCATTTTTTAAATTTTCAGAATAACTAAATTTCCTCACTTGCCATAATCGTCGGGGCGGTCGCACCTAACCGTTATGTTTCCGTATAATAAACGCCTAACGTGAAAACAATTTCGATCGTTTATCACGAAGGAACCCAGAGTCGCACAGCAGCGACACACACCGGACGAAAAAAGTTTTTGAGCATCATCGTGCGTTTAATCTTCGTGGTCTCGAGGCAACTCGAGGCGAGGGTGAAAGTTTTGCGTTCGGCGACCAAAGTTTATCCCGTCCGTAAGTTCCGAGGTCGAGAAACCAGAGCCTGACAAACCGACTGGCTTCTTTCTTTTAACTATATGGCAAACACCGAGGCACCGAGCTCTCTTCCGCTTTCGCGCTCTCTCTCAATCTCACCGACATTGTTACTTTCGTTTCGTTTTTTTTTTCTTACTTTTCTTCTTTCAACCTTTTCCGCCTATCCGCGTTCTCCGAGAGAACATTCACCCCTTTGCCGGGAGGTGAAGCCCGAAGCGGAACGTGGGCCCTCCGCGGTCTCAGTCAAGTACCGGGCGACACGACAAAAGTCACTTAGCCCGGCCGGTCCGGGCTAAGGGGGCTAGGGGCGACGTGGGGCGAGGGTTAAGGGTCTCGCGAGTCCGATCCTCTCGTGCCATTCCTCGTGCCATTCGTAAACCGAGACCGTGAGCTGCGGAACCCACCGGAGTCTCCGTTTGCAACGTGCTTCGACCTTCCTTCAACGAAACTCCTCCACTTAAATCGACCGCTTCCTATCTTCGTCTTGCGGCCCGATGGCTATAGATACGCGCTATAACGAATACCAATCCGTGAGACATTTTAGTCGCGGCCGCAGATCGTAGCTAATTCGAGCCGAGCCAAGCATCGTCGTAGGTCGGCGTATCATCGACACGAATGCAAAAGGTTCGAAACCGTCGAACTTAGTTGCGGCGTAGCGGATACTGGCTGTAACAGTTATCGACGGGATTTAGGACGCTTGCGATTTGTCGAATGTGTTCAACAGCTCTTTGTGGCATATTGGTGATTTGTTATTGGACTACCCGAATAAAAAAATGATATATAATCTATATTTAAACTATATAGGGGATTTGGCATATATTGTTTATATATAGATTATGTATAGACTATGTATTTACTATGTATAATCTATGTATAAAGTATATATGCCCAATCCCATATATAGTTTATATATAATTTTTTTACTTGGCTATCGTCATTAATTGTTTGATTTATCATCACCTCGAATGTATAGAAAGTTGTTGATATTGTTTTGTTCGTGTGCCCTTGTGTTAACGCTTAGGACATTGTTATGAAGGGATCTTGATCGGATGGATCGTGTCGTGATCGATGTTTAGGTCACGGAAAATGTTTCGGTGTTTCGGATAATGGTTTAGTAGATATGAAAGTGCTTAGGCGAAAAACTGGCGAGGAGGTAGAATTTAAGATGGAAAACGTTTAACGAACGTTCTTGAAGATGAAACATGCATCTTCTTTATTTCCAGAGATATAGTTCGATAGAGGACAGATATAGAAAGTATTGAAATTATTTGTTAATTTTCTTTTAATCTGCATATTTTACTTTCATATGCCACGAATATAGCCTTGATGCCCGAGTTGACATTTTTACCTTATATTTCAACTTATTCTACGTTTCAAGTCCGATTGGGAAGGTCAAGTGAGGTTGACATATTTTCTTTATTCTCGTTTCAGCCTCAATGTGGTGTCAACATTTTTTTTTCACCTTCGTTTTACCTTCTGAGTGAGGATAAACATTGTTTCCTCCGTTATTTCACCTTCGTTTTACCTTCAAAACTTGAATAAAGGGAAGGAACTTTTCAAGTTGAAATAAGATTGAATTGTAGATAAGAATTGATAACTTCATCCTACTTTAAACCACCTTCACCCTGAATATGACGTTGAAACGAGTTGAAACGAGTTGAAATGAAGATTCGAAATCGTAAATTTTCGAGTGGTACCACAAGCAAAAGGTGCCACGGAATTCGGTGGGAAATTCATGTACCAAAACTTATATATACTTTACGTACTTGCCGAATAAATATGATTTTATTGGAAAAATTTTAAATCAACTCCGAATCCAAACGTGATAGAGATTTTTTTCGTTTTTTTTCGTCAGACACACATTCGACGCTTGACGCCAAAGTTGGTTGATCTTTTTATTAACTCCTACGGGGAAACAGTGTCCCAGATCGCATTTATTGTTTCTCCGGTTGGGTTCACGCTCTTCCGCGGAGTCACGAGGGGATTTTCACGTGGTCGGGGGATTTTCTACGTCGTTTCCGTTGTCGTCTGCGCGACTCCGTTCGTCGCACCGTCTGACATCGTCGGTCGCGTGGCGTTCCGCTTTCCGGCGAGCGAAAGAAAACGTTTTCTCGTTGGAAAAGCTTCGGGCACGAATTTGGAAAGTTGTCAAACAAATCCAATAACACGCGTATCGCGAGGACCAAACCACGTCGAAAGAATACGAAGAAAAAAATCTCACATCCTGATGCTATGGCGTTTGTTTTTTCGGTTCAGGTTGACATTGTCGAATTGTTCATGCAAAATACAAATTGTATGACGGCGGTAGACATTTGTTGTGATTTCTTTCTTCGCCTGGGTGATGTGAAAAGCGTTGTGACAACAATGATTTTTCAATGGCATGGCAAAATTCAACGGTGACCTTGGATTAAAATTTCATCGGTTTTTAGCAGGTCTTTAATCCCATACTTGATTTATTTCGGGCTGGAGATTAATTATGATTTGAAAGTCGACCGGTCGACTCTAAAATGAGCGGTCGACTTGACTGATCGATTTTCACACGAAATTTTGCGAAATGTCACTTTTGACACAAAAGCAGCCCCAGATAGAACGATCATAAAAGAAATCGTTAGCAAATGAGAAGTGATTGTCAAATCATAATTTCACCCCCTGGTCGACCTGATGTCGAGCAACATTCAGAAGTGCTGAACTTCCAAACGCGCAATATTTCGAACGACAATGTTACGAACGGTCCTAGCGTGGAATGACATTGCAGCAAAGAATTCCGTACGTTCGAAACATTGTAATTCCAAACATCGGGCGTTCGAAATTTCGACCCTCTTCCGAACTTTACTCGTTCTGAATATCGAGCGCGACCCATTATTTCGAACCCATTGTTATCGACCATTCAACTTATCCAGGTACAGCAATATCGGAGTCCCGAAAAAAAATAATGTTCATGAGAACAAAGCCTTCTATCTCTCTCTTTCTCTCTCTACGAGAAATCGAAAGAATAGAATGCAATGTGTGTGCCTTTCGAAAGTTATTGCCCACTAGCCCAGTTTGCCAGTGAGCCCGGCAAGAGTGCAGAACGGTGTAAAAATCGAGAAATTGTTGGGTCTCCAGACCGCGCGCCCGTTCGATTCGTTCTCGTTCCATTCTTTCCTTTTTCCAACTCTATATTACGTTGTTTTTTTTCGTTTTCGTTTTTTTCTCTTTTTTGTTCGTTCACCACGATTTCGATTCGGAACGAGTGTGTGCGGTGGGACGTGGACTCGTGGAATTTCCAGATCCCGATGATTGTGCCGCGGGGTTACAGCGCGGGGGTAGGAGTTGCACCCTCCATAGTAGGCCGTGGATATCGCTGGCCCGTTTTATACACATAGGGGAGACCGGGGCAAAATGGTATAGCGGGGCGTAATGGGACCGGGGCAAAATGGGATAGTGAAAATTAACACTGTCGGAAAATACGTCATTGAGGCAAAACGGGACTGGGGCAAAATGGGCCGGAGAAAATCATGCTCCTCAGAAAGAGGCGGTTCGGGCAAAACGGGATCGGGGCAAAATGGGACAGGAAAAATCGGAGACCACTAATTTCACGAGAGGCTGCGACACTTCATTTTTTTGTCTCATTTTGCCCCGATTCCATTTTGCCCCAACTTGATATTCCACTCCTCTCTGTCCCATTTTACCCCTATCCCTTTTTGCCCCAAATCAAGCACCCAAGAAACTTCATTTTTTGCTATCCCATTATGCCCCGATCCCATTATGCCCCAGTGCCGTTTTGCCCCGGTACCGTTTCGCCCCGCTATACCGTTTTGCCCCGGTCTCCCCTATATGTATCTGTATATATATATACGTACGTATTCGAGTCGCGGATCGCTCGGTCGTTCGTTGGTTCGTTGGGGGTGCCCTATCCGAGTGCACGCGTCACGAAATTTGTACAATGGCCGGATTACGGGTAGGCCAGTAGTCCGCTACGTCGAGCACAAAGATGACCGCACGCGGAGGTGGTCCGTGGTTGGGGCCCCCCCGTGCCCGCGACGGCTCACCGTCATGCAAAGGGACTCTCCGGTCGTTCTGTTCCCCGCTCAGCAGCATCCCCGAATAAAAAAAAATGAGAAAGAAGAAAAAAAACGAACTGTGTACGCTTCAGGATTTGCATTTTTATTGCCTTGCGGGGCCCCCGGCTTTTTTTCCCCCGTGGGAACTTTCCCTGGCTACAGAACTCCAACTCCAGCTTCAGTTGCATCCGCATTTGGACAACGTTGTGCCACCAACGTCATCGTCGCCCGAGCGATTCTTCGTGCAACTAGCGCGTTTCCATTTCTCGGAGATAACAAAAATGAAATAAAAAGATTGTTGAGAGAAAAGGGGTATCGAACGCGTTATGAAGCAGGCATTTTGTTGGGGCCAATCGCTAAACTTGTTTCCATGTCATTGATGTTGGGTGGAATCTGTTCTATGACCTTCATGACTGTCCATGACTTGACGGGAAGGTCAAAACAATAAGACTATGCATTTTTACCTTCCCGTCCAAACGCTCGCTGAACAACGCTATATAGGCCAGAAGTTTACATAAACAATGTTGCAGAGAATTGAATTTCCTACGAAAAAGTCGTAGATGGCATACATCTAACTTTGATAGTTTACGCGTGGGAAAGCTCGAAAGTCAGGAAATGTTGAAAACCGCCTGGTAGGTGTTCGCTACAATGTCATTCTAAATTTTGACGATTCGCTGCAATGTCATTCTACGCCACGACCGTTCGTAAAATTGCCATTCGAAGCATTGCCCGTTCTCATTTTCGAGCCCCACCCGCTAAAGCGATCCGGTACAATGTTATTATTGTTAATTATTCATTTAAGATAAAGATCAAAGATAATTCCTATAACCCAAAGTCCACGTGGTCCATCAATCGTACCAATACCACCAGCTACCCATCTCCCAACCAAATTCCCCACAGCTCTACATCATTTCTTAACTTTTCTTCTCAATGGTTTCTTTCTTAAATAAAATACAGCGCGAGATTCCATAAACTACATCCACTACAGATGGAATCGGATGGTTGGGGGAGGTTCGGGATGGGTGTTGATTCGACGTCTGGAGCCCCCGCGTGCTATACAGAGCGCCCACATCGCAGTGTCATGTATACATAAGCTCGAGAGCGTAGAGTTTATACCACGGAAAAGTTCCGCCCGACCGCGAGAGTACAATTCAGCGTGTAACTTCTTTCTTGGGGGGGGGGGGGGAGGCTCGCCGGGGGAAACGACGATGGCGGCGAGGGAAGGCAAAGCGAACCTCCTTCCGATAGCGTGCTCCACAACCACCAAGGATGCACATACACACATAGACACACAGAGAGACACATATTTATACGCGGGGAGCACTCTCGGGACGTTTGCGGCGGGACGTTAAGGGAACGACTAGGGCCGCGCGGAAACGTCGAAAAAGTTTTAACGAGACAGTCGGATATTCTTCAGGCCAAGCCCGGGACCCAGTGAGGGATACGGAAACGAACGAAATGTAGAAAATTCGGGAAAGAGCGAGAGAGAGAAAGATGAAAGTGAGGCGAAAGCGAGAAGAGACGTTGAAAAGGAATGAGAGAAGTAGGAGGTAAGTCCGGCGGAGATTCGGTCTTCCTAGGAGGCCGCCTGGCACACGAGGAAAGGACAGGAAACCCGCAGGTATGTACTAGCCAACTGGAGCCATCGTAGCCTACGACCCGTACCAACTAAACCGACCCAATACACCAGCAAGGCATTACTTCTTACCTTCTCTTCTTTTTCCTACCCCTCTCTCTCTCTCTCTCTCTCTCTCTCTCTCCTTTACGTCCGTACGTTCTCATTTCGTTTTTTCTTTTTCTTCCGTTTTACCCCCGTCTTCATCGTCGTAACTTCGAGCTCTCCACAGGCCCGGAGCTAAGATCCTTTGGCACTTTTCTCGTTTCACGCCCGAATCTTCGGGTTCACTGTTGGCCAACCGAGGCTCGGGGGGGGGGGGGGGGTGAAGAAGGTTCCCAAAGAGATTAGGAAAATACAGGGGGGGAGTGGGCAACTTGAGCGGAAGTACAATAATAGTGAGGACGACGAGACCGAGCAGAGTTGTGGATGGAGGGATGGGGGACGATTGGTTTCAACTTCATTGGACCCAACACGTTGGACAACTCGTGCACTTTTGGATCTTCCAGGTTATGAGAGTCACGAATTTTTCGAGCTGTTATTCACTAGCTGGCGGATGGAGGACTCTAATGTGATCTATGGATCAGTGACGATTGGATAATGGCAAGGAGAACGCTTCCAAATTTTATCGGAGGACGAAGTTTCTTGAGGTAGTAGCCTCCATAAGAGAGTTCCTCGTCAGATTTTTTAAGAAACTTGGCATACTTATAGGTATTGATGAGAAAAACGGTTCAGTTAAATTTTTATGGCTTACCGGAGCGCGAGAAAAAAATATATCAACACTTTTATTTTCACACGTTTAACATGGGGCCTTATGGAGAATCACGCTCAATTTGATATAATACAAAAAGTCCTCGTGAGATTTTAATGAAAACACTCAAGCTGCAAGTTGAATATTCGGAGAGCATTTTGGGCACTTGACAGTAGAGATCAGGAGACTGTGATGATGATAATAAGCAAATAAACATCGGGGAAATACAGTTTATATGAGGAGTTGGTCGTGATCCAGTAGACACGGTAACGTTGCGCGTTTGTTTCCCATCTTCTCTCTCTCTCTCACTGAGAGAGAGAGGATACTACCTCAATAAACTTTTAACGGTTTAAGATCAAGAAACTAATAAGAAACATTTCGATTGACGGATAAACCGAAATAATGGACAACCACGAATAATGAACACTATTGGAATAAAGGACCTATTGGTTATTGTGAGGTTCGATATGATTGGAAGACTCGTCCTCGCTCGTCTCCTCACCCTGGACCCATGAAATTGTAATTCAATGGGGGTTCGGAGTCCAATTGATTCGCCCAACGGATAGTCATACGTACACGCGTGTCAATGAAGAGCGTTTATCCGTCGAGCAAATTGCCGACACGCTGACAAACAATGAAAATTCCTTCGTCGGGGAAGATTACACGGCGTGTGGCACGAGCTAGCGCGGTTGTAATATCAATTGATCTCCGAGACGTACCATTCGTCAAATGGGTAACCCAAACTACACGGAATTCTATGTACATGAGGGCTTACGGCACATAAGGGGACGACGAGTGGGGACAGGTTTCAATGCCAATAAGCCTCGGCGAATCGAAACGTTTTATTTGCTCATCCAGGCGGGTAGGTAATTGATGTACTATAGATGAACGAACAAACATTGGACCGAGTGGGAGGCTGATTCGTCGACTCTACGGTTGTGGGGGCAGCTTCACCGCGGACAAGTCTACCCACCCCGTAACATACGGGATATGTGTGTACACGTACTCTGTTGCTCGTGTTTTCAACCCCTCCTCCCCCCCCTTCTCCCCCCACCGCCACGTGAGTGATCCAAAACTCGAATGCATCGCAGCAAGAGGATATTCGTACCAATTGGGATAACAATTAAACATCGTGGGCAATACCAATCATCAATTGCCATGAGCGAGGAGAATTTCATTGAATTATATCGAGAGCGATCGATGGCAAAGGCATCGAAAAATTGTAGGAAAAAAATTATGGCGTGTGTCACGTTACCATACATCCTTAAGGGGACTGCTTGAAGTTTCGAAAAAAATAGATTTTCTGTTTTTTTTTACGGAATCGTGTGTAGCAACTATTCAAATTTATTCTGGCGCAAACAGAATTGGAAAATTTGGAAAATTGAAGCCAGGGGAAAGGATTAAGTGGAAGATCGCTTGAACGGTTTGGAGTTGAGCTCGAAACTCGGGAAGCGCAATGTTTGGAACGGCAATGCTCGGAACTGTCAAGATTCGGAATATACGTATATATAGGTATAGTTGACGTACCTCGTCCGCTGGACGCGGGACTACATTGCCCGACCTTCGAGTTATCACACGCGTAAACTATCGATGTTAGATATATGCCTTCGGGGACTTTTTTGTAGGAAATTTAGTTCTCTACAACATTGTTTAGGTAAGCTTTTGGTCTATATAGCGTCGTTCAGTCAGCGTTTGGACAGAAAGATAAAAACGTAGAAATTTTCGTTCACATTGTCTATGACTCTTTTTTCTTGTTCGAATAATTGATACTCGTTGAATGCGCCAAATAAAACGTATATAGCATTAAAAAAAATAGTGAAAACATGAATTTAATCGAGAATCTATATATTCCAAGGAGCAATGATTGTGACGCATTAAAACTTATCAACGATTTGAAGGTCACATTATTTTTCGTTGTGAGCTTCGAGTGCTCTCGTTAACTGTTACGTGTACACCGGAACAGTGGCAGTGAGAGGAGCGGATGAATACAAAGCCATGAGGAAAGCCGACGTAGCACACGTGGACGCATTACCGTGATTGCCACGCCAGGGAAACGCTAATTCACTAATGCGTTACTCCAGGACCAGAACCGAACGTGGTCCACACGCCCGTGTTGCTACCCGAAGTGTGCTACAACTACGGTTAACAGAGTACAGCACTGGCCGCCATCGGTTCGAGTTCACCTCCCATTTCTAGCTGCCGGGCTGCCCATTCCGTTCACTGCACGAGGTATATACGTGTTAAAAACTTCGAACGATGAGGTCGGTAACGTCGTCGCGACTCCTTGAGACCTCGCTAAACTAGAAGTCTCGAGCTCCGAGCCAGAATATAGTCTGAGGTATCGATATTATATACGGCACTGTGAACCCGTTCTTCAGCCTTAATGGAGGCAGCCAACTGGCGTACTTTTGGATTTAGTCTGCCGAGTGAAACGCGCATAGGACCTTAATTTACACGCTAGCCATCGAATGCTGAAGTGCGATCCCTATTACTCCTAGAGGGCAGCAGAAGTTGCCATCAGGTACAGATCTCCCAAGTATCAAATAAATTATTTCGACAGGGAACGGTATTCGAAACATTCTTGACGTATTGAGGCAGGATCCTGCTTTAGAAGTCGCAAAAATCAATTTGTATTCCATTACTTAGATCTGTTGTATCTAAGGATATGTTTCCAAAGTACTAGAGGCTGATTCGTGAAATGGTCAAATTTACAGCACTAATATAAGACTTCATAAGCTAGCCTAATCCTTCGAACCTTAACTCTACACCGATTTCCGTGACACTGCCGACTATATGCTAGGTATATCGACATACGTGGCTACCGCATAGTCAGGGAAGCGCTTAGCCAATTAACAAGCGCATCAGACGCTCAGAATTGGTATGAGCGTGAGTATGCAGCCACGATATTCACAACAGCGATGTGGTACTCCGTCCAGTTGCTCCTCCGAATATAGAGGTCGGGTAATCACCCTAAAATTCCGGCAAGTCGCTCCACAGCTAGACATTTACAATGTAATTCCGCCACTAGCGTGACAACACGAGTACAGAGACACGAACTGCTAGGTACTAGGACTCATACCACAGCCGTGTCATATTGTTTCACTCGGTCGAGTGATGACTCCCAAATATTTTCATTTGAGGATTCAGGGTTCAGGTTTATGGGTAGCTTTAGGTAGGTTTATGGAGCTTGCGTAAGATGGCGAAACGCTGTGGGGAAGCTGGTCGAGTGTGAGCTGACAGGATCCTAAACACAAAAGTTTTACGGGAGGATTGTGTCGAGTCCCCTTGTTCGACAAAGCAGCTGGACCCTACTTCCCGCATCTCAATGGCACATGTTCCTTGCGTCTGGCCTCCTTTCGTCGTGCCTCGCTTTGAACCTGTCCGCAACACGAAGAATAGAACGAGGGCAGTTCGACACCTGGCTACGACAGGTTTACCACTTTCCTTCGATATTCCACGAGCGTTGAACCGTCTACTCCGGTAGCCGGCATTCCCGGTGGGTCAACCCTATCACTCGCCACGCGAGCCAGGACCATACGCAACGATTGTGGAAGCCGACCGGAGGGAGAGAACATGTGCAGCCCGGGTTGTCCGGCGAACCCGTTGGGCCGAGGTTCAAGCTTGTTCGTACTTTCGGTTGCGGAGCCGCGTTTGGAACGCGCGAACAAGACGCCAACCGTGATTAAAGTGTTTAACGGTAATTCGGTTAGAGAGTTAGCCCGGACCGAGGGCGATGGGCGTGGGGCCGGGACGCCCGGGCGGTAGTTTTAAACACGATAACTTCGTAACGAGGTCTGAATCCGTGGTGGGGATGCGAGGGAAAAGTCGAACTGCCGGACGGTCCTGTATATCTCGGAACGGCTGGAGCCCGGGGGCTGTGCTTACTTTCTGGCGCTAAATTTTCGCGAACGAATTTCAATGGAGTCCGGAGTTTCTGGGGGCAGTGTCCGATGTCAGTCTTTAAGGGAATACGGACGAATTTTGTTCGGGAATTTTGTTTGGGGTGTTTGGGATGCTGGGGATGCTTAAGTTGATAAGAAAAATCGTAAATCTGGGCTGCTAACTCTGCTGAAAGATATTTGAATTCGTGGAATCGAAATATCTATCTCAAATGAAGCAATTTGAGATAAGTATTTTGATTCCGTAGACGAAATACTGAACAGGAAACTATCTTTTTGTTTTTTTGTTGTATTCCCAATAGCCACAGCTATTGCTTGTTGCTTCTACTCTGTATTTCCAATACATGTTTTACTGGCATTTTGCCCGGGTCTGTACTTGAGAGAACGGAAATAGTCATAATGCATGTGGGGGAGTAGGGGATGGATGAAGAGGGAGCAGAATTGTTGTGTGGATTCCCCAGAACTGTCATCGGTGAGCGCTGAGGCATACCGATGGAAAATTGAGGACCGGCAAATGAGAGAGTGAGAGAGCAACGATGTGAGTTCGATAAATCGATTTACATAAATCGAAACGCTTTGGGAACAATTCGTTATTCGATTCCAAGGGTTTGATTGGTGAGTATCGAGGGTCGTGGCTCCCCCAGCGACGCGTATGTATTATTGAAATAATGAATATGTTGGAACGATGGGATCGATATAAAAATGGCGGATAATTGTCGAGTAATGAGAATGATTTTCCAGACTGATTATGCGCTCCAGCTCGTTGTATTATCCGTATGCACGATACATGTTTCAGGCTCATGAAATTGTTCTTGTCGTTGACGAAGCGCGAAGATAGTAATTTATGTATTTACAGATTTTATCGAAGATATTAATTTATGTATTCGCAGATTTTTTCGTTACTTCCAAGGCTCATTTGAAATCATTTTAACCGTGGCTCTGAATATTCAACATGCTTATCGGCTATCTCATTCCATTGAATAAATCAAATTACATATCGTCTACGAAAAACCAGTGATAAATATTACAATATTTTTAGTGAGATATGAATATTTCACTAAAAATCCATTTTTCATTGATTTTGTTCTATTCAAATAGTTATAGCAAAGTACATTTTTGATAAATTGCTAGATAATCTATTCTAGAACAAAAATGAAACCTCTCAGAAGCACATAAACATTGGTTAGATTTTTCGGACGATTTCTACATTAAAAAAAACATCGACACGACTTTTCGGGATAATTGTACACCTAAATCGGAATGTTCACCTTACATTTCAACTTATTTTACCTCATTAGTCCAAAATGGAAGGTGAAGTGAGGTTGAAATATATTTTACCCTTCGTTCCAAGCTTTTTCTTTCATTATTTCACCTTCGTTTCACCTTCCAAACTTAAAAAATGGAAAATAACTGCAAACTTTTATCGTCAAATGAAGTGGAAACACACATAAAAAATTGTTCATAACTTTGTCCTACTTCAAACCTCCTTCACCCTCAATGTGTCGTTGAAACAAGTTGAAACAAGGGTGAAAATTTCCACTCAAGCAGACGATGTCCTTAAAAAGATGTTGCAAGTACAAACGAAGAGATCAAATGATTCGTTTTCTTTCGAGTGCGATCGATCGCGAAACTTTCCCATCAAGTTTGGATAGATTCTCGACAGATTTGAGTATCCGTCAAAGTTTCGGAACCGTAAACGCGCGATCAATTAGCAAACGATGAAATGGTTCGGGTGTACAGACAGCTGAGGGGTGAGGGCGGGTGAGAACAAGCGAGGATTCACGAGTTCCCAGCACTACAATGCTTCAACGTATTGCAATGAGACAATGCTCTCGCGTGGCCGAGAATTCGCTGCTGCTGCTGCTGCTGGTGCCAACCGGTTCTAACTTCTCGCGCGAAACTTGCCAGCGTTGTTTCCTCGAGTTAACCAGCCAACTTCGGGTGCGATCCAATCCTCCGTGTTCCATCCGAAAACTATACTGCGCTTCTCGCCGCGCAAACTATGATCCTTTATGGCGTACCGAACTATCCAAATATCGCCATAGTCGCGCAGGGTTGTCCTACACGTCCTTCCGTAACCCTGACTCCTCACAACGATCCGTCGTGCGTCTTTCCGGTCTGCGACCTCGGCTCTTTCAACCTGATCCTCGCATCCCTCTTCCATCCCCCGACCCTTGTTGCACAACAACGGGTTGGTCTCTATGCGGTTTTCCAAACCGGAAGTCAAACGCAGTCGCCGTTGTGACGACTTGACTTTGTTTGCAACAGGACACGGTGAAGTGATTCGAGTTGGCGATGATAAAACGAACATAGGAAGGGAATTACTTTTTTTTTTCTTTATATTTACTTTTCCTGATGATGTTGATCAAATGGAATTGAATCTCTTAAACTATCAATGTCAGATGTATGTTGTCCAGGACTTTTTTGTAGGAAATTTAATTCTCTACAACATTGTTCATGTAAACTTTTGGTCTACAAAGCGTTATTTAGCCAGCGTTTGGAGAGGAAGACAAAAATATATTCATTGATTCAATACGCTTTTATCTTCCTGTCCAAACGCTGGCTGAACAAAGCTGTATAGACGAAAAGTTCACATGAACAATGTTGTAGAGAATTAAATTTCCTACAAAAAAGTCCACGGCGGCATAGATCTAACATTAATAGTTCACGGGTGGGAAAGCTTGAAAGTCGGGCAATGTAGTCCTGGCGGACAGCGGACGAGGTCCAATCATTGCACGTTCCGAATTTCGACCTTTCCAAAAATTGCTCGTTACGAATTTCGAGCCCAACCCCGCCACGCGATCGGACATGTAAAAAGCTCACTTCAGTTGTTCACATTTCCCGGGAGTCAAGTGAATGGTTTCAATATAAATGCATGTATCTACAAGACCATTTAAAATCATAAATCCGTCAATATTTTACAAGTAAATTCATCATTTGAACAATGTACGGTCATTACTCCATAATAACCGTGAATAATTAATATCGCGATAACATTTCGTTCAGAACACGCACCATCGAGAAATCCACCTAATTAAGGGCCATCGCATCGCGATTTTCACATCCACACAAACGTGTCTGCTAAAAAAGTCGTCGAATTTTCCGAAGGGCAAAATTAATCGTCGAATGGAAATAAAATCATCACGTTTATCGATAAACAACCGATGAATATGGGGCAGCTAATTATTTTTCCATATTAAACGGGCACGTTGAAATAAGCGACGATGATGAGTCGGAAAAAGCTTTCGATCGATCCGGGGGGTTCTTATAATTAAATAATCACGTGCCATCGAATATAGTTACGGTCGGATAGCTCTTTCATTAGCCCCCCCTTCAGTGCAGTCGTGTTTCGCTGATGGTGCGCTCGGACGCTCGCCAATTTCCGTGATGAACAATAATTACGTGTCCGATCGCGAGACCGGAGGTTCCTACGGTGTACGTACCTCCACATAATACGTTTCAGGTACGTGTAACCCGGGCTTGGGGCATATGCCGCGGTTGGTTTAACGAGAGAGGAATTGGACGAGATCCCGAGGATGGCATTTCTATCTGCGAGACAGGATAATAATGCACCTACGCGTCCAGGATGTGTCGTCACCTAAAATACATCAATAGTCTGCCATTATCGATGTAAACGACGAAATATTTTCGTCGGGTCATTACTCGGCCAATTAATTTGGAAAAAACTTTATTAGCATTTTGCAATTTTGGATTCAAAGTACTGGATGAATTGGAAATGATGATGTACAAGGCGTTCTACTTAATTTCAGTTGACTTTGATTGTGGGCTCAACATTTCTGGCCCACAATTGTTTGCATCAATCCATGTGGAAAATTAAGGGGGAGGTAAAAGTTTACGATACTTTTTTTTGTCTTTTCTCATAGTTAAACGTTTCAAGAACATAGTCCCAAAAGTTGGACTTGGAAAACAAAAACAGGCTAAAAGGCATTAAAGCTGCTAGAGGAAGTCTCAAATCTATGGAGCTGGGATGGTAGCTACTAGACTTTCCACAGCTTGACACCGAACAGCCTGACTCCGCTCAATGCGGCTCCTGAACAGCCTGACTTCGCTACATCTCAGATAATTCGAGCGTGACGTCATAGCTTCAGATGACGGTTAAGATGTAGCGAAGTCAGGCTGTTCAGGAGCCGCGTTGAGCGGAGTCAGGCTGTTCGGCGTCAAGCTGTGGAAAGTCTAGTAGCTACCATCCCGACACAACCACGCGTGGCCCACCGTCTCGCTCACGGGATGGTAACTACTAGACTTTCCACAGCTTGACGCCGAACAGCCTGACTCCGCTCAACGCGGCTCCTGAACAGCCTGACTTCGCTACATCTTAACCGTCATCTGAAGCTATGACGTCACGCTCGAATTATCTGAGATGTAGCGAAGTCAGGCTGTTCAGGAGCCGCGTTGAGCGGAGTCAGGCTGTTCGGTGTCAAGCTGTGGAAAGTCTAGTAGCTACCATCCCATGGAGCTGAAATCTCGATGACTCAGTGTAGGTTGAATAAAAAAGAAAAACCTTCACTCTCTTAGCTTTCAAAAAAACTATCATCGCTATCGAACAGCCCCCTTCGTACTTCGCAATTTTATTTCAGCAAATGTTTCTGCAAACAGTTTAAAACATATCTAAGGTCCTTACAGTAAATAGCCCCTACCCTGTAAAAGTCGTCTACAGTTTGTAAACAAGTGACAAAAAAAAAAAAAAAAAAAAAAACAAAGTTCCAACCTTCTCGGTCGTCTACAAAGAACCCATAGTCGTCACACTACATTGTTCAAAACAACAACACTAGAGGACAACTAAATCCTGTCGTGTCCAAAGCAAGGTCATAAAAAGCTTTTTCTTTCCTCATTTTTTTTTTTGTATTTTTTTCTGTTTTACCATTAGAGCATGATTTATTTACTTAAGCAGAACGCGCGCAGACGGTGAAACACAGCTTGTTCGACGACAGCGTGGATCTCGGGAAGGATAAGGAACTGTGCGAGGAACGCACACACGACCGATTACCCAGCCGGAAAGATGAAGAGTGTGAAAAGTGTAGCGCGATGATGATACGTGCACCGGCGACCATAATGGTGTCGAGTGTCGGGGGGTCGTGTGCTGTGCTTCGCCACGTTGTTAGTACTCGCGGACGGTAAAGCGAGTTTGCGATAATCTACGAAGCAGCTATACAATCCGCCCATGGAGATAAGGCTGCTCGGTGTGGTGTGGCAACGTTTGGAGAACGGGCGAGCCGAACGAAAGAGAGAGAGAGAAAACCTCGCGGCTCGAATAAGGAACAAGTGAGAAAACACGTTGATGTTGCGTTACGGCGTAATATCCACCGCCAACGTCGGTAAACACCCTTTACTTCCCGGTCCCGCCTTCGCCGCCTCGTTCACGTCGACGTCGTCGATAGTTTATGTTTGACCCGTTTCTGCGCCACCCTCCTCACCCCGTGTCCGACGGTTCTCGTGCCTTGGGTCGTTATTTATCGCATTCCGTCGCGCCGTTTGCCACTACTGGCCCATTTCGTTGAACGGAACGACGGTTTTTTTTTCGTGCCTATTGCGCCTATGGTTTTTCATGGACGCTCAAATTTAATTCACGAGGGGTTGGAATCGATATTCGGAACGAGCAAGGTTCGGAAAGGTCAAAGTTTTGGAACGCCCAATGTTTGGAACGACAATGCTCGGAACTGTCAAGATTCGGAATACTTATACTACATTGCCCGACTTTCGAGCTTGCCCACGCTCAAACTATCAATGTTGGATGTGTGCCGTCGTGGACTTTTTTGTAGGGAGTTCAATTCTTCACAACATTGTTTATGTAAACTTTTGGTCTACATGGCGTTGTTTAGCCAGCGTTTGGACGGGAAGATAAAAATTTATTGAAGAAAGTCAGTATGTTTCTATCTTCCTGTTCAAACGTTTCCAGCTAACGCAAATATGAATTTAGTGGATCACTGAACGTGTGGTAAGGTGACGTTTGCGGTGGTCTGCTGTTTGGACGATACCAAGCTTCAAACACAAATGACACATTCGATAGAAATTTTTCACAGTGAGTTTGCCGAAATGGATATCATTCTCAAAACTGAATTTCAGACTACAGGATTTATGTTCGATTTAATCCCGAACTTCAGCGTAATTCACTATCGGATAATAATAGTAACAATAGGGTTATTATTATTATTATGATTATTATTATTATTATTATTATTTGTTTGATGGAACCATCCCGTCAATTAATGAACCCGACCAATTAAAATGAGAAACAGAGAGGAAAATGAAATTTCGTGCAGCCTGCAAAATTGAATAAACCGTAAACGCCAGACATGTTCGAGCTCCCGCGTCAGTTGCAGTGAAATATCGTAGTTATTCACCGGGCACCATGATAATTTCTCATTGGCTGCAATTAGCGTGGAAACAACACCGAAAAAAAAAAACAACAACAACAACATATTCCCCTTTCATTAAAATAAAAAAAAAATATGGTGGGAAAAATGGTGGGTGGCTTGGGTGGATCACAGGGTGCCCATAAGCACTCCGCACACAACGGCCTTGCCATAAGAGCTCGATAACACAGACCATTTCACTCTGTTAGTCCAGGCTGACCCAATAGCACACATGTCGCCGATATCAGTTGGCATATACATAGATATATATATGGAGATAGGTAAAAGCGGCAAAGTGGAGGCGGCATGCATATGGAATCCCCGGATAGAGAGGATAGGCCTCTATAGCACGCCCCCGCGTATCGATCGTATGACCTTGTCGCCTCCTAACCCCGAGACTCGGTCCCGCTTATTTTGCCTTTCCAGTTTTGTCGTGTGGGCGGAAACACAGTTTTCTTTTGTTTCATGCTTCGTGAATACAAAACAAGTGAAAAGATGAGAGAACACTCGAAATAAAAAGAAGGAAACAAAGTTTGTCGCTGCTTTGTCAAGCTACATTGTATTTATGTGATCTTCGAACTCCTTTGCAGTTTAAACTCGACGCATACCGTTTGCCCCTATATAGACGTGAGCTCTTCGAGACAGTCGAAATCTACTAGGAGAGACCCGGGACGGTTGTGACATTTTTCGCAAAAATCTGAATGTCTTCCGACCCACTCGGTATATTCACTAGCTTCTGGCAGGATATTGTTTATCGGTTATTAGATTATAATTGTACATTTTTTCAAATTTTTCATGACCCTAGAAACTAGAAAGTCATTGAACTCTGTTTCATTGATGAAAATCTACGATTATATCGCGTTTCATTTCGAGGCATATCGCACGCTGTTAAAACGGACCTCTGTGACATATGACCCCGGTCTCCTCTACTGGCGGTACGCCGTCAAGTCCGGAAGGTAAGTCGTCGTCAAGTCCACGTCTCCGAGGGTCTCTCCTGATTTCCGCAAGACGTGCATCAGCCATATTATGTCACACAACGAATGCCGGTAGATCCAAGAGCAAAAGGAACCAACTCCCCTCGCACTGGTAGCTTCGAACGAACCGGCTGTGAGATCCAATGCCTGCTCAAATAAACTCCTCTCTGCGTTTACATTTCGCGATTACGTGATAATACACATTAGCTTTGCGTACTCGGTCTATATTGCCAACGGACCGAGACTATACACTTCTCGGTTGCTCGATATTCCATCTGTAGCTCGTGGGTTTCGTGTTTATGCGATAAAGATGGTCGAGTTCCAGGTTGCACACTCGAGTCCGTACACCCTACAACTCGAAGAAGCAGCAACCGTGTGCGCCGCGCTCGAGTCGACGACTGGATGTTCTCGCTGATAAAATAATCATCGCTAACCCGGTTCAAAGAGCCCACTGCTGCTACCCGTCACGTTTAATAATTAATCACCTCCTTTCGACGAATTCTCGTGAAATTTAATACCTTCGTCGCTGATAAATGATAGCGTTAAACTGAATTAATGCTGTAATCGAATTTAGTGTTATTGAATAAATTGGATCACTAACTATGCTTTTGCAGTATCTATGCTTTTATTTGCATAACAATTTTTAACGGCAGAACAACAATTTTCGAGGGTTGAACAGGGCTTAAAGCGAATTTAGAGTTGAATATTGCAATATGTATATGAAAATTCAGCATGTCACAATAATTATAATAATAACAACGACCGTAAAAACTAATAAACTAATATAACTATATATAAGGGACAGACAACAGAGTCATTGTATGACCGTTCCGTTCTAACCATTTAGAGATACGGATCCCTAAAAAAAGTCACTAAAACTTGAAGAGGCATGCAAAAAAGAAAACATTATTGCATGGCTGGTCGCGTTCCAGAAGCAGTGGCTACTTGTTGAGTAGCGAAGGCATATTATCGTGGAGAAGAGCTCGCGACCGATATTAGATGTTACGTATAATCTCGTAGCTAATACCCGGGAGTACTCCTCCGAATTTGCAATTCATATCGTCGTTCCAGGGCTGTACGATGGACTATAACGTGACTCGACAACGGACAACTGGTCGGCGACCCGCCCCTATCCGTTCCCGTCTAAAGGGCAAGATAGAGGGTCCAAGAGTGATGTCAATGGGAATGAGAAAGATAGTTATCACGGGTTTTTGATTATCCTGCATGGATTCGCCTTTCGTCGTACGGTTTCAATTATTCCCGATAATCTTTGTCGATACCGTTGCCATGCTATGCACAATTTCTCGCTTGTAGCTGGAGTGGGAAAAACTCGCTAGCCTTATCAGGGTTTTGATATCGTCCCTATTTACCGGATGGTCCTAGGGTCGAACTGCTTTAAAGTTTGTTCAAACAGCAGATTCTTCATGGAGGCTTGAATGTGTGCTCAAAAGGCTCAAGAATCAAAGTTCTCACTGAAGAATCATCCTATCGAATAGCTCACAAAGGCCGAGCACCGTTTGATATACATCGATTGTACTGTAGACCGAGGGCTTCCACAAACGAACGGATCGTGACTGAAAATCAAAGCAGACTCGGGCAGGGTCGTCGGAGTCTTGCAATGGAGAAATTGACGGATCAAATGATAATGGGAATCAGTGACCCCGATGAATCATTCATATCAAAAGAACCATTCGATATTTTTTATTTCTCATAGTGGAAACTGTGTGACGGTCGAAAAATTGTCCATCGAAATTATGTTATCAACGTGTTGAAAGCTCTCCCACTCGTTAACTCTCAATGTTAGATATATGCCGTCAAGGACTTTTTCGTAGGAAATTCAATTCTCTGCAACATTGTTCATATGAACTTTTGGTCTATATAGTGTTCTCTAGCCAGCGTTGGGACAGCAACATAAAAATATATTGATTTCCTTCAATACAATTCTTATCGTTCGAATTTTGAGCTCAAAACGTTAGAAAGAATAAATGCCAACTTTCAAGAACGCCTTCAGAAGTATATAACTGACACTACATTCGAGATATTATTTTTCTCGCTTGATTTTCTAAAATGCCATTGAAATACGATCTCAAATTTGTCAATAAATTTTCTTGCTCGCAACAATTAACGATATTAATTTTTTTTTTATCGCAACGAATAACGCCACCGTGTGTTTAGTTCGTGTGAAATGAAAAAAACTAAAGAGTAAAACGGGAATTGCAGGGCAATCAATTAAATGTGGACACGAAACGTACACGTGACACGAGAATATTGCTTGTATCACGCATGGCCTCTTTCTGTAATTGAATACGGTCGTTGCATTAGATAAAAAAATTTCCAGCCATACAGCCGGGATCATAATATCGTCCGCAAAGGGTAACTCTAGCCAGTGGTGGAAACCCGTGTCGATCTGGATCCGTAGCTCGCCCGATGCTCGCCAAAGGGTGACTGCACCGGTACAGCACGTATTCCCCATTAGACGACGCATCACGCGCCATCATCTCCACTCGTGCGCACGGCACAGCACTACCACTGTGAATCGACAAACGTGAATTTCACGATTTGCAACGTTGCGACGATGCGTGGTTTCCCAACGGCAATATGGATTCCGGGGTAGTGCCGCCGAGCTGATAATGTGAAGTCGGAAGATTGTCAAAAATATCAGCCATCGAATCGTCGAATGGAATAACATGAAAATCGGTAGCGCGGAAATAAAAGGAAAAATGCAACAAAAAAAAGTTGCCTCTCGGATTTCAAACGTTGGCTGCTTCGTGAACGGACTAGGTTCAAAGTTCCCAAGAATCAATTTCGAGAAGTGTCTTTTTAATAATTGGCGACGACAAATAGTAAAAGAATAATTAAAGTTTTGAGCGGTTCTTGATCTTCCATTTTTTTAGAGAATGGGGAAAGGATTTATTTGATTTCACATTGCCCAGAAAACAATTGATGGTCAGCCGTCACCGATATTTCACGTTATGAGTGATGGTAAATTCGAATTTTATTACCTGTTCGAAGAAAAACAAAAATTACGTGTTAATCAAAGGCAAAATCGATTTCTTGAAAGCGGAACCTCTAAATATCGTCTCATTAGCCTCAAATTTTGCCTGATGTCTTCTGATAGTATCTACTTCAAACCTGGGAGCTGCCAGAAGAATCGAATAACTTTTTTTCATTAATATAAAAAAAGCTTTTTTTCTCGAGTAAAAATGTAGTTATTGATGGAAGTTGGAATCGGATTCGAGACGTTCATGTGCCATATTAAGCGGTTTTCAAAGAGCTTTAAAATGGGACTTACGGAATCGACATAGCTATAAAACTCGCGGAGTTATCTTCTTTTGAATGAAAACATCATCTCAATCGAATAGAAAAATAAATACGCGATGAGCGACCTGAAGAAAATTTGTCATTGAGCTGCCAATTTTTTTCTGGGTATTCCAGGCCACTATCTATAGATTTTTCACTACCCGTCGAGAGAAAAAAAAACCCAAAAGCGAAACAGTCTAATGTACAAGGAACGTACATACGTATATGTCAGTCTACCACAGTATGAATACGTATGTACGTGGGTGGTTGCGGATTATGGAAGCTCGAGTTGGAACATGTGTTCGTTAAATCGCTTTGGCGGAGTTAGCAACTCTTGGCTAAGGCTTTCTCCCGTCCTCCTCTCGATGTCTCTCTTCCGCTATCTCTCTGTTACCTGAAACCCCAACACGAATGACCGCCGCTGAACGCACATGTGTAGTACCTGTACGGTAAATATTTCATGCAGCTGCGCGAGGATTAAGGGGATTAAACGGATTAGGGGGTAGAGACGAGGGGGAGACTTCGGGAGAGGGTTGGCAGTGCGACTGGGGTAGGTAAGTTTCGAGAGTGAGGCTTACAGTTGTGGTTTTTCCTGACTAATCTATTATAGAGTCTATCGGGTGGGTGGGCCCACTGTCATCGCTGATGGGTCATCGTGGCTTCATCATCCACAGGGTTGGGCTCGAAATTCCGAACGAGCAATGTTCGGAAAGGCCAAAATTCGGAAGGCGCAATGTTTGGAACGGTCAAGATTCGGAACACGTATGTATAGGTATAGTTAGCGTACCTCGAGAATACATTGCCCGACTTTCGAGCTTTCCCACGCGTAAACTATCGATGTTAGATATATGGCGTCGCGGACTTTTTTGTAGGAAATTTAATTCTCTACAACATTGTTCATGTAAACTTTTGGTCTATATAGCGTTGTTCAGCCAGCGTTTAGACAGGAAGATAAAAATGTATTGAGTCAATGAATATATTTTTATCTTACTGTCCAAACGCTGGCTGAACAACGCTTTATAGACCAAAAGTTTACATGAACAATATTGTAGAGAATTAAATTTCCTACAAAAAAGTCCACAACGGCATACATCTAGCATTGATAGTTTACGCGTGGGAAATCTCGAAATTCGGGCAATGTAGTCTACGTATTCCGAATCTTGACAGTTCCGAACACTGCCCGTTCCGAATTTCGAGCCCGACCCAAACAAAAATGTCATATCGAGCAAAAGCTCGATGTAGCAAGAAAATTGACGATAATCAATGTAAAATGAATGCAAGTTTTACGGGCTACCCGAGGGCCCATAAAAGCTATGATATTATCAACAACGCAATCTATAATGACCCGTGGTTGGCTCCAATCGATAAAGGTTCGTTGGTACGAACTTTGGTGCGGTTTTCCGAGCACACATGTTCGTCAATGTATCGTACGAGACGACGAGAAAGTAATCATCCACTAATGATATCACCGTATCGAAGTCTATCGTGGTAGCGTGAAAACAACAAAGAAGCCGCCCCTGCTGTGGTAAGTTGATTGGTGGTATTTTTAACCACGTATTCCATAGCAACATGTGGTCGATTGTCATAGACGAGGGTCCAGCAGTACGAAAGCTCTTGGCGGGTATCCGAACAGCGTTGATTGAATTCGATCGTCTTCTCTTCCTCGTGCAACGTGTGCATTATGCCATATATATATGTATGTGTGTGTGTGTGTCAACGAGAAAATATCCGAGTGTCTGTGAGTAACTGTCATGGAGTTTCCTATCATCCCTTAAAGTGGCGAAAAGGACAGAAGCACGTCTGAAAGCAGGCTCCGTCCTCGTCTTGAGTTGAAGTGTAGAATACAGACGGCCGTCTAGTGGCACTCCACTCACGTGCTGGACTCTAGACACCGCGCTATAGACCGACTTCGTCTAGTAGCATTTCTCGAGTCAAACGGGATGCTAAAATAAATTAATAACAATTAGTTGAAATACAAGTCGTCTAACATTGTAAGACGCAACGTGAGCTTCGCTGCGTAGAATGACATTGCAGCGAATCGTCAAAATTCACAATGTCATTTGAGCGAACGTTCAATATTTTAAACGGCTACCGGAAGGCGCAGTATTCAACGTTTCCTAACTTTCGAGCTTTCCCACGCGTAAATTATCAGAGTTGGATACATGTCGTCTGAGACTTTTTTATCGGGAATTCAATTCTCTACAACATTGTTCATATGGACTATTGGTCTATATAGCGTTGTTTAGCCAGAATTTTGACAGGAAGATAAAAATATATTGTTCTTCTTCAATACATTTTTCCAAATTTTTGCGTTTCGAACATTTCTCGTTCCGAATTTCGAGCCCCAACCCATTTGCAAATTTGCTAAACCCCATCATATTAAATTCCACACTTTTTCAACAGCATGAGCGACACAAAAAATGCATCCAACTCGGGTCGACGTAGTTGGAAAATAGCTAAAAAAAAAGGTAGTTATTAAAATGGAAAATAAGTAATTACGAAAGCACAGTTTCTAGTACATCGTGATTTTTTTCTTCCACCCGCAACTTTCTTCCACACGGAAGACTGATTCGATTGTCCGGTCCGTCGCGTCTCGCGGTTTTGTCGAGATAAATGGGCAAGAATCAAATTTGTCACTCGCATACGCAAACAAAAAAGCAAAGAAAAAAAAATGTCAGAAGGCACCAACCGGGAAATAGTTGACCGAAGTACGAGGAAGCATGAGAACAAGAAGGGCGACAACGAAGCGGTTGAGAATTGTGTCGCCAGTTATAAAACGCAATCTCCACTTGAGGTACGAACACGCCGGGCCTGCGTCGTTTTCCCTTGTTAGTTGTAACGAGGCGTGTAGCTTCGCGTTGGTCGAACTCCCCCGTTCGGGTTCGCCCTCGGCTCTTTCGCTGGAGTAGTACGGGACTTACAAATTAGCTGTGGGCCCGAGTCCTGGCAGGAGGGAACGGGTTTTGCTGCTGCCCCGGTGGAGAACAACGATGGGCTGACGTGTGTGAAAGTAAGAACGGAGAGAAGCTTCGGTGGGGCTACGGTAAGGTGACAACTCCCTGCTATTACTAATGCTAACACTGCTACTGGGAATATGCTATATCATTAGCGTTCGTGGTCGTCAAGCCCCTAACCTCATATCTCGCACCTCGGGAATCGCGGCTATATAGTTAACTCCAAGAGGCCAACAGAGAGAGACGGGAAGCTTGAATGCGAGTTCTCGTATATGGAAAAGCTCGTTCTGCTTCACGGGAACGTCTTATTTAGCTTAAGGGGGAGTAAGGTTGCTTCGATACAATGACGTGTATTTTCGATAATTTTTTTTGACGACTCAGTTGATATATATTTTTTTCTATGATTGCTACATAATGAAGTAACATTTGAAGAATATGCTATGAAATTTTTATCAATTTTTATGAAGAAATGAGCCGTTGTCAGCGAATCTCCGCAGACGTCTAAAACTAAAAAGTTTCATTAAGGTGTCCCTTATAACTCGTCACTGGATCATCTGACACGGAAAGACCAAAATGATTTCATTAGTTGTTAAGTATCTGCAGGTAACAACGTCGACATTTTTATTTCAAATTGATTTTTCAATTTTTTACAGCACTTAGAAATCAAAATAGTGGAAAAGAAGTTTGATGGAGAATCGGTATTTTGACTGCCAAGTGCTGTAAAAAATTGAAAAATCAATATAAAAAAAACATTCTCGACGCTGTTACTTGCAGAAACTTATCGTCTAATAAAATCATTTTGGTTTTTCAATTTCAGATGATCCCAGGATGAGTTATGAGGTGAACGGCAATGAAACTTCTTTTTCAAACGTCTTTCGACAACAACCCAATCATTACCCAATGATTTTAACCAGAAAATTTTTCTCCCATCGGGAAACCACTCCCCCGAGAGAGATCAATACACAAGAGGGTGAAAGGACACTCCGACGCTCATTCACATTCGACTCTGCGAAAAGCAAGAGAAAGAGAGACAAAAAAAAAAAGAAATAAGTGTCTCGCATCGCGAAGAGCCAGCAGCGAGGAACTTAAAAATTTCATCAGGCAAACTGGCTTTCGAAACGAGAGTGCCCTGGGTCTTTCTTTTGCGAGGTGATGTGCAGCTGTGTGAAAGAGAGTTCGGGGTGCGAGCGGTCGTTTTCCGGTGGTGCGACGGCGAGTGGGGACGAAAAAAAGTAATGGAAATGACGCGGAGGAAGAGAAAACTATGTGATTCGGCCGAAGAGCAGACTGCGAAAGCGAGAAGTTGAGCGGGAACCCGAACTGTTATTTTTACGGCACAGTGAAGGCGGGGGAGGGTGCTTGCGTAGCCAGGCGGGTTACCGACCTTACAGAAACCTGCGATCATTAGGAAACCGACGTCGAAAAATTTCCACTCGGCCAACTCGCCAATCTCTGCCATATCCGTTGTGCCCGGGCCTTTCGGCGATCTAACGACGTGAGTTGCTGCCGAAACTGCCTCTACTAAAACTGCCCCTACTGAAAACCGTGTAGGAACTGCCATGAGAGCTCGTGGAACATGGGACACCCGAATGGTGTGGGAACCAACTTTCGGCCTCAACCTCATGGACGAAGTTCGAATGAGCAATTAGTTTCAGAACCCTGTCACCAATGATAATCGACCCACGTGACCAATGTGATATTGATTCACGTTTCCATTTCCTGTCGCTAACCCCGTTCTAGCCTGTAGGGCAGTCATATTTGCTTCAATCTTTCACTTTTTGGGTGGTTGCCAAAAACAAAAAAAATGGCGGTTTTGTTCTCCTTTTGATTTTACGATAAGTTGACGAGATTGTAAACGTTTTGAGAGCCTTGCGGATGTTCAATTGAAGCAGACTCAACGTGCTTCAAATAGTTTGGATATTTTTGGACGACGAATAAATGGTCGTAAAGTTCGTTGTTTCAGGCGCTATTTTAGGATTTGTATGGATAGTTCCTGATGGAAAGTTGAATACGTGTGAATGGATACCTGGGCGAGTGGGGTACGATAAATGACAATGTTATGAACCGTCGCGAGGTGAAATGACATTGCAGCGAATGGTCAAAATTCTTTCCCGTGAAAAAGCTTTCCCACGCGTAAATTATCAAAGTTACATACATGCCGTCGTTAACTTTTTTGAAGGAAATTCAATTCTCTACAACATTGCTTATGTGAACTTTTCGTCTATATAGCGTTGTTTATTCAACAATCAGACAGAAAACATTGAAACAAAACAAATCAATGTATTTTCACCTTCCCGTCCCGTCTGGATAAACAACGCTATATAGACCAAAAGTTCACATGAACAATGTTGTAGAGAATTGAATTTCCAATAAAAAAGTCCCCGACGGCATACATCTGACTTTGATGATTTACACGTGGGAAAGCTCGAAAGTCGGGAAATGTTAAAAACCGCGCCTACTAGTTAGGCGTTCAAAATATCGTACATTCGCTACAATGTCATTCTAAATTTCAACGATTCGCCTCAACGTTATTCTACGCCGCGACCTTCATTAAAATTATCGTTCGAAATTTTACCACTTTTTAAAATTACTAATTTAAAAATTCAGAACCAGCAAATTACAGAAACGCCCTCCCGAAATTTTCCACCCTTCTGAACTTTGCTGGTTCTGAATGTCGTGCCCCATCCACCTGGGCGCCATGGCTAGTGTACGTCTTGTCGCACAACTTCACGTCGCTTCGTCGTCCACAAAGGGTGCCAAACACGCAATTTTTCGTACCGGAATCTGACAGAAGACACGAGGGCAAGACGCGAAGATAAAGAAAGAATGCAGACGAAGCAGGACAGCTGTATCTCTCTCTCCCTCTTTCTGTTTCTCTTCATCGCGTCTACCGTCTTCACAGGACAAGCGAGCTAGTAAAGCTATGCGTATACCTCGCACACACATCAGTACCTTTTATTCCGTGGTGCTGAACGCCGAGGTCACCACGACGAGGGCAACGTCAGCAATTTTTGTGTGGGAACGTCGCAGTAGTCTTCTCCTGTACGTAGCCAGACATCGGCCAACGGCATTCCCGCATCAACGTTATGGACTCTCTGCGTTCTCACCCGCTTTCCCCTATACACCACGTTCCCCACTTTGCCTTCTTCTTCCTCCTCCTCGCTTTATTTTTTCTGTTTTTTTCTTTTTTTTTTTTTCACTCCTCCTTTTCCGCTTGTCTCTCTATCACCATCAGACGTTTCGTTCGCAAACTCGAGCCCGTCGCCCGTCTCTCCGGCCAACTGTTTTCAGCACTTTCAGCACTCTTCTCGACGTCACCCGTAGCAGAATACATTCATGAGACTAGGGGCGGGGGGAGGGGGCTGTCCCGTGTACCGCGTGATAACCGACGGCCCCATGAGCTTACCCATCGACGTCGAGTGAGATGCTCCAAATTTTCGATAACGTTCACAATACTTATCCAACGATTCTCCACAACATTGTTTGTGCGAACTTTAGGTCTATATAGCGTTGTTTATCCAGCGTTTGGATGGAAAAGTAAAAACAATGAGAAAATCCATACATTTTTATCTTCCTGTCCTGACGCTGGCTTAACAACGCTATGTGGACCAAAAGTCAACATGAGCAATGTTGTGGAGAATTAAATTTCCTACAAAAAAGTCCGGGACGGCATATATCTGACATTGATAGTTTGCGCGTGGGAAAGCTCGAAAGTCGGGCAATATGGTCTCGCGACCGGTGGACCAGGTACGCCAACTATATCCATATATATGTTTTCTGAATCTTGACCGTTCCGAGAATTGTCGTTCCAAACATTGCTCGTTCCGAATTTTGGCTTTTCCGAACATTGTTTGTTTCGAATTTTTAGCTCAACCGGTTCTGATAGAGTGAGAGAGTGTGTGTGTGTGTGCAAGAGAGAGAGAGACGAGATAGGGAGATTTAATTTGATTTGTTTATTATGCCACAGTCGTAACTTTAGGTAATAAAGAACAATTATAATAAGATAACAATAATCATAATAATAATGAGGCTAAGAATAAACTGAAGATGTAAAAACAGCAAGAATAAACGCAATAATAAGACTAAGAGTAAACTAAACATATAAAAATATAAAAACGATAAAGAGAGATAGAGACAAAATAAAAAATAAAATAAAATAAAAATAAAAAAGAGAGAAATAAAGAGAAAATGAAAAATAAAATTAAATGAAAAGAGAATAAATAAAAATAAGAAAGAGAGAGAGAGAGAGAGAGAGAGAGAGAGAGAACCCACACACCCCCGAAAATCCGTTGCCGTCAAATAGCTCCTTCAACTCTCTGCTGCCTCTCTCTCTCTCTGTCTGGATTCGCATGGCACAGCAGTACCACCGAGCGAAACAGTATAACCGATCCAACAACCTGTGCGAAAACTAATTAACCAATTTCTCTCGCGGCTCCGGGTAGAGACCCGAGTCGCCCGACCAGACACCATCCCCCGGCAACCAACCCTCCCCCTCCCCCTCTTCCCCATCAGCCTGGAACCAAGGTCCAAACTAGGTTTTTGCCAGTTAACGATGGCTCGGAAAGTGCGAGCTCGACCAAAGCAACGGTTCACTTTCGCTGGGGTAGACTAACGGACGGAAGGCGCCGTTAAACTTCACTGTGCGATACGATAATGTGCCAAAAGTACGACTGCATCATGACACACACGGTTGCGAAACCCAACGGCGAGTTGAATTACAAATTCGAAATCAACAAATACCGACGATATGTCAAATATATACGTGTCGACACGTCTGAAACAACAATTTGGATACCGTGACTAATGTGAGAGAAGCTATTCAAGGACGATTATGAATTACGTGTCATGATGTGATTTATTGCAGTGTTTCGCGATATGCTTTTTATTTTTTATTTTTTTTTTTTACAATGGGCAAGAAACGCATTGGCAGACCGTATAGAAAAAAAGAAAGCCTGTTGGGCATAAATGCAGCATGAATTTGAAATGAATTTACCATGGATTCAATCCTCGAATAAAAAAGATGAATGTTTGACAGACACTGATATTCGTTCATGGGAAATTAACTTATGACGAATTTCTCTGGATAAATTTATGGAGAATTTTCTGAAATTATGTTGTTTTTTTTTAGGAAGGAGGAGCTGACAATTATTTTTTTGTCGTGATGAATATTTCTTATAAATACTATTGTGGAAAAGTACAAAAAAGTACACACTGAATAGTTCGAATAGTGATGGTCCGCATCTGAATAATTCGAATAGTGATTCTCCTGATACACATTTTCACGTTGTGCCACATCAAGTAGAACTTATCGAAAAACGTGTTCTAAATTAAATCGAATAACTCTCCGATTTTTTTTCCTTTGATAGTTCAATTCAAATGAGACGTTAGAATTGAAAATCCATTGAGTCGAATATGGTCGAAAAGCTACGACAAGTTAAACATTTTGTGATGAATCTTACACCGTCCATATGCTTCCTATGGCTATGAAAAAAATTTGAAATGATAGCTGAATATATGTATCTTATGAGGGTAAAATCGATTTCAAATTCTGATTCATAACGTCACGAAAAAAAAAACAATTTCAATTTTTTAGGGTGACCTAATAGAAATATTTTAGAATGCTCAGGACCGAAATAACGGCATAAACACAAGAATTATGTATGAAATGACGAGTGTGTGTGTGAGTGCGGAAGTTTTGTGGCATCTAGAGAGAAAAAAACAAAAAAAAAAAAACGAAAGATAAGTAGAGTAGTGCAAATCGGTGGACTTGTCCTCTAAATAAAAAACCTGCAAGACAAACCAACTATTCAATGCCATGATAACAGCATCTTATAGTTAATCACTGGAAAAGCTAAATAAAAAAAAATAATTCAAGCGACTCATTGTCAGTCCCCTTAAAAGAACCATCTTGACTTTCCCAATGCTCTCCTCACTAACACCAACAATACACAAATTATTTCACCCGCATCGATACACGATCGATCAGTGTAACTATTCCTCCAAGCTCTTTGTACCGACACAATCGATCGTCGAGTCCGTCGATACTATTTCCAATTATAAACCAACTTAAGGTCCAAACCCGACAAAACTTTCCCAATACATTTGTATTTTGGTATTTCTCAGCTTGCGAAACGGATTTATCCCATGCATCAAGTTTATCTTCGCGTAGGTTTCCAGGGAAGACGACTCCTCGTGTGATCCTGAAGAGAAATTTCTACCCGGAATCTCCCAAATTCCACGGATCAAGCGCCATTTCTGTGAACCAACGAAATTTCAATTTCCCCGAATGCGAGTCACTCTCTCGCCCCATTGTACCGAGAACAAACCCCATTCCCTAGTCTCGGGGATACTCGCATTATTGATGTAGTTACACGAAATTGTTTGGCACGCTTTGGAGCTTGTACATATATATATATATATATTTATACGCTTCTCGCCCGCGCAAACACAGTCGTTATATTAGAATCCTACGAGTCTGTAGTGCAGATAAGCCGTCGCTGGTTGTGCTGGTGGTGCTTTTCACGCTCGTGTTTTCACCGCTGACAGTTAAAACGTGTTGCCAACATCGTCGACGCGTTTTCTCTCATTCCCTCGTGTGCTCTCGCGCATACGGTTTCTTCGGCATTAATGCTTCACCCATGTACACTCGTGTGCCTCATGGCTTTTTCGCTGCAGTTTATACGACAACGATAAATACGGTTTCTCGAGTATCTCTCATCTAATTTCACGTTCGTGAGTTTCTCTCTTGTTTTTCGTGTGTCTCTTCTCTTTCTCTCGTACACGACACGGCGATGAAAATTCTCATGGCAATTTTTGATCCGTCTGTTCGACCGGAGAATGTGTGTGGGTTTTGTAATTCGAAAATTCAAGAAGATTCGTGGTTCGTGATGCTATTTGAATTGTGGCAAGAATAAATAAAAACGATTAAAAATCGATGCGTTTTTGTCTTCCAGTTCAAACGCTGGCTAAACAACGCTAGATAGATCAAAAGTTCGTATGAACAATGTTTTAGAGAATTCAATTTCCTACAAAAAAGTCCTCGATGGCATGTATTTATCATTGATAGTTTACGCCTGGGAAAGCTCGAAAGACGATCCGATCCGCTAGTCAGACGTAACAATATAAAATATTGATATGCTCTTATTTTTTTTTCCAAAATTTAATACAAAAAATATGGAACAATATATATGTGCAATGTTATTCGTCGACATGACGCTGCATAATTTTGCACGTGGAATGTGGACGTTACTTTTCTATTTTAGTTCAACTTTATTTATTTACCCACTTCCACGCCGCAAAAAAAGCATTCGTCGTGTTTCCAGAGTCTATGGGTCACACACAAACGTCTCCATCGTCTTAAAAAAAGATATCGTTCTCAACGGTCTTACCGTTTCGGCAGAGCACTAGCTAGCTGCGCTTTGTTTGCGCGTTGTTTACGTTTGTCGACGCTCGGCGCTCGCACACACACACACACACACGCACACAGTACTCGTTACTCAACGGTCGAACGCCTTTATTCTATAAACACCTCTGACGACTCGACTGTTCCAGTAACTGATTGGGAAAAATCGAAAAATTCTCGCGACTGTGATCCTAAATCTATGAATGGAGAGACTTCCCGTTTAGAATTATTTCACACGAATTCACCACAAATTCACCATGAATTCACCATGGATTCACCATGATGTTCACCATGAATTCACCATGGATTCACCATGATGTTCACCATGAATTCACCATGGATTCACCATGATGTTCACCATGAATTCACCATGAATTTATCATAGATCCACTATGGAATCACCATGGATTTACTACGGGTTTACTATGGATTCACCATGGATTCACTATGGATTTACCATGGATTCACCATGGATTCACCATGGATTCACCATGGATTTACCATGGATTCTCCATGAATTCACCATGGATTCACCATGGATTCACCATGGATTTACCATAGATTCTCCATGAATTCACCATGGATTCACCATGGATTCACCATAATTTTTACCATGATTCATATTTGTTTCATTAGAGGAACGAATCATGGTGAATTTATGGTGAATCCATCGTGAATCCACAGTGAATTCATGGTAAATCCATCGTAAATTCATGCTGCATTAATCCGAAGTAGATTTTTTTTTACACTGGTCGACGTCGTAAAAACATATCGAAGTAAACGTAAATAGCTATTATATTAGCTACTTACGTTGACTCTTCGATACGTTTTATATGCAAGTATACTTAAGATGCGATGCCGTTTTGCCACGTTAATTATTCGCTGAAAAAATATCAACAAAAAAAAATAATGAAAAAGTCCATCCGAAACGTGTCTGCCGAGCGAATGGAAATTAATTTCCGAGTATTATCGACGGTTGCTTGTAAATTTTGCTCCGAACTGACGGTTCAGTATTATTCAAACGCTCGAGTGTTGTAAAAACGTATAATGTGGTAACGTTATAACGATGTCATCTGACCCTGGCCCCGAAGCGAAAGACGCAGCGCGTGAAACTTTGCCTCCTCGGGTCCAAGTGTATCGCTCGGCGGTGCTCCGAGTCGACGATATCTACAGCTGAACGACCGATTCGAAAACATACGCGACGTTTCGCGAGAAAAGGGGCCCTGTTAATGTGGTTAAGACCATTTTTATTTTTCGAGTGACTTTTCTGTTTATAAAGAAAAATATTTAATTTTTATGCTTTTTTTTAAAATCTATTTTCCGAAGAATATTCATTTTCCTAAACGAATTAAGAAGTCAAACGTTTCACTTAACCTTGTGCGGTGTTCGAGAATGTACTATTGACAAAAAAAAATTATTTTATGAATGTTGACGAATTTTTGTTTGAATAAAAGCGCTGTTTTTCATGCTGGAGGTAAACATTTAAGGTAAAACATTTAAGGAGGGGGTAAGGTATTTAATTTTTTTTTTTTTGGATTTTTTTTTATTTTTGAAATTGAACCCGTAATATCTGAAGAATATTGTGTCAAAATGTCAATTCAATTGGAGCAAAATTGACGAAGTTATGAGTATTTTTATACCTGCCGCTGACTCCACACGCATAAGCGTTTAAAACTTTGAAGCGTTTTTCCCACAACTCACGTTTTTGAAGTCGGTGCCCCTGATGCCCCTGATTTAGGGCCCCCTATTCACGTGGAACCTCACATGCACCTTGTAAAGAAGAGAACAATTTACGGCAGTTGCGCTATTGTATATAGATCAAGACGGTTGCCAACGTGCGCGACCTGCCGTTTCGAAGCCGGTGCTGCTGCTGGTGCTGCTGCTGCTGCTGCTGCTATTGGTACTGCCGACTGGCACGATATGTGCCACGTGCTCCGATAGCAACGGCTCCCGCCGCGCAGCAACTATGTCAACGACTGGATCCGACTAATAAGAGCCAACACTGGGCATATATAACTACAGCTTTGCTACCCCCCCCCCCCCCCTCGCCCCTTTCTTGTGTCTCTCACGATCCGTTTGCACCGTTCGTCTCGTTTCACATTCAACGTCGACGTGAGCAATTGATGAGACACGTGAATGATAAAATATTCGACGGATCGGTCGACTGGAAAAAAAAAAAAAAAACACTTGTGAAATATCATGGTTCGTTCGTTCGAAGCTCATTCGAATCCGAAGAACACGAAAATATGAAGTAAACTCGATACTTTTGAGGGGGGAAAAAAAATTGGGAACTCAAATGTTTCGAAATGCATTTCGAATTAATTTCGAATATCGAACTAATTTAGGTCTCATGAATGAAATTTGACGGAAAAGAGTAACAAATATGATTCCTTTTTTATTGAAAAATAAAAATTTTCCCATATTGAGCCTTGAGATGATTTTTTTTCTCGCCATTTTGAAAATTCGATAAAAAAAAACGCCTTTCCGTCATATTCCGATTCCAAGGTGTTCGAAACTAACATCCCTGAATCATTCACGAGTCGTTGGAAACGACGTATCGTTAACCGCCCTCCAATAGTTCAAACACGACTGGGGTCCATTGTGACCCCGTGTGACCACCGCGTTATTTCCCAAACGTCTGACATCGAATGATCGAATTAAATAAAATAAAATTTCGACTGGGGTCACATCGACCCTTCATCGAAAGCCGCATCGATTCACCAAAAAAAAAAAAACAATATTTGAAAAAAAAAAATTATTAGTACGAGAAAAAATTTGAAAAAAAATTCGGAGAACAATAATTCTCGAAACAGATGTGATCGAACGGTCGGACGATGCAAGGTTTCGACAACAAACAGATGTGGGAATCGATCGAGGCGCGGAAGGTGGAAGGAGGGGGGGGGAGGACACGAGATAGGCGCCGACAGGTATTACGTGAATATAAGCTGAATATAACACGACATGCACAATGGTAAATGAAATTCGCCAGTTCGAGGTGTATAAAACAATCGCTCATCCCTCCCCCCCCCCGCCCACTAGCGACCCGCGAAACCACGAGGACGCAGAGTCGCGTCTTCGACGGTGGCGCCCTCTGCAGCTCCCCATCCGGGATTCGCGGGAAACGCAACACGCGCGTTCACCGCCGATGAAAACATGAAAACCTTTGTTTCCTCGATGATCCCTCATTACATCGACCCTCATTGTCATCCACGCGTCATTCAATTATGCATCCCGTACAATGAAAGAACGCTAAAAACAAAAGAAACAGAAAAAAAAAGAAAACAACAACGACGCCAACTGTAGCATCGTCGACGACGTAATGCTTCGGTTGCCAAGTCGTCGCGTGTTTCGCGTCTATTCGAAAATCGTGAAATGCTAAATTCACGAAAAGTCCTTGGAAAAAAAATATAAACAAACGTACAAAATAACAATGATACTAATAACAGAAATAATGATCGGTGACTCGGTAGAACCGAATTTTCATTCCTCGTTCGAGGAAATTGAATACGGGACAAGAAAATAAACAACAACATGTTTTTTGATTCATTAGTCTTTGAGGGAATTCGAAACGATTCTCGAACGCCACGAGTGCGAGTGAGATGACGCCTTTGGCGCTCACGGCGGAGCGAGAGAGAACTTTTTTAAAGAATTTTTTAAACATTTTTTTTAGTTAGGATAAGGATGGAAATAAATAAAAATAAATAGTACGCATTGTTCATTGGTTTTTAAACTTTATAAATGAATTTATTTAGCTTTATGTTTCTGAAAATCTAAAAATCTAAAATATAATTCAAAAAATCTTGTAAAATGAAGTGTATAGTATGTCCATCCGGAATTTCGAATTTCGAAAAATTTAGCAACCAATAACAGTCTACAAAAAAAAAAGGCATGCGTTTTGCGTCATAAATTTCACACTTAACCCTTAGACTGCATATGGGGTCATTATGACCCACCAAGTTTCATCATTTTTTCGCATTTAATGATCGTTTTCGGCCAAAATCAAGTTTTGGGCCATAAAGTATACATCATTGGCTACTAAAAAAGACTACAAAAAAACGAAAAAATGCATATTTACCGAGATATGACGGTTTGAAAATCGCGTAGGGTCGTTTTGACCCTGTATGCAGTTCTAGATCGGTGGCGGAAGTGTGCAGTCGAAGGGTTAAATTATTTTTATAAAATGTTTCAGATCGAAATATCAAAATTCCGGCTGGACATGCTATAACTACGCACTTTATTTTACAACCATTTTTTTTTCAAATTTTGCAGATCGATCAACATTTACTGAAGATACGATGCCGACCGTGAAGCAAATATTTTTTTTCTCAGTGTTGTCGATCACATGATTTTTAATACACAATTTTTCGTTCAATTTTTGTGAAAATGAAGTGAAATACATTTTTTCTATAAAGTCTAAATACCAATAAACAATGTGTACCATTTACTTTCATTAATTTCTATCGTTATCCCTATTAAAAAAAATAATTTCGTTAGCTCTGGAAACCTTTGTGTCGTTTGTTCTCTCTCGCTCTGCAGCGATCGCCTATAGCGCTGTCTCTCTCGCACTCACGGCCACGATAGCAACATATCCCATAGCCCTCAATTTCATCCGCAGAGTACTCACCCGAGTATCATAATCCAATGTGATGCTGCCTCGCGCACCTCTCACTCAAGCAACAAAAAAATCACTGACAAAGATGTTTTTTATTTTTTTTTTTTTTCGCGAACACGATTTGTATTTGTTCGTATTTTTCGCACTGTACAACGAAATATGTTCGGGCCGCGAGGGACGATGGTTTCACGTTTCACTCAACTGCACCGAACGTAGTCTCATAACTCGATATATATATAAAAACTGTCGATTAACTGTACAATAACTGATTAACTATATAATGATTAACTATATAATGATGCAATGAACTATGCCCGATATGCCAACTCCGATCAACGTCTCATTGTCACGTGTCTCTTCGACTGTCTTCGTCTAATCATCGGATTTCGCGCAGGACGAAACACAATCGCGCCTATAAGTGCTTCGTGCGACCGTAGTTTTTCAATTATTCTCCCTTTAACCCCAACGAAACGGACTTTTCACATTAAAAAAACCTTTGGCATGAAAAACAAACACGTTTCCCACACAAACAAGAAAATATATTGAACAGACAACAAAAAAAAAAGGTTGCTGATCTAACGGGTGAAAAAGTATTTCCCCATCAACTCAAAAAACTCTCAACCAGCATGTGCTTCTTTTTTCAACGTGTTCACGACGTTTTGTCTTCTGCTTCATCTGACAATCAAAATCGTTTCGTGCTATTCGACAGTCTCGAAAAAAAAATCAAACAAACAACACGACGACGAACCGCATTCTTTCGTGGAAAATACAATGTTTACAAACAAATGATCTTGAATGACAATTCGATGTTGTCGTGAAAAGTTTTGCAAAAATCGAGCGACTAAAATCAGCCGGAAGTCGAGTAAAGTTTGTACGGCGTTACGATCGCGTGTGAGTGTCTTTTGTTGACAAAAAAAAAAGAAAGAAAAAAGCTCGAATGCTCGTGTGCTTCTCGTTGCCGAATTTCTTCAATCGAAATCCCTATACCTTCACACAACAAACCAACAATTCGTACAACTTTGGAAAATTGAAAGACAAAAAAACGAAACAAAAGACGAAAAAAAATATATATTCGGCGATATATATAGATACATAGATATATATGTATATACTGTATATCAAATGTCTCAGTGGTTCTCAATCACGACTATTTTGTTCTCTAAACAATGAAGAATAAAAAAAAATTTAAAAAAAAAAATCAAACATTTTAACCGAGTTCTTGAAGAAAACAAAACTATAACGTGACAGATCGAAAGACAAATGTCTCAGTGGTTCTCAATCACGACTATTTTGTTCCCGAATCGATGAAGAATCCAAAAAAAAAAAAAACCAAACAAAATTCAAACCGTGTACTTGAATTAAAAAAAAAAAAAAGCTATGACGTGATAAATCGAAAGACGAATCGAGATCGAAAGACGAATGTCTCAGTGGTTTTCAATCACGACTATTTTATCCTCGAATCGATGAAGAATCCAAAAAAAAAAAACAAACAAACAAAATTCAAACTGTGCTCTCGAATAAAAAAAAAAAAGCTATGACGTGATAAATCGAAAGACGAATGAAGACCGAAAGATGATGAACAAACGTTTGATAATTACTTTGCGAACAGGTGTGTGTGTGTATTTGTGTGTTGGGGGGGGGGTGGGGATAGACACGTGAAAATCTTTTCGTCAGTCGTACTTTTCCCGCAAAGAGCATGAAACACTGGGGCGGCTGACGATGGTCGAGAGAGGGTGTTGGGGGGCTGGCTGAAGAAGGTTGGTAGTAACACGCGCGTATTCCGCGGTGTTTATCACGCGGGGTTTATCCGTCACGAGAGACCGTCGACGACGTTTAATACGCAAGCGTCGCGACGGCTTGACGTCGACTGAGGAGCAAAGCCGGCGCCTCGCGCTTGTCCGCCCCCGCTTTAGGCTCGCTGCTGCTGCCCCCACCAGGGAGAGCGCGCGTGCGACCTCCGCCGCCGCCGCCGCCGCCGCCACCCCCGACGTTGACGCGCTGACGGCGGCGGCGCTGCGGCCGAGGGCCAGCGGAAACCCTTCACCCCCCCCCCCCGCCCTCGGTGCACTCGCCGCTACGTTCGGCTGCAACCACCCTCGGCGAGGGTGAGTCTCCAAGTTTCGAATTTTCAATGTCTCGAAAGCTCACAAGTTCGAATTTTTTTCTTATTCGAATTTTAATTTATCGAAAAATCAAATCACCGAATTTTTTTTTCCATTTCGACTGGACATGTAACGGAATTTTGAAAAAATTCGAACGATCGAATGTCCGATCGGTCGATATATCGAAATCTCAACGATTCGAGAATGAATGTTTCGACTCGGCAATTTTTCGAACGGCCAATTCTTCGACGGATCAAAAGTTCGACGACGTATATATGTATATATAGGTATAGTGGCGTGGCAGCTCGTTCAACGGATTGAAGATTGCAGCTCCCGCAATCTTCACGCCACTATACCTATATATATACGTTGACGAACTTTTGGTCCGTCGAAACACTGAATCGTCGAAACATTGGCGAGTCGAATCCGTGTGACCCGTCGAAAAATTGCGCTTTCGATACATTGCCATTTCGAATGTTTTTTTTTCTTCTTCGAAACTATGACCGTTCGAAACTATGCCCGTTTGGATTAATGGACTTTCGAAACCATGCAAGTTCGAAACATGAAAATTCGAATAGAAAAATTTCGAACTTTGAGGTCGACGGACTGTCCAATTTTATGCAGACATGTTTACCGATGAGTGCTCAACTGTTTTTTCGACATTGGAAAGCCATTCGCGTCTTCGGAATCGATCGATATTGATTTTTCTGTGCCTATGTTCGACGAAATGGTGCTCGAAATTTCGAACGGGCAAAATTCGGAACGGGCATAATTCAGAACGGGCAAAATTCAGAACGGGCAAAATTCAGAACGGGCAAAATTCAGAACGGGCAAAATTCAGAACGGGCAAAATTCAGAACGGGCAAAATTCAGAACGGGCAAAATTCAGAACGGGGAAAATTCGGAACGGTCAACATTCCAAACGGGCAATGTTTCGAACGTACGAAATTTCGAACGCCTACCAGTCACGCGGTTTTTCACATCGTCCGACTTTTGAGCTTTCCCAGGCGTAAACCATCAATGATAGATATATGCCGTCGTGGACTTTTTTGTAGGAAATTCAATTCTCTGAAACATTGTTCATGTAAACTTTTGGTCTATATAGCGTTGTTTAGCCAGCGTTTGGACAGGAAAATAAAAATATATCGAATAAACTCAAATCCGAATTCTGGCCTTTCCGAACATTGCTCGTCCCGAATTTCTTCCAGCCCAAAAAAAAAAAACACTTCCGAAAAAAAAATAAACGTACACGACTATTTCGTCATGATAACGAGCAATCTTCGCTACCGGATGGATTCAACGTGAATTACAATCATACACGTTATATTATTTTGGATTGAAGAGACGACGAGGATCCGTCCAATCAGCGATGAGCCTTTGTCTCTGTGGTAGGCGGTTTGTGCGATCCCACTTTTCATTCGGCCAGTGAGCTTGCGACCGGACGTACATATATATTCTATACATATATGTGACGCATTGACGACGATTTCACAGTGAGACTCTAAAGGACTCGTGGGGTCCGGACCATTCGGATAATTTTCCGCGGGCGGTAATTAACCCGGTCGCAGGTCGCAATAGCCCTGCGAGATGACGAGACGGAGGACAAAAAGCTCGAGCGACCGATAACTAGCCGCAATGTATAGCCAACCGCCATCGTGAACGCTGAGAGAATCATATACACCCTCATTCGGCTTTGCTGTTCAAGTCCACGTGTGTGTGTGTGTAGGTGTGTGTGCGTTCTCGTCACATGCAGGTTGAACACATTGAGTTTGCAGTTTGATTCAATTTTAATTCTTTGACCGTATATTCCATGGTTCACGAAAAAATTATTTCATTTTCATTTTATTGTATATTTTACATCCACCGTGATCACTTTGACAGAGAATAATGAGTTTTTCATTGATATTTTTTTTCTTTTTTTCAATGTAACCTTTTAAATTTGGGCTTGATGGTCAAATGTCAAAATTTCGAACGCGGGGTGTTGCGAACGCTCGCGGCATAGAATGACATTGCAACGAATCGTCAAAATTCAGAATGGCATTGTAGCGAACGTGCGATATTTTAAACGGCCACCAGGAGGAGCGGTTTTCAACATTTCCCGACTTTCGAGCTTTCCCACGCGTAAATTAGCGGAGTTAGATATATGCCGTCACAGACTTTTTTGTAGGGAATTTAATTTTCTACAACATTGTTTATATGAAGTTTTGGTCTAGATAGCGTTGTTTAGCCAGCGTTTAGGCGGAAAGGTAAAAAAATCGATGCGCACTCACTCACTCTACCTCTCACTCCCACTCGCTCTTCCAATTGGCCCTCTTGCCCTCTCCTTTACTCGCTCGCTCTCTATCTCTCTCACTCAAAATTTCCATGTATCAACGATTTATTTTTCGTATTAAAAATAAATGATTACTCACTCGTTACGCTGACACGTCGTTGACTCGATTTCTTCGACTCCATTTTGTTTTCGACCCTTCCGTCCATTTTGATCAGCTGGACGTCCGCGCTCGTTGCGTGGCGTACGTGAACCCCGTTGTGGCTACGACGGAGAGACAAGATGGCGGACCCGTAGAGACGTGCCGCACACACACGCGCGCACTTGGAAACACTGCCCCACACACACACACACACACACGCGCACGCTTAAAAACACTGCACGAAAACACACATACGCACTAAAAAACAATGCACGAACACAGATACGCGCACTAAAAAACACTGCACGAACACACACACACACGCACTAAAAAACTGCACGAACGCACACACACACACACACACACACAAACACGCGCACGCTTAAAAACACTGCACGAACACACACACACACGCACTAAAAAACAATGCACGAACACAGATATGCGCACTGAAAAACACTGTACGAACACACTCACACACGCGCACTAAAAAACACTGCACGAAAACACACACACACGCACTTATAAACCTTAACACGATCACAAATTCTGTCGAACAATCTACCGCTCGTCCTCGACGTGATATAAAATTTCATTCGATCGAAATTTGTCTCTTATTAAAATTGACGAAAAAATGTGTCCCACTCACTTCGTAACGGTCGAAACGACACTGCTTTGTTGGTTTTTTTTTCGATCGCGGGTCACTTACTGGTTCGTCCATATCACCCGGGCTGTCGACTCACATTCGCGATGACCACTCGAGGAAAAACAAAAGATGGTGGCAATACCGTTGGTGTCCGTTAACCGATGTCGCGGGTTGGTTCGGTACGGTACACTGATCGTCTCAATTCGGCGATACTCGTCGAAGATGCGCGCACATTCATTCTCCATCTCACTCTCAATCGCCGTTCGTTCAATCCATCGTTCCTTCTCACTCTTTTAATATCAAATTTTTTTCCACAGTACCAGCGCGATAATTTGATCAATTGTGTTGAAATCTCATCGGATCGACAATGAAGAACTTTTTTTTCACTTATCTATCTATAAATAAAAAGTTTTCTTAGTCAACGGGTTTTTTGCAATATTGTAAAAAGCGTTATTTTTTTTTTCTCGCAGGGTGTCCGGTCCAACCGTCAAGCCGGCCATATTCGTCGCGGCTGCGCGCTCACGCACTCTCCCTCTCACTCCCACCCACCCGTCCAGTTCGTTCTCCTCTCACTTCACTTTTCGCGTCTGTCTCTGTCACGCCGCCATTTTGACATCCGCACTTAGAAACACGGATACACACACACACAGACACATAACCGCAATTCTTTCGAACGATCAACCGCCCGTCTTCGACAGAATATAAAATGTCATACTGTTGCTTTTTTTTTTTTTAAATCGAAGAAAAAAATTTTCTCACTCACTTCGTAACGGTCGAAACGACATTGCTCTGTTTTTTTTTCGATCGCGGGTCACTTACTCGTTCATCCATTTTGCCCGGGCTGTCCACTCACATTCGTCCGCATCGTGTATTCGCGATGACCTCTCGATGCAAACAAAATATGGTAAAAACACCGTGGCGTACGTTAACCGATGTCGCGGGGGTTCGGTACACTGATCGTCTCAATTCGGGCATACTCGTCGTGGCTGCGCGCTCACGCACTCTCCCTCTCACTCTTGTTCGCGCGACTAGTCCATCGTTCCTTCTCACTCTCTGTCGCACAAAGTAGCTCGCGGCGTCGCGAAGCGGCGTAACCGCCAATCAACAAGTTAGACGCTGCAACGGTCTATGTCGGTGAGGTCCAGAGGGGCACGCACACGAAACCTCCGATTTTATTTTTTTATTTGACAGTACTATCGCGATAACTCGATCACTTGTTTTGGAATCTCGTCGGATCTACAAAAAGAAGTGACCCGCGATCGAAAAAAAAAAAAAAAAGCAGTGTCGTTTCGACCGTTACGAACTGAGTGAGACAAGTTTTTTCGTCAATTTGGAAAAAAAAAAAAAAAAAAAAAAAAACGAACCGCGTGAAATTTTATATTCTGTCGAAGACGAGCGGTTGATCTTTCGAAAGAATTGCGGTTATGTGTGCGTATGTATTCGTTTTTCTAAGTGCGGATGTAGAAATGGCGGCGTGACAGAGAGACAGGCGCGAAAAGTGAGTGAGAGGAGAACGAACTGGACGGGCGGGTGGGAGTGAGGGGGAGGGTGAGTGAGCGCGCAGCCGCGACGAACATGGCCGACTTGACACGATCGGTGGACCGGACACCCTGCGAAAAAAAAAACAACGCTTTTGACAATATCACATAAAAACCTGTTGATTATAAAAACGTTTCAATTATCACTAAATAAGTGAAAAAATATCCTCCGTTGTAGATCCGACAAGATTACAAAACAATCGAATTATCGCGATGGTACTGTGGAAAAAAAATTGATATTAAAAGTTTGGGCGCGTGCCCCTCCCTCCCCCTCCGCGCTAGACCGTTGGAGTGTCTAGTTCGTTGATTGTCAGTAGCGCCGCTTCGCGACGCCGTCAGCTACTGTGTGCGACAGAGAGTGAGAAGGAACGATGGATTGGAACGGCAATTCAGAGTGAGATGGAGAATGAGTGTGCGCGCATCTTCGACGAGTATCGCCGAATTGAGACGATCAGTGTACCGAACCACCCCGCGACATCGGTTAACGGACGCCAACGGTATTTCCACCATCTTTCGTTTTTCGTCGAGTGGTCATCGCGAATGTGAGTTGACAGCCCGGGCGATATGGACGAACGAGTGAGTGACCCGCGATCGAAAAAAAAAAAACAACCCAAAAAAACAAAGCAGTGTCGTTTCGACCGTTACAGAGTGAGTGGGACAATTTTTTTTCGTCAATTTGATTTTTTTTTCTTTGAAATTTTTTTAATGGCAATCGCATGAATTTTTATATTCTGTTGAAGACAAGCGGTTGATCATTCGACAGAATCGCGGTTATGTGTGTGTGTGTGTGTGTGTGTGTGTGTGTATCGCGTTAGCGTTCGTAAGTGCTCGTGTGTGTGTGTGTATTCGTGTTTCTAAGTGCCGATGTCAAAATGGCGGCGTGACAGAGACAGACGCGAAAAGTGAAGTGAGAGGAGAACGAACTGGACGGGCGGGTGGGAGTGAGAGGGAGAGTGCGTGAGCGCGCAGTCGCGACGAGTATGGCCGAATTGAGACGATCAGTGTACCGAACACCCCGCGACATCGGTTAACGGACGCCAACGGTAATTCCACCATCTTTTGTTTTCGTCGAGTGGTCATCGCGGATGTGAGTCGACAGCCCGGACGATAGGACGAACTAGTAAGTGACCCGCGATCGAGAAAAAAATAAACAAAAAAAAAAAAAAACGATGCAATGTCGTTTCGACCGTTACGAAGTGAGTGGGACAAATTTTTTCGTCAATTTTAATAAAAGACAAATGTCGATCGAATAAAATTTTATATCACGTCGAGGACGAGCAGTAGATCGTTCGATAAAATTTGTGATCGTGTTAACGTTTATAAGTGCGTGTGTTTGTTCGTGCAGTGTTTTTTAGTGTGTGTGTGTGTGTGTTCGTGCAGTGTTTTTTAGTGCGCGCGTGTGTGTGTTCGTGCAATGTTTTTTAGTGCGTGCGTGCGTGCGTGTGTGTGTGTGTGTGTGTGTGTTCGTGCAGTTTTTTAGTGCGCGCGTGTGTGTGTGTTCGTGCAGTGTTTTAAAGCGTGCGCGTGTGTGTGTGTGTGGGGCAGTGTTACCAAGTGCGCGCGTATGTGTGTGTGCGGCAAGTCTCAACGGGTCCGCCATCTAGTGTCTCCGTCGAAGCCACAACGGGGTTCACGTACGCCACGCAACGAGCGCGGACGTCCAGCTGATCAAAATGGACGGAAGGGGCGAAAACAAAATGGAGTCGAAGAAATCGAGTCAACGACGTGCCAGCGTAACGAGTGAGTAATCATTTATTTTTAATACGAAAAATAAATCGTTGATACATGTAAAATTTGAGTGAGAGAGAGAGAAAGCGAGCGGGTGAATGGGAGGGAAAGAGGGCCAATTGGAAGAGCGAGTGGGAGTGAGAGGTAGAGTGAGTGAGTGCGCATCGATTTTTTTACCTTTCCGTCCAAACGCTGGATAAACAACGCTATATAGACCGAAAGTTTACATAAACAATTTTGTAGAGAATTAAATTCCTCACAAAAAATGTCCGCGACGAAATATATCTAACTTTGATAATTTACGCGTGGGAAAGCTCGAAAGTCGAAAAATGTTAAAAACTGCGCCTCCTGGTGGCCGTTCGAAATATCGCACGTTCGCTACAATGTCATTCTGAATTTTGACGATTCGCTGCAATGTCATTCTACGCCGCGACCGTTCGTAACGTACATATAGGTATAGTAGCCTACTTCGTCCGCCGGCCGCGAGACTACATTGCCGGACTTTCGAGCTTTCCCACGCGTAAACCATCAACGTTAGATATATGCCGTCGCGGACTTTTTTGTAGGAAATTTAATTCTCCACAACATTGTTCATGTGGACTTTCGGTCTATATAGCGTTGTTCAGCCAGCGTTTGGACAGGAAGATAAAAACGTATTGATTTTCTTCAATACATTTTTATCACTCACACACACGCCACATAACCTATAAATAACGGACCGCAGCCGCGCGGACAGTAAGGGCAGGGGGTGGGGGGCGCGGTACAGCATCCATCGTGAACGCGTTTCGAGTTTTATGTCACCGAACGAATACGCGATACAAGGGCCAGCGGGCGCAGGGACGACGAAGGGCATACAGCTTTACGAGAATCAATTTCGCGGTCACAGATGCGTCGTGTGCCCACACACGAGCCCTTCGCTCATTCTCATGCACGAAAACTTACGCCCCGAAACAACTGCCGTCGTACGCGGAACTCGTTGCCGCATAAAACAGGAAAATGCTACAGCCCATAGCATTTTCCTATAGACCGATGAGCATCGTGATCAATATTCATAATGTCTTTGAAAAAAGCTCGAGCCTTGGGCCGCTTTTATCGTAACGGGTTTTCGCGGCTTAATACCGCGCGACCAGAAGCAAACATCCGCCGATACCATCGAAACATGCATTTTAATAACTTTTGCTTCCTCATAAACGAAGTCACGGTCTAAAATTTTTATGCCACGGTGGAAAATTTTTTTTTCGAGATCTTCATGTCAGCATGTTCAGAATTTTCCATAAAGTCGAGAAACACACATTTGGAGAAAATGTCCGGATGTAAGTATGTGTGTGTGTGTGTGTTTAATGGCCTCCCAAAATTGAAACTTGTATAACTCGAGAACGGTTTCAGCTACAGCCCCCAAATTTTGCAGACCTGTGCAGCTCCGTAATCCCTTCTTTGTCTGTAATTTTCGAGACGATTCAAGCTGCGACTCGGATTTCATGTCGTTTTCAAATTCCCAAAAAAGGGCGTTATCACTCTAGCGATCGCAAATTTTGAGATACTTGTCTAAATAGTTCTGACAAAGATATATGTACCCGAGGTTGGTTGGTATTGCATTTTCGCCAAATCCATCGATAAATTTTGATTTTATGATATTTTGAATTTTTCCAAAAATCAAATTTGTCGCTATAACTTTCGTTAACTTTGTCCAATCGAGCTCCAACTTCGCAAAAGCATGGAACATCATTCAGCCGTGATGTATATCAAATTTCGCGGAGATCGGTTGAACGGTTCGGATTTGACGGGAATTCAAGTTTCTTCGATTACAAGCCTCAGCCGATTAAAAAATCTGCAAGTTGAAACTCGCAATTTGCTTTCTCCGAATTAGTGAATAGTGAACGAAGATTCCTTTGTGAGGAAGCCAAAGCAACAATGCTTCCTCACCGCGCTCTCATTCTTTCGTCCTCATAAAACAATCTTCGTTGACTACCTACAATTCAGAATGAGCAAATTGCGAGTTTCGACTTGCAGCTTTATTTTTTACAGGTTGCGATGCTTCAAAAACCGATGCCGCTTCCGCGACGTATGACCTTCAACAGCAAAGGATGGAACGCAAGTGGAACTCCCGGAACTCGCAGTTTACGCTAGAGGAACGTAAAAATCAAAAAGGAAAATGAAACAAGAAAAAAACAAAGAAAAAAAAAGGACAAGCGTCGAGAGCATCTCTGTGCGGCGTGGCCCTGAAACCTGCGTTTTTTGCTTTGAAATATTTGCTTGTGCGGTGCTCACGTCGCCCTTTAACCTCCCTTTGCCCTTCTCGACCGTCGACGTAACTCGTCGAGGGCCCACCCCTTCCCTCCCCCCGAGCACAAGCCCGAGAGGCAACGTTTTCACGCTGTCGAAGTACACAACCCGCCGATCTCGCCCCTCACTCCTCTCTGTGAAACTCCGTAGGATCGAAAAAATTCAATGTCCTTCTTTGTACCGAAGGGAGAGATAAAGCTTCCGCTACCGGCTTTCACGCTATCCACTTTTTTGTTCCGCCCCCCCCCCCCCCCCCGACTCCCGCCCTTTGCGCTTATTTCCCTTTTTCCCACCTTGTATATTTTTATTTTACGCTATGGTATCTTCGGCACTGCCGGGATTTTTATTACGAACTGGATTCCAGGAATCTCGCTTTTACCGATGCACACGCAACTCGACTGTACCTGTACGCGCACTCCGACGGCCAATATATTGCTTTTCAGTTTTTAATTATGAAGCTTGTCTGACGGATTTCATTGTTTTTTTCTCTTGTTGTTGTTGTTGTTGTTGTTGTTGTTGGTGCTGTCTTTGCTTTTGTGACTTTTTGTGCATGTGCTTTGGTTATTTTTGAGGTGCATCAAGGTTGAGGAATGTGTTTTCAAGAATTTTATTTAGGAGTTACAGGATGATTAATTGGGAAGACATTATTGAGGGATGAAAGGAAATCAACACAAAGGATCTTCAGCATCGGGGAATGTAAGATCAAGCTGATGGTAAGTCCTATTTTGATATTTAGTATGCTGGAGCTTAGAAGAGATTCATTTGTTTTCACCTGACGTAAAACCAAAATCGTGATCAAGTTTTGTCGTCCAGGCTACTAGAAGTCTGGAATTCCCATTCATCAAGAACATCATTGATAGAACAATATTGCTTCGTTAATTCTCACGAATTAACTGAGAAATTAATTTAATCAGAAAAAAAATATAGGAAATCGAAAAAAAATAATATCGGTAAGGTAGGGATCTCGCTCTCACACCTAAAGAGAAAATAATAATCTTACGAAATTACAACTGTAACAAGGTGTAACAAAAAAATATAATAATAATACGACCAAAGCAACTAAATAACAAATGAATCCATTTGTTTAAATGACTGATAGCAGATAAGTCAAGTCACCTGACGTGACTAGCTCGGGTGGCGATCGAAATTCAGAACGATCAAAGTTCAGAAGGGTCAAAATTCCCAACGTGCAATATGCTTCGAACGGTCAAAATGCAGAACACGTATATATATAGTTATAAGGGTGGTTCGTATTTAGGTGATTTTTGAAATGTGACTGGGGAGTGGTGTCAATCAATGACGATACATTTTTTCATCTAATTTGAGCCTATTTTGAACCTCCTAGTGTAATTCCTCACCTGCCGAGAAGTAGTTGAAGTTTCCCATTTAAAATACACGAAAATTTTCTCCATCCTGGTAATTATATTTGTGGGTGGACAGATTATTCTTGAAAAAATCCAATAATATATAGTACTCACGGTTATACGTCCTACTTTCAGGGAAAAAAATATAACACGTGTATGGGACATTTCATGCCACATAAAACGAAGCGCAAAACTATACCTATGCATAAGTGTTTAGAATTTTGACCCTTCCGAACTTTGATCTTCTGAATTTCGAGCCCCATCCGTTCACAGCTTCAAGCCCATCAAATTACGCCTTCGATTACTCGCATATACTTATTTTTCGATAGTAACATCATCGAAATGTGCCACGTGTTGAAAGAATGAAATTGGAAGGATCGTAATTGAGAAGCGAATTTAGGGGAAGAGATGAGATGGGGAAAAGCTTCGATGAGGAATGGCCGACGGCGCGATATGGCCTGCGGTGGTGATATGCCGGGGAATGCTGCTGCTTGGCCTGGGTCAATCTTTGCACAGTGAGAGATTGATCGATCCGAAGGGATTACTCGACGAGAGAAGTGAATGGACGGATTGGAAGAGTCGCACGGTCGAGTCACGAAGGTCCGAAGGGTTTGTCATCTCATGTGGCAGATAAACACGGCCGAGAAGGGTTTTCCCTTCGCTATTCGAGTCGGAGGAGCACCGTTTTGACATCGAAGGGTGAGTTATGTGCGAATAAACGAGAGAGTTTAGGATTTGCCTCCTCATAGTTTATACATACATATATATAAATTCGAAGTACACATAAATATGTGACGAGTTCGTGCGTTATCGCTTTACGAACGCGAACAGTCCTCTCCTTCGGCGATTAGTCCTAAAATTATTTATCTATAGTCCTCTGCAATGCCTTATTCATAGAATTGAGTCACTAAATCAGTTTAGACTGATTAGAAAAGTTGTGATACAAGAAAATGTACCAACACGTGTGGTGACCCTTAAGGTATACCCCGCCTCCAGGTAGTCAAATGCATTGGAGGATTAAGGTTCTGTTCCTTAAAGAAAAAAAAAAGGGTCAGTCGTCAGTCTGTCTGTCCGTCTGTCACAGCCGATTTTCTCAGAAACTATGCAACGTGTAAATTTGAAATTTGCCATAGTAATACATCTCATTGACGTGAATATTTTGCACTAGTCTACACTTTAAAATATTCACACGAGACTCAAAGAGGGGTCAAACGAGGTACTCGAAAAACATTTTTTTTTTGTAGATTTCCCAAGTCGAAGCACAGAAAATTATTTAATCGACCAGATTTTGAAGTTGTCCTTCATAATTAATTCATAACGGTGTGCATAGCATCAACTCTTCGCCGCTGTCTTCATCAATGTCGTTTATTCATTTTTACTTCACGAAAATTTCAATCGAAATGGAATGAATGTCGTCGACACTTCTGTTTAACCTCTAATCTATAAAAATAATCGTCTGATATTTACAGACGATTATTTTGAACTGTCGTCAGAACAACAGCTTACAGAGAATACGTTGAAGCGACGATATGAAACATTTATAATACTTCGAAGGGTGGTGAAGTTAATGGGAATGGTAAGGGATGGAGATAAGAGAGAAGGGTGGTTATTTCAGTCTGTGTTTGAATCATTCGTTCACCGCCCCAAATTGAGGGTCCCGCGGTCCTGTCCGTCAACGTACGAATCATCCTTGAGCCCAGCATTACGCACAATACGTGAAACCATGCGTGCGAAATACTTCGAATGAGATTACCGAAATGCTCCGTATTGCTAGTCGCCCCTCGGTCGCTCGTCCGAAAACTCCAGCGACATTTAGACATTCACGATCATCTGCCTTTTACGTTGGATAATCCCTTCTCAATTGATAACGGTTACATCGATACCATTGACTTTGTGAAATTAAGCTGCGATCACGTCCATCTGGTTTCGAACTTCATGTTTTGCTTTTTTTTTTGCTTTGACGAAAAGGTTCAGGGATTTTTTGAAATCAATTGGAACTGCTGGGTATAGCATGGAAAGTAGATTTGTCTGGCAACTGGATACACAAGAGATAAAATTAATATTTCCAGACAATTACATTCAATTGGCATATCGACTAATAGATAAATTTTGCAAAAATGATTTCACTCTAAAAAAAAAAAAAGCATTCTTTTCCTTATTTTTGGGGACCATTATTCTGACGTTATCATTTTAAGAGCAATAAACTTTTTTCAATGAAATTTTATCTACCATCGGATAAAATTGTATGGAGAACTAAAAACGTTCCTTAAATTGTTCAAAATTCATTTGTTTTACAGAATCTGCTTCCAATATCCTCATCAAATATCTCTCTTCAAAACTTTTATTTACATAACTCATTGGTCTATGACTCCATAAATGCACAAACACTTCAACTTGAATAAAACAGATTTTTCGTACGTGATATTTATTAATATCTCATACATTACAAAATTGCGAGCATAGTTTTGAGGTTACCGTTATATCGATGTTTTACGTTCAACCCGCGAATGCGGAAGATACTCTCAAGAGCTTTCCCGCACAGAATTCCATACACCGAGTGTACTGTGTTACAGTTAGGTGGAACACGGGAAAGGGTTCAAGTTACTCCGACAAACTATCGATTACTCTATTAGCAGATCGACGACAACGGGGTGGTTAGTAATTATCGGAGTAGCGTCTGGGACGCAAAGCCATATATATATATGTATAGAGGATATAATATAGACCGCGATGAACGTTGAGATCAGATCGACGAAGGTCCCGAGAGAGATTCTCGAGACCGAAGCTTCGACATTGGAAAATGTCCTGCGTGCGTTTGTTCCTTACGAGCTGTTCCCATTTTCGGACGTGCAGTGCCATAATCCCAAGTACGGTAAGATGGGGTTGAATCGCCAGCAGGTGAGATTACCATTAGAGGCTCATATTTGATCCAATTGATGTAACGAGTAATGGTCGATAAAAATGTATTGAAGAAAATCAATAAATTTTCATCTTCCTATTCAAATGGTGGCTTAACAACGCTATATGGACGAAAAGTTCGTATGAACAATGTTGTAGAGAATTAAATTTCCTACAAAAAAGTCCCCGACGGCATATATCTAACATCGATAGTTTACGCGTGGGAAAGCTCGAAAGTCGGGCAATGTAGTCTCGCGGCTGACGTACATTGCTCGTTCCGAATTTCGAGCCCAACCTCTTCTCTGATGTTCAGCTTATATATTTATGGGGTGTCGGTGTCCATTGGAACCCTAGAAAACCTTAGCGAAGTTTTTAAATGTTTCGATTAAGCTCAAAAAACCACAAAGGATACAAAAGACATTTACAAACCTTAATAAAAAAAACCTTCCAGATAAATATCAAGAGCTGCTAGCTAAAGTTGAACCCTCAACTGACACCGACAGTACGGCTAGACTCCTGGTCCCAATTTTCCACGAAGTTGTAAACAGTCCAGAAACCCCTCTTCAACATCGAAAACCCAGAGAACATAGAGAAGCACATTATTCTACAAAAAAGACATTTACGAAACTTAATAAAAAAACCTTCCAGATAAATATCAAGAGCTGCTAGCTGAAGTTGAATCCTCAACTGACACCGACAGTATAGCTAGGCTCCTAGTCCCAATTTTTAACGAACTAGTGAAAAGTCCACCCCTTTTCAACATCGAAAACCCAGAGAACACAGAGCAGCAAATTATTCTACATATCCTAACAATTGATTATCAACCCTAGAGAGTTGCCATTGCGAATACACACAATCACACTTGTTTAAAGAAGAGCGTGAAATATATGAAGGTGATTCGTCCATGGCGGGATTTCTCGAATGGATCGGCGAAGGGGGGGGGGGGTTCGTTAGTGTAGTACAGCACAGTTCTATGGTCCAGTAGATACGACAAAAATTTCCCTGCACTTTCATGAACCGTACGTTTGCTCAGCCATGCCGAAAATATTTCCGATCCTCATTTGAGAACACGCGATGTAGCTTTTCTGCCTCGCGACTCCGAAACGTTTCCGCGAACACGTGTGTACGCCCAACGAAATTAAATTGCTGTCGTGGGGCGAGTGGTCGTCGTCGTTCGTCGTCGTATAGTTCACGCCGTTACACGTGCTGTGCAATGGCCCGGGTTCTGTCCCATTTGTACAGTCATAGGTGGATTACCGTATACCAGAGTCGGCCGAGAGTACTTGCAGGGTAAAATTCAAGCCCTTCCCCTCATCGCCCAGGCTTCCGGGGGTTTCCGCAAACACGAGATCACCGCGAAATACCGAAGGAAAGTTGGCTCTCATAACGGAGACCGACTGTCACAATAATATATGCACACCTGTTCCGGGGTTGTAATTTATTAGGGCGTGGGCGATGCGAGAGAGAAATTTTCGTCGCACATTGCCAAGAATCGTTCCTCGCTGCACGCTCGGACTTATATTTATCCGACTTAGGGTCCACTGTCACACCGTCTTTCAGTCCACTGAATTATATTTGTATATATATATGTGTGGATTTTCATGTTCGCGGGCTGTAACTAACACTTGACTCTCGGGATAATATGAAAATTTTGATAAGTGGACGACGACACGAATGAAATTTAACGCTCTTCGTTAATTGTCCTCCTTATTTAGTCTCTGGAGGCTGGAATCATTTTTTCAGCTTCGTTCGAAGTGTCTCCTGATTAAAAATGAGGAATTGCATTTGGGATGGAGATGTACGACGTATTATCGATTGAATCAATCACATTGTCGATATTACACGAGTCGAAATTTTTACCTTGCATTTTAACTTATTTCACCGTTTTAAGTCTCAATTAGAAGGTTAAGTTATGTCGAAATATTTTTCAACCTTCGTTTACGGGCTTCAATGCCACGTCGACATTTTTTTTCACCTACGTTTCACCTTTCGAGTGAGGATGAACATTTTTCGTTCGTTATTTCACCCTTCGTTTTAAACCTTCAAAACTTGAAAAAAGGGAACTAACTGCAGGTTTTTCAGGGTGAAATGAAGTTGAAAAGCACATGAGAATTGCTTATAACTTTATCGTACTTTCAACCTTCTTCGCCCTAAATGTGATGTTGAAATAAGTTGAAATAAAGGTGAAAATTTCGACTCGGATATTTTTTGTCTATTATCACTAACAGGGCAATTTTGGGTTCTCATTTGTGTAAAAATACATCGTCCTTTTGCTGCACAGTTTATGTTTGATCGGTCACAGAGCTTCGCCATCGAAACATAACAGTCACGAACCTCAACAAGCATTGACATTTACTTGATGAAAATTCATTCGAAATGTCCTACAACTGGATCATTATAGGACATAACGTCTAACCATCAATAGTTATAATAATAATTAGACATTATGTTAGTTACAACATAGCACAACAATGATTTACCAAAATTATTCAACTCTTTTCTGGAAATAAAAAAAAAATTCTGCATTTCGAATAACAATCACTATAATAATTATTTCCAAATAATTTCCAAACTATTTTAGATAATCAAATATTCACTCTTAGTTTCCACAAATATTCCTAAAATCTTGAAAGCTTCGCTGCGTTACAACCGTAAGTAAGCATTAATAATCGGATTACAATGTTTTTCTTGGTTCTGCGTTCAATGACATAAAGTTCACCATTGCCATTACAAGTTCACGGAGCTTTCGAAGTCCTATGTGGGTGTGACTGTGAAATGTGAGCTCAAAGCTCGTGGCTGAAGTTATGTCATCTACGTGTATGTGTGTGTACACATGTAGATATTACATATTGGAGGATTGAATAGCGACGAGCAGGTGGCCACAAAATTTTCGCAGGGTTTCCTTTACCACGTGCAATCCTCACACGGATACCAGGCCGTTTGTAACTGTCGCCAAAAGAACACGTTCGAGAGAAGTGGGAGGCAACCCGGGGGAAACCCGGAGTGCGTGGAAGACGGTGGATGAGGCTGGAACCGGGAGGAAGCCAAGAGGATTATGGAACACATATAGTCGGCTTGCTTAGCTGGGAGAGATTCTACCCGCACAAGTTAACACCAAACCAGAACGTACTACCAACATTGTGTCACACACTGGGTTCGTGTGTAGTGCACTGCCAATACTGTGTGCCAGACAACCGCGTATTCCGTTTGTGTTGCAGAAACACTTTAGACATTCAAAATACACACGCCAGCTCAAATACACAAAGACGCCTTGGGATTCGGATTCATCGTCTGCGTTACTGATTATTGTCGATGATTAAGTTTTGTTAATTATGAAATTCTCGATGGCTTGATAGTTTAGTATGTAATAATATGGTTGCTATGGTATGGGTTGGACTCGAAATTCGGAACGAGCAATTTTTGGAACGGTAATGCTCGGAACTGTCAAAATTCGGAATACTTATACTACATTTCCCGACTTTCGAGCTTTCCCACGCGTAAACTAACAATGTTGGATGTATGTCGTCGGGGACTTTTTTTTGGGAAATTCAATTCTCTGTAATATTGTTCATGTGAACTTTTGGTCTATATAGCGTTGTTTAGCCAGCGTTTGGACGGGAAGATAAAAATATATTCATCGATTCCATACATTTTTATCTTCCCGTCCAAACGCTGACTGAACAACGCTATATACACCAAAAGTTCCCATGAACAATGTTGTAGAGAATTAAATTTCCTACAGAAAAGTCCTCGACGGCATATATCTAACATTGATAGTTTACGCGTGGGAAAGCTCGAAAGTTGGGCAATATGGTCTCGCGGCCGGCGGACGAGGTACGCAACTGTACCTGTATATATGTATTCAGAATCTTGACCGTTCGGAGCTTGCGCGTTGCAAAATTGGCCTTTCCGAACATTGCTCGTTCCGAATTTCGAACCCAACCCGAAGAATCAAAGACCTCCGTCAAGCTAGCAGCGAAAAGTCTGGCAAATAAATTTACTCTGCACCCGAATGAGGTGTGTGTGAGGTGTAAATTAGGTGTACAATTAAAAAATCAGGTGTGGCAAAAAAAAAGAAGCGAAACAGCTAGCAGCGAACCCTATGAAGGACAGCAGTATCATAAAAAGCATTACATTGGAATCAAAATAAGCTCCAGCTAAATATGTCCAGCTAAATAAGCATACCTGACACACTTTTCCAAAACATTTCCATCATACCGATTTCAAATCGTAGCTCAAATTCCGTGATCAAAACGTTTGACAAAAAAAGGTACGAAATAAAAAAAAAAATTGTTCCGAACAAACAATTCACGACTATGAAAAATTTGTGTTTGTTTGGGAAAATTTCGGACGATGGAACATATCGATGACACAGCCTCTATGCTCGAATCAGATGAATGGTAAAACGCGATTCCACAACTTTTCGAACAACCGTATAGTCCGTGTCCACTGCGAGAAACACACGAACTCCGAGATTGTCGGGGGAAATGAAAATCGCGGAGAATTACGAACAGACAAACCAGATAAACACGGCTGTTGAAACCGGCGAATGTGTATTGTGAAGGGGGGGGGGAATCGCCGAATGGTGTACGTTAAACACAATGCTCGCTGGTGCCGTATGGTTCGTACGCAGCAGCAGCAGCACCAGCAGCAGTGAGAAACGCCGCAACTCCCTCGCGCGTTGCGCTCTCTCGCGGAGTTATGTCTGGGGACGATATGAAACGACAAGCAATTCGTTTCGACGAAGCGCACTTGGTCTCTTATCTCTGGGGGTTCGGTACTCGTTGCAGGCTCATCGGCCAAGCTTCTCTCTCTCTCTCTCTCTCTCTCTCTCTCTCTCTCTCTCTCTCTCTCTCTCGCTCGTTCGCATTGATTGTATCGCATATATCATATTCAAATTGCTTCTTTGCCTCCATGTACGTCGCATTGTCGAGCTTTGTGTATGACATTAGGACGAAAATGTTTTTCCGACCGCCCCAAGTATAAACATTATGCATATGGGATTGGGCATATATAGTTTATACATAGATTATATGTAGACCATATATAATCTATATATATAAACTATATATGCCAAATTCCATATATAGTTTATATATAGATTATATATAATTTTTTTACTTGGGGCGAGACGCTTCTGAACGAGGAAGCTCTTATGAAAAAATTACTGATCGTTGATTTAAGGGGGGAGTCAAGTTAATTCGATACCAAAAAAAAATCTATTTTCGATAATTTTTTTTTTGGCGACACGGTTGATATATATTTATTTTCCAAGTGGAAAAATTATATATAGTCGATGTATAAACTATATATAGGATTGGGCACACATAGTTTATATATAGTTTAAATATAGTTAATATATAGGATATAAATAATTTTTTTACTTGGGTTCTATAATTACCACATGATAAAGTAACGTTTGAAGAATATTTTGTGAAATTTTCATGAATTTTTCATGAAGAAGTGAGCCATTGACAGCGAATCTCCGCGAACGTCTGAAAAAAGGAAAGATCCATTGCTGTGCCCCTCATAACTCATCACTGGATAATCTGAAATAAAAAAAATCCAAATGATCTTAAAAGTTGATAAGTTTCTGCAAGTAACAACGTCGAGTTAAAAAAAAAATTGATTTTCCAATTTTTCACAGCACTTGATGTCAAAATACTGAAAAAAAAAGAAAACGGATTTGATGAAAAAGCAGCATTTAGAAAAAAAAACCCTTTCTAGAAGAGCAGAGTGATCTTCCATTAAAAAAAATTATCCAGAATCTGTTTTGGGGGTTGTCCTATTTCAATAAAAAAAAAAAAAAATAATAACATCGAAATAAGACAAAAAGTGAGCACCTTTCGTCTTATTTTCGTTACTTTTTTGCGAATTCGGTCTTTCCACTTTTCATGAAGACGAGAAATAAGGTTATTCCCGGAGTTCCAACGCCCTCTTTTTCGATTTGACACCACAACGATGGACGAGCCGTAGCTAAATCCGACGGTGGAACACGAATTTATCGCGAGGAATATTCGATAACCAGCGGGTGTGCCAAGCGGCGAAAAATCGAATGGAAGAATGAGGTGGGAAGAAATATGGATGGAGAAAAAGGTGTCCTCCACCTAACCGCACATGTGTTCGCGGAAAAACGAAAGAATAACGAGAGACTTTATATAAAAATGAACGATGACCCGGATTCTCTTTTTTTATTTTTCGGATTTTACAACGATACTAAAAATTACGTTACGAATGTGTGAATTATAGTGAAAAAAGATAATCGTATGACCAAAAGAATTTCGACGAAAATCCCTGCCAAAAGAATCGTCACTATGACGAAAAAAAAAGAAATCAAATACTCATCGAGCTGACTGATTTTCCTGTCTCTGAAAAAAACGTCTTTACGACGTCGGAAAAAATCATTTTAAAAAAAATGGTTAAATAAAATTAGCGTTTCTCATTGGGTCCTTCCTCTTTCTTTCATATGATCACCAAATCATTCGTAAAAAATTTAACGGACGCAAATGTATCTTCCCGATAAGTAAAAAAAAAAGAAAAAAAAGTTAAGGCCTTTCATACGCGATTTCGCTGATTTTCGGAGATACTTTTTTTTACGCGGTTTAAAAAACAAATGACGCATATATTGACAACTTTTTTTTTTTACAGACTTTATGCGGATGGTTAAGTATATGTAAAAAAAATCAGAAATATTAACAAATGGCGAAGATATTACATAATAAAACAATGTATTTTTTTTGTGCGCCCGCGTTGATGATGAAAGTTCTCGAAATCGATGTGGGTGTCAAAAAAAAAAAACAAATAAACATATTTATAATTGTATAATGAATGTATCTTCAGTGTCAACCAACGATATTACTTGAAAAAAATTATTATAATAGAAATTTTTTACTCGAATTTTCCGTCGATAATTTTTTTTTCCCCTTTTTTTCGTGTCATTGAAATTTTTGTTTCCGTGGTTCACACGATAAGTAATGATACTAAGAATTTATTGTAAAAATTTCAAAGCGATCTGAACCTTCGTTCAAAAGTTACAGCTTTCACCATCAACGCGCGTGCAAAAGAAAAAAAATACATTGCTTCATCATCTAATATCTCCGTCATTTGTTAATATTTCTAGATTTTTGTTCTTCACATATACTTAACCATGTGCATAAATGATCTGTAAAAAAAACGTTGTCAATATATGCATCATTTTCTTTTTTAACCGCGTCTACAAAATCACCTTCCAAAATTTCAAAAAAAATCCCCACAAAAATCTGACCATCAATTCTCCATGAATAATATTCCCGAGTGAAAATAAATAAAAAATTTCTTTCCGACTCACATCGACAAGCCCAAATTCGATCGCTCTGGTAGTCAAACACAGCGGTTAAAAACAGTCACGGAAAAAACGTGTCGTGGCTACGGCTACAAGCCGGTTTATTAAATTTCGTACGATAGTGTTGGGCGAGTTACAAGCGCATAAAGGGGGCTAGGCATGGGGTTCTTGGTTGAAAAGCCAGGCGCGGGTTATTTGCCGGGATACGATAATGTGCGGGTTGCATAATCGCTGTTTTAATGAAGCCGAAGCAGGCGGCACGATATAGTCCACTGTGGTGGGTACCACATTACGCTTCTGCACACCTTCGCAGCAGCAGCCGCTGCACCGCAGCGACATACGTTTTCAGCGAACGAGCTTTCGTTTGGCTGTTACTCTCGCTCCTGCGATATCTAACTGACACAACTCCTCCCCCCCTCTTGCCCCGATTTTCCACAAGCTTTGAAACTCGTTCCGCGTGAAATAAGCCATTAACACAGTCGGACCATTACCGCGATCTCTATTCCCGTCAAAAATCTCCCCCCCCCCAACCAGAGCTTTAAAAATGAGAATTTTAATATCAGAACGTGGGCTTAGCCAGGCTTCGTACCTCGATGCTCTCGTTAGCTGCTCGAAGCGTCGCTGCTGTGAACTGATGTAATATCGTCGGGCTGATATGCAGTCGCGATCGGTCAGGTTCTTACACTTGACCTGTGTGTGAAATTTCGAAAGGGTGAAAAAAGTAACGCGTGCTCTTGTGATCGCTACGTCTAACGAGGTGAGCGAGTCGGGTACTTTCTTCGTTTTTTTTTGTATTCGTTGTTTGAACGAATTGTGATATTTCGTTGGTCAAGGGGAAACGTTTGTGTAGATTGTGGGAAAAATGGGTGAATTTTGGGAATTATTGTCTCAAAAACTGTAAGTTCGATTGAATTCTAGTCGGTGGTATTCGAAAGTATGTACATTGAGGTATGTTGACGAATTTTGGTTTAAGTGTATGGTGAATGGGGGCGCTTTTATTCTGGCTAGGCGTTAAATAACTTTTTCAGAGTCGGGTCCCACTGGTTTTTTCAGATAACGGATTGACCGATTCCTTAAAAATTTTGACCCAATATAGCACGGATGGGTAATGAAGTTCGGCACGTAGGATTTTTTTTTAAACTAATTTATTTATTTTTTTATCAATTAACGGAGGTCGTGAATTGAGGTTCAAAAGTGTATTTCAACTTCAATCAATCGCCATTTTGTGAAAAAAATTCCTAGGTGCCAAACGGCTCAAGTCGTTACACTTCAAGAATCTTCTTGAAATTTTTGTTTCAGACTTTTGGGGATACTTTTCTGAACACGGTTGAAAAAAAAAATTACTCATATATTAAAAATATCAAGTTTCGGATTTTCATGATAATATTTTTTTGTCAAACAATATTATCAGTCCACACTAAATATACATTCATTATGCAATTATAAATAATAGCTGAAACGATAGCTGAGCATACTTATTTCATAACGGTAAAATCGATTAAAAATTTGGATTCCTCATCTCACAAAAAAAAAAAAGTTTGTCTAATTTTCAAGGTGACTCAGCCTCCTCACCTTCTTGTTGACCAGTCTTATCATCCAGAAACGCGTAGAGGTCGTGAAAAAAAAACAATGACCCCTTCTCAAGAAAAAAAAATTGTTTACCCAACAAATGCAAGCCAGGAACATCGAATCTCATGTTCCAGCTTATTTCGCAGCACTCGGTTGTTCTGGTTTGAGCTGCAGAGTATCAACAATGGGGTGGATGTTCCGTTCGTCGGAGCGTGCCGTATCGCCATTTTCCTCGGTCCTATTACACGGGTTCTCTCATTAAGTTCACTGGGAAATAATTAGGGATAGGTACGTCTCGCTGATTCGGCTGATGGTCCGACCGGGGGGGTTGCGTCGTGGCTTCGCTCAGATCGACTCGGTTGCTTCCCCCGAGAGAAGGGAGGGGGGAGGGGGGTAGCCTGCACTGGGGTAGTAGACTGGGAGCACCTATCTAGGTGCGGACCTATAACGTGCGAGTGCTCGGCCGGGGGGTCCGCGAAAGCTTACTCGCGAGACGCGTAACGAGGGTGGCTAACGAGGAGCACCAGATTTTACGGTCAGATGGTGGATGATACGATATCCGGGCGATTGATGCGATCGTGATCCGGTTATCCGTCTTGTTCATGACCGTGTGGGCTCTCCTCTATCCCATCTCTGTGCATGAGCTTCGGGAAAACGCGTGTTTGTTTCGTTTCTTCGACCGAGCGAACAACCATCGTGCAAACCAATTTCGAACGTTTCGTACACTATCGCATGGAATATTGCATGTGTTTGTGAATAATAATCATTGGATCCGTATTGCAAGCTTTGGCGATACGACCTCCATTCAGTGGGGCTGGAAATTCCGAGCGAGAGAAGTTCAGAAGAGTCAGAATTTCGAACGGGCAATGTTTTGAACGGCCTACCAACGCGGTTTCTCACGTTGCCCCGACTTTCGAGCTTTCCCCACGCGTAAACTATCAACGTTAGATGTGTGCCGTCGAGGACTTTTTTGTAGGAAATTTGATTCTCTACAATTTTGTTCATGTAGACTTTTGGTCTAGATGGCGTTGTTTGGCCAGCGTTTGGACGGGAAGATAAGAATGTAGTGGTTGTTTTATTGTTTTTATTTTTTCTTGCGACAATTCTGAGGGTTACACACCCTTGGAATTTGTATGATGTTAGCGAGGGCTTTTGAAAGATTTTTTGCGCCGATTGGAAACTTTTTTTTAGTTAATTTGGTTGCCGTTCGAAACATTGGGCGTTCGGAATTTCGACCCTTCCGAATTTTGCTCGTTCTGAATTTCGAGCCCCATTCATTGAGGATTCTATATTCAACTCTTGGTTCTAGTCCAGAGTTCTATATTACTAATATTACCGGATGGCAAATATATATATTTTTGTCCTTAATTTGCTGTAAAAATAATTTATATTGATTATACTTTGTTTTATCAACTCATTGAGAACTCAAGAGATCGAAACACATCGTAATCAACTATTTCTATTTTTCGAAAAAGGAAATTGAATCGTAAAAAAAAATCGCTACAGCCCCTAAACATAAAAGTTTCAAGAAGGTAACTATAACAGAATTAGATCTCATGGTCAAAGTTTCAATATAAACGAAACAACACTAAAGTGACCAAAACAATCATTGTTGATAAATGAAAATAATATTTTTTCTTCGAGAGACTTTTTTTTCCAATTCCATTTCATGAGCTTTCTTCAATGGGTTGCGATTTTCTCAAACCCCTTCATTCAAATTTAGGAAAAACACCTATTTGATACAACGGTGAACCGAATCTCAAGTCGTTATCCAAGTTCTCGTTTTACAAATGACCACATTAACGAAAAACGAATAAACTTCTACTGCAAAGAGACAAATGCTTGCCATACTTATTCGTACATTCCAAAAAATAGCCTAAGCTAGTAATTACGAAGCTCATGTTGAACATGTGATTACAAAATCATCTAAAACATCGCGCAGATGATGATTCCTAAATTTTTAAAAACAAAAATAATATTCTGACAAGACTGTAATCAATCATAGTTCCCAAATATTTTTCCACCAATTTTCATTTGTTTCTACCAGTTTTCGGTATATCTCATCATGATAATGGCAATATCATTGTTACCGGCAAACGAACTGCCCATCGAAGCCAGCTGTTCGTGCCTACCCGGTATAATTTCTGGTCCGGTAATTTCAGAACATGTGTGATTAGCTCCGAGAACATCCCTGCCGTACACGAAAATACGGTTGTCGGTATCGGTGGACAGTCGAATTTCCAAACACGTTAACGACATACACTCACGAGCATAATGGTCAGCTCACGTTGCGGGATTAGTTCGAGCACAACGGACGCTTTGGTGGAACTCTGCAACGCACGGTGGAACGAGCTTTTGAAACCCCTGGCAGCATCATCGTCGGCAGTAGCACCGAAAGCACGAGCACAAGCACCTAATAGGCATACCATGCGTTTACAACCGTTGCCATTTCGTGATATGACATCTCTTGGCCTTCAACGTGCACCTCATGGACTGCCACACTAGCTACCGAATTGTTACGACGCTTTTTACGAACGCCCACTCACGCCCGCACATTCATGACCGATGCGTCCTGTGTCATTGAACTTTACTGTCCACGCAGAAACTGGCACTTCGAACCCCCCGATACACCGGTCCGGCACATTGTGCAACGGCCGTATTTTCCAGTGAAAGTCGAACGATTTCGCCGTGTCGACTCACTCTGTTGCTGTTCAACGTCGAGCCGGTTCCGTTCGCGCTCGTTAATAGCGAACTCGGTCATTTCGCGTAACGGTGAATGGGTTATTCGGAATATATGATATTTACGGCTCGATAGGGCTGTTGAAGGATCACACGACCATTGGGAAACTTATTTAGTTAATCCTTTTAATATTTGACACTGTTTTTCTTTTAATATCGTGCAGTTATCGTGGAATTAGGATTGGGCTGGGAATTTGGAACTAGCAATGTTCGGAAAGGCCGGAATTCGGAACTGGCAATGTTTGGAACGGTCAAGATTCGGAATACGTTTATATATATAGGTATAGTTGACGTACCTCGTCCGCCGGTAGCGAGACTACATTGCCCGACTTTCGATCTTTCCCACGCGTAAACTAACAATGTTGGATGTATGTCGTCGGGGACTTTTTTTTAGGAAATTTAATTCTCTGCAACATTGTTCATATGAACTTTTGGTCTATGTAGCGTTGTTCAGCCAGCGTTTGGACAGGAAGACAAAAGTTTATTGATTTCATTCAGTATGATTCTCTGAATAGCCAGTAATTTCGCTCTGTCTCTCTTCTTTAACCTCTCATTCACCGAATGGGTAAATTATCTTTTCTCTCGCTTACTCATTTGCTGAATAGGTAAATTCTGCATCTTTTTCTTTCATTTACCAAATTGATAAACACTTTATTACACTAGCTCTCTCATCTACCCAACAGATGAATTATCTCTCACACACTATCACGAAACAAAACATGAAACACGTATTTTTGAAGGACAAAAGGCCACACACCATTATCAACCACCACCAGTATCGACCATACACTCTCTCCAAACTATTTCGACTCGCACGATTGCAAATCATCACCATGGACAATCGAAATCTCATTTCAACTAGTCAACTATTGGTTAGCGGTCTCAACCTTCGATGGGACTTTATATCAGGTTGAAAAACCCAGACAAGACATTTTTCAAGCACTCGTTAAATTCAGGAGTTCTAACTTGCCTAGAAAAACAGAACAATCCTCATAACTACTCTTTGGAAAAAGCGTCATTTTACAGAGCAATTCCAAAATTTTTCAAACGCGAAGGATTCGTGAGAGTTGAAAATTCGTAGCTCTCGTCAGGTTTAATCATCTAAAAAGTTTGGGTTTTTTTTTTTTTTTTTTTTGCATTCGCAAAGTATGCTACACCACGAGAGATCATGACGTGCTGTGCTCCACCCTCGGACGAAAGGTTTACCGGTTTCTTGGCCCGAGGCGTCTAGAAAATACGAGAGATTCTTTCCGTGTTCCTGCGGCACGGAGAAAATGCATTCGAGTTTTACTCCTCCGCGGCCGCCTTTTCTTCTCCTCGCTGCTGCCCGTCTGCGCCCTTGCGCTCGCGCGCGCGCGGGCGTCAAGACGTTTATCAGATGGGCGGAAACAAAAGGTACGCCCTGTATTTTCACAACTATACAGCACCGTCGCTACTCCCGCTCAAAGGGATGCTGTATAGACGATGCGAACAGAAGGGGAAAAGGATAAAAGATAGCGGAGAATGGAAGGAACGCATCCAAGGGTCGCTGTGCGCCGTACAACGGAGCTTGCTGGACCACTTTTCATTCGAGTTCCCCTTCTTTCACCGCTCCTCGTTTCACTCTCATTTCGCACCGAGTTGAAAGGGTTGTGCGGCCCGGCGTTGGTGTCGTTGAAAAACTGCCACGACGGCTTCGCGATGACGGGTTCACCCGTCGCTCTTTTTGCCATACGTGTGTTGGGTTTGGTTTAACGTTTCGTCGGGCCTGTTGAAGAAAAGTTGATGAGCATTCGATTTGGGTATGAAAACAAGGGTTTGGAACGGTCAAGATTTGGAACGGTGAAAATTTGGAACGTTCAAGATCTGGAACGGTCAAGATTTGGAACGGTCAAGATTTGGAATGGACAAGATTTGGAACGGTCAAGATTTGAACGGTCAAGATTGAGAACGGTCAAGATTTGGAACGGTCAAGATTTAGAACGACCAAGATTTGGAACGGTCACGATTTGGAACGGTCAAGATTTGAACGGTCAAGATTTTGAACGGTCAAGATCTGGAACGGTCAAGGTTTGAACGGTCAAGATTTGAACGGTCAAGATTTGGAATAGTCAGTATTCAAAACGGTCCAGATTTGAAAGGGTCTAGATTTGGTACGGTCAAGATTTTGATCGGTCCAGATTTTGAACGGTCCAGATTTTGAACGGTCCAGATTTGTAACGGTCAAGATTTGAAAAAGTCAAGACATATTTTTATCTTCCTGTCCAAACGCTGGCTGAACAACGCCATGTAGACGAAAAGTTTACATGAACAATGTTGCAGAGAATTTCAAGCTTTCCGAAGATTGATCGTTCTAAATTTCGAGCCCAACCCAATAGACCCAAATCGTGAATCAGAAACGCGATAACATCAAACAACGTTTCTCATTTTGCAAAATAAATACACAGTGACGTTACTGGGTCTCTGCGTCATGGACCACCACGAAGAATAAACATGTTTTCCATACCTCAAAGCTACACTCGGTAAGCTCATCGAATTTTCGTTCTTACTCGATAAAAGCCCCTGCGGTTAATATCGAAAGAGTGAGACCGCGAAGGACGGTTAAAAAGTGATCTCTCGATATTCCCGCATACTTCATCGGATACTCGGTGGCTATTTTCCGACCATCCGTCGACCGCCTCGCTTCGTTTCTCTCTCAGCTATTTTTCCACTAACCAAATATCCCCATAATCAATTTGTCTTTGAAGCGAATATCGGAGAGTTTGCTCTCGGTGCACGCAACGCGCGCGCCCGCCGCCGTTCTGACATCAAATTATTCTCGAGTGCCTGGACGTACGTAAGCACGTTCGGCAACGCACGAGGAGGGGGGGAAAGCTCTTACGCCCAATAAAGCTGCAGGCAACCGTCGGACGCGATGCCAACGATCGATTCGATGAGAAGGGTGAAGGGCCAGGGAAGTCGCTGCCCAGCGCGGCCAACGCGGTCAACGCGTTCGCATTAGCCTTCAATGTCACGTGTCATCTCAATCGCACAGGGGGAGCTTCATTCGTGAAATCTCCGGTTTCTCGTGGGAGTCACGACGACCAGTCACGTGGGGGGGGATTTGCGAGCTGCACGAGCAGCAGCTGCGTCGTTTTGGAACTTGCTGAACGTGTCGAACTGACAAAATGAACACGAGAAATCAAAAATCCATTGCCCAAAAATTCGAAATTTCGATTTTGCGTACACCCACTTTCCCTCGAACCCTTATCTTCTCAAATCGAACAAAATGGTTTTTTGGCCATATCTTTTTTTCCTATTGCTCCGATCGGAATGAGGGTGGTTTTATCGTGTTCAGGGCGACAAATCCTATCCAAAACACCCCTTATAAAAGGTTATTGCTCGAGAATTCGAATTTTCGATTTTGCGTACACTAACCTTCTCCCAAAATATTCTTTTTACAAATCGAACAAAATGGTTTTCCGACCATAACTCATTTTCCATTGGTCCGAGTTTTTTAAAAATTTGTTAAATCCAATTTTATTCAGGATTGGGCTCGAAATTCGGTTCGATCAGATTTCGGAAAGGCCAAAATTCGGGACGCTCAATGTTCGTCCAACTTTCGAGCTTTCCCACGCGTAAACTATCAATGTTAGATCCATGCCTTTGGGAACTTTTTTGTAGGAAATTTAATTCTCCACAATATTGTTCCCATGAACTTTTGGTCTATATAACGTTGTAGAGCCGGCGTTTGGACTGGAAGATAAAAATGCATCGAAGAAAACACCACATTTTTATCTCCTAAATGCTTTCCACGAGTTTTAGGTGACTCAGCCCCTTTAACACACCATCTAGGAATAACATGTGAAACAACTCGTCAGTCATACGTCGCTCAGAATCCCTTTCATCGCTATTCCGCTTTCAGCCGCTAGATGGCAGTGCCAAAGGGCTTCACTTGGTGAAGCGGCCTCTCTGCCCATAAATATTCGATCGGATAAATAGCAACGTGCAATCGTCTCGTCGAACAATTATCCGTCGCTGATGACGCCGCTGCGAGAATCATACGCGTGTATATATATTCTGGATGGTATTTAGTCGTGTAAAATGTGAACTGAGAGGTAAAAGCGACAAGGGCGATGGAATTTCCACCGGTTATTCGTTCCAATGGGATACGAGCCATTGAGCCGCGCACTAGTGAACAGCGTTGCCATTTCTCTCTCTCTCTCTCACTCTCTCTTTCTCACTTTTTTCGCATTAATTGATGAAATAACGATGCTTAATTGCCTCGCTATAACGAAGCCCAGGCATCGGTGAACATGAGCGTGGAAGCAATGTGTGCTTGCAGTTCGTGTCACCTACATTGCGGCCCAGTAACCTTTTTCTTTCGTTGATTCTCTTCACGCTCTTCTGGTCGAAACGACCGGGACCAGTTAACGAACTTACTCGTTAGGGAATATGAATTATCGGCTGTTATCCAGCCGTCATTCAAATATCCTCGTCCTCCGCACACGGTATTATGATTGAGTTGAGCTAGTCACATAAACGTATTAGGGTGCTCAAAAAAATATATATTTCGATTTTTCAACCTGCTGCGCCTAAAATAGTCAGCTTAGACAAAAAAATATTCTATCGCTTCGAAAAAAAAACGTAAAAAAAGAACAAATTGAGTCGGAAATATCGATATGGCTTTCAAGATAAGTTTTTTCAATTTTAGGATTAAAATTTTTAATCTTAAAATTTTTCTGACGAAATCATCCGGAAATAAGAAGAAACCGAAAAACATGTTTGTATGTCGCGCTTGGAATGACCCATAACCATTTCAAAGTCAAACGATGAGATTTTTTTTTTCATCCACAAAGGTGCCACGGAGTGATTGAGATGCTTGTTGGATTTTTAAGATGATTTCAAGAGACCCAAATAGGCATATTACTGGAGAGTCGAAAAATCCTGTGTATTTCAAAGAGGAAAATTTAAACCTGCTGGTAATGTCCGTTTTCTAAAATTACGGGCTGCCAATTGAGGGAACTCTTTTAAAAATTATTTGGTGCCATTCTGGGGGGAGAGGGAAGGACAGCGAATCAAAATTCGTCCGAGCCCTTCATAAGGATCAGTCTAATGTACTTGTACGTCAATTATAGCTAAGATTTCTCAAGAAACGTTCTTATATGTATTGCCATCATTGAATTTGGATGGAATTGAATTGAATGTAGTTTTTATTACGTACTCTGGGGCCGAAGTCCCCGTAGAGTACCGTGCTTCGATACAGCTAGCAAGTTTTACATAATAGCGTACAAAATAATAAATAAAAATAAGACTAAAAATAATAATAATAATAATAATAATAATAATAATAATAATAATTGTAGTATATGTAAAAATAACACGATAACATAATTCATTGAAAGAGAATTCGAGAAGCTCCAATAATTTTTAAAGAGATTCAGTTCTGCAATTAATGCCCCTCAACTCTGTAATATCGACGATAATTTTTCGTTTCAATGCAACGATGGCTTCGATCGATTGTCAGGGAAAAAGGAAATGTAGAAGTGGTTAGCGGATTGTAAAAGGGATTAGCTTTCGAATGCTCGGCCCTGTGTGAAGGGTTGTAGGCAATCGACGTACACACACGTACACGAAGAGGACCCCCGAAGGGTAGTTGACAGCCGTTGTAGGTATTAGTCGAATCCTTGAGGCTGCTTGCACTCGAAACCACGGGGAACCCGAATCGTGAGCCTTTCCTGACTCGTTGACAGTAAGGTCGAAGCACGGTCGTCGCGAACCGCGGCCACCGACCCTCAATGTTTTCATTGGGATATTAAGAACTTTCCTCGACGGATCGTCGAGTTAATCCAGCCGGTAAACCGACGAATGAGACCCTCGCGGTCGTCGACGTTCCTGGCTCTTCTCTCGCTTTACGGAAAAGCACAGCCTCCGAAAATCCATGAAAATTCGCCATCTCCCTGGGTTCTTGACACAAAAACAAACACCTGACTAATAGCGAGAGAAACGCAGCGAAACAATGTACAAGGAGTCAATTATGATTTGAAAGTTGACCGGTCCCGACTCGACTGGTCGATTTTTACACGAAATTTTGCGAAATTCCACTTTTGACATAAAAACAGCCCTGAATAAAATAATTATCAAATAAATAGTTTGTAAATGAGAAGTAATTGCGAAGAATATCGTGTGAGATGGTGAAAAACGACGTTTTCGACCAGTCGAGTCGACCGGTCGATTTTCAAATCATAATTGACCCCCGAGGCACTAACTGTTGTTTCTAAAGAATTGAAACAATGTAAAAAAATTGTTATCTTCGTTTGTCCGGTGAGCATATTTTTTTATTAACAATTTTTTCATCGGATCCAGCCAGCAGTCTGACTGTAAGATCGATTTTTCTTTTTCATTTCCATTATTTTTTCATTTGTAATTGTGAGCTTTCGACGAGAAAGCCTCATGGAATCCATTGGGGTTGGAAGAGGTCATAAGGCGTTGAAGATATGAAGGAGGATACATTCTCCAGGGACTCGTTAGAGGCTAGAAGCAAAAATCACACTTCTTCAACGATAAGCGGCGCAGAGCGCAATGCGCAACACCGAAAAAGAAAAAGTGAAAAAAAAAAACACCGAGCGTAGAAGAGGGCCCGAAAAAAAAGAAAACGAAAAAAAAAAAGGGGGAAGCGACGATCTTTTTTTTTCGTAGCGAGCTCGGATGGCTTAAACAAATTCATCTCACGGAAGGTGGCCCGAGGGCTAATTTCATTTTTGTTAAGCGGCCGGAAGGCCGAAAGTTGTTTAAGTACGTTCCGTTGGAGAAGCTCGGGGTTCCGGACGGAAGCGTTCGAGTGCCCGGGCACTCCGATGTGCCCGCGAAAAATGCGGGAAAACTGCGAGCGTGGGAATGAGCAAAGGCGCTAGATAAAAAAGGGTGAAACACAGGGCGCAGGGTTAGAGAGAGAGAGAGAAAATGCCTATAAGGTACAGTCGAGGTTCTCCGGAAGAATTTTCAAGAATAGCAGTTACCAAACATTTATTGCGTGCCCTCGCCGTAATTTAATCCAACCTTCAATGTACTTAGCGCTCGATAGACAAAACTCGAACCATCCGACGCGGCAACGCCAACGTTACTTCCTCTTCACTTCCCCGGCAATTTTTAATTGGATCTTCGCCACGGGTCCGCTCCCAGATCGTCCGCCGAGCTTGCAGGGACGACGCTGTGCCACCGAAATCGATGAGACTCATGGAAATTTCGTTTCCACGAGCATTAAAGACCCACGAGATGCGGAAAAAATGTCACAGTCGATTTTTGTTGGCTTCCTCGAACGTAAATTTGGATTTGGAGCCAAAGACTTCGGTCAGTGGAGTCGATGCTTTATTGGAGAATGAAAAAGCAAAGGCACGCGAACCCTACAACCGAGATTACTAATCGCATTCCCCGGTCACGCAATTTACATTTAATCAAAGGGAGAAAGTCCCATTGACCACGGTGTACGCTGTGCTATTTGCTAGCCATTGAAATCACGCCTCGCAGCGTTTCACGGAATGCCCGGGGACACCAAACGACGCTTCGGCTCGTCACATCCGTGTCTGGAATACGTAAAGTCGTAGTTGGTTGGCGGGATCACGGTGGCCCATGAACGCGAGGCTTCGGCCGTCTCCGACCCCGGATGAATGTAGGAAAGGGTGTGGGAATTTGATCGGTGGGTGCTCGTGAATACTTACCGGTCAATCTCTGCTCTGTATGTGAGGCGTCACACTTACTTAGAGTTCAAAACGAGGTCCAGTGCTGGCCCATTGATGACATTTGTGACTATATTGGCAACTGTCGTTGGACCAGGACTGGATAAATGCTGGGACAATATTCCGGACGTCTAACAGGTCGACTGGTCGACTTTCAAATCATAATTGACCCTCAGTCAGCGCTGTTTTCAACATTTCTCGACTTTCGAGCTCTCCCACGCGTAAACTATCTAAAATTAGATATAAGCCGTCATCAACTTTTTTGTAGGAAATTCAATTCTCTACAACATTGTTCATGTAAACTTTTCGACTATCTAGCGTTGTTTAACCACCGTTTAGCCGGGACGATAAAAATGCATTGATTTTCTTATTGTTTTCACCTTTCCCAAAGTTGTTGATAAAATTTGACACGAGCCATGAAGTATTCCCTCCGAGATGAAAACAGTAGCCCAAGGGGAGCCTTGAAAAAAGGCTTAGCATCGCACGAAGTGTGTGAGAGGATGGGCAGCGCTATGAAAGAGAAGAAAGAGAGAGAATATAGAAATTTCAGAGGGTGGTCCAATTGATTGGCACGACGCTGGGTTACGTCGAAGCCGGTCCACTCGCTCGCCATTGATTAGAATGGCGCAACACGGAATCCCTCTCTAACCGGCTAATGGGACCCCACAATCCGTGTTTACCATGATCTCACACTTTGCTGTATGTTTCGATTCGACATCTGCAATGCCAATGGAAACTGAACCCTTCTTCCTCGTCGCTGTCTCTCTCAGTCACTCTCACTTCCATTCTCTCTCTCTCTCTCTCTAGAAAGAGCGGGAGCTCATCCCTTCGAGGCTTTTTGACCTCCTCGTCGTCTCACAATCGCACAAAATCGCGAAAAGATGAACAAAAGTCAGAAAGTGTATATAAACATATATTTCTATTTATGGACTCTCAGAATTGCACGACCCCGGATTTTTCAAACTCCGGTTGTAGGAGCCTATAAGTAGTCTATATAAATGCGCAAAAATAGATTTTCTACTGACTGATGTCAAGCTCTTACACAGATCGGCATCCCTCGGAGGTTGTTGCCTTGGAAATGGAAAGTTTAAAAAAATCGGGCTCGTGCAATTCTGAGAGCCCATGAATAGCCTATAATTACTGCTCAAGAACAAATGTTCTTCTGACTTATTTCAAGCTTCTACTCTGGAAGATCTAAGGCTGGAAGGTGTTATCTCTGAAAGGGCTGGTTCGGAAGAATTGGGCCAGATATATATCTTAAGAGCCCAAAAATAGCCCACAAATATTCAGCAAAAATTGCTTACAAAAATCAATATTTCAGTTCTTCAGTTTTTCAAAAACTATCCTTATCTCGTTGGGTTAGTTCCGATCGAATTGCAAAGGACATATGCAAAGATCCCATAAAAGGCCTATGAATATAGCATCATTTAAATAAGTGTTCGACTTGGAGAACAAAAATTTGTCGCTAGCTTGACAAAAAGCTGACAGCCCCACTTTTGAATTTAAATTTTCACAAAAGGAGATCACTCCGAAAATTATTTTCAGTGGGTTTGAAGAGCCCATAAAAAGCCCATAATTTCCACAAATTCAAAATAATTTTCTGACCTGAAGGTGCCAGCTTTATACACCTGGATGCAATTTTGAGGTGGTTTAGCAGTCCCTAATCAGCATTAAAAACCCATGCTATGCATTCTGGAAGAAAAAGCGTCCTTTCACGCGAAAGCAGCAGAATCACATCCAAAATAGAGAGTTTCGAGACTGACACCAATACTCACGGGTCACGTGAAGAGTGAGAGAGAGAGAGCGAAAGGGACGTAGAGAGAGGAGAGAGAGAGAGAGAGAGAGTGAGTCGACCATCCGATGGCAATGTCGTAACGCTTAACGGCTGAGTGCTATGGCGGGTTGGTTGGATGGCGGGGTGCGAGGACCGAGGAGAGTTTGAGAGAGCCTCTGCCTCTGGGAATATCGAATCAATAGCGATCTCCCGTTCGTCCCGAATAATTTAACGGCTGAATGTTGGATGAATTCGGTTGCCGTTCGATTTCTCCGGTTTTCCTGTCTCCGTCGGTCCATCGGCCCCGCGGCCCGGCGCTAACGCCGCGTTTGCTCATTCACTATTTACCGTTCGAATTGGTAAATGAGCGGGGCCCAACGGGGCTCAAGGGTCGGCTCGGTGTTGCCGAGATGGTCGTGTGCCCTTTCGAAGTGTGAGATTTATCGAATTAGCAGCCAAGTGGCTACGGTTCGCACCATGTGCGTACTGTGGGCTCCGTTTTTTCGACGATCCGGCGAATTCGATCGATCCGAAGACCCGCGGAATTCTCGAATGCATGTGGTGAAGAGAACTGAGGGAGGAAGCAATGGGTTGGGGCTCGAAAATCGGAAAGAGCAATGTTTAGAAGGGCCGGAATTTCGAACGGCGCGGTTTCCAACATTTACTGACTTTCGAGGTTTCCCACGCGTAAATTATCAAAGTTAGACCTATATCGTCGGGGACTTTTTTGTAGCAAATTCAAATCTCTACAACATTGTTTATGTAAACTTTTGGTCTATATAGCGTTGTTTATCCGGCGTTTGGACGAGAAGGTAAAAACAATGAGATCAATGCATTTTTACCTTCCTGTGCATACGCTGGTTAAACAACGCTGTGTAGACCAAAAGTTCACATGAACGATGTTGCAGAGAGTTGAATTTCCTATAAAAAAGTCCCCGGCGACATACATCTAACTTTGATAATTTACACGTGGGAAAGCTCGAAAGTCGGGAGATGTTGAAAACCAGGCCGACTGTGAATTTTGACGATTCGCTGCAATGTCATTCTACGCTACGACCTTTCTCACATTGCTCATTTCAATCTCCGAGCCCCAACCGAAGCAATGTACGGGATAGACTTAAAAATATGAATAAATATTTCGAATATCGACGGTCCATTATTTTAACGAAAAAGCATCGCGAGTAAAAAGGGTAAAAAAAAAAAAAATGTTCGTCGTTGAAATTGACCGAATAATCTTCGATCCAATGTCAATTAACATAAACTACTCTTCCGAGAACTATTCGATACCGATATATTGCATTTTCTGGAACCAACGGCTCATTCGATTTGCCAGGGTCATTCGTACAAATTCAATTACTCGTGGAATATTCCACCTCCGGAATATTCTGCGTTTGTAAACGTTGGGGGTTGGTCGGGGGAGGGGGATGAGGGAGCGCTTACTCGGAAATGCGGAATCATCACTGCCGCGAAATTTCGTTCATTAAAGGATGGACGGGTTGCATGGATATGGTCTGGGTTAAGACCTGAAATATTTAATCAACCGTACACACGAGTTATTAATCATCGGTCGATACGAGACTGGCTTAGCGCGAGAAACAGAGCGACATGCAGCAGGGTCGTGTATACGAGAGAATTATGCAATGCTACAAATGTATATGCGGTATAACATTTCCGGTCTGTACCGAAGCTCGGATTACAAGTATTCCCCTCGAAAAAAAAAAAAAAAAAAAAAAAAAAAACACACAATGTGTAAAAAAATCGAGACAAGCACATTTTCCCGAACGTGGTCCAACATGTGCGAAAATGTGTAAAACCAACTGAAAACATTGAGCGCATGTATTTTCATCGACTACAAAATTGCTTTGAGAAGCGAATTTTGAAATTTATAAATTTGAATTTGAAAAAAAAATCCTCGAAGTATTTGGCGAGTTAATAGATAACTGCCACTCATTAATTATCTCAATGAAGGTCTGCTTCGACTTTTAAAAAACTCGTCAATTAGCTACTGATGTGATTTTTTTTTAAATTCAAATTTATGAATTTGAAAATATTCCTTTTCAAAGCAATTTGTACTTGATTGAAATACACGGGCTCGATGTTTCCATTTGGTCTCATGGCTTTCTGCACATGTTGGATTTAACTGGTTTTTGCAGAGTTAATGTATAAACTTTGTAATGTGAGGTTGGGTCGGAGGCAGGCACAATTATTGAGACTAAACGTTACTTGTTCAACCATTAATTTTCCGCAAACTCGGGTAACTCGAGCCGTTATAAAATTATTCGCGATGCTATAACACTGGATTGCTGTGTATAATTCTCATCAACGTTATTGAATCTCGGGTTGGTATAAATATTCCATACACATGGTGAATAAATTATGGTTACCGTGTATTCAGTCATTATTTTTTTATTTGATAAAAAAAACAATCCTGCATTACACGATATTATCAATAATCATCTTGTATCTCTCTTAGTGACTTCATTGCACTTGCTTTTCGTAAGTTGACTTGTAGAAAACGAATTCAGTAGATAAAAATAATAATCGACGATGGTCAGTAATATACCAAAGTATGATAACGTCTGTTGTCGTTTTTCATCACAAGTAGATCGATGAAAACAGTTCATTTATTGAGCCCACTCAATTAATTAATTCCACGAATAACTCACGTTATTGAAATATAAATCATTAAAAATCTAACTAGAATCTAATTAAAATGTCGTTGAAATTGATTTTTTTCAACGGAAGAAGAAAAAAAAACGACAAGTTGAGTCGGAATGACCGATATGGCTTTCAAGATCAGTATTTTAAATTTTAGAATTGATATTTAAAATCTAAAAAATTTTTTGACACAATTATCCGGAAATAACAAGAAATCGAAAAAACATGTTTATATATCTGCGTGGAATGACCCATAAAAATTTCAAAATCAAACCATGAGATTTCTTTTTATCCACAAAGGTGCCACGAACTCATTGAGATACTTCTTGAATTTTTAAGATGATTTCAAGCGACCCAAATAAGCACATTACTGGAGAGTGGAAAAATTTAATTTTAATTTTAAAAGTCCTTTTTTAAAATTAAAACTTATAAAGGGCTCGAACTTCTTTTAAAATTATTTGGAGCCCATCTGGGGAGAGGGGTCAAAATTCCCCCGAGCCCTTCATAAGGACCAGTCTAATGTGGCAACATGAAAATTATAAAATTACCTCAATAACGACCACTTAAATGTCTACGTGTCTTCGCACAGAACTGTTTGCTTGCTACCCAATCACGAATGATAAGTTGTCGTCGACGTGGTGCCTCAAATTCCGCCCGTAACAATGCTCTCTGTTGTTCACAGCCCTTTTCCCCTCCCCGCCACGACCCTTTTGTCACCAGCAATTATTTCGATTATTAGAAATCTAATAAAGGGCTTGCCGGACCCCCCAGACTGCAAAGGCATCCCCGGATCGTGCAAATATCGCCCCTTTGACGAATCACCGACTCAATATAACTTCCATAATGCATGAAATGCGAAATACGCGAGGTCCCTACCGCATCTTTGGCGCCCAGCTGACTGGGGACAAAGGTTTGGTGCTACGATCTCGAGGGCTAACAGACACAAGCCAAGGGTGGGCTGTTACGATCTGTCTTCCATCCAATAAATACGTAAATGCAAAAATATATGACAACAAGTCAGGAATGAGCTTTGAGTATTCTTCGTGCGCAATATTTATGAATCGATATTTTTCTAAATTTAAATTTAAATTTTACGAGAATACAAAAGTGTATAATTTTCTTCAACACATTTTTATCTTCCTGTCCAAATACTCACTGAACAACGCTATATAGACCAAAAGTGGACATGAACAATGTTGTAGAGAATTGAATTTCCTACAAAAAAGTTCTTGACGACATATGTCTGACATTGATAGTTTACGCGTGGGAAAGCTCGAAAGTCGGGAATATGTAGTCAACCCGAAACTGTTCACAAGCCAGACGTAACAGGCTCGTGATTCCAGTCCACCCTGGCACTGATATCGAGAAAAGGGATGGAAATCTCGAAGCTAGAAAGTTAGAAACTATACTAAACTGAAGACCACCTGAACGAGAATTCTGCGACAACTGGAAATAAACCAGACGTTGAGGATCCAAGATCGAGACAAGAACGGCAAACAGATGGAAAAGGAACTCCTTTGTCAGACTGAGAAGAAGACGCTTGGAATGTAACAACAAGCCTCCGAGTCTGGATATTGTCGAGAGATGAGGAAGAAGGTGTGAGAAGTAAACAGGAAAAGATAAAGAGGCTAAGGATGAAATAAGACGAAAAGGTGAAGTGCTTCGGCTCCGAATGCACGGAGAAGATGGAAGATCCGGTACAGAGTTGATGGGGTTGGTACTACAGCGCTATATCCACGACTAGCCGGGCTGGAGTCGGTTGTTGGTGAAGGTTCCATCTCGTGCTGCTGTGCAAAAGGGAAAATGGAAATGCTTCGAGAAGAGGAGAGAACGGCTAAGGATGGAAAGACTTGGGAAGATGGTGAGACAAGTGAACAGAGAGAAAGGATTCCAAAGGAAAAGTGGAACAAAGATGGCAACAAAAGGGCGAAGGGAATAGGGGAATCGAATCACCACTGAAACGCAAGGGAAAACTTGATAAATTCATGTGTATCGCGCGAGTTGCAGTCTCAAGATTAACTATATGATTCCGTAACTGGTGTGTGAGTACATTGAATGCGTGCTTGAGGTTCTTAAGGTAGTATCCCAGATACTGTAAGAGTCGAAGCAAGCCTAAGATATACCATCTCCTGATTGAGGTACGTAGTACTTTAATGTGACAACGTCGCGTGTTATGATGTCGATCGGTGAGAGAGAGAGAGAAGATGGGAAACAAACGCGCAACGTTGCCATGTCTACTGGATCACGACCAACTCCTCCTATAAACTGTATTTTTCCGATGTTTATTTGCTTATTATTATCATCACAGTCTCCTGATCTCTACTTTCAAGTGCCCAAAATGTTCTCCGAATATTCAACTTGCAGCTCAAGTGTTTTCATTAAAATCTGACGAGGACTTTTTGTATTATATCAAATTGAGCGTGATTTTCCATAAGGCTCTATGTTAAACGTGTGAAAATAAAAGTGTTGATATATTTTTTCTCGCGCTCCGGGAAGTCATAAAAATTCAACTGAACCTTCTTCTTATCATTACCCATAAGTATGCCAATTTTTATGGAAATCTGACGAGGAACTTTCTTATCGAGGGTACTACCGTAATTCCTTCAGGCATTATTACCCAACGAAGACTCGCCACATTCAGTGTTCTAAAATATTATGAACAATACTTTTTTTCTTCTCATTTTGACTCAAAACAAATTGTCTTGACAAAGTGCAGACTTTTTAGGCAATTTCTTGCCTTCTCATTTCTGTTGGCTGTTAGGAATTAAAGGCTGCTCATAGAACTGAAGACTTCGGTGAAGCCTATCATTTCCATATTTCGATTCATTCCAATCGATCCAGATTTTGTACAACTTTTTTTATCTTGTTTTCTTGAAATAACATATTATAAAGTAATAATATTGATGAGTCTTGCGAAGAGAAAAGTCTGAAAATAAGGACAGATAAGAGCTCCGAATTATCCGCATCATACAGACTGAAGGATTCCTCGATGAAGCTTGTAGGCTCTTTCCCTTAGCAATGAATGGTCCTCTTAATTTTTCCAATAATGGATACCAGCGAAGAGTTTGGTTGTTAATCAAGGCTTAGAGGCAGTCGGGCGATGGGCAAGTGGGCAAGGGATCGGTTCCAAAAAGCCCTCGAACCATAAACGAGTTTCTTGCATGGTCGGAGAAGTTTCGAAAGCGATTTCGTAGCACCTAAACTCTCAAACTGTAATTGTAAGACATTTAATGGCATATCACAACAAAAAATGACTTCTTAATAAAAATATAATTATGTTGTTCGAGTGGATAATTTTGTTCAGGTTTGGGATAATTCAGTTTGTATTTAAACGTGTGAACAAATGCTTTACTGAAAGATCTCAGCCTGGACAATTAAACTATTTTGGGGGTTTTGGTGCAAAAAAGGGAATTTAATATAATTCTTGAGCACCTAATGATAAAATAGCTTAAATATCGTCAATGGTGGCACAGCCCATGCCAAGTATCATAGATTTAGGAAATTAAGGAGGTCACTCACTCTAACGTTTCATAATTCAGCACGCCGAGTGAACTTTCGACCGGGAAAAGATAAAGTTGATAACGATATTGAAAAAGCAACGAATAAATAGCAGCTTTATCAATTTAACACACTCGATCCTCGAGGGAAAACTCGGCCGATGGAGTCTGAAGCCTTAATAACGTTTCACGAGTGAAAATTACAAGCTTATAAATGTATCAAGACGTAAAGTGGATTGCCTCGCCAGCCATGACGTGATTCAGTTTGCCTCTGGACGTATTTCGCTCGACTGAGAAAATCAAATTTACGATAAATGATTTTGAAAAAAACTCTGGAGTAAGAAACATCGACGATGATTGAAGGATGTATGCCACATGTGTGTCAAAGTGTCGAGAAAATCATGAAATTTTTCACAGTCAGTAGCTTTCATAATTTTGAAACGACATGCAAAATTTCGAAACAATCGTCTGTTCAGTTTGAAAGTTATAGCTGTATGAAATTTAACATGTTTTTTTATAGGAAATGAGGCCATTCAGGCTATTACTGACGATAAATGCATGGAACTAGCATCAAAAAAATTATGAAAAAATTTCAGTGTGTAAAATAAAGATTGATGAATGTCCACGAAAAACATTCAGATCAACCGTCTTGCTGGTTCTCGAGAAATGCAGGCAAAAGTATGGAAAATTAGCCTACTCTAAATTTTTTTTGGATACAAGATGAAACACGATACAAGATGTAATAACATATATTTGACGATATTCGATGATTACGAATTTCTCTAGCATTCAAAAAGCAGTTGTAATCGAGATTCATCAGATTAGCGTACTTTTTGCTGGGACTGTATCTGTTCCTACATCCTTAAAAAGGTGAAAAAAACATGATACAATATGTAATAACATATATTTGACGATATTTAATGATTATGAATTTCTCTAGCATTCAAAAAGCACTCACAATCGACATACCTCAGATTAGCATACTTTTAGCTCGGATTGTACGTATGAAACGAGCCCCAATTCTCCACGGGTAACAAACTTTGTCTTCGATTAAAATTTCAACACCGATTAATCGTTCTCAAAAAAAACCAATCGAACCAACCCCAACAAATATTTGTTCGTTTCCTAAAAATAACCGTTTCGATTATAAGTTTTGATTATGTAAAAAACTTTGACGTCGACAACACAAAAATTTCTCGGAACGTTGGGAATAAAAGAAAGAATGGCGACAAACCGAGAGAAAGGGAAAGAAAGACGGGTAAAAAAAATCGAATTTCACAAGAAGCAGGGTGAAGTTGGGGTGTGGAGATAACTGTGAGAAGGTGATGTATATATATATATATAGCACGTGGAAAAGGGACAATGTTAAAAAAGACGGCGTCGGTTTCGCCCGAAGGCCAGAAGGACGAAGGGAGTTGTGAGGCGACCGAGTGGAATAAGAGAAAACGAGCGGAGTCTTCTCCCCCCCCCCTCCACAGCAATGACGCGATAATGTCCTTTTAGACTGTGCAAACTTGTACGAATAACCAACGGGGGAGAAGTCGACGGGCCGCAACGCTGTCGCTTCGCCTAAGCTCGCCCGGCAACCTCGGATTTCTCTCCCTTCCGGCATTTTCGACTCCGGAGGCGTCTCTATTCTCATCCCGTTTGCCTCTTTCGCCCCTTGTCTATTTCACCCTTCGCCACGCGCGCCCGACTTCTCCCAAGGAAATCCATCTAACGCGTTTGCTCGGTTGTTTCGATGAGTACCGAAGGGACGTTGCGTAAAAAAACCCCCACAAGTGTCGAGGTTTGTTGTTCAAGCATTAAAGGGTTTCGGCTAGTCGACATTTTTTTTAAATCCATTTTTTTTGCTTTTTGCATTTTTTTTAAGTAGAGCGTTTGAAAAGTATCCGGTGATTTGGGACGTTCCCTGATCATATTATATGTATATATGTGATTGAGAAACTCAACATCGAGGCTACATGCCACCCTTGCCAGAAAAAATTCCGACGAGAATGGCAGAAATGGTTGATCGGCATTTAATGATTTCCGGCTGGCTGATCCGCGACCAAGCCAACCCCCTATTGGATTCACCCTCGATGGTCCGCAGCCCAGACTTTCTTTTTCACCTTCCACTCTTTTTTTGTTTCTCTCTCTATCTCTCTTTACCTCCGTTTCTCGCGTCGAAAAACCGCAAAAAGCGCTCGATGATGTTGATTCGTTTTTTTACGCTTCGCAAAAACTCATCGACGACGAAAAAGTCGAGTTGATTTTCATAAAGCATAAAAAAAAGTCTGGCTTCTTATTTTACACAGTAATTCGCCATTTTTTCCCTTGTCATTCGGATTATCGCCCCCACGTCATCGTATCAAAAGATTCTTGGACTTCAAGTCAAAACAAACAAGTTTGAATTGCCGTGACCATTCATGCCACATCACGCCGAATGTGAATGATGAATATTCAAGATTTAAGGCCAGAAATTCATTTAGGAGCGTGAAAAATAGGTATTTCTCGGGAATTTCTTTTTAGAAGGGATAAAATAATCAAATAATTTTCAAATTTTGACATAATTTCATTATAACATCCAAGTTGAGAAAAAAATAATTTTTTCCTTGCGATAACCAAATAAATGGCGACCATAACCAACAAAGTATCCCAAAAGCTCGGTAGTGAGCTTTGACGTAACAAATATGGGATTTTTCATTAACGTTGCAGGACATTGACGTATATTTGTATTTTCAGTCGGTACCGACTTCTCCCAAAATACGTGTCCCATAACAGCCCTGATCGTTTCATCATAAAATTACAATCTACAATTGCTCAGTCTCAGCGAACGAATTTTTTCACGACAAACGTGACTCTGGGGTGCCAGGTTATTAACTCTTTAATGCTTTATTTTCAGATTCGAGTCATATTAAAGCGTCTGGGTAGGACTTAGAGCGTCCATGGTGGCCGAAATTGGCAAATCGCGTGGATCAATCGCAATGGAAAAGCGACGTAAAGGTAACATTAATTTTTATATTAATTCGTGTAAAAATCTTAGGAGATCAGCGAGTGAAAAAATAAACTTTTATGGCTCTCCGAAAGCGAACTACTAAACCGCTCAAAGACAACTGTGGATAAATTGGTTCGAAGAAAAAAAGTGAGTATATTTTTTGAGGAGTATGAAAATTCAACATCAAGCATTGTTGGAGAATGATTTTTTACATGTTCTATCTTGATTTTCAAAATACTTTATTGATTTATTTATGGTTTACTTTAATTCCATTTTTTAGACACACATGCAATTGTACTTTGTACGTAGTCACATTCACAGACGCTTTGACCAGAATGGAACAAAGCGAGAAACTTTATTTTAATGTTTAGCACTGTAACAAGAATTTTTTGTATAGCACTGCTCTATTTCAACTTACCTCAACACAACTATTCTTATATAAATGTTTAAATTCTTCAATGGAAACAAATCGTCGTAATATATTTGCCTATGTGTACTGTGATATGACATCCGAGCGATTCGCCGAATCACGCCACCGCGGCGCCACTTGGTTCTGCTCACACAGCCAATGGACTAACGGTTATTTTTTACGACAAATTTAAGTGTCTCACAACGCGAAAAACAGAAAAAAGAACAACCATTGATTATAAGGGGATGGTTGAAGACTGCCTTCGATCAGTTCCGCTTTTCTCATTCCCACTTTTCCCAGTTCTACTTTTCTGATTCCCACTTTGCCCACTTTTACTTTTCTCATTCCCACTTTTCCCAGTTCTACTTTCTCATTCCCACTTTTCCCAGTTCTACTTTTTTCATTCCCACTTTTCCCAGTTCCACTTTTCTGATTCCCACTTCACCCACTTCTACTTTTCTCATTCCCACTTTTTCCAGTTCTACTTTTCTCATTCCCACTTTTCCCTTCTCTACTTTTCTCATTCCCACTTTGCCCACTTCTACTTGTCTCATTCCCACTTTTCCCAGTTCTCCTTTTCTCATTCCCACTTTGCCCACTTCTACTTTTCTCCTTCCCACTTTTCCCAGTTCTACTTTTCTCATTCCCACTTTTCTCATTTCCATTTTGCCCAGTTCCACTTTTCTCATTCCCACTTTTCCCAGTTCTACTTTTCTCATTCCCACTTTGCCCACTTCTACTTTTTCCAGTCATAGTTTTTCCAGTGTTACACATTGTTGATTAGTTGGTTGATTCATTTACTGGAGCCAGCACCGAGTAAATAAACAAACCAACTAACCAATGGCGAGTGAAGTATGACTGAGAAAAGTAAAACTGAGAAAAGTAGAAGTGGGAAAAGTAGAACTGGAAAATGCAGAACCGATCGAAGAGGGCTGAAGAGTCGTCGTTGACGGTTGACTGTCATCTCACATTCGAACGGACTAAAGAGCGTATGTTCGAAAAAGGGCGACATTGTGGTGGTGTGACCCGTTGACATGGTCGTGAGGAAGTCGACGACTTGTAGAAAAGTCCGGTTGTGCCGGGGAGTTGCAACGACGAGTAGAGGAGAAGCTCATAAAGGTCGATACGGCGCGCTTGGCATGCAAATCGCATTTCCGAGCTCGTGGAGCAGTAGCGGAAGCAGCTCGTAGCCCACCCATCCAACCGCCCACAATTTTATATACCGCATCCTTTTTTATTAATGGGAATATGCAAATAGCTCGGGCCAACGTTGTTTACCGGGCTTCCCGTACGAATATTTATTCACTGCCTCAGACGCTCGCTGACTTTGCTCCGCACGCGTAGATACACACACACACGTACCACGGACCATCGGGGGGGCGGCCGGGGGTGGGATACTAACTATATGGTATAACGCGCATATAGGATTTACCAGCAAGAGCACGAGGGCACGAGAGCGTCTCGCTTAAAGGCGGGGTAAGGTTAATTCGATGAAAAAGAAACATGTTTTTAAGATTTTTTTTTTTCTGGCGATACTAATAGTGTAAATTTATTCGAACAATTTTTATATGATAATACAACATTTGAACAATATTTTCCTAAATTTTCATTCGAAAATATTGAAAATTAAGCGGGTGACAGTAAATCTCCGGAGGCGCCTCGAAAAAAAGTTGCTTTGCGGTGTTCATCATAACTCGCAAAAGAATCATCTGAAACGAAAAAATCAAAATGCATTTGTTAAAGGAAATGTTTCTCGAGGTAATCGCGAGGACATTTTTTTTTTAGATTTTTGATTTTTTCGTAGTGCTTGGAAGCAAAAAAACCGACTTTCGCTATAAAAATCAGCTAATTTCTTGCTGTAAAATAAATAATAATTGAAGAAAAAAAGCTCTCGACAATACGTGGTGAATTATGTGAAAAAGTAGTGTGCAAAATTTCGAAAACGATTGGTCCAGAAGATTTTGCGTTATCGTGAACACGGCCTTGAAAAATATCAAGTTTCAGGAAAACGCTTTGAAGTTTTGCGCACTTTGACACTCGAATACCCATAACGTCGTCAATTTTGCTCCAATCGACTTGAAATTTTGACACAATATTCTTCAGATATTATGCATTTATTTGAAAAAATTTGGAAAAAATGCAAAAAAGAAAAATTTTAGTACCTTACCCCGCCCTTAAAAGAGAAGGTGAACGCATACCTGGCCGCGATTACGAACGAGAAGCGGAGAAGTTCGTCGGTGAGCGAGCCCGAGCGGGTAATCGTATTATCATTAACCCCCTTGGGCGGGATAGAGAGAAATATAAAAAAAAAATGAAAAAAAAAAGAAGGACCAAGCTCCAGAGCCCGGTGAGCTGGCGGTTAGCACACGCTCGAAAAAATAATTTCTTCTGAAAGCTGCTTCTCGGTATTCACCGTACATTCAATTCATTTGACTGTTAATAATGAATTTAGACGGGAAAAGAATGAAAGTTTTTTTTCAGCTCACAATAGATTTTCTGTAATCCGCAGGATGGAAAGAATACCGGAAAAATACAAAAGAAATATGGAACACAGATGAAAATTGAGTAGAATGTTGCACGCGACCTTGACGATTTCTGGTAAAAAAGCGAAAATTCAGAGGGAATGAAATATTTAATCTAAAATTATATTTATTAAATATTGAATCGAAAAAAAATCATGAATCTAAAATTCAATTTTTTTCTCTGACTAAACGAATAAAGATATTGACGACTTATTTGTTTGAGCATTTGAAGCATTTCATAAACAAGCTTCCATAAAATTTTTAAGTAAAAATATCACAAAATGGCGGAGTTATCGTGCTTTTCCTAGTGGTCCATTTTTTTTCGCGGTGGTTAAGATATTTCCCAAAAAAACTATCCGAAATCGAAACGGGTGATCAATTATCGTTAAAGAAGAGTTAAACTCGAGCTTGAGAGAATTTATTTTTCTCTTTTTGCAAATGGCCGGTATTCGAACATTTTTTAAGGCTTTTTGCCCGATTTCGTTAGTTTATTTGTAAATGAAACCATAATAAAATTATTTTTCATTGTTTAATATTGGCCTCATCTAAATATCATAAATTGGATTTAATATCTTTCATCCCTATTTCTCAACGGAACTCAGAAGTGCTAAGCGCGCACACTTTCCCCGAATGACCTACAAAACGTTGAAGAGAATGTCAGGGAGAATGTTTGCGGAACGCTTACCGTGCTAGCGTGCCCAACGCGCTTTCAACCAATTCTTAATAACACGGTTGTCTCGTTGATTCAACGATTTCCAGTTTCATAAGAAATCATATCAACGGATTTCCGTTATTACCCCGACCGTGATATTGGACCATAGCCGTATTCTGTACGTAAATCATAAACTCGGACTGACTGGCGGTATCTCAGCTAGAACAGGGAACAAACTCACTCGGTCCTGAAACAAAGACCGTCGTATATTGTTTGATGGCGGGTTGAGAGCCGTATGAAAAGAGCAAACCTATTTCGGAGTTATTATTGCGCATGGCGACGAAAAAAATATTGAGCCAGGGAAATAAACGTGGACCATTGTATCTCCGGAAAATGACTCGTAGGGCCATCTCGAAACGAGTCCGAGCGTGGAAAACTTCCCGTATCTCGCTGCACTTCACCCGCGACGTGAAACGGATCACCTTGACCTCATAATCTTGATGTCACTGTCATAAATCCGATAGCCTTTGTCGACCGTGCATTGCCATAACCGTCGAATCTAAAAGGCTTCAGTTTCATGCGAATGTGTTGGAACAGTGCGTGGCTCCTAAAGCGACCTCTATAGACTCGCTGAGGGTTGGGCTTGAAATTCAGAACGAGCAATGTTTTGGAAAGGCCAAAATTCGGAACGGGCAATGCTCAGAACGCTCGCTCCAATGACATTCCGAAATTTAACCCTTCGTTGCAACGTCATTCTGTGGCACGACCGTTCGTAATATTGCTGTTCGGAACTATGGGCGTTCTGCTGTGTGTACGTTCGCCTGTTAGGCTATCTAGAAGGCTGTTATGGATATTTAGTACTGTCGGGAATTCTGAGGAACCTGGAGCAGCTGCCGGGTAACAGCGCTGCGCAGCAGTCGAGTAGGGAGTCAATTATGATTTGAAAGTCGACCGGTCGACTCGAATAGTCGCAAACGTCATTTTTCACTATCTCTTCTTCTAATTTACTAACGATTTTCGGTTACAATTATTCTAACTGAGGCTGATTTTATGTCAAATATTTGTGTGACATTTCGCAACATTCCGTGGGGAAAGCGACCAGTCGAGTGTCGAGTCGACCGGTCGACTTTCAAATAATAATTGGCCTCCAGGATAAAAAATTGGAGCGGAGCGACTCAGACCCTCGGATGGTTAAAATTCCGTATCTCCGTTACTTTTGCTCCAATTGCTCTAAAAATTTTATACAACATTCTTGAGATGTTGTGTATTCATAAAATGAAATTTGAAAAAAAAACGGAAATAAAAAGTTTCAAGACCATACCCCCCCTTAATTTGGATTTTTCTGTATGTAAACGTGCTTAGTAAGACGAATGATAAAACGCGAGATTGAGCAACGTTATTTTTTTGTTCTTTTTCATATTTTTCCCTGTCGTGTTTTGAAATGCTGAACGCATAGCCGGGAAAAACTTTACCACGAGAGATGTAAAGTTCCATCAGCCCATTCGACACGTAGGCACTCCGAACGCACACGGGATGTTTTATTTTCGTCTCGACAGTCCCGCATTCACGCTGCGGATTTATCGTGAGCTTTTCCCCGTTGCTTTCCCAAAGTAGACGTTAAGACGATTTCGGCGAGCCGAAATCCCTCGACCGTTTTTTTTTTTTTTTTTACTCTCACGAAGATGCAGAATACTGGCAGTCACCGACGTCAGTCGCAAAATGCTTTTCCAATTCAACATACCTTCGGTCATACGTGACCTTAGACTTGTTCTTTGGTGTTGAACTAATTTCTCGGGGTCGGGTCTCGAAATTCGAAACGCTCGATATTTGGAACGACGAAGTTCGGAACTTTTTTGTAGGAAATTTAATTCTCTACAACATTGTTCATGTGAACTTTTGGTCTATATAGCGTTGTTCAGCCATTATTTGTACAGGAAAATAAAAATGTATCGATTTTCTTCAATAAACTTTTATCTGAATAGTAAAAATAATCTCAGTTCCTATTTTCCACTAATAGCCTAGTTCGATGATACTTGAACTCCATTTTAGGGCTACGATGCTGAAAAATGTGGCAATGATATTTTCTTCTTGCCCTTATCAGCCATGAAAGTATTGAGACGGAGATTCTCATTTCATTACAAAATTTCACTCATATTTTAATTTCGTTGTTGTAAAAGTATTTGAAAAAAAGACGAAAAAAATATTAGATGTAGGTCATGACCAGGGATGGGCATTCATTCAATGAAAATGTGTTTCAAATACTTTTCGGACAACATGATAATTTTCAATTAATTAAAAATTAATAATTACGTGAAGAATACTGATTCTTGCATGATAATTGATAGTTATTTGTTTCAAGAAGTATTTGATATACATTTTCATTGAATGGATGCCCATCCCTGGTTCATGACTTGGGCCACAGAGTCAGTGTGTCGTTCAACCCAGTTTTTGCGGCTATGTGCTTTATGAGTGAAATGTTTGGAGGTTAGGAGGGCACACAGTCGACGAGTACAGCTCCATACGACGGTGTACGGTATGTCGTACAAGGGGTGGATACCTCGAGGGACCTGGATGTTGTTCTCACGGCGGCGAGGCCGCCACGGGTCAGCATAACTCCAGGTCACTTTAGGATACTCGACGGCCGGTCTAGCTGAGCGTGGTTCGCGAGTCCGATTACCATTATCGCTCCACCAAAGTGCCGTCCGGTGCACATGTCTCGCTCGAACTCTCCGATCCTCGCCCACCGAGGTGTACGAAAATTCACCTCAACTCCGCTATATAAACCCTCTCACGTGCCGAAACTCAACTCGCACGACACAAAGTCGAATCACGAGCAAACACAACGTAGAGTTTTATTTGCTCGGCTAATGGCCCGACTGTTGCATGCGTTTTCAAACACGCAAAACATTCGTCTTCATCGGTAAATCGTGAATCAAAGTCTTTTCCGGATTTCAAATAGTCACTGCGAAATTTTGCACAAACTGTAATGTATTATTCAATGCCAGAGTTAAAGGTACACCGCGCTAATTTAAAAGTATTTTTTCAGTTGATTTTGACGTTTCGCTGCAATGTCATTCTACGTCGCGACCGTTCGTGACATCGTCGTTCGAAACATTGTCGCGTTCGGAATTTTGACCCTTCTGAACGTTGCTTGTTTGGAATTTTGACCGTTTAGAGATTGGCGCGTTCGGAATTTTGACCTTTCTGAAATTTGCTCGTTCGGAATTTTTACCCTCCTGAAGTTTGCTCGTTCTGGATTTAGAGCCACACGTTTATAAATATTGTTCCGAATCTTGACCGTTCCGAGCATTGCCGTTCAAAACTTTGCCGTTCCAAAAATTCCCGTTCCGAGAATTGTCGTTTCGAATCTTGCTCGTTCTGAGCATTGCCGTTCCAAGCATTGCCGTTCCAAGCATTACCGTTCCAAGCATTGCCGTTCCAAGCATTGCCGTTCCGAGCATTGCCGTTCGTATAATCCCCATTCTAGTCTAGCCTCGCTCGTTCCAAATTTTTCAATTCCATACATTGAACTTTGATGTCCGAAACTCTTAATTTCGAGTAAATGATCGTTCCGATATAACCGTTCTACGAATTTAATTTCGGAATTTGTATTATTCGTATAGCTTGGAACTACAAAACCTCGACGAGTTGTCGTCGTGCACGTTCGGAAAATTCCACTTTCGCTGCAACGCAATTCCAAACTCATTTTGTTCTGGACGTTGCTTGTTCCGAAGTTTGTCCGTTCGCTGACGCGAATTTCTGTTCACATAATATTTCACGATATAATTCAAGCTCTCAAAAGTTATGTATAGTTTCGAAAAAAAACGCAGTTTTGTGTATCCGTCACATCGAATGACACAACAAGTGTCCCGGATCGTCCCGGTCTGCCCGACCGAAAATCGTGAAAATTTTCCACCCTTGTCAGTTATCTGAGTACCGAAAACTACCGTTTTTACAGAGTAATAATGAATTACGATACGGAGAATAATATGTACGAAAAAAAAAAAAATCCATTCACTCCGCAACGTCGGAGGAAGGCGACCAGACTTAACAATCGCAGGATAATTAATTAGGGGGCTTTAACCGCATCGTTTAAGTTAACGCTCTCCCGGACTGTATGCGCAAACGTTATTATATGTATAATACGGGGATGGGTATAGGGTTTCGCGCGGGGCATACCCACCCACCCGGTCGGAGGTGGTTGTACCCAGCAGAACGGAGTTTCCGGCTCGTGCAAACTAAATTTAATATCGCGGAGATTACAATCCCCCGGATTATTTTGGGGGCTTGTGTTTTCGCGTCGGGCAAGCCCGTTGCGGATTCGAGTGCCGGTGAGAGTCCGGAGAGAAAGGTTAGAGGAGCAGGAGATTCGCCAAGCGAGAGAAAGGAAACGGGAGGAAGAAAGCCGCGTTACACAACGTTATGGGGGTCGGGTCGGTGGCACGTAACCGCGACCGGATGTTTTCGATTCCGGTCCGGATAACAGCGAAAACCTTCGAGAAATATTTCTATGTTGTTTTTTTTTTTCACAACCAACGCTGCACTTATTTTGAGACACGCCTGAACGAACTACCGGACTAGTTTCGACCGATCATCGACGATACTTTCAGGATATTATTTTTCACCTGGTGAACGGATAACCGAACCGAAAAAAATCGAACGTACATCAAAATGGCGACGTTCGCCTAATTTTAAGGGAGAGTAGAAAAATCCTGTGTGGGGATTTAAGAATAAATAACATTGTGCATAATAATTGATTTTATTATTCATTCATTTGATTGGGTATCGTTACCAATGTGTAAATAATGTCATGTTAATAACTATTTAAAGGAATAAAACTATACAAAACGATAATAATATTTTTGTTTCGTATAGTTTTGTCGGAAGAGGTACAAAAAAAAAAATTACCACACACGGACATTCGGATATTAATATCGGAAGGGCGTAAGGGATTAAAAGTTGAGTAGCCCTTTGATTTTTAGGATCGTTAGGAAATCGGAAAATTTTTCGGAATAACGTTTCTCACAAATCAGATAACATTGAAACAAATACAAAATACGTGACGGACGATATCACGCGATGCAGGCATGATTAATCCGCAGATGCTCGGTGTTCACTTCCGACCTGATGCGGCCGGTATTTATAGTCTCGGCTATCCCATCCGGCACGTACACGTGAAAAGGAAAATGCCGGGAAAAATCGTTACACAACCGGGAGTTGACAAGGGCTCAACGAGTCCCTCGGCACGCTGCCAGCCAGAGCAAGATAGGAGCGGTATTGGCACTAAAAAAAAGTAAAAAAAAAAAAACAACTCTCGCTTGTTCAATCAAACCCCAATACACTTGTATCGTGCGACCGAATAAAAATATTCCATCATTCCCATTGTCGAAAAAATATATTCGACGGAAATGAAATCCCGGATTTAATCGTTGAAAGTTTTAGCCTCACTGGCAGTCTGAAATTGAAAACTCCATTTTTTTTTTAAATTGTTTTTTCGACAATCATGGAAAATATGAAAACCCAGCTCGATTTTCAAGTCCCGCGAACACAGTTCTCATCGCCACGTTTCCGAAAGAGTCGTATCCTCTGTGTGTAATCTTCGTCAGACCGTTGTAGGAAGTCATTTTTGCCCTTTCCAACCGCCACGCGTCGACGAGTCCCCGCACAGTCCGTAATCTTTCTCATCGTCGACGTCGCGTCGCCCGTCGACGAAGTCGCGGCTCGTCAGCACTACGTAATTGCACGTAGTCATCGGACTGGTGAGCGACGGATAAATGCTCGCCGCGACGGCTTTGCCCCGAACGAAATGCCGGGCAACGATGGGAAAAAGGGCCGGGCGGGCGTCGTGTTCGATGAACAACCCGATGTCGTTCCCGGTCGGCCTTATTGCAGTTGGCCTGACTTGATCACTTTCTGGCTTCCTACACTATCCCACCGTTCAACACAAAAGAAATATCCGAAAGATTTGGAAGCTCGAACGATGAAAAAAAAAAGAAAAAAGGGTCCTTCCGACGTTTCTTCGACAGACCATTCACTCTCCACCATCCTTGTTTTCATTTAACTCGTCGTTTATTTGCTTTTCCAGCCTCCGTATATAACCTCTTCATATTGCCAGTCGAAGTCTCCCCAGCAGGCGTTACGGTTTGATATTTCTCGCTTTTTTTCTTCCTCGTTCACCTCGACATCTCGAGTTTCCTCGAGACGCGTTTTTTTTTATCAGCGTCTCGAGCTTCCTACGCGTACGGACTTACCCTCTCGTTTTCCATTTTTTTTTGTTTCGTAGTCCCTCTGGTGAGACTGGAGCACTTATCTTTGATTTGCGAAGCGGCGGTATTTGCGCATCGGGAATAGAAAGAAAATAAGAATGTTCGGAAGGACCAAAATTTCGAACAGGCAATGCTTCGAATGACAATATGCTGAAGGTCTACCCAGCCGAGGCGATTTTCAACATTTCCTGACTTTCGAGCTTTCCCACGCGTAAATTATTAAAGTTAGATGTATGACTTTAGAAACTTTCTCATAGGAAATTCAATTCTCCACAACATTGTTCATGTGAACTTTCGGTCTGTATAGCGTTGTTTGACCAGCGTTCGGACGGGAAGGTAAAAATGTCTTGAACTTCTTACTCCTACTTTCCCATCCAAACGCTGGCTAAACAACGCTATATAGACCAAAAGTTCACATGAACAATGTTGTAGAGAATCAAATTTCCGACGAAAAAGTCCCCGGCGACATATATCTAACTTCGACAGTTTACGCGTGAGAAAGCTCCAAAGTCGGGAAATGTTGAAAACCGCGCCGAAGCAATTTTGTTCTGGGCTGCGACCGTTCGAAGCATTTTGCGTTCGTTATTTTGGCCCTTCTAAACATTGCTCATTCTGAACTTCACTCGCTTCGTCCTGCCTTCGCCTCTCTCTATCTCTTTCTCTCTTGCTAACTCTGCCCTCTCTCTCTTTCCGTGTCATACTCGCAACTCGTCGAGCCATGTCCCACCGGAGCATAAATCACGTCCCCCCCCCCCCCTCCCCCTGACCATACCCTGAAAACGCAGTCTGCCGCTGGTTCGAGCCCGAGCGGAAACCAAGTGCGGCGAGTGGGGCACGATGGAAACTTGATAAACACGAAAACGGATGGCGAACGAAGCTTATGCGCAAGAGGCTGGAAAACCAGAAACAAAATTCGAAGAAACAAAACCATTTGGGGCGTTGAAACCGCAAAACTCCGAAGCGTTATGAAGTATATCGGCTGTTCGGAGTATGCGTCAGTGGTGCCGGGCAAAGTCGCGTAAACTCGTGGAAAGGGTGCTAGAAGGAAGCTGGCGGCATGCGGAATGAGAGAGCTGATTGGGATGCGGTAGCGAGTGTGAGGGAGACGGCGTTGCAGAGCTTGGTTAACGGAGAAAGTGTGGGGGACCGAAGGGAAATACTCGTATAACGAGTTGAAGAGCGTAGGGCAGGAATGACGGGCGGTGGAGAAATCGGGGTGTCGGCAGCAGCTGTGAAATGTTTATGAAGGCTTGACTAATTTATCACACTCGCTGCAGTTGGTACACACTGACACTGGCGACTCGACTGTTGTTGGTCATGGGTTCGGGAATAACCTTGCACACCTTGCGTGCTCACAAACGCGAGCGCACCCATCGTCTGTCTCACTCGCACGCGTCGATGAGAGCATTCGGGAGAGTCGGCAAACACACTGGTGAGCCGGACCGGGGCTTATTGGATCACCGTCGCATGTGGTTTCAGTGATTCATCGATTTTTTTCATTGGTCAGCGAGAAGTGACACATTTATTTTTCGTGGGAATTTATTCGTTTTTGTTTTGGGAATAAATTGATCGAGTTTCAATAAATACGATCCAATGCCCATGTAGGAAACTCCAAGACTCATAATGTTGCCCTTGTCGGTCCAACACTGGGCCAGTGCTGTGTGACCAGCGTCAGGACCTAAGGCTGGGGTGAGACTTGACCAGAAACAAATGAAAATTCCATGTTTCCCTCGAACTTGAACCACGCAGCTCACTTCCTAATTTCGAGAGATGACGCACTGTTAAAACGGACCTCTGTGACATCTGACCCCGGTCATACCTCTTTAGATTCAAAGAAATGAACCAAACGAAAAATAGCTCGGGTCTTTAGCAACCTTTAACCGGATCGGGTCAACCAATTGATAATTAATTAATCAATTTAGGTGGGACACGTTTAATTGCACACGATCTATCTGATCAATTAAACGTGTCCCGACTAAATCAATCAATCAATGATCAATGCATCAATTCAGTTTGATTATCAATTATCGTTGATTACTCCATCCTTTTTCAACTTATCAGCTTTTCATCCAATCTGTTAGATACTTTTTTCGAATTCTATTTTTTTCACGTCCGAGTTTTTGAGCTTGCCAACGATGACGATCAGTACGATAATATTGTCGAGGCGGTTTTATCGATAGGGTATACGTAGCCGGTGTGGTGTGTGTGTTCGATCTCCGTCGTCGTGACCCGGAGAAGGCGAGTCTCCGGGGACATTTTCCACACGTTCTGCCATGGCCGAGAATGGAACGCGTAACCCCGCGCGACTGAAAAACGCGCCAACGATATTTTCCAGTCGTTGAGCCGTGCGATTGTCGTGCGATTCATCGAAAACGATTGACGTCCCTCGAACGCCGATGCCGCGCCGTCGAACGAATCCAAATTGCCCGATTCAATCCATGGCGTCGCCGTCTGTGCCGCGATGGCTCAAGGCTCCACCGCCATCACCTTCACTCATGAATGATTCGATACGCCATTCTTTCCTTGTCTATCTTTTTCATTCAGCGAACATGGAAGGAATGCGGTCTTTATGGTTTTCCGTTCCGATAAATTGCACACGCACTGTCACGTGCTTTTTCGCCCCCCCCCTCCCCCTCACCGTATTCTTTTGTCTCGAAGGAACGGCGAAGAACAGAAGAAATATTTTATTTTACGCCAGGGCCGGCGAAAGAGGTTGAACCTGGGTATTGATTCTCTTCGATGAATTTTTATCTTCCTGTCAAAACCCTGGCTGAACAACGCTACATAGACGAAAAGGTCATATGAACAATATTGTAGAGAATTGAATTTCCTAGAAGAAAGTTCTCGACGGCATGTATCTAGTATTGATAGTTTACGCGTGGGAAAGCTCGAAAGTTCGGAAAAATTCAAAAGACCGTTCCGAGCATTGCCGTCCCGAATTGCGAGCCCAGCCCAGTTTTTTCGGGCGACTGACGCGAACTTCGATGGTACACGAATTTATCGTAGCTACTCGGGCCAAAATGCCACCTTGAAAGCACATACAGGAGGATCGCCTTTCACTTCCACGGACGAACAAAACCCGAAGAAGATAGAACGCACCCCTCAGTTGTCGGACCATTCTTCGGCAACATTTGTCGCGGCTCTCACAGGTATCAAGGGATATCACACGACGTGACAAAGGACGACGGGACAATGGAAAACCCTGGGTTTCCTCTTCCGTCCCTGCTATATTTCGCTACCAACGACATACGTTCTGCGTGTATAGCAGCCCCGGTCCGCGGATCTACCGTTTTCATCGTAAATGCTTTATAAAACGGTGGTCCGGCACACGTTCGAGTTTTGCTCAACAAGATGGAAGAAAGAGCGATGGAAGCAGGGAAATCGAGGAAGGAAGCGAAAGCGTTGAAGGGTACGACAGCTCTTCCAGGTCTAGCAGCAGATAGCGGAAATCAGAAAGTGAGAGAGCCAGAACGGAAGATCTTAAACCCTACTCATGATTCTAGCTTATATCAGAATCTGAACACGAGGAAAAAATTGACGATAGAATCTTATGCCCTTCTGGGTTCTTCGCTCGTCCAGACGATGTTTTGACTGTACTCCTATTTTTTTTGAGAGTTTTAGAATGAACAAAATTTCAAGAACGCTTTATGAAAGCTTGAAAAATGGTATCATCCCCTCATGCTCTGTGCTGAGGGTTGAAAATGTTGAAGTAATTATCCCCTTGAAATTTTAGGAATTGTAGAAGTATATATGGGGTGCTAAAAAATTTTAACGAGGAATCCAACAACGTATTTCGAAAGCTCATTTGTTTCTCTTGAAAATACTCTCTTGTCATCCCTCAACGACCTTTTCTGATCGAGTTATTCACTGGCGATGTAAAAGTAGTAGTTTTCACATTAAACTCTTTTATCTTCTGACATAATTATTGCATAATAATGGGTCTGATATAATTACAAAATTGTGAACGTCTTTTTTTTTCTTAATTTTTACATTCAAATCATGTTTTTCAGAGAACCCGAATTTTCTCATATTTTACTTATCTGGCCGCCATTTTATGGAAAACTACGACATCTTGAATATTCACGTGACATTCATGTTCTTTTTTGTCCATCACTCTCTCACTCACACATCCTACGAAATATAATTTGCGCATTCGTCGAAAAAAAAATTGTTGTTTCAAATTTTCATTCAATTTCCCGAGCCGAAGCGCGACATCGGGATTCGGTTAAGCGCCCAGTTCTTTTGGCGAGAACAAAAATCGTGTTCAAAAAGCGATCATCCTATGGCCGGCTAAAAGTGCGAAGCGAGTCGGGGCCACTACCTACAACGTATCACTTTTCGCTTTTGATTTTATTTTATTTTTTTCCTTTTTTCGATGCTCGAAATGTGATAAAAATGGAAAAAGGTAAAACAACCAAGCGAACGTGGGGGAGGTTGGGGGATGTAGAGAGTGGAGGGCGCGGTGGCACGATAGCAAGCGGCAAGTAAATTGACGGGATTCCATCGCTTTTAACGAATGAATAACGAACGACTCTACGCGTTATACGATTGCTCCGGGAATGGTGACGCCATTTCGTCCAATGACATATCGCGGGTGTGCGGGAGAGAGGGGGGTACGGTAGAGGGCAGAGTGGACAAACGACGGGGTCGAACTTTCCGATGCTACAGACTATTTCGAACCGTGACGCTCGATCCGGCTACACGTATACCGTGTCCTATCCTGTTCCCACGTGAATTTGCCAACATTCGGACGGTATTTATCCACGCGAATTTTCCCCCGGCCTCTCGAGGCCACCAAACCGCATGGTCAATAATTGAATAATCGTATGATTAACAGGCAGTACGAATTATACCGTTGCATTATTCACGACAAAAGCGACGGACGATGGTGTACACTGCGAATCTCACACCATTGCGGAGAAAAGTGTGGAATGCCATCGTGACGAATGCTTTTGCTAGTGATACAGGTGTGCTTTGGTCAGACGCAAGACAAAAATATGCTTAACGCTGATGAAAATTCGTTCGAACGATCGAATTTCGTTAATGGATTATTCGATTCGACCACGTTTGGACACGCCTCGAATCATCGAGCCTGTGATGATTTTATATTTTATTAAAGTATTTTATATGACATTGATTTATTTCAGTACACCGAAAATGTAACATTGATACGAGTATCTGATTTCTTGATGAAATGTGTTGATTTTCTTCGATACATTTTTATCTTCCTGTCCAAACGCTGACTGAACAACGCTATACAGACCAAAAGTTCACATGAACAATGTTGTAGAGGATTGAATTTCCTACAAAAAAGTCCCCGACAGCATATGTCCAACTTCGATAGTTCACGCGTGGAAAAGCTCGAAAGTCGAAAAATGTTGTGATCGAAATATTGTACATTCGCTATGATGTCATTCTGCATTTTACGGATTAGCTGCAATGTCATTCCGCGCCGCGTTAAAAAAAGCGTTTGAAGTTTCAACCCTTCTGAACTTTGCCCGTTCTGAAGTTCGAGCCCCACCTGCAAGACAGAGAGAGAGAGAGAGAGAGAGAGCACCATTCCAAAAGGCGTAAGGGTTGATGGACTTGAGGGTGGCAGGAGAGAGATTGACCCTGAAAGGCACGACGTCACCTCACGGCGTTAGAAAGTGGCACAAGAGGCCTGACGTCATCGACCGTCCTGGAAAACTACAACTGTGCCATTTGGCCCCGAAAATGCCATCGAACGTTCTGGAAAACTACAACTGTGCCATTTGACCCCGAAAATGCCATCGAACGTTCTGTAAAACTACAACTGTGCCATTTGGCCCCAAAAATGCCATCGAACGTTCTGTAGAGAATACGCTTTGCCAGGCCAGCGAGAAAATGAGAATAAAAATCCGGCATTGCGAAGCGAGAGTGAAGATCGGCAAAAGTAGAAATAACGAATGCAAATGGGGTTTCGCTTGGTTCCAGCAAGACGGTTGAAAAGGAAGTGTGGAAAAAAAAGGATAGCACAAAAGTGGGTACGAGAGTGGAGCTGCGAAGCTCGGGACGGATCAGGCCGGACGGTTGGGGGGAGCGAGAAAAGTAACGTGAAATGCAATCTACCGAGATAAGAGGTAATTCCGATTATTAATGACGCGCCTCTCATGCCCCCGGTCTTCGGGCCGAAGAATTCTGTAAGAATGCTTTCCGCTCCGTGCGCTGCCGCGCTGCTGTTTCGCTTCACGTCTCGCGAGGATTAATAATGAGGAAGCACGAGTAAATGCCGTGGCAAAAGCACGGCGAGAAAAAGGGAGCGCGAACTCAGACCGAAGGTTCGGACACGAATGAATTATTTCACACCTGGCATCTCCATTCGCTCTCAACGCTTCCGGAAAAAAAAAAAAAAATCGCTCGCTATGTCCGAAGGATTTAAATTTGAATATCCACGCGAGAGTTATCCAACGATTTTTCATCGACTTATTTTAATTGACAAACGCGTGAATTGGATTTGTCGTGAACACACGATTCAAAGAACCCGTTGATAATCAATTAAAGAACAAAAGATACGGCAATTACCATGTAATTGTTTTTTTCTTTTCTCTTTCTTTATTTTTGCGTCTACCATTTGTGCATCGCAATTAGAAGACGAACCGGTTGGCAAGAGAGAGAGAGAGAGAGACAAAACGACGATGAAGAGTCGAAAGACCTGGCGGTTGGTAATTTATTCGAGATCAATTGGAAGCGGAGCGCGCGGTGTATGGCTGCGATCGAGTGTGAACGGGGTAAAAAGTCGTGGGTCGATTGAAAACCGCGACGCCGGAGGTTCGAGCTCCGTCGCACGCCGGATTTCATCGAAGAACAGAGAACCCGAGCGGGAAACCAAATCGAGCGACGGGTTATCGAGTGCTTGATTGGCACACCGACCATGACCGATGCACTCTACCACACGCCCCGTCCGACGCTCTCGGCTCCCGCGTACTTTTACATCGTCGGCTGTGGTACTTTGATGTACGTGTGAAATCAAGTCGTTCGAGAACGAACGCTTTGTGATCATCGCGTCATTGTCGTGTTACGCTAGTGACGGTTAGGAGCGACGTCGTTATCGGGGGGACTTGAAAAAAAAACACTGATTTTCAGTTTCCCTACTTCGGATGTTCGAAGCTCTCTTATCACTGGCACGAGATCTAAGTTTGGAACGGTCGTAAGTTTTGGAAAAAACATTTTTCGAATTGATATATTTCGAACAACTTTGCATTCTTTTTGAATTGAGAATGGAAAATATTCTAAGGTGTGAGTGGGGCTTAAAATTTGGAACGAGCAACGTTGGGGAAGACGAAAATTCGGAACGATAATCCTCGGAACGGTCGAGATTTATAAAACGCATATATATATATATATATATATATATATATATATAGGTATAGTTGCGTAGTTCGTCCGCTAGCATTGAACAAAATCAATACATTTTTATGTTCCTGTCCAAACGCTGGCTGAACAACGCTATATAGACGAAAAGTTTACATAATCAATGTTGTAGAGAATTGAATTCCCTACAAAAAAGTCCCCGACGGCATATGTCTAACTCCGATAGTTTACGCGTGGGAAAGCTCGAAAGTCTGATCATCTTGCCTTGCAACTATATCTATATTCATAGACGCTTTTCGAATCTTGACCGTTCCGAGCATTGCCGTTCCAAACATTGCGCGTTCCGAATTTCAAGACCAATCCTAAGATGGTAAATCTCGATTAACCAAATGTCAAAGCTGTCAACAAAGCGAATTCAAATGTTCTTAAAAATAATATTCTCAATAATAACATCGATAATGCAGTTATGTTCTTACTTAGTCCAATCGGGAAGACACGAAAAGGCCTCCATAGACAAAGTTCAACCCCATACATGATAATAATAACCCCCATCCAAAGAATCTCAGGAAACAAGGAAAATTCTACTATCCAAAGGTATCGATGCCATTCAATTTCACCCCAATCTAGAGTTATCCTTTACAGGCCAATGCCGTTAACCATATCGTCCCTAAAATAGAGCACCCTAACAAGCCTCGCCGATGTTCCCTAACGTCACAACAGACACGATGCGCACATAGCGCAGACGCACATTACTAATAGCCTCGACAATATCCCATTGATGAGACCACGCTCATATAATTCCGCGAGTTCTCAGATTGTATGGAGACCCTGACGAGCACTTGGCGAGATGTAGATCCTCGTGGAGAGCGAACCGATATGAATAGACGTTGAAATGCATGTATCCGTGAGTCGGTGGCCCGTCGAGGCTTATGGTGTCGCATGGCCTGCGGAGCGACGCAGCAGCCCGAGAAGTGCGTCCCGTTGGCAGTGGCATCAACCCAGGACCATCGGGGGAAAGCACGTCGTGAATGTGACACTCCCCGGTCGGGCTTTCACGACCGAGCTGAGGCAACAAGCTCGCTTGCATACTAATAAGCTTGTGGATGGCTGAATGGGGCCGGCTTTAGTTTAGCCGTAATGGCCAAGTCCATTTTGGTGCTGGATGCCTCGGGAGGCTGGCTGCTTGTGACCGGGGGGCTGCTTTCACTTTCCTGTGGACCCCTTGATGCTTCGCGCGGCAAAACGTTTCAGCCCACCGACGACGCTCCACCGTCGCCAACGAGTCAACTCTCTCTCTCTCTCTCTCTGAGCTTTGCTGGATGTTGAATAACTGTCGCATTCCATTCGTGGCCTGCTCTTCGAGTCTGCTCTTCAGCAGAAGGGCTTGCACTATGAAATCCATATATGAGCGAGTCCACGTGGATTCAGCCACTAAAAAAGAAATCTTTTCACAAATAATTAAAAAAAATTGAGCTATTTTATTGCAATAATTGCAATTTATTCAGCGAATCCCGATTTAAAAAAATTTTTTTTGACGGTTTTATCGTTAATTAGCGTTTTTTTTTATTTCTCCATTCAAATGGCTGTATCTTTGGCAGGATTTGACGTATTTACATTTGTGAAAAACGAAAATGTGCGTCTTTTCATAGCCTTCTAGAAAAAAATTACTTTAGATTTCATTGAGCAAGTTCAACGTCCGTTTCACGGCAAAATATGCAAAAATATTTTTTTTCTCACAAAATGCATTTTTAATTTTTCTTTTTCAAAATTTTCCCAAATTCTGAATACGAAAAAAATAATTTTTGATATTTTTATATCGTGGGATCGGTAATGGGTAATGCGTAATTTTACCGATTTTATTGATAGATTTTTTTCAGTTTAATTTCTTTTTTTTTTTTTTTCATGCGCTCCAGTCGCTTTACGCGAGTTCAGGAGCCTCCCTGAAAGAGAAATTAATGATAATCAATGCTCGTTGAATCGCGTGAAGCGAAAAAATCAAACTGAAAAAAAAACTTTTAACGTGGAATCGCTCATATATATTCTCAGACCAGAGACCAGCCAAAGTGGACCACTGTAGTTATATATAATGCATCAGTCATCCTGGCCTGGTTTACCTTGCCTGGATGCTGCAGGTTCCTGCTTTACCGACTATAATTATCCTGTGGTGAATCAAATTCGCCGAAACTTGACTTTAGACAGAATTTCTGACAGGCGAATGAATGAGACAAAGTGCTTCCAATTGGTATCCCTTTTTTTGCGGGCTCTACCGTGGTCCCTTTGTGCGGTTTCGCGGCTTAGGTGGTAGGTGGGACCTGTGGAAGCTATCCGAGAAGTCTGTCCTTTTTCTTTCCACCTATCCTTTTTTTCCCCAAGCTGTCCGGATATTCGAAGGTGATAGACGTTGAGGAAAATGCGCCGGGCACAAACTTTGCCATCGTTGAGCTCCTTGGAAACCGATGGTCCCGTCCATCTTCCTTCCAGTTCCGGCACTCGATGTACCAGGAATATCCACTTACGAGATTGCCTCGATAAATGAAAACACCATTCGATCACTGTGGGGCCGGGGTTTTAACGTTTCATACTTTTAACGTCGATGAAAATTATTTCCAACGTCGAGCAATCGGAAAATTGCCGGGAGAATCTCCTACAATTTTTTTTTCCACGCCGGAAAAAAAAACCCTTAAATATTTTATGATATCGTGGGCTGCCGAAAAAATGAGTTTCAATTCTCCTCACAATATTCACGATCGTTGAAACAAAGTTGAAAAAATTCTACAAGGACTTGTGTTATTGTTAGAAGGTTATATGACATTTTCATAGTGAGTTACGACCACTCTTTTGGGTCGGAAAAGGAAGGACGTTGATGAAGACCATTGATCAACGCGACAAACGTCGAAGAAGTGGTTGGAGTGTCTGTTCGTTCTGAATTTTGAGCCCCACCCGGCAAAGTATCTTCTCCAGTTCGTCGATACGTACAGCAAGAAGGTTGCAGATCCAAAGACAGCGGGTTGAAACGGCGCTTGCGATATCCCGGGCTTGATGAGGAGGGTCGGCTGAGGTTGCGAGGGAAAAGTGACAGCCCGTAAACCATGAAGTGGCGTCTATCGGCTCTCGTGGCCCGCGTCTTTCCGAAACCGGGCACCGAGCCCAGAAACAAACGAGATAAAACGAACGAAGGGCGAGAGAAAAGGAGAGAGAGAAAGAGAGAGAGAGAGAGAGAGAGAGAGAGAGAGAGAGAGAGAGAGAGAGAGAGAGAGAGAGAGAGAGAGAGAGAGAGAGAGAGAGGAAGAAGATGAGGTATTACGAGGAGAACAGACGTGTTATCTAATTTCTTCGCACCCGTGAGCACAGCTACGAGCGAGAAAGAGAGAATCCGTCTGGGCTCTCGCTCCCTCTCTCTCTGTCTCTCTCGTCCTCTAGCCGGGCATTAATACCAGCAGCCGTCTAGGGACCACGAGAAAAGCTCTCGAACCGAGACTCGCGAGCTTCTAAGGACTAAGGATTATAGGTATCGCTGTACACAACTTGCTACTCCTTCGTTCGTCATACGGTAACGGTTTCGAGTGAGCTGTCATTATTAACAGAACGAGAAGCGAAAACCAGGATAACAAACTTTCGATACAATTTATTTGTCGAAGCATCTGCCCTTTCGATATCAACTTGGTACATATAATCAAAATAAATGTGTATTGATTATTCGGGCACGCTTAAAATTCGCTATTCAGAACAGGCAGCATTTGGAAGAGCTATTATCGTCAAAAAAAAATGTTTCTATATTGGAAAATCTCGAACGACTGGGTCTTCGAATGTTTTTTCATTCAGAACGGCAAGTGATTCGGGATGTAAGAGCTCGACGATTTGAATTCAAAATTCTGAGATACTTGAGGATACTTTGAGGTTGAAAAAGAAACCTCAGATATTTTTAATCTATCCATTGTTTGCAAAGTAATTCCGAGTCAAGTGAAGAATCGTAAGAATGCAGTTTTTTCACAGTTTTTTTATCAGGTTTCTCGCCTTCAAAGAAAAAACTGTTTCATCGAACAACAATAAAATCATGTTACAGTGAATACCTCAAAGTCTCCAGGACCATACTTTGATTTTCTGTGCGTGAGTTACGAGTCATTGAAGTAAAAAAGATATTTTTTCTTCGAAAGCTCATAACTCGACAACAAATTATCGTACGGATCGCGGAAACCACTCAAATTAAAGAGAAAGATTCAATCTAAAAGAGCATTTAAATGGATTCACTGAGAAAAAATTACTGAAGCCCGTGGGGCCTTCGAAAAAAAGAGCAAACATTTAAAAATAAATGTATTCTTATCAAGATATATTCTTTTCAAGACTACTCGGAAATGGCCAATTGGAAAAATATTTGAACTTAGGTACTCAAAACTAGAAACATGAAGCTTCAATTTGGTCCTTTCATAACTGCTCTACAACGATTTTTCGCTGACTAACAGCCTTCTGAAAATCACCTCTAAAAATTTGCCATTTTTTTTTCATATGCTCGAATCATTTTTTTCAGTGAAAATTCTATTTTTTTCCTGATCCACGTGGTTCGAGATGAACACGGGCGTGAACGTTAACTCGACCGCTCGGACCTGACGTCGCGCACCCTCACGCAAGGGATGGAGTCCCCGTGACATGTGACTGCTCCGCTATCTCACTGATTCTCATTCGGATGATGGTGGTGAACGAACCGCCGAGCGTTGCATTATGCGTAATTCATACCGCGACGTAGCGTATCATTGTTCCGGAAAACAGGGGAATCCCATTACCGGTTGGCACAACTGAACTCTCCACGCCCGCTCGTAGGCGTCGAGGCTCTACGTTTTAGTTGCGGTCGACGGACCGAATCCCTCGGCTCTTCCCGTTCATAAACTCGTATTCGTGTGCATGCCCAAGCGTGCGCATGCGTATTGCGTGGGTGTGCGTGGGTCAGTGTGTGTTCGTGCGTATTGCGCCTCGAGCCTCGTTGTACGTACGGAAAATCGTAAAAATCCGCTGACATACACGAGACATGAGGATTAAATAAAGAATAGCCACACGTAAAAAGCCGAAGCCAATAGGAATTTTGTAATTTTGCATTCATAGGATAAGCTATATGACGATGGAATAAAATTCATCGAGATAATAAAGAGAAAGACTTTCGAGCTTTCCCACGCGTAAATTATCAAAGTTAGACGTATGCCGCTGCTGACTTTTTTATAGGAAATTCAATTCTCTACAACATTGTTTCTGTGAAATTTTGGTCTATATAGCGTTGTTTATCCAGCATTTGGACGGGAAGATAAAAACAATAAGAAAATTAATTTTTACCTTCCTGTCCAAACGCTGGGTAAACAACGCCATATAGACCAAAAGTTCACATGAACAATATTATAGAGAACTGAATTCCCTATAAAAGAAGTTAGAGGCTACATCTATCTATCTTTGATAATTTACGCGTGGGAAAGCTCGAAAGTTGGGAAAACCGCGCCGACTTGTAAGCGTTCGGAATATTGCACGTTCGCTACAACGTCATTCTGAATGTTGACGAATAGGGACTAATATTTTATTTTCCAAACCATTTACGAAAAAAACCCCAGGATATTACCAATGTAGGTACCCGCCGAGCATCGTGACCGGTGCCTAAAGCGATTTTCCATTCCTCTTTCCGTCGCCCTATCTAACACGGATCTACCTATAGCTATGCACTGTATACCTGGAGGGACTCTGTGAAACAACGTACGTCGCTTTTTCCCCCCCCGAACTCGGAGAATCTTCGCCACCGCTGGGAAATCTTATTTCTTTGAACATCTAATTCGATGTATTTAATTGATTCATCGCTGGGGGGAAATGGAAGACGGTGCTGCAGCATCCGGTTCCGTCGTGCCCGTCCGTTCCTCCTCGCGCCGACTCAACTACTTTTTACTTTTTTTTTTCTTTGCTTTCCCATTTCTTTTCGCTCGTACCTCGATGGTTCCGCTAAACCGTGGCCTGCGACTGTGTGAGTTTGTACATGCATACAGCACCGCGGTTCCCACGTCGTTGCTTGTATTCCATGGGAAATCGAGTAAAAGCAGGGTTTCCAGACGTTTGAAACTAAATAAACGAGAGTTTTAGAGCTACGTGGATTAAGAGCAGATGCAAGACGCACACAAGCTGTAAGATTATTCACGATAACAAATAACAATCGTGTATAATAATTTTGTTACGATTCAGTTTCGTATTTCGTTGATAATTAAATTTAACCAAAAATGTTCCTTATGAAAAAAATAAATAAATAAAATCAAGCTGCAAGATCAGAGCATACAGACAAAAACTCTGTAAGCCCTTTCCTAGGCCAGGGAAGTGAGTTGTGTCAGATATGTCACAACTGATGATCAACACTGTGCAGGGTTTTGATATCGAAGCTCAACGTTGCCGGAAACCTTGATTTCCTTCTTCCCACAGCCGAATATTTAATTGAATCCACCGCTACCAGTGTAATAATCAAGTTTGTCCAATTCAAAGTGGCGACTCATTCGGTACACTCGACACACATGAGGATCATAACTATTCCCAGTAACTCCGGGAAATACAGGCACGAACCGAACTCTCGTGCGAATCTGATCGGGTTGCAATTTGGTTCAGCATCAGAGCCGGATGTTACACCTCTGATGCACGTGAGGTGGACTAATCAGATTAGGGACCGATATGATGATCAGGCAGAGCCGAATGTGGACTCGATCGGAGTCCCATCAAAGTTCCACACGTTCCGAAGTCATAATCCCAATACTGGACCGCGCAATTTCATTTTCTAAACTCCAGGAGGTTAACCACAACTGCGCAGAGTGAGCATGTAACTTACGGTCTTCCTGGATAACCCTGATCAATAAAAATACAAAACAAAAAACAAAGATAAAAACATTTCGAGTTGAAAGAGAAACTTTATTCGGATTTGATATTACGCTGAGGAAAATCGGGTTGGGGTCGAAATCCAGAACGAGCAATATCCCGAAATGTGAAAATCCCGAACGCGCAATGCTTTGAATGACAATGTCCCGAACGGTCAAAACTCCCAATGAGATTTTAGTGGACGTACAAGATGCTGAACGCCTACCAGTCAGCGTGGTTTTCGACATTCCCTGACTTTCGAGCTTTCCCACGCGTAAATTATAAAAGTTAGACATAAACCGTCGTAGACTTTTTCATAGAAAATTCAATTCTCTACAACATTGTTTATGTGAAATTTTGGTCTATTTACGTTGTTTATCCAGCTTTTGAACGGTAAGGTTAAAACAATAAGAAAATGGATTTTTGCCTTTCCGTCCAAACGCTGGTTAAACAACGCTAAATATTGGAAAAGTTCACATAACCAATGTTGTAGACAATTGAATTTCCTATGAAAAAGTCAACAACGGTTTATGCTTAACTTTGATAATTTACGCGTGGGAAAGCTCGAAAGTCAGAAAACGTTGAAAACCGCGTACTTTTTACCTTTCTGGACATTGCTCGTTCTGGATTTCGGCCCCAACCCGTAAAATCAATGGATCGCCCGTTCGGCGAATGTCTATGACGCGCAAGTAGGAGAAGAGGCACGAAGGGAGGGTGGTGGGCCAACGGGGACCATAGAAGTTTTAAGATACGAGGATTACCGCGAATCACCATATTTCGCAGCGTAGCTGGAATACGCGAGGGGGGGGGGAGTTATAGGTATAAAATACAGCTGGTGGTTACGCAACGCGAGAGTCAGCGCCAGCTGGGACACTCGACCGAGCTACCCGCGCCCCATTACCCTCACGCGGACGTGGACCACACCAGCCCAGCTTCGGCAGCAGCAGCAGCAGCGGTCCCCGTCGTTGTGGGCTGTCTCGTTACGACTTCATTCTGAAAGTCGAATCGATATTTTGAGTGCTCTGCCATGCTCGGCTCTGTGTTCTGCTCTCTCTCTGTCGCCAAACGACGCGACCACAATAATCAATTATCCGCGCTACACGACGACGCACACCAAAACGGCCCAAGTTTAATTAATGGCAACATGGCCAACGATATTCCACGCCCACTGTTTCATTTGCCTGCCTAACCCTGTCTAGATCCGAATCGTTTAGTTACCTCCGAATCGACGGACTGGCTTTGTTATCGCTTTTGCTTTTGAGGTGATGTGACGTTTGACGTTTCACGAAAGAAGGTGTCTAATGTTGTACAGGCAAATTTTCCCGGTAGCTCGACACGGGTTCGGCTCGAAATTCGGAACGAGCAATGTTTGGAACGGCCATGCTTGGAACTGTCAAGATTAGGAATACGTAGACTTTCATTGTCCGACTTCCGAGCCGTCCCACGCGGAAACTATCAATAGCAGACATATGTCGTCCAGGACTTTTTTGATGGAAATTCAATTTTCTACAATATTGTTCATGTGAACTTTTGGTCTACATAGCGTTGTTTAGCCAGGGTTTGCACTGGAAGATAAAAAATTCGAAGAAAATCAATATATTTGTGACCTTGACGTCAGAGGGCAGCCGGTTAGGGGGAGGAGGCACAGGGGTGAGCTTGACGTCATCGAAGCTTCTGGAACATGATGACGTCATCGAGATGGCCTTCGAAGTGATCCAGAACCCCCTTTGTATGTCTACTCACTACTCACGTCCATTGTTCGACTGATCCAAAGGAATCATGTGCTTCAGTAATCGATTTCTGATGATTTTTCTAGTTTCCGAAACTTTTGCAACGCATACTTCACAAGGTCACGAATGAACTATTCTGCATATAAGCAAGGGCGACAAAGCTCTAGCGCAAAAAAAGTTACAGCCTAGTCATGTTTTCTCTTTTTCATAATAATATTAAGTTAATAAAATTCAAATAGTAAATGAAAATTAATTAATACATAATTCAATATAAAATGAGATAAATTAAATTAAATAAAAAAATACAATTTAATAAATTATTTCAATAAAGAAGTTTAATTTTAGTTCAAACATTAATTATAATTTTTTATCTTATACATAATAAATACATAATAAATTCTCTTTTACATAATTTCTCTAGTTTCATTTTTCCTCTTATTCTTCTGAAATTGGTACAAAGCTGGGATCCAGAATTGAAACTGAAAAATCTATCAAACACAAAAAATCTGTAATTTAACATACCCATACTTAGAACAATTTTCATGCAATATTTTTGCAACACAATTTTTATTCCTCAACAAAGAATTTATTGCGAAACAAAAAAACGAATCGTCGACGTAATTCCTGGATATCTCGTTTCTTGTGATAGTGATCAAGTCAATTGTCGAGAAAATCAGGAAAAAAAAGGTGCTTAGCATATTCCTCACTCATAGTCATCGACACTCGTATTTTTCTTACCGCCCTGCATCTTTTTTTCCTCTTGCTACCGTAATTTTCTTCGTTTAATCCTTTTAAATTATCTTCCCATTATCCACCAATCACTTCGTTGCACTTACTTTCTTACATCTGACTCGGCGATCATTATCCGTCGTTCGGGCCTTTATTCTTCGCGAGCGTTTGCCCGTGTATTTCCTTCCCTACCGACTGAGATGGGCTACTCACTCAACATTTATCCATTCCATTCACCGTGGTTCTTCACTCTTGCGCTTCAACTCCTTCCACCGGATGCTCTCTCGTCGAGCTCTTTTCGCCTTCGCTCCTGCAGCGAAATACCATCGCTGAAACTTTGTTCATCCACAGCATCAGATTGTGCTTGCACTTCCTTTCTTTCGCTTATCCGTCGACGGATTCACATCGCATCTACTTTTGTTTTTCCAATTTGTTCGAGCGATCGATCAGACGCTGCGATGCTGCCCCAGGTGGGGATGTTGACTTCCTGAAATAATGTACTGCGCTGTGCGTTTCGCAAATTTGTCGCGGATCTCGTGTCTTCTCGTTGAACAAGAACCGACCAAGAGAAATATATTATCGTCCCAAGTTCTTTCTACTCTCGGGTTTATCTTGTCTCTACGTTTAAATTGACGTAGAATTTTTGTTTCAGTTGAATTGTGTAAACGAAAAAATCTAGCAGAATAAACGAGAGAAGAATTTATTCTCTCTTTAAGCCCTTATATACGGAATTTTACCGATTTTCGAAGGTACTCTTCTCGAAGCGGTTAAAAAAAGCGGTTGAAGGACAAAAATCCAGAAATATTGATAAATGGCGGAGATATAATATGATAAAGCAATTTATTTTTTTTTTCGCGTGCGCGTTGATAGTGAAAGTTGTAACTTTGGAACCAAGGTTCAAATCGCTTTGAAATTTGCACAATATATTTTTAGTATCATCACCTATCGTGTGAACCACGAAAACAAAAATTTCAATGACACAAAAAAAATATGAAAAATAAAATACCGACGGAAAACTGATTGAAAAAAATTTAAGTTTCGAATTTTTTCTTATAATAATTTAAAAAAAATAATATTGTTGGTTCACACTCAAGGTACATTCATTGTGCAATTCTAAATATGTTTATTTATTTTTTTCGACACCCACATCGATGCCGAGAACTTTCACCATCAACGCGCGTGCGCAAAAAAAATATTACATTGCTTTATTATGTAATATCTCCGCCATTTGTTAATATTTTTAATTTTTTTACATATACTTAACCATCCGCATAAATGATCTGTAAAAAAAGTATTGTCAATAAATTCGTCATTTTTTTTTCAACCGCTTCTAGAAAATCACCTTCGAGAATTAGCGAAACCTCGTTTATAAGGTCTTAATATCCGCTGAAAGGTCTGAATTTCTCATTAATTTCCAACTGTGCATCATTTCACGATTATTATTATTTCACAGTTCACAAAAACCGATAAAATTCAACAATCGACGATCATGAAATAGTTTATCATGACACTAGTACGAAAAAATAATGTCTGGCGAGTGTTACAATCACACGAGTCAAGAAAATGTTTTTCACACGAGTGTCGTATGGATTTTTACGGTACAAGGTGTGTAAATGTGGTTTGAAGCGAAGGAAGTGAGCGTAAAACCGCACTTTTACGTACAACGTGTCACAAAAATTCTTTTGATAATTTTGACGATCTTATAACGAAATTCAACGATTTCGTACAGGCTTGATACATGACTGATGACCGATATATATTTGATGCACCCCAAACAGATATTCGATGAGATTCATAACGTAGATCGCGATCAGCTGTCCTTATCGCGAAACCATTGCGTGGTAGTTGCGGATTTTCGTGAATTATTCATGGGCTCTCGTCATTGCCATTAGCGTCGGGTTACTCGCTTGCACAGGGACCACCGCTTAATTTGACACCTGACGTGTGTGCGCGCGCGCGCGTGCGCCTCGGCTCAACCCGCGATACCGAAGTATTTAACAGCTTCGGAATCGCGAATGTCACTCCGTCATATCCTCAATTCCATTTCGCTTGGGTTGCATGTCTGGGCAACCTCTTCCTCTTACTTACTGCAATTCGCCATTGTGCCGCGAGACGCTGAAACGCTTCAACGATTTGCCAACAGAGCCGCTCGCTAATATTCCGTGCAGAGGTCCTCGACAACAATGTTTCCCGATGCCAGTCAAATTTTCACTCACTCGATGAGCGATCGACTGTCTAAAATGCCTTTCTCACATTTTTATAAGTATCCAGGCAAAATCTTTGGATAGTCAATTTTGACTTATGGTGCGAAAAGTTTTGATATATTGTTCAACCTTTTACAATGAGGACCTTTTTTATTGAATTTCGGCCAGCGTGAAATAACTTTGTCGTCGGCACGGTTTGCGGTTCTCACTTTTTCTGGCAGTCGGTTGGTCCGAAACGAAAAATTTTAAGAAGATTCTTAAAGCGCAACGTCTTGAGCTGTTCGGCACGTAGGATTTTTTTTTTTTCACAAAATGGCGCTTGATTGAAATTGAAATTCACTTTTGAACCTCAATTTACGACCTTTGGTGAATGATAAAGAAATCAATAAATTAGTTGGAAAAAAAATCCTACGTGCCGAACTTCATTACCTATCCGTGCATATTGTGTCCAAATTTTAAAGGATTCGGTCAATCCGTTATCTGAAAAAAACAGTGGGAACCGACTTTGGACAAGTTCGGACGAATAGTTTTTGAGAAAACAATTCCCAAAATTTACCTATTTTTCCGACAATCTACACAGTTGTACCTCCTTAAGATATTTGCCTCAATAGTTATTCACATATCGAATCATGCTCGCAGATATTTTTCGTATTGCATTCGAAGCGAATCCTCTGAGCAGTTCAGATATGATAATATTTTGACTTGTTATGAAAAATCAACTTTGTCGCTCTATCTGCCGTTAACTTCATTGAAACGAACTTTAATGTTCTACAAGTCATAGTTTCACAGTCAACAGCAATGATCTGTGATACATATGAAATTTAGCGGAGATCGTCCAACCGAATCGAATTTTGAAGCAATTGGAAGTTTCCAAAAGTTTCAACCTCCAAAAATGTGTCCGTTGATACGGAGTTTTCGGAGTCGCGTTTGCAGGTGCAAGAAATAAAGGTCGGATGCAGTTACGCACGAGTTATCTGCGCGAGGAGGTTTGTGCGGAATCTGTTTTTGCGGTTTAACTGCGAGCGAAAGGACATCGTTTGAGGAAAATCGCAATTCTCGGTGTCCGCGTTTTTTTTATTCAGCTACGTCGAGGTTCCATTATTCGACCAAGTTTTAGAAAACTCTGATCGCTACGTTTCTGACTGGTTCAACCGACGTTTTTTTCCAGCGGGTTGCCTCAACCGTCCTTCTTTCACTATTTTTCTCAGAGTCGTACAAACTTTTCGCAATTTCCCCCCCCCCCCCCAACAGGTACTTTCCTACGAACGAAATTCTGCTTTTTTACTCATCGCTCTCACTTTCGTGTCGCAGAGATTCTCTTCGTCAGACACCACCGACGAACACATGTTCGCACATTTACACGAACGTCCGACGTATTCTCCAGCTATTCGCTCCATCCTCGAATCAGCCCCTTTTACTGTCTTAGCGAGGGAGCAAAAAAAAAATGGAGAACCAGTGCCTACCGCAAGTCAAAGTTGAGTCGGATGGAACTTTCTCGTTCTTCTACACTCGCATGAGATTACTTCGCGGGCTTTGTTATATTCAAAACGCTTTTGAAACTCTTGGGGCTCGAAAATCAGAACGAGCAATGTTCAGAAGGGCCAAAATTCTCGTTGCGCAGAATGACATTGCCGGGAATCGTCAAAACTCCGAATGACATTGCAGCGAACGTGACAAAAGATTCCGAACGCCTACCAGTCGGCGCGGTTTTCATTATTTCCCGACTTTCGAGCTTTCCCACGCGTAAACTATCAAAGTTAGATATATGCCGTCGCTGACTTTTTTATAGGAAATTCAATTCTCTACAACATTGTTTATATGAACTTTTCGTCTATATGCCGTTGTTTATCCACCGTTTGGACGGGAAGTTAAAAACAACGAGAAAATAAATTTTTACCTTCCCGTACAGACGCTGGTTAAACAACGCTATATAGACCAAAAGTTCACATAAACAATGTTGTAGAGAATTGAATTTCCTATAGAAAAGTCAACGACGACATACATCTAACATTGATAGTTAACGCGTAGGAAAGCTCGAAAGTCGGGAATATTGTACGTTCGCTGCAATGTCATTCTACGCCACGAGAATTTTGGACATTCTGAACATTGTTCATTCTGATTTTCCAGCCCCACCCTTTAAAACCACCCTACCGGGCAGGGATAGGCATTTATCCAATGAAACTGTATTTAAAATAACCTTTTTACTAATCAACCCTGAATGACAGGACCTATATTAAATATTACAATCAATTGTCATGTAAATTACAATCAATAATTCATGTAAATTGTTCATAGTTATAGCACAGAATCGTACAGTCTCAATTGATCCACGACCATTAATCATAGTTATTAGTTCAACAAGTTTTGCAACCCTATTTTCGTTACATGAAGATGCTCATCTCTGTTTCTGGGAGATGCACATTCTCCAGCATAATCCTCCCTCATCCCAACCTGATTTTCGTGGACTCGACTTTCCGCTTCTCTGCTTCGCATTTATCATTTTTATTTTCTTCTATTTCCATGAATAATTTTTATTTTTTTTCATTCCCGCATATGCCCCACGCTATTGGCGGAAATTCACAGCGAGCACGCCAGTTCGTAAAAGTCCCGGATTACCTGTCGCGTTTAATTATGTAACCACGTGAAAGCCCCATTAGTGACTTCACTGGACGCCCGCCACATGACAAATTCACAAAACTCCGTCGGAGATTATTTTTCACGTTTCGAAATTGTTTTTCACGAAAAAAAAAAAAAAAATCTGAATTTTTCCGGATTTGTGTTTTTCACCGATGTTTTTTCGTTGCCCGCATTCCGGAGTTTTTAATTCCGCGAAAAAGCAATGTCTCGGTCGTCGTGGGTGAGCACGGACGAAATGGGATTCTTATTCGGGCGTTAGTTCGTTCGTTCGCCGAAGGCGGACAACGTAAGCTGTCTGCCTGGCGGCCAATCAATGATTCAACTGGCCAATTACGCGGAAGCACCGCGAAAAAATGCTTTGCACCCATCTGCGATGTACACCCCACTCTCGTTGCCCCAATCAAACATTCACCCGAACTTTCGCCTTCGTTCCTCTCTTCCCACGGGTACTTGCCTTTGCACCACCGTTAGCCACCCCCCCGACCCCTTGCCAGGATGCTAGTCCTTCCCCAGGACCGAAAAATCTCTCGAGCTCACGCTACCCCTCGAGCCCATGCGAAAATTCTACCCCTTGCAGCCGCTCGCTCACTCGTTTTTCTCCCTCGGCATTCCTCCCCCTCATTCTCGCAGACGCCTCGAGCTTCGTCCCTCATCTCCAGCCCCATTATAATGTGAATCGCCACGCAAAATTGGGACTTGTTTCGTACCTTCTGTTTAAAATTAAAATTGTTCATTTCTGACTGTAGAGGGCCGAACCATCCAATGTTGTGGGTTTCTCAACCGAATTAACTGAAAAAAAGTTTTCAATCATCGCGAAAAATCTTTCGAAAGCCCGTTGACAACATCATAAAAATTCCCAAGGGTGTGTAACTCTCAGAATTGTTGCGAGAAAAAATCGAAACAATAAAAACAATCGATACATTTTTATGTTCCCGTTCAAACGCTGGCTAAACGAAGCCATGTGGACCAAAAGTTCACATGAACAATGTTGCGGAGAATCAAATTTCCTACAAAAAAGTCCGCGACGTCATGTATCTAGCATCGATAGTTAACGCGTGGGAAAGCTTTAAAGTATTGCAGCTCTTAAAAAACAGCTATAGCTTACGAACGAAAGGCAATGTGCAGGTTGGAAAATATGATTTTTGACCTGCACTTCCAGCTGCGTAAATTTCACAAAGTTCCGAGACGTCGATGCCCAAAGTTGTCCGATATTGAATTGGCGTTTTAACCCATCAATCAGCCTATATACATTTTTGGAGATGATCAATCGGTGACGGCTGAAGACACTGAGCATGGAAAAAAAATTACAGCAGTTCCAATTCTTACTGTAAGAACCTTTCTTGTTGGAAGAAGATTTGGTTAACTATCCGAAACGTTAATGCAACGGTCCTATAATGTATAGAACATTACAGGCCCATTGAAACAAATTTTAGAACGTATAGAATGTATGACGTTGAAGTATAACTTTTAAAATCTGTAGAACAAAGTTCAGCGATCGCACTCCAACCTTTTTCCAAGGAAGCTCCTGAAAGAGCATGTGCTTCAACCGTACGAGAAAAATACCCGGTGGTATATTCCCATGAAAAATTCACTAGTACTCGGACACAATGAGCTCTGCGCGGGGTCCTGCAGGTTTTGATGACGACAGATTGACGGCAAGATATAGTACATCTTTCTACGTTTGGCTCTCCATCGCGTGCCAGGTTGAAAGAAAAAAATGTTCAACGGGAAGGGGGGGGGATGGGGGATTCATTTATACCGGGTAGCGCAAGAGCAAAAGAGTAATAAAAGGGATCTCTCGCCCATCCGAGCGGCTTCGTTCCCGGCTACGAGGGTCGTCTTCCATTTTCCTCTGAATCTCAGACCGGCCGTTTCATCTCTAGACGTCCCACGTCGCTCCTTTACAGCGTAATACAACAACAGCATTGTCCTGCTCTGTACGTACAGCGAGCTTTTTTTTTTACCAAGGGCTGATTTTATTCAACTTGACTGTGGCTCTTCACGGTTGGATTACTTTTTCGTTCGCGTTACAACCTGACGCCAATGTTTGAATGTCAAATTCAACGTTGATTGAAATTTGCAAATATATTTTTTTAAATATTTTGTCGAGTGACCGATTTATCGAAAGATCCATTATTCAAAATCTTTCACTGCGGTCAAATTTTCAAGAGTTGTCCTCTGATTTACTGGTAATTTTGAGACTATATTCTTGAAGTGTTTAACTATAATAAAAGATGGAACAAAAAAAAAATCGATTGCAAACGCTGACGCTTCTTTATGGTAGTACCCTCCATAAAAGAGTTCCTCGTCAGATTTTCATGAAACTTGGCATACTTATAGGTACTGATAAGAAAAAGGTTCAGTTAAATTTTTGTGGCTTTCCGGAGCGCGAGAGAAAATATATCAACACTTTTATTTTCACACGTTTAACATGGAGCCTTATGGAGAATCACGCTCAATTTGATATAATACAAAAAGTCCTCGTCAGATTTTAATGAAAACACTTGAGCTGCAAGTTGAATATTCGGACAACATTTTGGGCACTTGAAAGTAGGGATCAGGAGACTGTGATGACAATAATAAGCAAATAAACATCGGGAAAATACAGTTTACATGAGGAGTTGGTCGTGATCCAGTAGACATGGCAACGTTGCGCGTTTCTTTCCCATCTCCTCTCTCTCTTTCACTAATCGACATCATAACACGCGACGTTGCCACATTAAAGTACTACGTACCTCAATCAGGAGATGGTATATCTTAGGCTTGCTTCGACTCTTACAGTTTGTGGGATACCACCTTAAGCTAGCCAAACACGGCTAGTTTGTCATTCGCGTCAGGTGCCATTTGAATATCGTCGCCTCTACCGGGATTTGATATCAGTTTCTTACACGAGAATTTGAAAACACGCTTTCGATAGCACCGAAGCTTGATTGGCCGCGCGTTGGAACGTACGAACGTCCGGGCCAAGAGCCGTGACGTACTGTCGAGCGTGAAAATCTCCATTAACGTCGACGCGGATTCGATAGTCAATATTTTTTGGAGCACGTCGGTGACGCAAATTAACGAACGCCCGGGGAAAAACCGTTGGCCCAAACTGGTGGACGATACAGGGCGCAAACGATACACGCGATTGGCACTCTACCGAAGAATCAATTACCGATCCTCTTCCCTCTGCTGAAGAATCACCTCACGTGCTTATAAAACAGAATCATTTTTTTTTTGTTTCATTCAACGAAATTAGTCCTGCATCCGTTACCAAGTATCAGCATTTTCATATGGGCCAATGTAAACAAGCTCCAGCTCAATCCCAACGAGACGATTACCCAAAGTCAGAAAAATTAAATAATTATATGAGATAAGAAAATAAAAAATGTAATCATTGATTCTTGTGATAATTTATGAATCTATTAATTTTCATGAATTCGAGTGACCCTAATACGACGAAATCATCCGTCATTCATTTCGTCAAAGCTCATTTTAATCTGATCATTCCAATAAAGTTATTCTAGAGTTTGAACTTTGAAAAATCGGGGCGAGCCCTAAAAATGATCCGATCGGGCTCATCTTTCGCTAGGATTCTAGGGATGCAAGATACTTTAAAGTGAATGGAGGCCGTGAAATTCAGGGAACCTTTTTTTCCTTTAGCGACAGAAAGAAAACAATGTATTGAAGAAAATCGATAGATTTTTATCTTCCTGTCTGTAACGCTATATAGACCAAAAGCTCACTTGAACAATGTTGTAGAGAATTAAATTTCCTACAAAAAAGTCCCCGACGACATACATCTAACATTGATAGTTCACGAGTGGGACAGCTCGAAAGTCGAACAACTATACCTATATAGTGTTCCGAATCTTGACCGTTCCGAGCATTGTCGTTCCAAACTCAAATTGTCACTGCTATTACCCGTCAGAACCTTTAACATTCAGAGCATTGCGTTTATAGATATCCTGGCAGTTCGGAACTTCGATCCGCACCTTTATCAAAAGCGTCTAACATAAGTTTCAGACATTATGTGGTACGTTATAATGGAGAAAGAAGTCCGTCATCTTTTACAAGAAGCGATCCTCCAGTTGATTGCGATTCCCTAGCGCTGCTTCGCCAGCGGCTCGCTCATCTCCCTTATCAGATGCTTATCGCTCATGAGAAGCTCTTCGTAGCGCTTAGATTGTCATTACAATCAGCGAGCTCTTAACATCAGCGTGACGAGAGAGCTGGTGAGGCTCGTAGAAAAAGTGGCTTCCCTAAAGCTCGTGAGGTGTGGAAAAACGTTTTCGCGATAGCGAGATAAGAACGTCTAACGCTTTACGACGTTGAAGACCCGCCGTTTCACAGCTAGGCAGCGATCTGGCACTCGAGACACGATGACGAAAAATATGAGACACTAACCGCGTCGCACTTATGCACGCATGCGTAGCTATATATTAGGGTGGTCCTTAATGGGGGTGTTGACGAATTTCGACAAGTGCACCCCCTGGACAGGTTCGACATAAATAAATAAAAATGTGCGCAAAATCCTAGCACTGTAGTCCAATGAGAAGACGTGGCTGTAAGCTCGTTTCGTTTCCCACTTGAATAACATTGAATTTTCAGACTAATTCGGTAATTATTTTTTCGAGTTGTCCCTAAGCACGCTAAAAATTCTTCATTCACACAAATCTATCGTCAATGGGTATAACTACTCGTACATTTTTTTACAAGACACAAACACAAATAAATTTCAATTTGCGTTGCAAATCGTTTATCCAGTTGTTATCATCGTTCATCGGGTTCGCCGTTATCGATAATGCCCACATGAGGTCTTGTAAAAAAATGTACGAGTAGTTACACCCATTAACAATAGATTCGTGTGAATAAAGAATTTTTCGCGTGCTTAGGGGACAACTCGAAAAAATAATTACCGAATTACTCGGAAAATCTCATGTTATTCAAATGGGAAACAAAATCAGCTTACAGGCACGTCTTCTCATTGGACCACAGTGCTGGAATTTCGCACATATTTTTATTCATTTATTTCGAACCCATCCAGGGGGTGGACTTGTCGAAATTCGTCAACACCCCTATTAAGGACCACTCTAATATATTGCTATCTTCATATATACCTACACATGCCAAGGTTCGCTTGGCTGCTCGCGCCTCTTGTAGTCTCCACCATCAGATAACCCACTGCAGCAACACGGCAGACCGACACTTGCATGTGGAAAGAAACACACGAGGGGCTGAAATTAACTTCGAAACTTGACGCTACCGTGCGAGCGACACGTTTGCAGTGACGGTTGCTGTTTCTTAGGCGCACCTACGTCGTACAATACGTCGATGCGATACAGCACTACGGAAAACCACCAAATAATGCGGAGTCAGATCAATCAGCTCCGATTCAAAGGTTCGAAGCTTTGGGACGTGGTTTTTGCACCATGTTGAAATGACCATAACGGAATTTACACGATCGTGACGGAGAGGATTTCGAAATTATATCATACAGTCCATCCTGTTCTACAACAGATTGAGTTTCTTTTCTTTGGACGCCCGAGTAGGCATAATGATAAAATCTCCGAGTTAAAGTGATTTTTTCATGATTTCCCTCACCAACGCCCATTAAAAAATGTTCGTCAACAGACACTTGGTATTCGCCTCGTGAACACTTGTGACTTTCATTGCGTAGCAGTGAATCACGCGATGATCTTCTAGCCCAGGTCAAAAAATTATATATATATATCCTATATATAAACTATACATGGGATTAGGCATATATAGTCTATATATAATCTATATATAAACTATGTATGCCCAATCCCATATACAGATTATGTAAAAAAATTTTACTTGAGAGGGCAGCAAGAAAATTGGAAAGGATTGCCAGAAACGCAGAGAAGACAGATACAAAAAGGAAAGTTTTGGAATTCAGTAAAACCTCATTTCAAATAAGGTTTTAGTTCTTCAAAATGTATAGCAAGGCATATCAAGTCCTCACAGAAGTATCCAAAATGTTCGAAAACATCTTAAAATCTTATCAAGTTTGTGTGTGTGTATCTGTAACGTCGTTGCGAAATCCAAACACCTACAGCTCGATAACAACTTACAACGTTTACGTTTTGCATAAATGTGGTGCCTTGTATAATCTCATCGCCATCCAGAGTTTCTGCAATAATCGATGCAGCTACTCACTCATGGGTAACAATTCACAAAGAGATTTCCGTTGCGTCAGTTACGACGTAACACACACACGACCCATCGATGTCATGAATGGAGATGCAATGCAACGTACATCATGTACTTACATAACTTACATCGAGTACTTTGCACGTTGAAGCCGATAAAACGGATCAACGAGACCGGTTCGAAGCATCAGACCGGGCCGGGCCATTCAGAATATTACCCAGGTACGGATTTGTGGGTCTTGAATATTTCATTCGTCCGTGACGAACTCAAGAGTCCCTGAATTCTTTATGATTCCAAAAACGAGGGCTTTTGGGGGCCCGGGGGGGGGGGAGGGGGGCGGAGGGCGATGAAAGGGTTTGGCAGAGAGAATCCCTGATGGGGCTGAATTTTGTCGGAAAGGAACTGTTCAACGTCAATGGAGGGCAAAAAAAAACAAAATAACGGGCCGGTTGATAGAACAGCGTTGAGCCGATACTCGAGGTAATGATAAAACAGCGAGAAGATGATCGGTCGGGACCCGGAAATTCGAGAGTGCGATACGCGACAGACCGGGTCCACCCATCTCGAGGATTATGGCTCGTTTCGCAGCGTGTAAACCTGATGCAATCCGTTTACAGGGCTCGTGAAGGCGGGGAGTGGGGGGGGGGGGGATCCGATGTGCAGTCTGGGTCCGGCGAACACAACGAGAGAACGAGGGTTCCTCGGCAATTTACATTAAAAGCGATCGTTAAAGCCGCCCGGACTCTCGGGGTTTTATCGAAATGCGCGCGGAGCTGCAGACGATGGCGAGGGTAATTTGGTTAAAGCTTCGGCAAACCCAGCCGGGCCGCTTGTATGTGTGTGTGTGTGTGTGTGTGTGTGTGTGTGTGTGTGTGTGTGTACGTACGTATAACGTGTATTGAAATAGCTGTGGGGCCGAGAGTGAAGTACATCTATGAGGTGAAACCCGACCGGAGAGAACACACCGCTTTGCCACGGTTGAGTAACAAGTAAATTTCAAAGATAAAAGGACGGGGCAGGGGGGGAATTACAAAGTGAATAATGAAATCTTTCCGCTCCTGTAACAAACACTGTAATACTTTTGGTCTGGCTTATTGGAAACCGATACGCAGCTGAACGTTTTGTTGTTACAGAATTTTTTCATTGCTGTCCATATGAAGATTATCAGTGTGACAGTCAAATTTTCAACCTTTCCCCACTTTCGAGCTTTCCCCACGCGTTAATTATCCAAGTTTGATGTATGCCGTCGGGGACTTTTTTATAGGAAATTCAATTCTCTACAACACTGTTTATGTGAACTTTCCGTCTATATGCCGTTGTTTATCCACCGTTTGGACGGGAAGTTAAAAACACCGAGAAAATAAATTTTTACCTTCCCGTGGAGACGCTGGTTAAACAACGCTATGTAGACCAAAAGTTCACATGAACAATGTTGCAGGGAATTGAATTTCCTATAAAAAAAGTCCATGACGACATACATCTAACTTGGATAATTAACGTGTGGGGAAAGCTCGAAAGTCGGGAATATTGTATGTTCGCTGCAATGTCATTCTACGCCACGAGAATTTTGGCCCTCATGATGTGACATTGATTTTTTTATTGAGGGTCGTCACGACGGCTCACACAGCCAGGAACCGAGATAACTTCAATCGTCTCGATTTTCTACATTATTTGTGTCTCAATCAAAGAAGCATAATTTTTTTCGAGATTGCTGCTTCAAATCCTTCTCCACTTAACGTTTTGGAACGTTACCAAACACCGGACTCAGTCGATTCAAATTTCTGCCCACATCCAGCCTTACTTACGATAAAATTCAGATAATTTTAATCCTCGACCCTCGAAGCGGTACGAAGAAGAAGAAGAAGAAGAAAAAAAAGTTATCTTAACATAGGTTATTCGAAAATATTCATTGCGGTCGAGGTTATCGGGGTCCCGGTCGCTCGTACGTTAACTCGAAGAATCGTTCCGGTAAATCCTCCCCCGACTGTAAGAACCGAAAACCTTGGCTTTATACATTTATCGGCACTTCAAGACTCCCTTAACAATATCTCGGAGTTTCGAAATGTCGATTCGACAAATGGAATAGCCCCGGTTCCGCGTGCACATTGTTGTTATAAATTTCCGATTGTCTCCGCTCGGTTCTTCCACGGTTTCCATGGATAAGCCGTGTGATATCTATGGTGATACAGGGGTTACAGTTTCACATTTTGTCAAATTCAACGACCGCACTTTTTTTATAGCCCTTGTAGCCATCCGAACGATTGGCAAATATACTCGAGCAACCCTCTTCGAGCGAATAAAGTGATCGACGACAAACCAGTCCGATAGATACTTCAGTCTCGACTTTATTGGTAACGCTTTCGACACTCTTTGCCATTTACTTCTGGTGAGAAGCCCGAATAATTGAGTTTTCGTTGGAGTTAACCGAAACTCGGTGTTTTTATCAGCAGGAGTGGCTAGGCGATCATGGGAGACGATAAATAGGCCCCATTGCTTAGACAATGTCACAAATCCTATGGAACTTCACTACAGCGAAGACGTTAAGACCAACACCACTGAAAATACTTCATTGCAGACGTTCTTTTGCATTTGTATGATGTTACTTCGAAACTTTGTCCTGGAGTTGCCGAACAGTCACGAAAATGGGAAAGCTAGACGTCGATTTTCTTGGAAACACGATGACGAAAACTACCATCGATGTTGCTGGAAATTCCCTGACTGGAAGACGTTCCATCTGAACTCTGAATGACTCCTAGAGTTTTCCGGGATGGCATCCTTGCTTTCGCTAGGCCTAGACTCGCTCAGTCCAGACTTCAGAAGTTCATTGTCTTGCTGGTCCAACTGAATCCTAACTGTTAACATCTAGAATCTGACTGTCTGACTCTAAATCCCAAATCTAACATCCTGCTGAGAGGTCACTTTCCTAAGTCCCGAAAAATCTGTCTTACTAATGACCGGCTCGCTTCGGTTTGGGGTCGAAATCCAGAACGAGCAATGCTTCGAATTACAATGTCCCGAACGGTCAAAATCCTGAATGATATTGTAGCGAACGTACAATATGCCGAACGCCTACCAGTCGGCGCGGTTTTCAACATTTCCTGACTTTCGAGCTTTCCCACGCCTAAATTATCAAAGTTACCTATATGTCGTTGCTGACTTTTTTTATGGGAAATTCAATTCTCTACGACATTGTTTATGTGAACTTCTAGTCTATATACCGTTGTTCAGCCGGCGTTTCGACAGGAAGATAAAAAGAGAAGATCAATACATTTTTACCTTCCGGTCCAAACGATGGTTAAACAACGCTATATGGACCAAAAGTCCATATAAACAATGTTGTAGAGAATTGAATTTCCTATAAAAAAGTCAGCGACGGCATAGGTCTAAATTCTGTGCGGCGTGGTTGGTGGAAGGAGCATCAGAAACGGAACAGTCTGGCAGCACTCTTTCTTCGGCAGGATTGCTACATTCTCCTCTCTTTTGCGTCACGTCTGCTTTTCCTAAACTTCAATTTCCAGTATCTTCCCACAACGTAGCGGGCCTAGTTCCCTATCCCTCTTCTAGCCGAATCAATCTGAACCCAGAACACCCCACATAAAGTTATACCCCAAAAGAGATGATCTGTCTTGTAGACATTCATGATGTCATGCTGCTCAAAACCACATAAGATAAAAAATCATGCTACAGAGAATTTATGACTGAAACGTTGACCACAATCGAGAGTACTTCACGCTGATGCGTAAAATACCTAAACACTATTACCACTCGGCGTTATACCAAACGCTTATCATCTTTCGAAACATTTCTCAAAAAAATATCTCTCGTACAACGAGACTCAGACCCGAGTCGAATACCTCGAGAGTCAAAGAAGTCTGAAACGATAAATGAAGTTTTCCCCATCGTGTAATTCGTCTTATTCCACGTTCGTTTTTCTCCGTACTTGGTCTATCTCTTTCTCTCTCTCTCTCTCTCTCTCTCTCTCTCTCTCTCTCTCTCTCTCTCTCTCTCTCTCTCTCTCGCTCTGCTCATTTATCCTCCATTTTCTCCTTTTCCCGCTTTTATTTTCTATATTCGGTCTTTCATTCATCTCTCGTATTTACGTCGCGGCCGTAACACTATTTCACTCTTTATGTAACTGCACAAGGCTTTCACCGGTTTCGGTTGCCGAGTACCACGAGCGCCGGTCTCGCTTGCTTTCTCATTCCTCGTGATACTCCCTTCCGCTCTCCTTTCCACTGCTTACGAGGTTAATGGGATTTTACCCGAGCGAGCCCTCTCAAAAGGTTCTTTCTATCTCTCTCTCTCTTTCCCTCTCTTTCCCTCTCTCTCCCTCTCTGGAACCCCGACCATTGTTGGTGCTTCGAGCTCGACATTTCCGGATGATAGCACAACGCGAGACGCGCAAACTCGTTCCACTCACTGTACCGCGAAATAAATTTGCCGTTACTTCTCCGGGTCGAATTCGACCCTGTCGAAAACTCATCATAAAACGGTCCCAACGCAAAGGAAAAGGAAAAAACGGTGTCTTCTCGGAGACTCCCTAATCCCACAAAGAACACAATGTCCAGAGACATCGAGACAAGAACATTTTTGTCCGAGCAAAACATACGCAACAAATCGGATGTGTCTGTGTATCGAAGAGAATTAATATATTTTTATCTTCCTGTTCAAACTCTGGCTGAACAACGCCATCTAGACCAAATGTTCACATGAACAATGTTGTGGAGAATTGAATTTCCTACGAAAAAGTCCGGGACGACATGTTTCTGACATTGATAGTTTACGCGTGGGAAAGCTCGAAAGTCGGGCAATGTAGTATACGTATTCCGAATCTTGACAGTTCCGAGAATTACCGTTCAAAAAAATACGGGATCGGAATTCTGGCCTTTCCGAACATTACTCGTTCCGAATTCCGAACCCAATCCCCACCCGGGTCCAGATTCTCCTTCGGAGCCATAAGAAACGGACTAGGCGCACTCTCTCATCGATGTTGCATCTTACCTTTTCTTTCCGCACCGTGGCGTGCCTTCTTCCTTCTCACTCCTGGACAAAATCGCTCCCATATCACCATAGCCTCGTAAACAGTTACTAAATTATACATATTGAACACTCACGACAAGTCCAAAGACTTCCATTTGCGACTACTCTTACGACAACTCTTTTGATCATTCCACAATTATCGTAAATCCTGTTCCTCGACAATGTTACATCATCGATGACTCCCAAAGACGCAGAATGTAACTCAGTTCCAATTCGATATAACCGCATTCAAATATTATTTTAACATACGTATCGTTGCTGGCATTGCCGCCCCTAGGGTCTCTAAATAATTTTTCATTACTTAGAATAGTTTTCCTTTGGGTTTTCGTCGATCTTTGTTTTTCGTTTGCCTTTTAGCTTATTTGTATTACATTACTATTATGTTCTGGGAGTGATTCCAGCCTAAGATGGGATGTAATGATGATGAGATGGCGAAATGATGAAATGACAGGGCGTTGAATGGTTCTTTTCGCGTGATTGGTGTGGAATTCGCGTCTGTCGTCGTTGTTAAAAATATAACTCAATCAAATCACTTTATAAAAATAACATCATATAACGAATTTACTATAAGAATATAACTCGCCAAATCACTTTTCAATGAGTCTTCGGTTAACGCAAGGCGTTTTGGGTTCCACATCTTTATTCGGCATATAACTCGTATAGTCGTTGAACAGTTGCGAAAGCGATGGTCGTTGTCTCTGACGGTCCGCCATCGTCGTTCCGGTCCCTCTTCGGGTCGCTGTGCCGTTCCAAACTCCGGTTCCAGGGTTACCCTCTTCCACCCTGAGAAAGTTGTCTCCGCGGAGCGTCGCTGGCGACGCCACTGGATTATCCGTAACTTCGGGCAAGCAGCTAGCGGATGGATGGCACGCTGTTGCTGGAAACGGGGTGTCGGATGGAATATGAATAAGGGTTGGGAAGAGTCGAAAGTTCGCGGCACCCGCGAGCGCCGGGAGCCGAATCAGTGGGCGTAGCAGGGGAGGGGGGGGGGGAGAAAAGTAGGAATGGCAATTTGCCCTTGATTTATTTAGAAACTTTGGTATAATAATTTGCAAGCGGACAGACCCGAAGACAAAATGCAGATATTACTCGAACGGTGGAAAAGCGTTAAATTGCTCTCAATTCTGCCCCCCCCCCCCCCACTCGGCCCGTTTCTCCCCTGGCCCCCGTCAACCCTTATTCCCCGTCTACGACTTTTCCCTCGTTCCTCGGCTAACCTGCGTCCAAAACTTTCCGTCCCAGAGGACATTGCCGATCGTTCGCGCACTTTTCGGAAAAAGCTCTTGGATTTTCTGGAAAGTGAGAAATTTTCAGTGAGACTCGGAAGCTTCGAGGATTATTTCTCCCGGTTAAGGGGGTACACTCGTGTAGATTATCGGAAAAATGAGTGAATTTTGGGAATTATTATCTCAATAACTATTGGTCCGATTGAATTCCAGATGGTTTTATTCGAAAGTATGTACATTGAGGAATGTTGACGAATTTTTGTTTGAATTTATAGTGAATGGGAGCGCTGTTATTCCGGCCGGAGTAAAATAACTTTGTCGTCGGCACGGTTTGCGGTTCCCACTTTTTCCGGCAGTCGGTTGGTCCGAAACGAAAAATTTCAAAAAGATTCTTAAAGTGTAACGTCTTGAGCTGTTCGGCACGTAGGATTTTTTTTTAGTCACAAAATGGCGCTTGATTGAAGTTGAAATTCACTTTTGAACCTCAATTTACGACCTTTGTCGATTGATAAAAAAATAAATAAATTAGTCGAAAAAAAAAATCCTACGTGCCGAACTTCATTACCCACCCGTGCATATTGTGTCCAAATTTTAAAGGAATCGGTCAATCCGTTATCTAAAAAAAAAACAGTGGTAACCGACTTTGAAAAAGTTATTTTACGCCAGCCAGAATAACAGCGCCCCCATTCACAATACATTCAAACGAAAATTCGTCAACATACCTCAATGTACATACTTTCGAATAAAACCAACTCGAATCCAATCGGACGAATAGTTGTTGGGACAATAATTCCCAAAATTGATACTTTGATTTTCGAAGTTCAAGACAGAATTAATCCTCACACTACAAAGTAGAATTCCAAGTGAAACACGTTGAACGTAACATCGACTCTTTCGTCATTCGACTGTGCCTATTGTGAAACTCGTTCGGTATCGATGTTTGCGCGAATAAATTTGTCCCACAGCTTTGAACCGCGACTCGGGTTTAATTGCACGTCTGCCCGAACTATCTGCCTGGTTTATTTTTACGTTTTTTTTTTTTTTTTTTTCGTTTCGGCTCTCGCCTCCAGCGTATACGAAAGCGGGAACGACTTTGGGTCCCTCATCTTCAGGGTGGATGAGGACACGTATAGCGGGGGTAGTTGAAGCACACGACGGTTGTAAACAAGCGGCGGGAAATTTCCCGTCACTCGCGTGTGAAGGAAACATCGAAAGAAAGTTCATCACTGTAGTTGAAGGCCTGAGCCCGAGAGCCACGCGAACTGCAAACCAGAAGTTTTCGAAGCCTCGAGGGCTGTGTGTTCGTTCGCCAGTCACTTTCTCGAGTGCGAAACAAAAACATTAACATGCTTGCATCGAGTATGCTCACTAAAGTCACGTACATACATTATTCCGAGACAACACCGGTGAATTGAGGGTTCGAATCCAATAACTCGATCGCAGCCATTGAAATCGCATAAAACAATATTGTCCAAGCGTCTCGATGATCAGACATTTTCGCAGTTGCTAAATGAATTTTTATTTATTCATATATAGAGTCCAGAAGACTCCTCGTAAGAGAAATTAATGATGATCAATGCTCGTTGAATCGCTTTAAGCGACTGGAGGACATGAAAAAAAAAAAAAAACGGAAAAAAAAATTTTATAAAATTTTCTAAATGGCGAAAAAAAAAATCATTAAGGGGTAAAACTGTCTAAGAAACCCCATTTTTTACAAAAAAAAATCACATCGTTGAAAAAATCTTTTAATGTTTAATATTTTTAAAAAATTGTGTATCTCGAAATTGCGGTTGGGGTCAATTTCGACTCCTAGTGACCTCGAAGGGTTAATAATGACGATGAAAAAACTGTAAAAAAAAAAACCCCCATGTCAGGTCACGTATCACCATTGTCGTCGTAAAACTCATAAATATAGATGACAGTGGTAATTTTATAAACGAACAATAATCAAATACAAAATTGGAGATAGAAATCGTTGCAGGTGCAAACTTTTCGTATTTCATGTGAACAGGGCGACCTTGTTTCGACGATTGGCGACGGGAAAAAAATATTTGCACTTCGCAAACCGATGAAATCCATCGAATTTGTATAACGAACATCGAACAATGCCGTGTTATCCGCGGTCGACGCGAGTCTCGGACGTAAACCTCGAAAAAAATCCAAATCCCCCGAACCGTATGGGGTGTTAATGGTCGTCGGAGACGCATGGCCGAGCGACAGCTGCAAATTTTACCCACGTAACGCTTTCGGGGGCATATATACGTACAGGGACATACGTAATCCCTTCATCGACGCAAAACGGTTTGGCACGAGATGGCAGCACCATCAGCAGCATCAGCAGCAGCGACGTTCCACGTAATCCCGCAAACCGGATGCATAATCGACCGTGGAATTGAATTTTCTCTGCACGTTCCATTAGGTCATCCCAATGTACCGACATAAATGCAACCGGGAACAGTCCGGCAGTCTCGGCGGGTTGGCCTCGAAATTCCGAACGCCCGCGATTCGGAACGGCCATGCTCGGAACGGTCAAGATTCGGAAATAACTTGTATATATATATATATACAGGGTGTTCCGATAACTATTAGGACCTCAGATATCTTCGAAACTACTAGGTTCACAGAACTATTTGCTGGATCAAAGTTGCACAGCACGAAGGGGGCCATCCAATGATACCAAAGTGCCTACTCCCACCCCCACCCCCAGCCCAGGGGGTGGGGCAACTTTAAAATCTTAAATGGGAACCCCTATTTTTTATTGCAGATTCGGATTCCCCATAAAAAAATACGTAACTTTTATTTGAAATTTTTTTTTCGATTCGTGATAGATGGCGCTGTAATCGCGGGTGTTCCGATAACTATTAGGACCTCAGATATCTTCGAAACTACTAGGTTCACAGAACTATTTGCTGAATCAAAGTTGCACAGCACGAAGGGGGCCATCCAATGATACCAAAGTGCCTACTCCCACCCCCACCCCCAGCCCAGGGGGTGGGGCAACTTTAAAATCTTAAATGGGAACCCCTATTTTTTATTGCTTATTCGGATTCCCCATAAAAAAATACGTAACTTTTATTTGAAATTTTTTTTTAGATTCGTGATAGATGGCGCTGTAATCGCAAAAAATACCCGAAAGTACAGAAAGGCGATAATACTTACAGTTTAGGTGGTAAATCAAATCTTGATTAATCAAAGTAAATCAAAATCAGTAAATCAAAATTTGATTTATCACCGAAACTGTATGTATTATCGCCTTTCTGTACTTTCGGGGATTTTTTGCGATTACAGCGCCATCTATCACGAATCGAAAAAAAAATTTCAAATAAAAGTTACGTATTTTTTTATGGGGAATCAGAATCTGCAATAAAAAATAGGGGTTCCCATTTAAGATTTTAAAGTTGCCCCACCCCCTGGGCTGGGGGTGGGGGTGGGAGTAGGCACTTTGGTATCATTGGATGGCCCCCTTCGTGCTGTGCAATTTTGATTCAGCGAATAGTTCTGTGAACCTAGTAGTTTCGAAGATATCTGAGGTCCTAATAGTTATCGGAACACCCGCGATTACAGCGCCATCTATCACGAATCGAAAAAAAAATTTCAAATAAAAGTTACGTATTTTTTTATGGGGAATCCGAATCTGCAATAAAAAATAGGGGTTCCCATTTAAGATTTTAAAGTTGCCCCACCCCCTGGGCTGGGGGTGGGCGTGGGAGTAGGCACTTTGGTATCATTGGATGGCCCCCTTCGTGCTATGCAACTTTGATTCAGCAAATAGTTCTGTGAACCTAGTAGTTTCGAAGATATCTGAGGTCCTAATAGTTATCGGAACACCCTGTATATTAGACTGGTTCTTAGCAATGGTCATTCTTGAATAAAAATAGAAACGCCCCTCACATGGTTTCCAAATAATTTCAAAAAAATATTCGCGAAGAGCCTCCCCCCTATCTCAATATCAACCCAAGCCTAAGTAATTTTATATTTTTTGTCATTCGATAACATGCAATGCTTATCGGATTAATTTATTATAGCTAAAATATCAACAGAAGACAAATTTGCCCAATATGCTTTCTTTATCAGAAAGATGCGTACCTTCTAAAAAAAAATTGTCCATCACAAAAAACGAAATAGCTGAACTAATATGGCGGCTTGAAAATTTGAAATCATTCAAATTACGATAAAAATTGCGTTTTCACTTTGCTGGGGTCATCGGATGGGAATTTGGGACTCGAATAATGACAGACACTCGAGTCCAACTCACACGACGAAGTAACAAACCACAAAAAAAAAAATTTACTTCGACAATTTTTGACACAAGAACCAAACACAACAGAACCATAGGTAAAAATTGTTGGAGTAAATATATTTTTTTTTTGGTTTGTTACTTCGTCGTATGAGCTGCACTTAAGCATCTGTCATATCATTTGAGTCCCAAAATCCCATTCGATGACCCCAGCTAAGTGAAAACGCAATTTTTATCGTAATCGTAATTTTTTTTTTTTTTTTTAAGACTCCATAAGACCATAATCCGAAACAATTTTACACATCATCGGGTATAACAGCTTATATACAAGCCAAAAGGAAATATCCCGGATGAACGACGAACGATGAAAAAAAAAAAAAATAAAACAGTATATCCATAAATCTTCAACGGACATCGACTGCAGTCTCGTCTCCATTATTATTCCGCGTTGAAAATAGAAGACAAAATTCCGAAATTGTCGGATTTGTCGATTCCGCTGGTCCGTATAATAAGACCCTCGGGTCCCGAGCCTGGGATTTCATTTTCGACGGTGGTGGTTGACATCCATGTGGCTTTTGTTTCGCGACCCGTACACTCCGTGCGATTCTGTGGATATCGAATTTTTGTTGTCCCCGGAATATTCCTCTTGATGACAAAACAATGAAACGTTTCACCGCTTTACTCCCCGATATTTCACCGCAATTTCGCCGACCGTTCCACCGTCTGTGTCTCCATAACCCCGGTCGGGAAAAGGGTTTACCCACGCAGAGTTCGCGGCGGTCTATCGAGAAGGGTTTACCCTCGCTTCGCGGCACAACGAAATTGTCCCGTTCCGGGGATTAGGCGCGTGACTCTCAAGTCTGTATCGCCCACCCATTCCGACGTTTACACAGACCCGCCACCACGTGTTCCATTTCGCCTCGCCTATTTTTCGGTGAAAATATGTGGATTTTTTTTTTTTCGCCATTTTACCATCTTTGCCAAATTTGGAACGAACAATGTTCGGAAAGATCGGAAAGAGATTTGGAAAATTTTAGTTTGCTCGTCAGTTTTATCGCAGATTCCGTCGTTTGATTTTCGAAAAAAAAGAAACAACTTTCCGCCCTACGTTTGTTTGACTTTGAGGGATCATTCTAGCGCGACCCCCCGAAAAATAGCAGATTTTCGCGATTTTTTTTTTGATGGTTAGGATAAACTAATCGGTCTGATTTTCTTTTTCACAAATTACAGCACTAGTGGAGAATACAAAATAATTTTTTTTCAAAATTGATTTATTTATTTTTAACATTGTTTTTATTTTTCCAAAATGGCGTTGCAAAAAAAAAAGGACCCAAACGGTGGCCATGATTGCGGACGCAATTTTCATCTGAAACAAAAATTTCGAGAAGATTATTAATCTGTAGAAAAGCCTCTATGTCTCCGTGGAAGTTTTCTTTTTTTTTTTAAAGAAATTTAAAAAAATTTCGGTGGCTTGGCAAAAAAGTATCGAATTTAGTCGATTTTTTCGACGATTATTCGTTAAAAAAAAAAGAACATTTCAAAAGAGAAAAAAAAGCTTCCACGGAGACATAGAGAATGATGTGAAGAATGTTCAGTCCAAATTTCGAGGGGATAGCTTGAAAACTGTTCCTTTGAGAGTGGCCACCGTTTTTGAAAACACCATTCCAAGCAAAACGCGATTGAAGTTTGGAGTGAAGAATTTTCATGTAAATTGTCTATTTACGATCAATCGGCGATGCCGGGTCCACGCAAGGAACCCTACGGATCTTTTTGTTTCCTATCGCGTAGGTTTGCTCCTCCAGCTTTTTCTATTCACCGGCACAAATTTTTTTAGTTCACATTTTTCAGATCACGCTACAATCCTTTTTGCTAAGAAAGGCGACCGAAATAATTCGAATTACGATTTGAAAATTTGTGAGAATGTTTATCACAGTGTATACTATCGGATAATGAAAAGAAAAAAAATCGATTATTCAAAAAATTTCACACTAGGATGATCCCTCAAGATACGAGCGTTCGTAAATCGAATCGGTCCGACAGGCCCATTGCAGAAATAAAATCATATCTCGAGGTTGTCAAGACCTGAGGATTGATATAGTCGAAAGGTTTCCATTCATTATCGACTTTGAGATGCAGGTCTATGAAATTTTTTTGGTCTGCGTGATGTGTACATGATACAACAACTTTCGTGAAAAATGGTTCCCTTGTATCGTGAAGTAGGTACGTACGTGGACTTTTTATTGCCCGCCGCTCGACGCATTTTCAATATTTACGACTCCGCTTTTTTTTTTTTATTTTTTATTACCACTTCGAAACTGGAAAAGCGGAGTGTTCGAAGGCACGGCATCGAAAGCTTCGACATTCTTTCGTCAAGGCCTCATCGCGTAAACTCTCTCACAACCGTGATCGATCGTACGGACGAAGACGAGACCGTTTTTGCGATTTTGACAACATTTGGGCTTCTCCACAGCCACCATGATGCGCTTACGTGAGTAGGATGTGTGATATTCAAACTACGACAAGAATTAGTTGTCACACTCGTTCTTGCCTATTGTCGCCTCATCGCATTTGTAATGTTAAAAATCGATTTTCCGGAAAATCACTATTTTTTGAAAAATTTAAAAATATTTTTTTTCGAAAAGCTGAGAAAATTTCACTCATTATCATATTTTTCGTGTTGGGATCTCCGTAAATTTTTTTAGAATCAATCAAAGAACCAAAATTCAATGTAAAAATGTTTAATTTGCAATTTTCTTCTTATTTACATGTATGTTATTTATTTACGCTGATGAAAAAAAAAAAAATTGTTGAGAATCTGTACTTGACGTGAAATATCCTCAGCTTTCCGCAAAAAATATCAGTGCTTCATTTCGACCCTCGAAAATCCGTTAAAATCTAATCTAAAACTCGCGAAGCAGTTTTTTCGGCCGTTTCCGTAATTTAGAAATCGTCGTAAATTGAAATAAAAAATCTTTAAAAAGCGAAAATAGAAAAAACGTTACAAAGCGTTTAACAAAATTCGGGGTTGAGCAAGCGTTCATGGCCATTGTGCTCGATCCAATTATTCTGTCTAAAATTTTCTTCGAAAAAAAAAGGCAACAGTGTACAAACCTACGTGAATAACAAAAGAATTTTCATGTTTTCAACATTTCCGAGTACGCCATTGAAATTGGTTTTCAGTTGTACGCACCAGAGAACTCTTATCAGAGACAGCACGTGTAATGCAGTCGTCGGCAATCTATAAAAATTTTAGTTAAAAACTTCAGTACCTCATTTATTTGTGTTCCGTGTCTTCCGGTCTTGCTATCACCTTGCCCGATCGCCCCCAAGGTCTTTATTTTGTTTCCACATGGAACATGAATAAATAACGCATCTATTTTTCGACGAATGATTTTTTTTTATTCTTCACAACAATGTTTTCGAGCAAAAAAATTCATCCCCATGAGATACATGCTCAATTCTCTCGCAATCCTCAAATTTGAACCACCCATTTAACTTTCTTATTTCGAGAGATGACGCACTGTTGAAACGGACCTCTGTGACATCTGACCCCGGTCTCCCCTAACGTTAATGGAATCTAAACTGTTTTCATTCATGCCCTACACATTAGACAGCAAGACTATTCGTCTCGTTAGCTGTGACTTAGCAAACTCGATGTATTGGCTAATGAAAGTCGTGAAAATCCAAATTCACGAATCAATTTAACAATATTTATGCCCAAAATAGACAGGAAATTTAGAAAGGGAAGATAGAGCCAAAATTTCGTTTCTGCACGATTGAAGAATTGTCTGAAATGAATAAAAAAACCCCAAGCAATCCGTGGCTCGAAAAAAATATTTAATCTGTCGATGGAATTACCGTCGAGCTTGTAGTTTCACAATTTTCCAGTCTTGTTGGCAAGCGTGATGGCGTGCCGGGTAAGAAGTTCCGCCGCTATGGACACGCCACCTGAACCAATGGAGTGGCACAGTCCATCTCGTAGTATTGTTGGACCAGGACGAAATCCCTTCGAATTGGTTTCACTTCTGTTCACACAGGTACCAATTGTAAAAATTAAATTAAGGGGACTGAGTCACCTAAAAAATTCGAAAATTAAATTTTTTTTTCCGTGACACGGCCGATCCAAATTGAAAATCGATTTTACCCTTACGAAGTACGTATACTTAGCTATCATTTCAAATTTTTCCATAGCCGTATGAGTTATCTAAATGCTGTGAGATTTTTCACAAAATTTTTCACTTGTCGCAGCTTTCGGACCCTGCGACTCAATGGATTTTCAATTCTGACGTCTCATTTTCTTCGTAACAGACCTCATTCTCGGATGAGTGGGGGATTTTTTTTTATCTGCTTTCTGGAAATTATGGCGACCTATAATGTGAAAAAAAAACAATTTTTTTGTAACTTTTTGAAAAACCGGTTGAATAATAGGTTACCATAAATTCGTTTTACCTCGCATCCAAAATTCCTACACTCATCCGAGAATGACTGCGATTTGGAACAAAATGAGACGTCGGAATCCAAAAACCGTTCATCGGTGCGGTCCGAAAGTTGCGACAAGTGAAAAATTTTGTGAAAAATCTCAGAGCATTTAGATAACTCATACGGCTATGGAAAAATTTGAAATGATAGCTAAGTATGCGTACTTCGTAAGGGTAAAATCGATTTTCAATTTGGATCGGCCGTGTCACGGAAAAAAAAATTTAATTTTCGAATTTTTTAGGTGACTCAGTCCCGTTAAAGAACATCATAAAAATTACCCCATGAACTTTTGTCGACGAACAAATTTTCATCGTCCAATGTACTTGGTGTTGAAAGACAATTTTTCAAGACGAAGGAACGTACGGCGGCTTTTCGCCGTTGAGCGCTGCGTTCGATTTTTGGATTTTGAAGCGCCATCGGAGAACGGACGCTGATTTTTTACGTCACTTCGACATTCCTGCCGGAAAAGTAATCGAGCATTACTACAAGCCGCCTGGCGTGAGTGTGTTCTTTTTTTTAGCAAACAAATACACTGAGAAATTACATCGGTATGGGTGTTTCATAGATCCTTGTCATGTTTCTTCAGCTACCCGATCGATCCGTTAGGTTGTATATGGAAAAACAAATCTTCGTCTCAAGAACTCACAAACTCTTGCCGGACATCAAAAAAACAGCTGACGAAATAACTTTATTCGAACCCATGATCGTGGACTTCAGTAAGACCAGTGAGACTCGTAATGTCATCAACAATTGGGCCGCTCTCGTGTTTTCTCATCCCACCAAAGATTTCATCAATACCGGTAACGAATCGGCCTCTGCTCATAGCTCACGATTCTCATTTAGTTTATTTGTTCGACAAAGAACGCGCAACGTTTGAAGCGCGCAATACTCGGAACGATCGAGATTCGGAATACTTTCGAGCTTTCCAACGCGTAAGCTATCAATGTTAGACATATGCCGCCGGGGACTTTTTTGTAGGAAATTCAATTCTCTACAACATTGTTTATGTAAACTTTTTGTGTATATTGCGTTGTTGCGCCAGAGTTTGGACGAGAAGATAAAAATGCATTAAAGTAACTCCATACATTTTTATCTTCCCGTCCAAACGCTGGCGCAACAACGCTATATAGACCAAAAGTTGACATGAACAATGTTGTAGATAATTAAATTTCCTAAAAAAAGTCCCCGGCGGCATATATCTAAAATTGATAGTTTACGCGTGGGTAAGCTCGAAAGTCGGGCAATGTATTGCTGGTTCCTAATTTCGAGCCCAATATATGCATTTGAAGTTCGTGGTCTCGCAGCTCGTGATTACTATCCTTTTTCTTCCGTTGGTCAACAGATTCTGAACCCATAGCGCTCGATTATCTCATAGCCAGCGTCGTGTATTTCGAGTGTAAATGGGATACGATATTAGACCGAAGCTTGACGAAGAACCGTTTGTTTCATATTTCACGCGGTCCTTCGATCGCAACACCGACCATGGAAATAAACGGTTGGTTCCGGAATGGCTACATCGCTGGGCTAGATTCGGATTTAGTCGTATTGCCACTTAAGGTACGGCAAATAATTATTTTCAATCGTAATGGCGACAATTTATCCGTTACTCTTGAGGGATGGTGTTTCAATCTCCGAATCTTTCGATTAATTCATTTTTCTTTTGTCTCATCGAAACAATGTGCCTTGAATGACAAATGTGCCTATACTAGTATCACACGAATAATCAAAGCACGTTCCTCGGGCGTCTTTCACGGCTCTGAATTATTATTTTATTATTATTCATTTATATTTCGATTAACTTCATCAAACTTGATTTGAATCGTGTAAGAGCTTTCGCAATGACGATATAAATCTGGTTTGAGTCTAGATTTTCATCCGAAAATATAAAGACGATTGCTTAATATTAAGTAGGTTTTTAAATTTTTTTTCGAAAAATTTGATTTTTTTTTTTGGCAACAAATTATTCAAACTTTGACTGATTATAGCTCCCTAAGAGACCTTCTTCGCAGGGAATGACATTGATGTATGAGAATTAAATAGTGTCTTCAACGTTCAAATCGTTTTTACAGGATATGAAAGCGGAAATGCACATATTTCTTCCACGTGATATGAACAACATTAAACCGTTGAAAAAGGGCTTGCCTAGAATCACGATCAACCAACTTCGAAAAGCAACCACACGTCACATGCACATTAAGTTACCCCGATTTGTTGTTGAGAAAACGATAGATGTTGGAAAAATGTTGCGATTGGTGAGCCCGAGACTGTACGCTGCTTAAGGGGGCTCCAGTCATCTAAAAAATTGGGATTTTTTTCTTTTTCGTCACACGATCAATCCAAATTTAAAATTTTCACGATGTCACGAAACAAAAAAATCTAAATTTTTTAGGTCACTCAGCCCCCTTAAGTTTCAAACGATAATCATTGCTGTACTCGTGAGACGATAAGCATTACTCATAATTTTCAATCACTATATAGTCAGGCCTTAATTTCGAATACTTTCTAAATTCAACTTGAAAAGATTCATCCCAAGTCCACATTTTCACTTTTCACTTATTTCGTCAACCAAAACAATCGACCAAAATCAAAAACGAAGTCCATTCGGTTGTTCTTACACTTTGCTGTTATAAATGTGTCAATTTGAGTGCTTCTAGCTTAGCAAAATTTGAGATAATTCAGACAAGGTCATTTGGTGACGATAAATATCACATTCGTCGTGGTTCGTAGCCCGTAATTCAATGTTGTCCACAGTTGGACCCAAATTATATACCTTCGACTGTCGGAGTCCTCCAAAAGGTCTACATTGAAGTCACCGAAGAGGGCGTCGGGTTTCACACGTCGCGAGGTGGGTGACCTAAAAATGCTGCCACACGTTTTTAGAACCTCCACAAAAGACGCATGTCCACAATCTTCATAACCGAAATCCTTTTATTTCGTCACCGTGTTTTCGACGTAAATAACATTCAAGGTCATTTGTTAATCGTGAAACACATCCTGATTCGGCGCAGCTAAATTGTCATATGCTGTTCTCGCGAGCGACAAACTGTTTCGCATTTAAACGTGGATACATGAAAAACCACGTGTGTTTTTTAGAACGTTCAGTTCCAACGAGAGGTCAAGACAACCACCGTACCGTGTGGAGCGGCAAGTTCGAAGCTAATCACGTATTTGCTTTTCTCATCGTGACCAAGGATGGACGTATCGTTCTCAGTGGAATAATCAATAAACCATCATGGTAAGTTCAAGTTCTCTCTTTTTCATGACAAATTTTACGTTCGATCGATCGCAATTGCCTTTTGTTCGGTCATATGCAGAATTTTTTCTAAAATTTGGGTCTACTGCGATAAAAGTGAGTGACTATTTTTTTTTTCTATCGATACCCATGTCACGAAATATTGAAGCGTTCTCTGAAAAACAAATACCAGATATATTCGTATCTAGAAGACGAGAGCAGGGATGGGCATTTATTCAATGAAAATGTATTTCAAATACTTTTCTGACCGAATGATAATCAATTTTACCAGATTTATCAAATATTTGAATTCGTTGTGTAATAATAATTCAAATAATAATTTGGATAAATTACAGAAATTTTTTTCATGATAATTAATCATAGTTATTTGGTTGAAAAAGTATTTTAAATACATTTTCATTGAATAAATGCTTCTATAGTTCGAACTACGATCGTATTTTAGATAAAATTATTTTTTGACAAAATGGAGGGAACAATCACGAAATCTTTCGAGATCCTTCATTTTTTCAAGTCTCATTATCTTTCCGTACAAATTGTAAATTTTTTATTTCAAAGCTTTCCAGATGATAGCCAGATGTGGGCTAAAAATGTCCTTCAAATTTATAGTCAATCTGTCCGTTAATGATGTGTGGCGAATTGGCTAACTACCAAAATAGAATGAAAAAAAAAAAAATACTCAACCAATCCATCGTCTGAGAAAAGTTTCTACAATACTCAAGAGCCAGTGGTTCTCTAGCTTCGTGTGACTAAAATTTATGAAATCGAATTCACCGTCAATAAAAATTGCTCAAGGGTTTGATTGAGCTGTCATGCAAAAAGCTTATTCGTCATACGTTTTACAGACACAATTATTTCGTTGCTAAGCGTCAATTGATCTATAAAACAGGGTTTGACTGATTGAATATTCACTTGCTTCTTTATTGTTTTCATAGGTACAAGAAATCTTATTAAAAAAGTTGAATTGTCCGAACGGCCCAACCAATTTTCCGACAGCACACGATCGGTTTTTCTAAGTTCCTTATTTGTCTCCGATGAAATGCATCCTCAGTTGGAATGGGGCCGTGAGTAAGCTGAAGTACCACGGCTCTTTATTCGTTAATCCATTATACGTTACTTGCACATAAAACATCAACAAGTGTAACTTCTAGCCACAAACTTCTGCTCGTAAAGATCATACTCGAATAATAATAACCGAATATGTGTATGCGTCGGATCAACAACGAACACAAACGATGGTTGTGTAATAACAGTAAAAAAATAAAATTATTTTACTCCCTGATAATTAAATAATATTTAAATGGCTCAATGTTATTTAAATGGAATAGTTTAAGAGCTTTGGGGCGCGGGTTAGCGATGGAGTAGAGGTCTGAAATTTTTTCCGGTCCACATTTTTTTTTATAAACCTCAAATGGTTCTAGAAGGTGAGAGCATGAAAAATCAAAAATTACCATTCTGAGGGACACCCTGATATACCGGGTGTCCCATTTCAATCTTGCACATGATTTATCTCGATGAATACTACTCCGATCGAGAATTGATCATGATGAAACTTTAAGCGTTCGAAGATGGGCGTACGAAAATAATTTTTTTGTTGGTCCAAAATTCAAAATGGCGCTGTTAAGGTAAGTGTATTGATAATCATCGATACATTTTTATTTCCCCGTCCAAAAGCTGGCTAAACAACGCCATCTAGAGCAAAAGTTTACAGAAACAATCTTGTAGAGAATTAAATTTCCTACAAAAAAGTCCCGGTCGGCATACATCTAACCTCGATAGTTTACGCGTGGAAAAGCTCGAAGGTCAGCCGATGTAGTATAAAACGCTTTACCCCACACATCGACAATGTAAACGATCTCTCGGTCAAACCAAGCGAAGACAATTTCGACCACGAAGCAAAACAAAACGAAAAAGAGGTCAGAACACACAAACCTCAACAACAAATACAACAATGGCGCGCAAAGCACGAAAACTCACAATCTATACACAGTGTCAAAACGCAGCGGGGCGTGAGTATCTTTAACAACACTGTCAAGGGCACAATGCATATATTAACCGCGTCCCAAGGTCATAGCGACGTAAACACGATCGATGGACCCTCCACGAAGCCGGGCCATTCGGTTGGAACCCATTCTCGATGATTACCGAGGTATAGCGAAGCGTGCGAACATCAAATGTAAACACTCAAAAATCTGAATTAAAAAAATCCATCTGTTAGAATTTTCTTAGCCATACGTTTTCATATAATTGTGACGCAACATTCAACAACTACGGTAGCTGCTGGATTCGTCGCAACCGGTTGCACGATATTATATAACACGACAAAAGAACATCGACACTACATCACGGACAAAATATCACACAGACAAAATGTCACATGGGAAAAATATCACATGGACAAAAACTTTAGTTGATACAATTGCATTACTGCTTTGGATAGAATCAACTGTGTGTGGCTGAAGGTTTTACGATTGAAAATAAGTATATTTTATGCCGGTGTGATATTTTTCCATGTGATATTTGATATTGTGATATTTTTTCATGTGATATTTATTATGGTGATACATTTATATATGATATTCTGTCTGTGTGATATATTTCCATATGGGACTTTGTCTGTGTGATATTTTTCCATGTGATATTTAGTCGTGTGATATTTTCACTGTGATATTATGTCGTGTCACCGTCGCAACCATAATAAGTTCGTCCAAGAATGTATTGAGAGGGGGAAGGGAGGGGGGGGGGAGTGTCTCCTTCAATTTTTCGTAGTTGCAACGAGACGGATCCCAGACCTTACGGGTCCTAAGAAACACCCTCATCTTTATTTATTAACTCCAACCACACGGGAAAGAGTAAGCAAGCAGAGCGAATGAAATGCGTCTTGCTGCCCGGATCCCCGGGTCTTCGTACAGCCCAGGTTTCTTTTTCCCCCCTCCCCTCCCCAAAGTTTGCTTGTCCCCAGTGGCTCTACTAATATTTACGTTCCATTCTGTCCGTTGATCCAACGGAACCGGTAATGTCCTCTCACCATACAACGTTTCGAGTTCTCGTCGGATCATCAAGAAAAATAAAATGAAAATCAGTCGACGAATGATATTTCACCCAAACGAATATGTCGTTCGACAAACAAATTTGGACGAAGACTTTACCGAAAGTGTGGTAGTGTGGAAGATGGTTACAATGCAAAATAAATTGGGTGATTGAACAAAATCGGTATGATTTGAAAAACAATAACGTATTACAAGTTTATTGAATTGTCAGTGATTTTCATGGGGATTATTATTTCCGAGACTTTGACTGCCATATCTTGAGAATAAATAAAGCGATCGTGAGTATGGACTCACGAACGGTTGCGATTGATAGACAGTCACCTGAAAAAAGATTGAAAACACAGTTTGAACGGTTGCACAAAGTGCCCCGAAGACTTGTGGAGCATTATCGAACGTCCGTGGTTGATTGTTTTGTTTTTTCTTCTCATGAAAATACGAAAGGGGGTTGATACATATATGACCTTCGAACGAAGGGTTCGGCCCAGCTCTGTGTGAGATCTCACAATTTTCTTTTTCCGTTTGAGAGAGGATGGTAAACTAATAAAAATAAATGAGCATCATTTTTCTCCGAGCAATTTTTTTAATTATTCAATTGCCCGTGACAATTGTTTCATAAGTGCAACATAATTCCGAATATCGTCATCGATATTCATTGTTTCTTTTCGACTTTATCACTGACCATTTTGGCGAAATATCGATTTGAACGTCTCAATGTCATTGATAGTTGAATAACTTCATTCTTAATAGTATCTCAATAGCGAGAGATTTTTCGAAACTGCTGAGTAGCCCCAACCCCTTAAATAGAAACAACCCATGAAATCATTTCGTCGAAACCCAAAAGAACTCGCGAGTTACTTTTTGCATCTTCTTCACCGTTTTACCTGAGTTTTTTTCGACGCAACGAATAACAGGCGGAAATCTACGAATTGTCTGACCCTTTGTAGGTTTCCGTTCGACCATACGGTTGTGTTTCGAGACTGGGATCGATGGACACACGTTGGCAGCCGCTTGTCCGATGAATTCGTAACGTCAAAAAGCCGCGAACTAGAGGAATCAAGAACGGGGGCAGGATATTCCCGTTCGGTGTGCTCGCTGTATCGAGCAAGCGGCGAATATCCGAGAGCGGTCCGAGCCCAATGCCCTTCAGGGGGTTGCTTTGAATCATGAGTTGCGGTCGGCTACAGCCACGATTTACGGTAACCCGGACTGTTCGGGGCATACTTAATGAGCGACAGACGATTCCACGAGCACCAACCGGCGGGAATACGTTGAAAGCTTCCACGATCTCGTGATGTTCGTTTGATAGGCTGAGCCCAATGACACGCCAATCGCTACGTTCGTGTGGCAATGAGTGCCTGGTTTGACAGGACATCCTTCTCCGTAAGCTCCATTCGAAAAGCGGAACTCCCTAATTCTTTAAAATTCATGACAAACAAAAAAAATGAAAAACAAAAAAAAATCGACCGAGGACGAAATTTCTAAGTTTCCGCATTTTTTAACTGGGCATCTGGGCAGGGCCTAACCAGCACCTGAAAAATTGTGCTCCAGGGTCGAATAATCCTGCGAAGTTTCGGCTCCCCAGCCACACTTGGTGCTTTGTAGCGACCGAATCAAGTTCCCGGTGGGTCGATTCGACCCACGTTTACCGTTAACGGTCGAAAATTTAGGATCAGCGAGCCCAGGAAATTTTTTCATTTTTTTTTTGTGTTTTTTATGTTATTTGAAGTATATTTTCATTGTATATTGAACGACAAAATGCAAGTTACGTAGGGTGGAAACGAGAATTAGTACGCTCACTACCACTTTGCGATGACCACCGAAAAAGCCTATGTTCGCAATGCATTATAGATAAGACATTGATTTTTTACGACGTTAAGTCGAAATAAATACATTTATCTAAAAAATGTGTATATTTCATACCAAAAACCTTCAAAAATTCACACCTCGAGAAATTCACATTTTCGGTTGAAAAAATAAGGGTTCTGATTTTATTGTATCATTCTGCAGTATTTTTTTCGTCAAAGACACACGTTTCAGCTTTAGTTTTCTTTTTTTACAATGTCGATACGATAATTTTTCTCTGAGTTATGAATTTTTAAACAGAAATCATTTTTTCTCTGAATTTGTTTGTTTATTGGTTATTATCTTATGAATAAATTCCGAAAACTTCGTACATTAAATTTTTATCGTGAAGTAGAAACCCTGAGTGACATGTAAGAATTTATTTAGATTTTTTTAATGCTTTTTTCCATTTTTTTAAGGCCTTGGGACGATTCGACCCACCGTTACCGTCAAAACAGGTAAAAAAAAAGCGTTACCGTAAAAGGGTTAAAATACCGACAGAAAATTGAATAAAAAAAATGTAAAGCTCCATGTTAAGTTTCGAATTATAATAATAATAATAATTTTTATTCGATTGGAAAATGGTGTGAATACATACGCTTTGTTTGTTTTTTTTAACCCCGTCTAAAAAAGTACCTTCGAAAATCGGCAAAATCGCATATACAAGGCCTGGATCAATATTTCGGCTTCACCGAGCAAATTTCTAGTGGCAATAATCAATGTTTCACCATTTAGTTTCCCAAACTTTGCGGCGAGCTCAGTCAGAACCTTTCGAATTTTTTTCCAAGAGCTCGTTATGCGTCTGATATTTGACACAAGTTTTGAGGTATCGATTCTCAAAGCGATAAATCAGTCGCGACTCAAGCTCCAGACGATGTGTACATCATTTTTCAGCCGAAGGGATGCGCGGCTCTTGGATTACGGCGAAAGTCTGACGAACGTTGCCCCGTTGCTCGCAGTTACGAAGATACCTTCCAAGGCATACGGCAAAACTATCTCACACATCTCGAGGAAGTTGGGAGAGAGCTTCGGTTGGGTTGGAATACGGGCGAGTACGCAGCGAGTCACGGAAGAGGAGCGTCGGTGGAGCGAAACTTTCTCGCGGAGCAGAACGCTCGTGAGGCGAACGACGCAAACTACCCTTCCAAGATAAACGACCGGTTTCGAACTATCCGGGGCGACGGGTTTTCCACGCTCCAAACCGCAACGGCCTATCTGTCCCGTAGCCCAGACTCGGTTTTCAGCCCCGCCATGTGATATGCTAGAGTGGGACGTGGATCTAGACGGCCGTTCAGTCCAGTTTCACCGACTCCCCCAAAAATTAGCATCCATCATTGACCGTGAGACTTCTATGCCCGAATTTCGAGCGTTCCCACGCGTAAACTATCAGTGTTAGATACATGCCGTCTACGACTTTTTCGTAGATGATTCAATTCTCTACAATATTGTTCATGTGAACTTTTGGTCTATATAGCGTTGTTCCGCCAGCGTTTGGACACGAAGATAAAAAAGTAATGATTTTTTTCTCCAACACATTTTTTTATCTTTCTGTCGAAACAATGGCTAAACAACGCTATAAAGACCAAAAGTTCACATGAACAAAGTTGTAGAGAATTGAATTTCCTACAAAAAAGGTCCTGGACGGCATATATCTAACATCGATGGTTTACGCGTGAGGAAGCTCGAAAGTCAAGAGCAATGTAGTCTCGCGTCTCAACTCCGTCGCAGCGAATCGTCAAATTTTCGGTGAACCGAATGTTCTCATTATCGAAGAACGAAGGCTGAAGTCAATTATTTTGAGCGGCTGAGGGGTGACGATCGGTATTGTCAAGCGAAGGAACTTAGGAACGAGGAAACCAAGCGGCGAGGGCGAAGTCGAAGGGTGAAGAGGACTCGCAGGTCGAAGAGGGAGGCTCGATCGAGCGGTTTTCATCGGTCGTTCCGGTATGTCGGACACGATGAGAGAAATCGCACGAAGAAATCGACCGTCTCAATGACGACGGTTGTGACGTAGCAGGCGGCCGCGTTGGTGGAAAGCAGTGGGTTCGTTGCCATCGCATCGACTGTTCCGGAACAACGGACGTACGACACGAGCGTTTCGTAATCGATAATTCAAGATGCCATTAGCGATGATGGAGGCTTTGAATGCTGAGCCTCGGACTAGCCTGACGCTGTTCCCGATCGTTCACGCTCGGAAAACTCATCGTTCCGGGCACGCGATGTGCCGCAACGCGACAGCACTTCGCCCGTGGAACGATGAAATGGTCCCGTGAATTAACGAAGCGCGGACCTCGTTATTCCTTGTTGTGCTCCTGGAAATTCGTCGGGATTTCTCCCCCCCCCCCCTCCCATGTTGACGTGCTATTGGGGCGAAAAGTCGCGCACGATTCAACAATCTATTGAGGGCGAGAAAGGTTTTTTTTCTTCTGTTTTTTACCTTTTCCCTTCAATAGAAATGAGAGTACTGGAAATCGGTATTGCGATATGCGGTATCACATGATTTTTTTATATTTTCAACTTTTCAACTTTTATTGTATTGTATATTTTCAACTGTTTTTTACTTTTTTTCTTCAATAGGAATGAGAGTACTGGAAATCGGTATTGCGATATGCGGTATCACATGATTTTTTCATATTCTCAACCGGTTGTTTTAAGGGTGGATGGATGGAGAGATAAAGGGAGAATGGAAGAAGGGAGGATTAGAGGGAAGGAAGAGAGAGAGGGGTCGGGGTCGAAATCTAGAACGAGCAATGTCAGAAAGGTTAAAATCCCGAACGTACAATATCCCGAACGTCTACCCAGTCCGCGCGGTTTTCAACATTCCCCGACTTTCGAGCTTCCCCACGCCTAAATTATCAAAGTTACCTATATGCCGTCGCTAACGTTTTTTATAGGAAATTCAATTCTCTACGACATTACTTATGTGAACTTTTGATCTATATAGCGTTATTGAACCAGCGTTTGGATCCAAAGGTAAAAATAGGAAGTAAATCGATACATTTTTACGTTCCCGGCCAAACGCTGGGTAAACAAAGGTATATAGATCAAAAGTTCACATAAACAATGTTGTAGAGTATTGAATTCCCTATAAAAGAAGTCAAGGACGGCATATATCTAACTTTGATAATTAACGCGGTTTCGGAAGGAAAGTGGGGAAAAAAATACGCGCCCAGCCAAGTGGAGACGTTGAGGGCTTTTGCCGATCCTGCTACCCTTATACCACTGCTTTCCGCCGTATTCGCAGCTCTTACATGTAACCTGAGACCACTTAAGGCACGAACCTTCGCGGACGTCACTTAGTTCACTTCCCAAGAATGGTGCACTAAAAGCTGCAAGTCGATTCCGTAGACGGGAAAACATATCCACTTTCTTCGCGTTCTTCGTCTCCCACGACGTAACCAAAGACAGTTTCCCGTGTTTTTCGCCCTCAACCTTAATGATCATTTTTGGGCTGTTGTGATCGAATTTTCGTTCGTTCTTTCGCGCCTTTGGGTTCTCAATAAATTTTAACTAAACGTGAAAAAAACTTTCTGAGATGTTTATCGTCGAGAAATGATTTTTATATTCTAGAATGAGCAAAGTTCAGAAGGGTCAAAATTCCGAACGGGCAATATGTTTCGAACGTACAGAATTTCGAACGGCTACCAGTCAAGCGGTTTCTCACATCGCCCGACTTTCGAGCTTTGCCACGCGTAAACTATCAATGTTAGAAGTATGCGGTCGCGGACTTTTTTGTAGCAAATTTCATTCTCTACAACATTGTTCATATGAACTTTTGGTCTATATAGCGTTGTATAGCAAGCGTTTGCACAGGAAGATAAAAATGTATCGAATCAATGAATATATTTTTATCTTCCTGCCCAAACGCTGGCTAAACAACGCAATATATACCAAAAGTTCACATGAACAATGTTGTAGAGAATTAAATTTCCTACAAAAAAGTCCGCAGCGGCATACATCTAACATCGATAGTTTACACGCAGGAAAGCTGGAAAGTCGGGCAATGTAGTCTCGCGGCCGGCGAACGAGGAACGCCATCTACACCTCTATAAACGCGTTCCAAATTTCGACTGTTCGAAACATTGCGCGTTCGAAATTTCGACCCTTCCGAACTTCGCTCGATATCAACGTGAGAAGTGAATTAAAATCACCCGCAATCGAATAAACAAAAATGTCTGGGAAACCACGAAAAGTCCGGCACTTTGAAGGCTGCCATTTGCGTGTCCGAAAAGTTGTCCGAAGTTAGGAGGTGGCGACCTCTCGTCGGACGGTGAAACACACAAACTACACGAAGCTGCATGTACCTGTAGCTTTTGCGACTTCGTCTGGAAGGAGGAGGGGCGGGAAGGGGGGAAGTGGAACTGCTTGCCAGTAAACGGCAAGAGAGAGGTCACGTGGCAGCTTGATAGAGCTCCACGTGACGTTACGCAGTACCCACCCCCGCAACGTGGGCCCTGGGGTGGATCGGGCAACTCCCTCCCCCGCCGTCATTAACCGAGGGGTAGTCGTTGCAGTAATAACAATGACGCTGTGGTGGTCGTCTATGCGCACCGCGCCACTCATTGTCACCACAGAAGCCCCCCGTACGAAGAGGTTAGGTTAGGTACTGACTGCCGCCTGTCGTCTCTCCGCCACACGTGAGACAGCATAGAGGGCGCCACCCGCAGATTTCTGCCAGTCGCATTAACGAGGCAGTATCCTCCAATTACGCGGTGGCACGCTTACGTTTATGGGTTATCCGTTAGTCCCACCGAGCTTCGTACGTACGCGTTTATGGATGACGTTACGTCACTCGAGGCATGATCGACGAGGTCACGTGACGATAACTATCGAAATGCGATTGTTGCTACTATGAGCCAAAAGGTTGGGCGAGAAATTCGGAACGAGCAATGTTCGGAAAGGCGTGAATTCGGAACGCCCAATGTTTCGAACGGCGATGCTCGGAACGGTCGAGATTCGGAATAGACGTATATATATAGGTATAGTTGGCGTACCTCGTCCGGAGGCGCGAGACTACATTGCCCGACTTTCGCGCTTTCCCACGCGTAAACTATCAGTGTTGGATGTATGCCGTCGTGGACTTTTTTGTAGGAAATTTAATTGTCTACAACATTGTTTATGTGAACTTTTGGTCTATATAGCGTTGTTTAGCCATCGTTTGGATAGAAAGATAAAAATTTATTGATTTTCTTCAAAGTCTCACTTCGATTGGACACGATTATATTGTTTCACAATCAGAAAGAAAAAAATTGCTAAAATTCGAAAAACATTTGTAAATATATTTCCATCGCAATTATTTCGCAGCAAATAATTCGGTATCTACGAATCCTTAACGACTTACGATCGATGGACTTACGGTTATTTTTTTATTGAAACGTTATAATAGTCGCTGCCATTTAACAATTTTTGTTTCAACACTTCGGTACTCCTGGCGAGTAACAAGGATGATAAGTCGAACCTTGACACGTGTGTTGTATGGCGAAACGAACGGTCGAAGGTGGTGGCTGAATTTTTTTTGCCGATGGACGTTGGAATGGAACTGGTCCGGGTCTTTGTGGACATGGTCGTGGAATGCATATCGTCGGTCGAGGTTTTGCAGACTCCGGAGGTGTCTTCCAAATCTGCGTGGTCGAATATTATCGAAATAATTATAATTATAATTATTCAATTATTTAATTTAATTATATTATAATTATTGTCATATATTACGTCGCAAATGTCACATATGCTTATATGTGACATATGTGACTCGAGTTCGAAATATTTTGATTCGGAGATGAGAAAAAAAATGTCGGAATTTTTTAACTTTGTTCGTTCTAAATTTCGCGAGCCACTTAATTGTCTCGATCGATATATAGAAATGTAGAATTTCTTACGAAAGGCGAACATGGAGCTGAACAACGAACTAGAGGAGGACAAGGTTCAGGTGGGGGACAGCCGTCCTTTGGACAACAGAAAGCTGGTTGTCTGCAGTGATAACACTTGGGTGGCAACGTGCTGTTTCTTCTCTTGCTATTTTCGTGACAATTGACGTCGCCCATTGCGATGTCCAATTTTTCTCATTTTACTGAAAATTTAGCAACACCATTGTGTCATTTAATTGAGGTCGAATTTGAGAGCATTAGACAAAATCTAGCTAAGCTAAGCAGATTTTGAGATTTTAGCAAACAGATTTTAAGCTAAGCTTTTGAGCTAACTTCATTAAAATTCAATACTTTTCTTATAATCATCGTTACGAATTCGACATTTTTTTCTGTAGTCAAATGAAACAAAATATCCCGAGGAACTCCAGTTCGATGGTGTAAAAAAATCTAGAAACTTATTTTAACCGTACGGTTGATATTGCAAGAAAATCAACGTTAATTCATTGAAAATTGAGTAAAATTGAGTTTCCACTTTTTTTTAGTTTATGCAAATTCCATATCACTTGATTATTTATCGAAACACGCGGTTTTACAACGACAATTAGTGCATCGACATTTTTTTTTCTTGAGAAATCGGAGAAAAAATTCTAATATCAGATTTAATCATAACATTTGATTAAAGTATGCTAATTTCTTTAAATTTTTTATTACGAGTTCGAATTTTTTTTCATTCTGATAGCAAAAATAATTGAAGAAACTTTACGAAATATTAAGAAACTTTTTTTTAACAATCAAATTCATACTGGAATAAAAAAAATTATTAAAAAACAAGATAATTTATTTCGCACTTATTTTTGCTAATCTCATGATTAATAATTTCGACCCCAATTGCTTTCGGTCGCAACGTGCAACGTTGCAACGAAAAAGAATTCAAATTTTGTGACCTTGTACGAAAATTCATTGCACAAAGTTGGTTTACCAGTTTTTTCCCCGAATTTTCGCAGTACGTAAATAATTCCAGATGTTTCAAAGTTTTAAGTTCCGCCGGATTGTGAAGAGAGACAAACGTTCGTGGGTGACTTGCCCGAACAGTCCAACCACTTGAGACAGCAGCAAACAGACTTGTTCCGGGTTACAGTGGGTTTGGGACAGCTCGGTAAAGCGGGACTGTAGCACGGCGCGTAGGTCGCTCTGTGACAAATAAATTACGGGTGCTCGACCTGTGAAAATACTCGAGACTCATATACATAGATATATATACACGAGATATTTCATATCGATATATTATTATGAGAGATTGTATATCGAAATTTAAAAATAAATTTATTAAGGGGTTACTCATGTGTAGATTGTCGGAAAAATATGTGAATTTTGGGAATTATTATCTCAAAAACTATTGGTCCGATCGAATTCAAGTTGGTTTTGTTCGAAAGTACATACATTGAGGTATGTCGACGAATTTTCGTTTGAATGTATGGTGAATGGGAGCGCTGTTATTCCGGCTGGCGTAAAATAACTTTGTCGTCGGCACGGTTTCGCGGTTACCACTTTTTCCGGCAGTCGGTTGGTCCGAAACGAAAAATTTCAAGAAGATTCTTAAAGTGTAACGTCTTGAGCTGTTCGGCACGTAGGATTTTTTTTTAGTCACAAAATGGCGCTCGATTGAAGTTGAAATTCACTTTTGAACCTCAATTCACGACCTTTGTTGATTGATAAAAAAATAAATAAATTAGTTCGAAAAAAAAATCCTACGTGCTGAACTTCATTGCCCATCCGTGCGTATTGTGTCCAAATTTCAAAGGAATCGGTCAATCCGTTATCTGAAAAAAACAGTGGGAACCGACTTTGAAAAAGTTATTTCACGCCGGCTGGAATAACAGCGCTCCCATTCACAATACATTCGAACAAAAATTCGTCAACATACCTCAATGTATATATTTTCGAACAAAACCAACGTGAATTCCATCGGACCAATAGTTTTCGAGATAATAATTCCCAAAATTCACTTATTGTTTCGGCAATCTACACCGATGTGTAGCCCCTTAATTTGCCGTTCCAGTAAACGTACACATTTTGCGATAACGTCTCGGACGGCGGACAAGACACAAGTCAGCAAAAGTCTGAGCGAGTGACGTCCTCAGGGAGGACGTCGAGTTTTCCAAAGTTGGCGAACGAGAAACTCGCCAAAGCAGTCGTGGAACGAAGAGATCTGATGCTGAAGAGTGTCGTATGTCTTGAAGGCCAACGTGGCGTCAACCGGATGACGATCGAATGGACGAGGAAGTGCATTGCTTACCTGTTACAAGTGTACGTGAGTTGATAACAAACGCTTCCGGGCTGACCGAATTTTTTCACACCAGTCGAGGGACAACTCGAGCAAATTATTCCGCTGCAAGGCGGTTTTTGAATACAACGCGATTTCACGCTAGGTACACAACGAAGCATCTTGACATTGATAAACGATTTTTTTATTCGTTCGAGAATACATTTATTTTATTTATTTTATTTATTTTATTTATTTTATTTATTTTATTTATTTTATTTATTTTATTTATTTTATTTATTTTATTTATTTTATTTATTTTATTTATTTTATTTATTTTATTTATTTTATTTATTTTATTTATTTTATTTATTTTATTTATTTTATTTATTTTATTTATTTTATTTATTTTATTTATTTTATTTATTTTATTTATTTTATTTATTTTATTTATTTTATTTATTTTATTTATTTTATTTATTATTATTTTCTGATTATTTTTTGTATGAATATTTTTTTTATCGAAAAATATTGTTTGACTTTGAGATTTTGAAGAGAATTTGGCGGAGAATTGGGTTGACAAATGGACGATCGAACAATTGAAAGTCGATCGTCGCGAGCGGGACAGTTTGTTTGGTCTGTACTGCTGAAATTGCGGTTTTAAGGTTTCTTGTGGAGAATTTCAATTTAATTTGTCATTAAGGGGGCTGAGTCGCCTAAAAAATTGAAAATTGTTTTTTTTTTTTCGTGATATGATCGATCCAAATTTGAAATTCAAAAGAAGACATGGCGGACGTGGGAACATCGAGGAAAAATTAATTGCATTCGTAATGCCGAACCCAATAAACACACATACACACATGTTAATCACAACAGATATTATAATAAACCATATTTTTACAGTTATACAGTAACATTGTAAAACGAACAAGGACATCAGACGGAATTTTATAACACCCGGATTCGATCGTGAAAAGATCGTACAATATATTTACAACGCAATCCCAAAAGGTGCCTCATTGCATCTGCGAAAAGAATCGGAAAAAAAAAATACAATCCTTGCCTCACACTAAAACCCCTTAATTTTTCGCCCACCAATTCTCACCGAGAGTCACTGTTCTTTGCTCGTAATCGTCAATTACTGATTGGAAGAAAAAAGGAAAAAAAGAAAAAAAAGAAAAAAAAAACAAGATCACAGAAGTGAATAATTGAATTCTTTAAGAGGGTATATATAGCGAAAAATCGTTTTCCGTTTCTTTTCTTTGCATTTTCGGAGAGAAGAACGATTTAAAAGTATTTCCGGAAAATCGCATTGAGAAATTTCAAAAATTGGTTGAGTTATGGATAATTTAGTCGTGCCTCTCCCGACGAGCTTCGGCCATCTTGTTTTCCACTTTTGTTGGTGAACAAACGAAATTCAGCCTCTTTTTCAGGAAACCTGTGATATCACTCGAGTGCGAAATATTACGAGCTTTCATTTGAAAAAAAAAAAAACAGGAAAGTTAAAATCGCTTCAAAATCGTCGTCTAAAACTCACTTTATTCACACGCGTGTTTTCCGATTGCCTTGGCAGCGAAAACTTTGTCGAAACTTTGAACGCGTTTGTCACGAAACTGCATTCTAAAAATCGCTGGTCAAGATTTTTCGAGAATCAATTTACTAATTTTCTTCAAATTTGGACGGCTTTTATAAAAAAGTATTTTCTAGAGCTTAAGACTAGTCTTTCCGAAAAAAAAAAAACGTTCTCGTTTTATTTAAAAAAAAAACTGACGAAAAATCGAGCAAAAAGCCTCGAAAAATGTTCTCGTTTTATTTTTAAAAAACTTACGAAAAATCAAGCCAGAAGCCTCAAAAAATATTCTGACACCTGCCATTCGCCCAAAAAAAAAAAACATCCTTCTCTCAACCTCGAGTTCAACTCTTCTAAAACGATAATCAATCACCCGTTTTTATTTAACATAATTTTTTTGTAAAATATCCCGCCCACCGCAAAAAAAAAGGGGCACCAGGAGAAGCACGATAACTACGCCATTTTGTGATATTTTCACTCAAAAATTTCACGTAAGCTTTTTCAATAAATGCACCAAACGTTGAAAAAAATAAATCGTCAATATCTTTATTCGTTTCATCGGAAAAAAATATTGAATTTTAGATCCGTCTCGCCGGGTACACCCCCTTAAAGTAGTAAAAAAACACGAATTATCGTGAGTTTTTTATTTATCGAAGAAATAAAAAAAAAGTCCCACCGTGTTCTTCGATCTCGTTGCAGATACGCTTAGCAAATTTAATAATAATAATAATAATAATAATAATAATAATAATAATAATAATAATAATAATACAAATTAAACAAACCAACAACGTAAAAAATAACACGATCGTCAGTAATTTCGAGCGTGAACATAAACCTCATCTCGCGCTTTTCTGCATTTCGTTCTTTCTTATTTTTTTTTATTATTATTATTTTTTTTTTTTTCAATTATTTACACTCCACCGGCTGCGTACACATATACAACACACCCACACATATAACGTATATGCGTGTATTTCGACCATTATTATATATATAAAATGTAGAAGGGTTCCGTATGAAACAAACGAAGGAACGATTTTTTGCTTTTCGACAAATTTCCCGCGTTTCGATCTCCTTGTTCATCGAGTAATAACGAGAGCCTTTATCTACGCTAAAAAAAAAACGCTTAAGTACATTGATCGCTCAACATTTGGCTAAGTACGTTCAAGCGTTATCGTTAAATATTCAACGCTTGTGCTGCCGACGATTTTTTTTTTTTTTGATTTTGTTTACTTTAATTAATTTGTTACAATTGAAAAGTTTTTCCATGATCGTTCATCGGTGCTACGATATTAATTCGTTGCCAGATTGGGTGGGGCCTCGAAATTCGGAACTGGCGAAGTTCAGAACGTACAAAATTTCGAACGGCCACCAGTCACGCGGTTTCTCACATTGCCCCCCGACTTTCGAGCTTCCCCACGCCGAAACCATCGATGTTAGATACATGCCGTCGAGGACTTTTTTGTAGGAAATTCAATTCTCCGCAACATTGTTCATGTGAACTTTTGGTCTACGTGGCGTTGTCTAGCCAGCGTTTGCGCGGAAAGATAAAAATTTATCGATTGTTTTATCGTTTCAATTTTTTCTCGCAACAATTCTGAGGGTTACAAACCCTTGGGGATTTTTATGACGTTGTCAACGGGTTTTTGAAAGTTTTTTCGCGATGATTGAAAACTTTTTTTTCAGTTAATTCGGTTGAGAAACCCACAACATTGGATGGTTTGCTCCGGGCGCTCGTAGTTTCGGGACAGGCGGACGAGGTACGCCAACTATACCTATATATAACACGTTCTGAATTTCGACCGTTCGAAGCATTGCCGTTCGAAACATAGGGCGTTCGGAATTTCGACCCTTCTGAACTTCGCTCGGTCTGAATTTCGAGCCCTATCCAAAATTGACGAATCGCTTTCGATATTTGTATTACTTTTTTTCTCAGTAACGTTTGATTGCTAAAAGTGCATTTGGCGTGCTCGATGAAAGTTGCAAGGAACGGCGCAACGATCGGAACTATCGGCGTTACGATATACTCAAAGGTACATTTTTGCGTTAGTCTTTTTTTTCTTTTTTCGTTTTTTTTTTGTTATAATCGCATGTTCGTCGTCTTATCGACTCGGAAAATATTAGCGCGCATGCGCGTGCCGTGGCTCGGTGAACTGTATTTCATTCATTTTTTTTTTCTCCGTTCGTTCGTTTATTATATTTTTATTCGATAAAATTCCTAACATTCGTTTGTTTTTTTCTTAACCATCGGTCTCACATTTGTTCGCTCGTTCAATTGTTTTGTAAATTAAATCATTAAATAACTAAACTATGTACAATGCATACACAAAAAAGAACGATAAATCGTTATGCTGTTTCGTCACGAATTTTTTTTGTTTTGTTTTTGTTTTTTTTAATTCGAAAATATTTTATAATCGTCAAACGAAAATTGTTGATCTGTCGGAATTTGTCTCTGAGCCTTGCATCGTCCGAATAATTGAAACGAAAAAAAAAACAAAAATATGCTAACATAAAATTTTTCTTTATTTTTTTATTTTAATTCGTTAATTTTTTTTCTCTTCTGATTTTTTTTTCTTCTTTTTTAAATAAACGATCGACTATGTACACTCGCTTAATTTACGATTATTTCATTCGTATTATATTATATTATATTGAAAATTATAAATCAGACAGAAGCGATGGAAAAAAAAATTGTTTTATTGTAGAAACTAGTTAACTTGATCGTAATTTTCATGGGAGTTTCAAGGCTCGAGTAATTTTCGGCATCGTACTGTACGTGAGTTACGAACCCGACCTGAGATTACGTTTTAAGGAGCAACACATTGAAACTACGACACGAGGTTCGACGCCCCTACAAATCAATGTTGATTAACAATTTTTTATTTTTTTATTTTATTTTTTTTCATTGGACTAACGTTTCGTCGTTTTTTTTTTTTTTTTCGACATCGCTTTTCTTATTTCTTATCTCTCGACACCTTTGCAGTGTCCTAATTCGCGCGGCTATATATTTATATTTATATATCAGGGCGTTTCGTTTTGAGCCAACTTGTTTTTTTTTTTTTTTGGCTCTCGAATCGAAATTTCGTTGTGCACATAAAAAAAAAAAATCTCTACAGATTTCAGTTCTTAATATTAATTTTCAATTTTTCGATTATCTTCGACAAATTTTGCGATTTCAAAAAAATTATAATCATACTTTAACAATTTTTTAACTCATTATAATTTAGACATTTTTTTTCTTATTATCATCCAGCCATTTTGAATTATATAACTTTGAATCCTGAAGAATTTTGCAGATTATCATGTTGTTCTCAGGAGTGTCTGTTCACGAAGTTTCTGTTATTTTAAGTTTCGATTTAATGCATAACCTCAAAATCTCGATCTTTATCGAATTATTCAGCTTTTTCGTGAATAACTTTGAAACCGCTGATTTTACAGCAATAATTTGCGTAGACATTTTGTGGGAAATTCAATTCTCTACGAAAAGGTTGTCTTGTAAATTTGTCGAAAATCGATTGATTATCGAGATATTTTAAGAAAACCATCATTGATTTGAATTAGATTTAAGAAATTAGCGACACGAGTCAAGAAAAACATTTCCTCGACACACTCACCAGACATTTCTTTTTTTCGTACTAGTGTCATAATGTACTATTTTAATTTTCACCGAAATAACCTCACCCCACCCTCAAAATGATTATCAAGAGCTGAATTATCCAGACAATTCATTGATTTGATATGCACAACGAAATTTCGACACGAGCAAGGAAAATAAAAAAAAAGTTGGATCAACACGATGCACTCCGATACATTTATATAAATATATATATATGCATATATCTATTATATATATGTATTCTATTTAATAACGTCGACGTTTCGGCGTGGAAACGTCGCAGGAAGCGTAAGTACTGTATCGCGCGTATTTAATACATTTATTTCTTCTGTATTGTAATTTTTTTAAATGTTATTGTTTGTTTTTTTATTTTTTTTTTTTTCATCAACTTGTCGGTGCAACTTGGACATTCGTGCGTGAAAAAATTTGCCTGACGGGCTTAACGGGTCGAGAAACAACGTGCGATAGATTATCTGAGTGCTCGGCTCGTAGCTTATAATTTCTACGGTGATAAACGTTTTCTTGGTTTTCGTTTTTATTTTTTTTATTTATTTATTTGTTATTTTTTTTTTCGTCTTTTAAGATTCATTTCAATTAAATACATGCATTGCTCGGTCTCTCTCGACTTATTTAAAGTACCTTCAGCCGTTGTACCATTTGCCATTCGAAATGTCGTTTCTTTTATGTATAAATCACGTTCGTCAAAAATCGTAACGTACGATTTTATCGCTCATCAGTATTTCGTAAAATTTTTTAAGTAACTCTGTCTCCGTCTGACGCGCTACACTTTTGGTAGCATTTTTCGTCGAGTCGTCGGGTCGCTTTTACAAGTACCGAATGAACCGCATGTGCGTGTGAGACTAGCTTTGAGTACGCCACGGTGCACATTCGTGTCGAGTCGTGCATATATATGCGTCAGGGTGGTCCTTACTGGGGGTGTTGACGAATTTCGACAAGTGCGCCCCCTGGATAGGTTCGAAATAGATTGATAAAAATACGTGCGAAACCCCAGCACTGTGGTCCAATGAGAAGACGTGCCTGTGAACTCGTTTTGTTTCCCATTTGAATAACATGGGATTTTCCGACTAATTCGGTTATTATTTTTTCGAGTTGTCCCTGAGCACGCGAAAAATTCTTCATTCACACGAATCTATTGTCAATGGGTGTAACTACTCGTACATTTTTTTACAAGACACAAACACAAATAAATTTCAATTTGTGTTGCAAATCGTTTATCCAGTTGTTATCATCGTTCATCGGGTTCGCCGTTATCGATAATACACAGGTGAGGTCTTGTAAAAAAATGTACGAGTTGTTGTACCCATTGACGATAGATTTGTGTGAATTAAGAATTTGTCGCGTGCTCAGGGACAACTAGAAAAAATAATAACCGAATTAGTCGGAAAATCCCATGTTATTCAAATGGGAAACGAAACGAGTTTACAGGCACGTCTTCTCATTGGACTACAGTGCTGGAGTTTCGCACATATTTTTATCAATTTATTTCGAATCTATCCGGGGGGTGCACTGGTCGAAATTCGTCAACACCTCCATTAAGGACTACCCAAGGCTGGTCCTTATTTGGCCTTAAAAAAAATTCAAGTTTCCCCGCCCATCATATGGTTCGAAAATATCAAAAACTAATTTTCGTATATTTTTCTCCCGATTTTTCTTTCACTCCCTTCGTCGTCCTATTTTCATAAGAAAGATAAAAAAAAAATAAAAAATAAAATTATTCATGTCATTCTTTCGGTTTAAAGACAATGTTTTTAGTTGTTCAATATTTCCGAACAATACGGCGAGTGAGGAACTCGCATTTTTTTTTCGTTATCCAAACAAGGACCGACCTAACATACCCAAACATATTTATTCATATAAATATGCATACAAATGTATATGTAGACATTAATCTGCATGACAACGCGTCAACGTTTTTTATCATATGACGGAGGATATTCCACTGACCCTTCATTCCGAATCGGACGAGAATGACCCCGACGAACCAACCAACAACGTAACGACCGAAAAATCATCGATAAAAAAAATTTCGCTGAAAATTTTGTCGACGCAACTTACAATTTTTTTTTTTTTTCAATACAACGAAATTTTCATTTTTTATAAAAATCTTCCTATATATTTCTTTCATTCTTCTCCTATTAACTTCTCCTCATTTTAAGTTCCGGCTTTTTTGGTAACGAAAAAAAAAAAAATTGATCGTTTTTTTTTTCGAAAATTAAAAAAAACTGATCGTTTTTTTTCGGAATTAAAAAAAATTGATCTTTTTTTCCGAAATAAAAAAAAAATGATCGTTTTTTTTCGAAAAAAAAAATTGATCGTTTTTTTCCGAAAAAAAAAATTGATCGTTCTTTTCCGAAAAAAAAATTGATCGTTTTTTTTCGGAAAAAAAAAGTGGTCGAGCCGATAAAATATTTTTCGATCGACATCGTCTCTTCATCGAGGCTCTCTCTCTCTCTTTCTCTCTCTCTCTCTCTGTCTCTCTCACCCGGACCTTTCGAAAAATTCGTTAATTACGTGTTTGTGCGATAAAACTTTGCGATGCTGTTCGCAAATTCCGGACGCTACAATTGCACCTGAAAGGCCTGAGTCGTGTTCGGAACGATGAAAGGATTGGTCGCGTTGCCGGTTTGTCGCAAGTTTCTCGCGGCTATTTCCGCCCATTCGGCGTCGAAGGGATCGGAAGGTCCTCCGCGCATCGACGAGCCCAACGCGGCCGAACCCAACGAGTGGGCTCGGGCGTGCAGGGGTGGCGCCCTCCTCGGCGTAACGTGTTGAATCGGCGTTACCGATTGCATCGGCGTCGTAACCGAACCCGTCACGCTGCCCAACCATTGTTCCGGTTTTGGCAAATCGCTCGCCGGCGTAACTGGATCAACCTGAACAGTCAACGGATAATTCATTGATTATGAGAATGACATTGCAGCGAACGTGACAATATTTCGAACGTCTACCAATCGGCGGAGTTTTCAAAATTTCCCGACTTTCGATCTCTACCACGCGTAAACTATCAGAGTTAGATAGTTGCCGTCGGGGACTTTTTTGTAGGAAATTCAATTCTCTGCAACATTGTTTATGTGAACTTTTGGTCTATATAGCGTTGTTCAGCCGGCGTTTGGACAGAAAGATAAAAATGTATTGAATCAATGAATATATTTTTATCTTCCTGTCCAAACGCTGGCTAAACAACGCTATTTAGACCAAAAGTTCATATCAACAATGTTGTAGGGAATTGAACTTTCTATGAAAAAGTCCCCGGCGACAACTATCTAACTTTGATAATTTACGCGTGGGAAAGCTCGAAAGTCCGAAAATCATGAATTTCTGATTCTATAAATAATCATTGTTTATTTATTTATTTGTTTATTGAATCGAAACCGTCTAGGGCGCTTAAATTATTTTATTAGATACAACCAATTTTTGTTCAAGTTTCACACGGCAATTAATCGTAAAACTTTTTTACTAAAAATTCAATAAATCAATAAATCAATAAATCAATAAATCAATAAATCAATAAATCAATAAATCAATAAATCAATAAATCAATAAATCAATAAATCAATAAATCAATAAATCAATAAATCAATAAATCAATAAATCAATAAATCAATAAATCAATAAATCAATAAATCAATAAATCAATAAATCAATAAATTAATAAATCAATAAATCAATAAATCAATAAATCAATAAATCAATAAATCAATAAATCAATAAATCAATAAATCAATAAATCAATAAATCAATAAATCAATAAATCAATAAATCAATAAATCAATAAATCAATAAATCAATAAATCAATAAATCAATAAATCAATAAATCAATAAATCAATAAATCAATAAATCAATAAATCAATAAATCAATAAATCAATAAATCAATAAATCAATAAATCAATAAATCAATAAATCAATAAATCAATAAATCAATAAATCAATAAATCAATAAATCAATAAATCAATAAATCAATAAATCAATAAATCAATAAATCAATAAATCAATAAATCAATAAATCAATAAATCAATAAATCAATAAATCAATAAATCAATAAATCAATAAATCAATAAATCAATAAATCAATAAATCAATAAATCAATAAATCAATAAATCAATAAATCAATAAATCAATAAATCAATAAATCAATAAATCAATAAATCAATAAATCAATAAATCAATAAATCAATAAATCAATAAATCAATAAATCAATAAATCAACAAATCAACAAATCAATAAATCCCATTATTACCGTTTCGATTCTTCGCATTCCCGGTTGGCTAACGAAAGGTTTGACTTCGGCAACGACGCTGCTCGAGATCGTCGGCGAAACCGACGACGTTCCAGTGATCGTCGAGCTCGTCGTCATCGGCATCGCCGATTTCGCGGGAATCGGTGATCTGTCGGCGACCGGACCGACGGAACTTCCGGCCGACGACGTGGAAGCGCTGCTGAACGCCGGACTCGCCGACGGCGGTGTTCGAAAAGCTCCCGCGCGATTTCCGGCGATCCTGGCGCCACTCACGCTCATCGTGCTGTTCGGTGATTCGTTCGAGTGCGACAATACCGGACTCAGATTGCAACTTTGATTGATTATCGGTGTGATTCCTCGATTAGTGGCTATTGTCGTGGTGGACGGTGTTTCCTGCCAGCTTATAGCCACGTGGGTCACGTTTATGCTCATCGTCGTGTCGTCGTTGTTGTTGTTGTTGTTTATGTTGTTGTTGTTTATGGTTGAGCCGTTGTGCAGTCTTATGTCGTTCATGGAATTGCTACTCGTCACTAAAAAAAAAAAAAACAAAAATTAACCCGTCACACTTCCAAAAAATTACGTAATGGTCACACTGGGTCCAGCGGACCCCACGCACAAAGACAGTTGCCGTTTGCGTTATTTTCCATGTATTGACTCAAATATTGTACGAGAATGAAGTCTAAGACTTCATCTTTGTAACCCAATTGTTTTTTTTTCTTTTTAGATTATTTGGTTTTGCAAACAAACCCGAAGAATAAATTTTTTTGAAAATTCAACATTTTTCACTAAAAAAAATCGCCAAATATTCAATTTTTTTTGATAAATTCAAAAATCTTGTTGGGTTGTACTCTCGAAATAATGTATTATTGGGAAAAAGATATTATAATATCGAGCACTGGGTCCAGCGGACCCGAACGAAAAACACATGTCCACGGAAATCAACGCCGACAAATTGCCTTGGGTCTGCTGGACCCAGTGTGCCCATCATGGGTTAACATGTTTTACTAATAATCTAATAGTTGGTGTCTATCTATTAAAAATTTTTCAGTAGTCAAAAAATTATGAGAAAAAAAATTTCACGAAATTTAACTTTTTTTACAAAAAAAAAAAAAAAAAAAAAATCGTGAAAAATTTAATTTTTTTCCATACGGTAAAAAAATCTTACGCCATTTTACTCTTGAGACATTATATTTTTTGTAAAAAATAAAATGGAGCTTTCATGGACTTTGAAAAAAAAAAAAGTATATTTATTTTGAAATTTAAACTTCAAGACTTTTGTTCGATGTCGAATAATGGACAAAATAATGTTGAAAAATGTTATTTTTATTCCATGAATTGTATATTTTATGCCTGGGGGTCCAGTGGACGCCGGATTTTGTGGTTGAAAAATTAAAACAAATGCAAAAGTTTGAAATTTTATGGATACTGAAATTGTCAATGATTGTTGGAATTTTGAAGATTTACCCGATGGACTGGCACAACCGGTGAAGAGCTGTTTCGCCACGGTGGACTGTGACGGTAGGGGTCCGTAATCATCGTCCTTGGACAGAAGCGAGAGACCTCTGGAGAGTTGTTGACACATTGCCGATACGCTGTCCTGACCACTCGGCGATATTTCCGGTATCGGACTCACTGTTGAAATTTCGGCAAAAAAAGACATCGAGAGATCATTTTCACATAGTATTCTAACGATTGAACGATAAGTTCAATTGCCATTTAAATATGTGCGAAAAAGCTATCGAATCATGCTGTACGAGGTATAAAAAGGGAAGAGGGGTTGCTAAAAGATCTTCGATATCGATAAGCTATCAATATCAATTTTCGTGGTCACCACTCATCAATAACAATCACAATGAAATATTTCACAAAGACACAGCTCTTCAACTCTGCAAATCTTACAAACACATATTTAACTAAATTATCGGTGGAATTAAATCTAACTACGAAAGTCTATAGTGTTTCTATAATCGCAATAGATTGTTTAAGAAGGATCAAAATTCCGAACGCCCAATGTTTTCGAACGTACAAAATTTCGAACGTCCACCAGTCACGCGGTTTTCCCACATTGTCCCCCGACTTTCGAGCTTCCCCACGCCGAAACTATCAATGTTAGACAAATGCCATCAGGACTTTTTTGTAGGAAATTCAATTCTCCGCAACATTGTTCATGTGAACTTTTGGTCTACGTGGCGTTGTTTAGCCAGCGTTTGCACGGTAAGACAAAAATTTATCGATTGTTTTATCGTTTCAATTTTTTCTCGCAACAATTCTGAGGGTTACCACACCCTTGGGAATTTTTGTGATGTTGTCAACGGGTTTTTGAAAGATTTTTCGCGATGATTGAAAACTTTTTTTTCAGTTAATTCGGTTGAGAAACCCACAACGTTGGATGGTTTGCTCCGGGCGCTCGTAGTTTCGGGCCAGGCGGACGAGGTACGCCAACTATACCTATATATACACACGTGTTCCGAATTTCGACCGTTCGAAGCATCGCCGTTCGAAACATTGGGCGTTCGGAATTTCGACCCTTCCGAATTTTGCTCGTTCGGACGATTAGTGGCTGGATCATTACAGATACAAGTGAACAATGGGGCGGGGGGGGGGGGTGGCAAGCAATAATGGGGACCGTATAACCGTAAAAGGAACAATGACCTTCGTCATATCCTTCGAACTCTGTGACGATAAAAAAGAGAACGAAGATCACAAGGTTATTTTAAACGACGAACTGTTTTATAGATATATAAATATTCTTCAATTTTGGGACACAATAATTCGGAAAGTTTTGAAGCGAGCGAAGTAAAATTGGAGAGAAGACAAATGTTTTTTTTGCAAGCTCACCCGGTGGTTTGGGTATCGTGTGGGGATGTGTGGATGGCATTCTGGCCAGATCCGTGGGTTCGAGACTGTGACTGCGCGTGCGTTCGAGATTGCTCGGTAGATCGCTCACTCGAAGACTCAACTGTCTCTTGAACGGAGACGCTTGATTGAGCTGATTGAACCCTCGGAAGGAACCCTGACGTTCGAGCATCGACGGTGTCGCGTGTGGTCTCTCGATTGCGAATGGATTGTACACTTGTCGCACCGGTGGAACGTCTGAAAGAAAAAAAAAGAAAAAATAAATAACAAGAAAACAAGATTAATAATTCCGGCTGTAACGAAATTTCAATTTATTTAATGCAGGAATGGTCTGGCATTCGATAAAAATGCATTGAGAACTGTTTCCTAACGAATATAGCTGTCTCATTAAGGGCGGGGTAAGGTCTTAAACATTTTTTTTTGCATTTTTTTTTTATTCTTTCAACTTGAATGCATAATATCTCAAGAATATTGTGTCAGGATTTAAAGTTGATTGGAGCAAAAGTTGACGACTGTACGAATATTTGAGTGTCCATTGCTCCGGGCCGTGCGACGAGTGCGCAAAACTTTAAAGCGTTTTCCCTGAAACTTTACATTTTTTAAGTCCGTGTTCACGATATCGCTGAATTTACCGGACCAATCGTTTTCGAAATTTTGCACACTACTTTTTCACATAATTCACCGGATATTGTCGAGAGTTTTTTTTCTTTTTTAATAATTATTAATTTTACAGCAAGAAATTAGCTGATTTTTATGGCGAAAATCGTTTTTTTTTGTTTCCAAGTGCTACGAAAAAACCAAAAATCAAAAAATAAAAAATCCCCTCGTGAATACCTCGATAAACATCTCCTTTAACGAATGCATTTTCATTTTTTTTTTTGTTTCGGATGATTCTTTTGCGAGTTATGATGAACACCGCAAAGCAACTTTTTTTTCGAGACGCCGCCGGAGATTCACTGTCACTCGCTCAACTTTCAATATTTTCGAATGAAGATCAAGAAAAATATTGTTTAAATGTTGTATCATTATATGGAAATTGATTCAATAAATTTACACTATTTGTATCGCCAGAAAAAAATCTCAAAAACATGTTTCTTTTTCACCGAATTAACCTTACTCCCCCCCTTAACGCTCTGTACTTGGAGAAACGTGTTTATCCGCACACTGATGAGAGTTCAAACTAGTTCCAATACATTATACAAACTCACCGACTGCGCGCTCATGCTGGTCCTGCAACCGTTCGGTGAGAGACGGTTGTCTGAAACTGCCGCTTCTCGTGAACGAAGACGTTTTCGAATCGAAAGTCATCGTCACGCCGCATTCCGTATCTCTGCGTTGTTTGCGCTCGAGGCACGCGGCAAATGCACATCCCACGGCGTGGCTTAATCTTTCACCCTGCAATCACAAATTTAAATTAATAATTACCATGAAAAAAAATGAAATTAAGAAAAAAACATCGGCAGGAAAAAAATTCATAAGCAAATGTTATCGTTATTTTTTTTTTTTTTGTAAAAAAACATTTCAAAAAGTTGCGCAAGTAAAACTTGATTTGATAGATTCATTGAAAAGAAATAAATTCATGTCCAATTCTTATTTTCGAGCGAAAATTTGTCCAAATAATATTTTGCGAATGAATCGATAACAAAGGATTCCAAATGATAATGAAATTTGGTGTTGCGAATGTTATCCCGATCGGTAAGTAAGATCGCATTTGCTCTTTACATTCCAATCTCTCTTATCGACAGCCGCGACCCCCACCCCGTTGTACCGACGTGAAGCAGATGTCTTACTGACCGGCTCTTTGAGGGCGATAAAACCGTGGCACATCCATCGTCTGGTGGTGCCGTCCCTGCATATGTAGCTGAAGCCCTTTTCGTGATTTCGATCGGGTGCGCAAAAGGACACCTTCTCGATTGTCTGATCGACTATGAGACCCTTTGTTTCGTCCTCGACGACGCGTAGACCGTCGGCCGATACGTGGAGTATCGCACGAACGGGTCTTCGTCTCGAGTTCTGCAAATTAAAAAAAAAAGAGAAATTAAAAAATCAATTCGAACGCTCAGATATTATTCTTTCATGTTTTATGGAGATGGTGGCAGTCTGCCTCTGGGCAGTGCTACTTTTTTCAGTTCTACTGATCCCAGTCTTATCCCAACCAACCAATCAACGTCGGGTTAGCCTGGAAAGAGTAGAACTGGGAAAAGTAGAACTGGGAAAAGTAGAACTGGGAAAGGTAGAACTGAGAAAATAAGAACTGGGAAAAGTGGAACTGGGACAAATGGAAAGGGGAAAAGTAGAACTGGGAAAAATAGAACTGGGAAAAGTAGAACTGGTAACAGTAGAACTGGGAAAAGTGGAACTGGTAACAGTAGAACTGGTAAAATTAGAACTGGAAAAAGTAGAACTGGAAATAGTAGAACTGGAAATAGTAGAACTGGAAAAAGTAGAACTGGGAAAAGTAGAACTGGAAAAAGTAGAACTGGGAAAAGTAGAACTGGGAAAAGTAGAACTGGAAAAAATAGAACTGGAAAAAGTAGAACTGGGAAAACTAGAACTGGGAAAAGTAGAACTGGAAAGAATAGAACTGGAAAAAGCAGAACTGGAAAAAGCCGAATTGGTAAAAAGTTCCATTCCATGTCGTCAAAATTTTCATCTTTTCAACACTCGTATGTTATTCTCTCGTCTTTCATACCGTCAACATTTTTATCATTAAACTGTGTCGACGACGGAAAATAGCTTCGAGCTCGTTCTTTCCATTACTTTCTTTTGAGAAACGCGATGTACGACTCGGTGGGAAATGAGGAGGGGGGGGGGGAGTCTAAAAATAATCGGCAATTTGCGAATCCGTGTCGAGGCTACGTAGGCGATTCGAGACACCGGTCGAGTCGTTTCGCGAAAGATTCATCTTTTTGGAATGTCAAGTGTTAACATTTTTTTCTCCATCGTACCGGTCAACATTCGTGAGGTTCTCGATTCAAACCCCACAATTTTTAATCGATTAGCCGAGCCATGAGAATCAACGATAACTAAGTAAATACACTGGAGTGGTTTTTAAAAAAGGGTAGTTTTTTCAATGTGCTAACTTTGACACTTACCCTGAGCACCTTGAGCGCTTCTTCGCAAACTTGCATCCCTCTCGATTCGAAAACTTCCACACAGCCCAGATACTGAAGCAAAAACACATAATAACGGTTGAACAATTTTTTCGTACACTTTTCCATTGTCACATAATTGTCAATTATATTAAAAATAATTAAAAGTATATCGAAGAGTTTTCATATTATGAGATAACACGTCATATTGTTTATAATTTTCCGAACTACGATATATATATACAATGAATTAAACCGTTTGAAAAATATTTGCAAAGAATTTGTGGGATAAATATTTTTCACGCGTGTAATCATTACTCATTTCATTACTCATCTATTTTGAAGTTTGAACTCAAGACTTTTGATCGATATCGGCAATTGCAAGTGGCACGTTCTAAATAGAAAAAATAATGTTGAAAAATGGTATTTTTGTTGCAAAATGGCCATGAAGTTGGACTGGGGTCCAAGTGGACCCCGAAGTGACCGCAACGGGTTAAAAAACGCATAACCGCGTGCGATCGAGTACTAACTTTGACGTGAAACGCGCACGTGGCCGAACGCACAGCACTTTCGTCGGCTTGCCACTGATGAGGTTTGCTGGATTCCGGAACATGAGCATCTTTTCGCCTTCTAAAGCTGTCCCGAAAGCTTCTTCTTATCCGATCCATTCTTCGTCCGGGCGATCTCGTGCGTTGCTGCAACACAATCAACGAAGTTACGATCATTATTATTATTATTATTATTATTATTATTATTATTATTATTATTATTATTATTATTATTATTATTATTATTATTATTATTATTATTATTATTATTATTCGTTGGATGTTTTTAACGTGCTTTAACGAATCGACCTTGATATAGATATAATTTTGTAAGATTATTTTTTCCTTCCTTGGTTTGACAGCGAGAACCCTACTTTACCGATAACCGATAAAAGATTTTTTTTTTTTCATTTTTCGGTTTTCTATTTTTTTAATTAAATTAATTGCTCAGTTAATTCGCAAGAATTAACGAAGCAATATTCTTTTATTGATGATGTTATATGGAACATTTTATATTATATAAAACATATATTATGATATTATTATTATCATTATTATTATTATTTTTTTTTTTGCTCCCGATAAGTTTCGTGCATTAAACAGTTTACGGGGGCCGTGTGAACGGAAAATAAGTGAAAAAAAAAAAAAACAGAAAAGAATCGTAAGCACACGCACGCACGCGTGGCGCATGGTCCCGGTAAGTGCCGTTTGGAGCGGCGTGCGCACGCGCGCGTGTGTGTGTGTCTTCGCGAGGGCGCGAAAAGCTCTGCCGCATGGAGAACGATCGAGACCGGGGGTCGTATGTGGCGTCTGGGGCTGTCATTGTCACTCGACACCCCCGCCAGACTCTGGCCGGACGATATGGAATATTAATAGGACACGCACGCGCGCGTGCTTGCAGAGGGTTCGTCCGACGAAGATCTCATTTTTGAGGGAGTGGGGCTCGAAATTCGGAACGGGCAAACTTCAGAAGTGTCAAAATTCCGAACGGCCCACCAGTCACGCGGTTTCTCACATTGCCCCGACTTTCGAGCTTTCCCCACGCGTAAACCATCGATGTTAGATATATGCCGTCGCGGACTTTTTTGTAGGAAATTTTATTCTCTGCAACATTGTTTATGTGAACTTTTGGTCTATGTGGCGTTGTTTGGCCAGCGTTTGCACGGGAAGATAATAATGTATCGATTGTTTTATCGTTTCCATTTTTTCTTGCAACAATTCTGAGGGTTACTAACCCTTGGAAATTAGTATGATGTTATCGACGCCTTTTGAAAGATTTTCGCGCTGATTGGAAACTTTTTTCATTCAATTCGGTTGAGAAATCCACAACATTAAACCGTTTTGAGTGTTCTAAATTTTGACCGTTCCAAGCATTGCCGTTCGAAACATTGGGCGTTCGAGATTTCGACCCTTCAGAACTATGCCCGTTCTGACCCGGCAAAATATCAAACCCAGTTCCATTCAAAATAAAAAAACAACCAATCAAGCAAACATAAATCGCCGAAAAAAAACCAAAAATAACAAGCACAAAAAAAAACACAAATCAACAAAAAAACTCCTCCTCAATTCCAAAAAACTGTCGATGATTAAGTTGCCACAAGGTTCAATCTCATCTCGTTATCGACCTACGTCTCGAAATTCGTTGTCAACAAAAAAACCCCGACTAATCAACATGAAAAATAAACATGATTCCGAAATGGTCGTTGACAAACCTTTCCGTAAATTGATGCAAAAATTCTGTGGGAACGAGGGAATACGTTATAAGGGAGGCAACTTCTGCAACGGACGTGCGTTAGTCGTTGGATATAAAAAAAAAAAAAAGAGCCTGTGATCGAATCTTGAGTCGGGTTCCCAAAGATTCTTTTATACGAGCCACCCCTCCGGATTCACTCGTTGCCTCTCTTCGCCCCCCCCTTTCCCCCCGCCCGTCGTGTCTTTACCCTCGGTTTCTCCCCTAATTCACCGAGCACCAAGTCTACGATTCACCCCAAGCTAGATTCGACTCCCCGGGACCGTCCCGACCGACCAATCGAGACGATTCGTCCGAATCCAATCTCACCTAGTCCCTGCTGACACAATCCTCTCTCTCTCTCTCTCCTTCCCTCTTCTCCCCTTCTTCCATCCCTTCCGCACATTGCTTTCTCGACTTCGACTTGTCGTTTGCCAACTCGGTGGCTTCATCGTTCCAACTGCTTGCCATCCCATGCACACATACACTTATATATATATATATATATATATATATATATATATATATATATATATATATATATACATATATATATGCACTTACATGTGTATGTATGTATATATGTCACAAATGATACGTATAACGCATACACGGATACATCGGATACGTGAGACCCTTCGGAGATTATTCTCTTGTTCGTTGAATCGAGAAACCGACTCATTATCCCGACATATCTCACCCAACGTATTCAACGTTATGCGCATAATCTCGCAGACTCGCAGAATCTTCGATATATATGTATGTATATAGATACCGGCGGACCGGACTGATGTATCCAGTTTCGTGGATATGTTTTGGCAACTCGATGTCGCGTCATTTACATGCGTCGGGGCTCGAAATTCAGAACGGGCAAATTTCCGAAGGGTCGAAATTTCGAACGCGCCAATGATTCGAACGGTCAAAATTTCGAACGTCCGGCAGTCACGCATTGCTCGACTTTCGAGCTTTACCACGAGCGAACTATCGATGTTGGGTGTATGTCGTCGAGGACTTTTTTGTAGAAAATTCAATTCTCTACAACATTGTTTATGGAAAGTTTTGATATATATAGCGTTGTTTAGCCAGCGTTTGGACAGGAAGATAAAAATATATTCATTGATTCGATACATTTTTATCTTCCCGTCCAAACGCTGGCTAAACGAAGCCATATAGACGAAAAGTTTACATGAACAATGTTGCAAAGAATTAAATTTCCTACAAAAAAGTCCGGACGGCATATATCTAACGTCGATAGTTAACGCGTGGGGAAGCTCGAAAGTCGGGCGATGTAGTCTCGCGGCCGGCGGACGGGGTACGCCAACTATACCTATATATACACGTTTTCTGAATCTCGACCGTTCCGAGCCTTGCCGTTCCAAACATTGCGCGTTCCAAATTTCAAACAATGTATACAAACAAAATATAACACATGTGCCCTGCGACAACAAGATGGCAGCACTGAGATGCACTCAAAAAACCCTCTCTCTCTGTCTTTTCTTACTTTCCCGATTAGATGCGAACGTCAAGTCGCCAGTTCAATAACGTGCGCGCGTCGCGATGCGCTCGTGCACCCAACGAGCACCACTTGGCCGCCATATTGGCGTCGCTTGGGGTGCATCGAGTTTCGCGAAATTCATAGAACCGACGGAGCCAGTGCCCGCAACCCTGTTGCACAGTGTCACGATGGTGGAATGGCTATGCTCAAGGAGACGGGGTGAATATTTCATTCATTCACTCACGTCTTCATCACTTCTCCAATCACCATATATATATATATATATATATATATATATATATATATATATATATATATATATATCTTGGAATAAAATATTTTTATTTATACGGGATCGAGTGGAGTTTGAATTTTCGAAAGTTTGAACGAACGTCACGTACGATGTCCGTTTAAGATTTTTATATTTCAATGGAAAATGATATCATCTCGATTCTACCGCGTGATTCAGAAGCTGCGCATGCGCATTTATAACGACATACGATACTTTATACGAGAGCATTTTGCATATATATATATATATATATATGCTAATATAAGCATGATGGAAAAAAAAAAAAAAAAGCTGACTCGATGTTAGGTAGACTTTCGATGCGTCACCACGATCGACGACTCAACGGTCACCAACAGCATGATAATTTGCATCAGCGGATTACAGAAGACACTCGTGATATAATAATAATAATAATAATAATAATAATAATAATAATAATAATAATAATAATAATAATAATAATAATAATAATAATAATAAAGTTGATCGTCGAATATTCAAGCTACTTCGGTATGTAAATCTCCGTCCCAAAGTTTCCATCGCAAAAACGATAAGATTGAATGTAGTTTAATGTAAGAAGGATGAACAAGTTGATCCGATGGTGATTGATAAATTTAATAACCACGTTAATGATGAACGAAGCTTCGAAAGATGTTGCGGGTCGTTGGATCGTAACAGGTGATTATTATATGTGTTGCATTGAGGACGCGGATCGATATCGGGATGCTGAGATGTGCTATATATGTGTGTAACCCTCGTCGGCCCTGGCATTACGAGCCGACCGTCGATACCCACCAACCCCTCTGATTTTTGCCTCGCTTCACATTAACCGTCGATGGGAGATGTAACCCTGGAACACGATTTTCCGACGAACTATTCATAACTCTTTCATAACACCCATAAATTATGACAATCTGAGTTGAAAAGTTGAAGAATGAAAAAACGACCTACCAAAAAAAAATTTCATACTATTGTAAATAATACATTGAAATATCGTAAAAAAAATTCTTCAAATCTCACTATTTTCCAAAGTAATTGTAGAAGATTTTTTGCCAACATCAATGTTGTGCAGAATTTTTCTTTGTTTTTTTTTTATTTCAATTTTATAAATCGTTGAAATTGAAAAAATTTTGAAATTGAAAAAATGTTGAAATTGAAAAAATTTCGCAAATACGATGAAAAAAAAGGTCTTTCTGTCAAATATCAAGAAACGTTTATGTGACAAAAATTTTGCGGTATTTACATTCAGAAGCTATGAGAAAAAAAATTCTTTATAACGAAATTTCAAAAAAAAAAAAAAAAAAAAAAGGAAACGAAAACCTCTGAATATTTCTAATGCAGAGGAAAATGGAACTCGAAAAAACGGTAATACATCGAGAGGACCCTTTATTGGCCCCTCGAGCGTGGTTTCCGGTTTTAATTCAATTTTTTTTCTTTCTTTTTTTTTTTTTAATCCAGAGAAGGCTACTTGTGTGGCTTTCGTTAGAACAGCTTATCGTCCGTCAATCGCACGATGGTCCTGCGCCGAAGCCTGCTGTTCGAGTGCCAACCGGTTGTCGATGGCCCAAAAATATCTCACACCAAAGTGAAGCGAAAATAATCCACCCTTCGATCATGCAGCCCGTGGATAGGCTCGTGGAATGGATTTCCAAGCTGTTTCGATCGTCTAATGGTCGAAACGTGCGAAAACAAGCACTCTTTCGGTGGTACATGGCAAACGATCCGTTTCCCGGCTGGATAATTGCGTCCCCATATTTGTTTAATCGAATAATGGGCTACCGGGGAATGGGCGAAACGTGCGTCGGGGCCTCGATAGCCCGGCACGCGCCCTTCGACCCAATCGCCATTCACAAAAGGGGTGGGAACAAAAATAACAAAAAAAAACAAAAATAAAAAAAAAAACGTTTTGGAAAAACGTGCCACAAACACGTGTTTAAAACTCAAGGACGTTGGGATAAATTTTCGTTTGGGCGACATGTTCGACCGGTAGGTACTCGATTGTCCGGGATAATCCGCTTTGGCACAATAACATCTGTATTTCATTCATCAACGATGCACGAAACGTCGCGTATCACTTACGATCGAAAAATAATAATGAAAAAAATTTGAATAATCGTTTTAATCGTTTTGAAAGTTTGTTTGTTGGCATACGATAGAAATGTTGATGAAGCGATGTGTCGTTTACTGTGGGAACAGCCACCAGGGAAGACTCGAAACGTGAAACTCTGTGCCTACTATTTTTTTTAGTTGGAAGTGAAGAGAAACAAGAAAAGAAAATGACAGAACTTACGATTTTCCAAAAATAAGTAATTTGGGAAGGGGCATAAGGGATGATAATTTCTTTATCGACAGTACCTGTGTCTTAGGGAGCGAAGATGTAGGCGGGGTTTGAAATTCAGAACGGGCAAAGTTCGGAAGGGTCGAAAATTTCGAACGCCCAATGTTTCGAACGGACAAAATTCCGAACGGCCACCAGTCACGCGGTTTCTCACGTTGCCCCGACTTTCGAGCTTCCCCACGCTTAAACTATCGATGTTGGATATATGCCGTCGCGGACTTTTTTGTAGAAAATTTTATTCTCTGCAACATTGTTCATGTGAACTTTTGGTCTACGTGGCGTTTTTTGGCCAGCGTTTGGACGGGAAGATAAAAATGTAATGATTGTTCGAGCCTCACCCGAATATATCGGAAAGCGGGAAAAAAATTATAATAAAAATCCTTATTGTCAAACAAATTGACGCAATAAATTTCCAGTTGCTAATCGTACAATATAATATTCGAGGCAACAACCACGGTAAGATATTTGAATGATAATCGAATTCATTGATGATTGACAATGGGACTGGCTTTGAATCATTTTCAATGACTCATAGAATATCGTGGCTTGATGACACATGTCATTTGATAACAGATAATCATGGACAATATATGTCCAGTGGATAAATAAAAATGTAAACTTCAAGAAAAAAGAAACCAACACGTCAAAAAAATAATTACCATAAATAATTATTAAGAGGCACAACTGTTATCAACAAAAATAGTTATGTAATTATTTTTTGATAATTTTTGAGGCGTGGAAATATTGGAGTAACGATGAATGAGTAATCAGTGAATGACGAGATGACTTACAATCAAGAAAGTTGTTTCATTTGGTTCATGATTAAATCGTCGTCGATGTAATCCGAGGCAATGAAAAACGAACATCATTTTTGAACGATGAAGAGATTTAAAAGACGAATCAAGAAAGAAATAAAAACTTGGAGAATATCGAGAAATAATTCGCGAAAAGCACAATCCAAAATATTCAAAATATTGACAATGGGCGATTCAATGGGCTTACAAAAAGCACAATCTAAAATATTCAAAATATTGAAAATGGGCGAATCAATTGGTTGAGTGTGGTAATAATAATAATTATTATTTGTAATTATATCAGGACGTGAAAAACAATTGGAATACAATGGGCACGTCGAATCGCGATAGTTTGTGCTTCGACCGGTGATGAATTCAAACTGACTTTGGTACACGAGTCCATGAAATGATGAGTCTCGTCGGTTGTCGTCGTCAAACTCGATCGGACGATTCAACGAACGACCGGCGGGTAATAATCTCCATGTGCGATGATAAAATTGCGAGTTCAGTCACTATATACGCATGGGCCAACGCGAATTCATCACACACATCCGTGTCCCATTACGGGGGAACAACTGTGTGGATCGCCGAAAAAATAGGTGAATTTTGGGAATTATTATCTCAAAAACTATTGGTCCGATTGAATTCAAGTTGATTTTATTCGAAAGTATGTACATTGAGGTATGTTGACGAATTTTTGTTTTAATGTATTGTGAATGGGAGCGCTGTTATTCCGGCCGGCGTAAAATAGTTTTTGATAGTTTAGTAAGATAGTTTTTGAGATCACAATTCTCAAAATCACCACCCTCATGTTCGACGGAGAAAAGAGGTTGAAAAAAAAGGAAAAATAAAATAGGTGAAAAGTACCAAAGTATGGCGCGATGTGGGCAAAAGTACAAAAGACTCGGTGCTGATGCACCACCCGAACGCTCAGGCTATGAATCACCGTTTCGTATCGTGCCCCCCTGCCCCCCTCCCTCACTCAGGTCGCGGACAAGGAAATGCGTTGTTGCATCCGAACCTCACTCTCCCGGCTACTTTTCCCATTTCGAACTTTATAGGCCATTCTATACGTTTTCTATACATGAATGTATATATATATATATATATATTGCTCGACCCGTCGAATGAGTCACGTGGAATGAAAAAATTCCAACGGCACCTAAAAATCAACGGACTTTCAATTCTGACGTCTCATTTTCTTCGTAACAGACCTCATTCTCAGATGAGTGTGGGCATTTTTTGTTTCTACGTTCTGTGGATATTCTGGCAACCTATAACGTGAATAAAAAAACAAGTTTTCCGTAATTTTTTCGGATAAACGGTTGAATAATGGGTTACCATAAATTCATTTCACCTCGCATCTCAAATTCCCCACATTCATCAAAGAATGTAGTCTGTTACGAAGAAAATGAGACGTCGAAATTGAAAATCCGTCGAGTCGTATGTTCCAAAAGCTACGACACCTAAAAAATTTTGTGATAAATCTTACAGCGTTCAGGTGCTTCATATGGCTATGAAAAAAATTGAAATGATAGCTAAGTACAGATATTTCATGAGGACAAAATCGATTTTCAATTTGGATCGATCATGTCCCGAAAACAAAAAAATGTTTCCAATTTTTTAGGTGCCCTAGCCCACTCAGCCTCCTTAATTAATTACACACGTTTCATGACAGTCATTTCTTTTGTTCCAGGTTACGTTATCAAGAAAAAAAAACTTTGTTACGTGACAAAATGTTGTGTCTTCAAGGTTAAAAATATGTAGTCATGATATTTTTTTGTTTTGTTTTTTCACTGTGTTTATTTCAAACAAAAGTTGTTTGCTCGGAAAGCTTTGATGGATGGTAAAATTGAGTTTGAAAGGTTTTTCCCGTGGTCCGGGAACGCAAAAGCCGTATATATAGCGCATAAACGTGGGCCCAGGGTGCGTTCAAAGAAGGAGATGCTTCCGAGCACTTAGCGTGGAACAATGTTGAGAGGGGGGTCTTTTCCACCCTTGTGCACGACGGACAAACGAAAACACAGACAGACGCAGACGCACCAACAAAGATTCTCGGCCAGGTGCGGTTCATCGACCGCATCCAAAATTCTTCCCAGACAAAACGGAATGTAACAACTCGGAGCTATGATCCAACGTTCATCCATGTTTTCAACTCACCCCTAAAAAAATTTAATGCGCAACGAGAGACGACTGAAATATTTCGCCAATAGCGAAATATGATCGTTATCATGGGATTGGACTCGAAATTCAGAACTAGCAAAATTTCAGAAGGGTCAAAATTCCGAACGCCCAATGTTTCGAACGGCAATCCTTCGAACGGTCAAAATTTGGAACACCTATAGTTGCGTACCTCGTAGAAAAAAAATCACAAGACCAAAGTTGTAGAGAAAAAAATTATCTACAACTTTTGTCATGTGGATTTTGGTTGTAAAGTTGAAAATGGGCGAGTTATCGAACAAAAACAAATCTCTCTTCTCTTAAATTCAAGATGGCGGTCAACGCTTCAGGGCCAAGCGGTCGAGAAGTTGAATTAAACGAGTGATACAGTGTGATACACATTTTTTCCTAATCATTGACGCGTCAAAAGTTGAAATCATCAAAATAATTCGATAACAAAAATTTTACTCCTATTTCCGATTTAACTCGAAGAATATCAATCGTAGACGAAAAAATGATGAGACTAAAGTTGTAGGGAACAAAATTATCTACAACTTTTGTCATGTGGATTTTGGTCGTAAAGTTGAAAATGGGCGAGTTACCAAACAAAAACAGATCTCCCTCCTCTTAAATTCAAGATGGCGGTCAACGCTCCAGGGTCGAGTGGTCGAGAATTGAGTCTTGAATTGAAACTACCATGATCCCTCAACGATTAAACAAGTAATATCGTGTAATACTATTTTTTTTTAAATCACGCCTATTTTTGCTACGCCGAAATTTTTTTCCTCGCCAAAGTTCGGAAAGGTCGAAAGAAAAGCGAGATTCCACTGTACCATCGTACCCTTTCCCGGCCGAGTGTGTGTAGCGTCACGGTTGATCCTTTCACCGACGCGACAGGTGCAATCCCATGCGGGAAAGTTGGGTACGTCCAAACAAGTACGAGCGCGAACAGGTTCTCTGTACTCGCGGTGCACTCGGCGCTGCGTTACGATGCAACGTATGCAACGCGGTCTGTGTATGCACTTGCACGCGGACTTCCATGTACGGTAAAAGACGTAAACGTTTTGTAAAAGACGTAAATGTTTGCGTCTTGTGCAGACCGAAGCGATGGAGAGTCGAGTGATCGAACCAAACAGCTTCGAATAAAGCAGTTCATGTAAATTGCATAAATTTCGTTTCATCTAATTTCAGAGGCTAAATCAATTAAAAAATTTCAATTCGAAATTACAAATAATTGAACAAATGAATTCACATATTTGTAATAAATTTGAATCAAAGTTATTAATTTTACGGATAATTTTTTATAAAATTTCCCGCAATTTTCTCCAATTCATATGTTCAGATAATTATATATATATATATAGATTTTTTTTTTCAAGGAATCAGAAGTTGCTCGTATATTGCTCTTCAATCACATTGAATTTTTTTAAAAATCGTTCGAACTGTTGAAAAACTACGATAATCGCTTTTGTAGACATCAAATTCACGCATTTTTTCGTTTTTATGCGGTTCCAACAACTTTGTTCACGTGTTTTCAAAGTTAACAGAAAGTCATCCGAATCATTGTCTTTCTTATCGAAAAACGAAGAAAATGCACTAATCGAAAGTCGTCGTAACCCAAATTCGAACCATTCGTAAAAATCCACGTGGTCAAAATCGGGGGGATTCGAAACAGTCGCAGTTAGCCGTTCACTCATGAGCCAGTTACCGAGTTACCCGTTCTAGGATCAAATCCTTCGTAGTATTTTCTTCTCGACAACTCGCGGATTTTTCGCGTATCTAGACTTTGTATTTCCAATGCCGAGCCCGCGAGCCGTAACGAGCGTTGCAACGTTTTGAAAAAAAAAAAAAAAAAGGAACGGACGTGCATCGCCTTGTGTACAGCGTGCCAGTAGTGTTACCGGTTATCCTTGAGTTCGATCCCTCTCGTACAGGTACGAAACTACCAATGCTCGCTCAATGTACACGAAGAACGCTATACATATATATATAAGTAACGTTCGCTTACTTCTCGCGTTGTCACGACGAACGACATACCGCACAACCACGTTAGGTGCACGTTGCGTTGGTGCACCTATGCACGCGTGTATTCGTCCGTACACTTGTAACGGAAACACCTATGCATATTCAAACGTGTGGGTATATTTCGTCGTCGCTGCACAATTGTCGAGTCTTATATCTACCTGTGCGTGTGTTTCCACCACGCACAAAATCGATTTATGTCGATGGATATTCTAAAATACCCACGCGCGATAGTAGGCGTGGCTAATGACTGTACTCAACGGTTTTTTACGTGCAACTGTGTGTGACCCAACACTAGTCAGACTGAAATTGCCAACAGGATTTCACACTTTGTGGAAGTGCTATTATTGATAAAGTTTTTGAAAATTTATAAATAGCTTGATTCATTAAGGGGTCTGAGTCACCTAAAATAATGGCATTTTTTTGTGACATGATCGATCTAAATTTTTAATCTATTTGATCTTTATGAAATATCTATACTTAGCTATGTTTATACATTTTTTCCAGAGTCATATAAAGCGTCTGAACGTTGTGAGATGTGTCACGAAATTTTTCACTTGTCGCAGCTTGCGGACCTTAGGTGTTTCATAACTATGAAATGGATTTGAAATTTAGATTGAAAAACCTTGATATCAAGCGAGCAGTGGGATTTTCAAAATGCTGTCCTGCATAAATTATAAATTACACACCTAAATTACACCTAATTTCGATGAATCCATTCTCCAGAATTTCTGATACTAGCTTATAGGGGTCAGTGCTTTCATTACACCTAAATTATAAATTGTACACCTAATTTGTACCTAAAAATACACCTAATTTCGGTGCAGAGTAAATTCATTTTCCAGACTTTCCGCTGCTAGCTCGATAGAGGTAAGTATTTTCATTACACCTAAATTATAAATTGTACACCTAATTTACACCTAAAATACACCTAATTTCGATGCAGAGTCAATTTATTTTCCAGACTTTCCGCTGCTAGCTCGATAGAGGTAAGTATTTTCATTACACCTAAATTATAAATTGTACACCAAATTTACACCTAAAAATACACCTAATTTCGGTGCAGAGTAGATTCATTTTCCAGACTTTCCTCTGCCTAGCTCGATAGAGGTCAGTATTTGTTATACGGGCGGTACCCGATAACGTGTTCGTGACACGCGGAAATTCGAGACTACCCGATATAGATTGGTTTCGTGTCTACGACTGGTCAGGAGGGTTGGCCATGCAATCGCCGCATTACAGACGATATATGAAATTTCAGATGGCACATAGGCACATCGCGGTACTCTCACTTCTGTCGTATAGCAGTATAGTCATAACATTTATACGACACAATAATGGACAGACGCGTTGAACAAAGCCGGAATATATAGACCACGCTTGTATATATATATATAGAGCCAACGCTGGTGGGTCTGGATAGGTCGCGTCGGTTCGCCTGATGTCGGATAACTCGTTAATTGGGTCGAGCAACGACCGTCGTTTAATTGATGAGATATGTGTCGGATCGGCCCAGGCTGCAACACCCTCGCCAATCCAACCAATTGCAACTTATTGTCACGTGCAACGGCTTTTTAACAATATTTACATTGCTTCCTCATGGAGGAAGCTGTGTCACGGTCGAAATTTTTACGGTGAAAAATAAACGTAGTTTCGTTGTGGAATATGGTTCGTTTGACGTTGATTCGTCGGTGTGGCATATTCGCAGACGTCAAATAAGCGCGGAAAAGTTATGCATGATTATGTGCAGGGAGCGGAGAGAAGGCAGAAACATACGGAAGAGCCTCGTGAATTTATACTCTTGAAGTGCAGACAGGTATCCTACATCACCAACGAGTTATTTACCTCAGTTGGCTATCGGCAAAGCACTCGAGCGTGTAACTAGCGACTTCACGAGTTACGCAAGCCCGGGAGCCCACCTCCTACGTCCGCACCTAAGTTGATTACCGGAGATCGGAGAGGGGAGGGCCAATCTGCTTCGCCAAAGACCCGCGAGTAAGATGAACCCATCGGGATTTAACGAAACTGCTCATCAACGTCACGAAAATAAATGATAAAACACTATTTTCAACGATTGAGTTTTGTTAAAATGCAAAAATATCATAATGGGAACATTTAGGTGACAGTTGTATGATTTTCCTGATAATTATTAGTGATTCCGAAAACTTTGCCAAGTATTCGATATTACACAGGAAGTAGAAAAAAAGATAATTTTGTTTTGAGTTATTTCATTTCTAGTGAATATTCAAATTAGGTGCCGGAAAAGTTATTCGAATGAACCAACTGAGCAAATGGTCTGAATAATGCAGTTCTTTCGATGAGACACGAGTAAATGTTCGTAAATCGCATATTCGAGTTAAATGTGGGGCTACAGTTAACTCGCGATCATCTTGCACCTTAATTTACTCTCAATAATTTATCGAATTCGTTCTCCGTTTATCTATCCATTGCTGAGCCGATAACAATTGAACTGATATCTCGACATTTATCACCTGACTGATCGCCTCCGTCCCCTCAGAGCACCCTCCAGACACCTAATCGCAGAGATGCGGAATCTGTGGTATAAAACTGTTCATGTCGTTGTAACACGTTTAAACTACTAAACCGACTTTTATGAAACTTGCAGAACTATCTTTACATGATAGGCTTACCAATTTCCGATATTATAAAATTTATGTCACCTTAAGACCTAAATGTCTTTAGGTGACATAAATTTTAGAATAAAGGAATTTGGAATACCCTATAATATATATTCTATAATAGGCGTATAATAGCCTATTCTAAAATGTATGCCACCTAAAGACATTTAGGTTTTTAGGTGACATAAATTTTAGAATATCGGAATTGGGAATAGCCTATAATGTAAAGATACTTCACCTGAATGGGGGGCTAAGGAAGAGGGGGCTAAAAAAGAGAGGTCAACATCCGGAAATGGTGCAGATGTGAAATCCGGCACCTAAATTTTTTCTGAAAAATGAAAACACACAAGCCCTGATTTGTTCAAAATCACGTTGAAGGGGCTTAAAATAGAGGATACATTTTTTTACAAGATTACCGGTGTCTCATGTTTAAAATTGGAGCTTGTTTCGATATGTTCATATCAACACGATACAAGATGTGATAACATATATTTGACGATATCTCGATGATTATGAATTTATGTTGCATTCACAAAGCAGTTACAATCGAGATTTCTCAGATTGGGGTACTTTTGGCTTGGATCTTATGTGTCATACATACTTAAGCGTTTCGTTGCAACTGCAGATGAGTTAAGGGGCAGGTAAGGTGGGGATGGGGGGGGGGGGCTTACTCATCGGACACGTAGTCCAGCACCACACAAGCCAGAATGCCACCTACACGAGATTGGAACTCGCTGAATGACAGTGGCTCACTGCGCAATCTCGCAAATGATGAGAGAGAGAGAGAGCTTAACCGCAAAGCCCGTCGAACGTTAGTTATCGGTCACGCCTTTTTTTTACGTTAATTTGCCGACCGTCCGATCTTTCATTTTCACTCACGGTCACTGCATGGCTTTGTCTCGCAAACGAAACAAAAAAATATATATATATGTATGTACGCAGAAACAAAGATGTTGCCATTTCACAATGCAGTGGAAATAAATTAATATGATCGAAAGAATTTCATTGACATCGATTTCGAAACACGTTCGGTCTTGCTTGACGAACCGTGCGATTGTGCATTGAAAACCTCGTGTGATCGAAAAATGCAATTCATATAATCAATTATGTATGATACATTTGACGATTAAAAAAATATACTATATATATTAGGGTGGTCCTTATTAGGGGTGAAACATTTTTTTGGCCCTCCCATGTGCTTAAATGTCTCGAAAAAAATAAATTTTAACGTAGCCGAAGGCCCAGCCTCCTAGATCAATTCTAAGTACCTCCCCAAAGCCCTCGAATTTCGCCATTCAATTAACACAGGGTTTTTGGCGTCTGATAGTTTATATTTTTTTCCTTCCGCAGTATTGCACCGAAAAATCCGAAACTCCGCACATTTTTTACTCAGGGTAGTAGGTCTTCGATGCCAATTTCAAACATTTTCCAGTGATTTAATTCGGCGGGGAATCGGCAAGTTAAGATAGCTCGTTTCTCAAAAGCTTCGATAAATTTCATGATAACTCGGAAACTGTGTGAGATACGATGATAACACAAATAACCTTTTTTGTAGAAAATTGAATTCTCTACAAAAAATATTCAATACAATTTTTTCCTTTTTCTAAAGTTTTTGAAATATTTGAAAAAAACAAGCGCTTCATTTTTTCAAATATTTCATACGAGTGTATATAGATTGCGTTTTCGGATCTTTGACGTGAAAAACTTTGTTTCGGTTGAAAATGAAGAAGAAAAACAGACAGCGTGTGGTCAGATTACTGGACGCTGCTCTGGGGAAAAAAAGGTGAGCCGAGTGGAGAACCCCTGTTCGAGGTGGCCCGACGGTTGAGCACCACTGCCTAGAGGATGGTCGAGAGATACCGGACTCGAAAAAAAAAAAAAAGAAAAAAAATACCCAGACGACTACGACAGCGACGTAGACTAACCGCAGCGGATTCGAATGCTTCGCCATGAATTCTTATGGACTGTGTGTTACTCTTTTTTTATTATCCGGCAGCAGTTAACTATACACAACGACTCTCGGATCTTGTACGACAAAGTGTTGAGAACAGCGATATTCAGATAGAACGTGAAGAATGATAATCATTGATTCCCTGAACGAATATGCGACATGCATAAATATATTTATGTATGCACATGAATATAGTTTATAAATGTAAAAAGAAACTATACCGGGTGTCCCATTTTAATCTTGCACCTAATTTACCTCGCAAACTACAACTCTGATCAAGTATTGAGTGTAATAAATCTTGAAGGGTTCGAAGAGGAACGTACAAAGATTTAATTTTTTTCGGTCCAAAATTCAAAATGGCGGTTTTAAGGGGGCCGACATGTTTTTTTTTTAATGAAACCATACTTTTTTCTTTACGCCAAAAATTTTGTTATGTCAAAACTAACAACTTTTGTGGGAATTTTTTTTTCATTAAGTCCATAATTTTGAGGTTAGAACACAATTTTCGACTATCTCGAATAGCGCTAGAACTGTGAAAAAAATGTGTGCAAACGATAGTCTGGAATTTCCATGTAACAACAACAAAAAATCAAAAATGTTCGGAAAATTCATTGAAAAAAAAAAAGACAAAAAATTCTTCGGAATTAAACATTCTCGGATTCTTCGAAATAAAAAACGCAAACCAACGATCGAGCAACGTGTCAAATACGTTGGTTTATTTTTTCCGGAGCTCGTTGACGTCAATCGTTTAGAGGCGGATTTTTAATGGAGGAAAATCGTCGCCCGGGGTTCAAACGTCCCAGCGTGTTTCTATAAATCAACCGTGCTGTGTTCGACTTCCCGAAGTAAAAAAAAACTAAACAGAGAAAAAAAACTAACTAAACCGGATGGGGAAAGTTGGCTTATTTTTCCACGCTCGCCTGTCCGTTAAATTTTCCTCTCACGACCACGATTTTTTAATGGGACGTAATGTGTCGGAAGTTATTGTGGGACAATCGGGATCCCGGGATCGAGTTAATTCCGACGATTATGAGAACCTGCTGAGCGAATTAAAGTTTTACATCATATATTCCACGTGCATTTATTTTCGCTGTAATAGGGTGAAATATAATATCCTGTACATCCTCACGAATATGTTTTTTTCACTCGCATGAATTTTATATATGAGCCATTTCATCGAATATCGCAAAATTTAGGGTTTCGCTGCCAGGAATCTTTATGAAATTTCCACAGCTTAAGGTAAGAGAGTTCCTCGTCAGATTTGCATGAAACTTGGCATACTCATTGGTATTGATGAGAAAAAGGTTCGGTTAAATTTTTATGGCTTTCCGGAGCGCGAGAAAAAATATATCAACACTTTTATTTGTCACACGTTTAACACGGAGCCTTATGGAGAATCACGCTCAATTTGATATAATACAAAAAGTCCTCGTCAGATTTTAATGAAAACACTTGAGCTGCAAGTTGAATATTCGGACAACATTTTGGGCACTTGAAAGTAGAGATCAGGAGACTGTGATGATAATAATGAGCAAATGAACATTGGAAAAATACAGTTTATATGAGGAGTTGGTCGTGATCCAGTAGACATGGCAACGTTCAGCGTTTGTTTCCCATCTTCTCTCTCTCTCTCTCTCTCTCTCTCACTGATCGACATCATAACACGCGACGTTGCCACATCAAAGTACCACGTACCTCAATCAGGAGATAGTATATATAGCCTTGCTTCGACTCTTACCAGTATCTAGAATACTACCTTAATGTGCATGTTGAAAAACAAATTTCCCAATTTTTTTCACATTTTTTCTTCTATCATTTTGTCAGCTGTAAAATATACTTTCAAAAAAACATAAGTATATTCCTTCTCCAACTTTCTCCTACTTTAAACCTCCTTCACCCTAAAAGTAATTATTGAAACGAGTTAAAAAAAAAAAATAAAAAGGTTCAAAATTTCGACTGAAGACGTCCCTTAAAATGGTTCATAAAATCCGAACGAAATGCACGATTCAAAAATGCTACGAGCAACACGTCGTTCGTGTTTGTTTCTGGGGATGCTGCGGGTGAAGATCAAAAGCCGATGGTGCAGGATCTTTGTTCAACGGATGAAGGAAACGTCGTGGAGAGCGAAGGTGGGTGCGTATACAGGCAAAGTCGGCTCGTTCATTTCCGACAGCTGCGAATCTCAGGCCCCACTTGCGTACAGAATGGTTTGGAAAAGACGACGGTAAAACCCAGCAGCGGCAGCAGCAGCAGCAGCACCACGAAGAGCGGCAACAACCGCAGCAGATGAGGTTAAGGCGCACCGGAGGTCCCCGAAGCCCCCGAAGCGAGCCGAGTTCGTAGGACCGTAAGGTCGGGCATCAACGAAATATGCTTCTGGAACGGGACATCTGGCCCATCCCGTGAGTCCTCGTTTTTCTCGCCATCTCTCTCTCTCTCTCTCTTTATATATGATTTTTTTTTCCAGCACGGGCCGAGAAGAGATATGGAAGGCCAGCCCATCGACCCACCAGAAAACTCACGCGTGAATATCCAACCAACGTTTAATATATCAATAACCCAACGTTTTCGTTCAAGCAAAATATATATATATATATGAACATAGATGTTTCATAGATTTTATTTTTTCATTTTTCTTTTTCAAGAATAAAAAAAAATTGACTATAGAAACATTTATTTTCAGAAATTCGAATGCCTAATTCTTGTGATTTTTCATTGTTTGCATTTTTTTAGCGGGCGAGGGGGTGGTGGAAAAATTTGTTCAAGCAAATTTCATTATTTAACTAAAATTTCTTCTCCATTTTAGGTAAATTTAATGAATATTTTTCTGTATTGGTAAATTTATTCTTCAAACTTTTAAGGTTCAATTTCATTATTTAACTAAAATTTCTTCTTCATTTTAGATAAATTTATGGACATATATGTTTCATATATTTTTTCGTTTTTTTTTCTTTCAAGAATAAAAAATTGAGAAAAAAAATTATTTTCAAGTGTCCGAATGCATATATATATATGTATATATATAAGACGCTTCGGCGTCGATTTTTTTTTAATACGGACACGACGAAAAGGAATGACCTGAATGTGGGTCAACGAAAATGAATTTTCCCATTCATTCACATTTTACACGTTTATTTTTCGTGTATCCAACTGCAAACTTCTACGAAAATGTTTGTTGTGCTTGACGAATTTTGTCGTACATAATTCTGTAATACCGAAACATCTTTTTTCCAATCCGATTTCAGGTTCTCCGTAAAAAAAAATGAAACTATAGTTGTTCAGACGGACGCGGGCTAAGATTCGTCGTCGGTTTATTTTCGTCGCAAGTCATAAATTACATTTCCATCGTATTCTTAATGATTTTTTTTTATCTTCGGGAAGTGAGCCTTCGGCCGTTGAATATTTTCTCATTCGACGACAATTCCATTATCTCTCTATACGCTAATGGTGCGTCCAATGGTTATAAAAGTTTGGGAAAAAAAAAAAAAACGTTTAGATAGTTTGGAAAAAAAAGTTCAATTTTTTTCACTGCCACAGTCGAGCAGATTTGAAATTAAATATTCATAATTTTTTTCAGAGGTTAGGGGGTTCGTGGGAAAATTGAAAAAAAAATCAAGAGATGTGCTTGGGTTACTCCAAAATGAAAGAAAAAATCAAGGAGTGTCTTTGGGTTATCCTAAACTAAAAGAAAAAAATCAAGAGATGTCTTTGGATTACCCCAAACTGAAAAAAAAAAAAATCAGGAGATGTCTTTGGGTTATCCTAGACTGAAGAAAAATCAAGAGATGTCTTTGGATTACTCCAAACTGAAAAAAAAATCGAGAGATGTCTTTGGGTTACTCCAAACTGAAGAAAAAAATCAAGAGATGTCTTTGGATTACTCCAAACTGAAAGAAAAAATCAAAAGATGTCTTTGGGTTACTCCAAACTGAAGAAAAAAATCAAGAGATGTCTTTGAGTTATCCCAAACTGAAAAAAAATCAAGAGATGTCATTGGGTTACTCCAGACTGAGAAAAAAATCAAGATATGTCTTTGAGTTATCCCAAACTGAAAAAAAATCAAGAGATGTCATTGGGTTACTCCAGACTGAGAAAAAAATCAAGAGATGTCTTTGGGTTACTCTAAACTGCAAAAAAATCAAGAGATGTCTTTGGGTTACTCCAGACTGAGAAAAAAATCAAGAGATGTCGTTGGGTTACTCCAAACTAAAAAAAATCAAGAGACGTCTTTCGGTTACTCCAAACTGAAGAAAAAAATCAAGAGATGTCTTTGGATTACTCCAAACTGAAGAAAAAAATCAAGAGATGTCTTTGGATTACTCCAAACTGAAAGAAAAAATCAAAAGATGTCTTTGGGTTATCCGAAACTGAAAAAAAAAATCAAGAGATGTCTTAGGGTTATCCCAACCGAAAAAAAAAATTAAAATAAACAATTGCCCACTATTTTTCAAAACGTGAGGGTTTTGACCCCTTAGAACCGATGGCGTCTTTCCCCATACAAATATATACATATATAGTGACTGGTGTACGTGTCAATTCCACCGGTTATTCAAACCGTTCACCACCACCATATACAAATATATTATACGTACCGATAGTCGAAGCACGTTTCCGCCATAACTGGTGGCTCTCTCGAGCGGTTGGTGGTTAGACGGATGATTCCCCATCTTTGTAATTATTTATATATATATTTTTTTTCACTAACACCAAAGTAAACAATTTTTTTTTTTAAATAACCAACTTCACTTATTCACCTAATTCAATGATTTCCCAATTAAATTCCAACTTTCGTGTCACCAGAATAATCCAACTTTTGCGCACCCTCGATCATTCCAAACCTTTGTCATTAAAAAATAATAATAATAATGATAATGATAATAATTCGATGGGAAAAAAACACACTAGGAGCACAATTCAATCGTTTAACGATCGCAAATTCGTGATAATAATCGTTGTCCTGACTGACCGCGACCGGTCGACCATCATCCGGTGCACGAATGTTCCCACAATCCACGTGCGCAAACCGTCCAAGCACCAGGTGTCGTCGCCTCCGTTAACATCCGTTTTTTCGAAACAATCGTCGTTCAAAACCCCACAAACCTCTTCGCGTCAACGAGACACCGCAATAACGATAACGACACAAACTCCAATTAATAACCGACTTTCTCCCTCAGCAACGAAACGATTTAAATAAGAATATTCAAAAAGCCCGGGAAATTCAAATTTTCATTTTTCTCGAATATCGGAGCACACGAGTATGGCGCATGCGCGGGGCCAAAAATTTCGATCACCGATATCGATCGATCGATATCGCGACGCGAGACGTCCCCCGTTGCTCGTTTATCGTGCACTGTTTGCCCGTTACGGTGCAACACGTTCGTCGGTCAGGCGCGCATGCGCCTGCGCCTGCGCCTATGTCACAACGTTGTTGCCCTCCCGTAACGTTGTAACCTTTTTTATTATTTTTGTATTTTTCTTTTATTTTCTTGCCCCGAGTCCGACTAGCTCGCCAACCGATCGCCGGTTTGAGGTTATGACACGACGATGGTCGGGGCCCCGCTCGCGTCTCTCGACGTTGGCGTGTTTGGTTATTCCGTTGGATCGGTTACACGGGAAACCATAGCCCGAAGCGTTAAACTCGATCCTCCGGGGACACTGGCCACAAGATCTTCGACCGATAACCGGTTCTTCACGTTTTCATATAGCTACGTATATACATATATACACATACATATATATGTGGCGATCGACACCCCCTCGCCAGCAAAGACGGCACCAATTTGCAACTATTATTCGTGACTCAAGCAAACGCCGATGCTCGTGAGTCTTCGGAAAATCCGAAGATTCACGATCTCCCGAAGGTCGTCACGACGAACACAGTCCCGAACCTCTCGCAAAACCGTTTTATTTATTTATTTATTTATTTATTTTTACCCCGTTCGCACTGACAAACATATCATCACCATCGACGTATCCATTGTGAATTATTATCACGTTTTACAACCCAACGACGATGAAACTCGATTTACACTGTTGCCATCCATGACAAAACTTTCGCAAATTTGCAAAAAAAAAAAAAAAAGACTATTTGTTCGATGAATAATCAAATGAGACACAAGATTGCAGCACATAACCCCAAATTTGACACTTGTTGAGATTTTTGCGAGCCATTGGCATCGATAACACACATTTTTGACAAATCAAAGACGACTTTAAGGAGGCGTAGGGGTGAAAGAAATGCACTTTTTGAGTTTTTAGGACGTGAAGAGTCGTTGAGAGCGTGGGGAGATAACGAAGAGGAGGTTAAAAAATTTCGACGCCATGACGTGGTTGTCAACTGGGGGGAGGGGGGGGGGACCCGTGCCCTAGGGATTTCTGTGGTCTTCCTTCGTCACAGTTCCCCTTCGCTCGGCCACGAGCCCAACGCTCAAACTGGCTGTGCAACGCGGACTTGCCGGGGCCACGGGCTCTCTCGAGCCTGACGTCACCACAGCCACGGAGTGGGATTCCGATTCAGGTTGTCGGCAGTCTCTGTCTATGTCTTTCTCTCTCTCTCTCTCGCACGTTGTTACTCAGCCACAACCTCCTCTTCGTCGGGCGCCCGTCGTTCGTTCCCTTCCTCGCGTTTTTTCTCACCCGATCGGTCTACGGGCCGTTTGCCCTTTCTCGCGTCTCACGCTCCGCGCAGCCCCCTCTTAGACGACGCGGAGTGGGGGTTACGGGCACGGCAGCGTTCACACCTTGGCCCACGAATGCCAAACTGGACTGTAGACTCCAGGCGGATTAACCGGACGGCTTCGGAGGGGGGGAAAAAGAGGGGGGAGGGGATTTTTTCTCGCACCACTAGGCCAAACCAGTCGTCGCCATTGCCACGAAATTAATTTACACCGACGTGTACGGTTTCACGGTCATTCACACCTATCCACCATCTTCGAAGTCCGAAATTTCGATGAAGGAGATGTACGAAGAAATTAAATAATAAATAAAAATCCTTCAGGCGTTCTTCACTAATAAGAAGCGAAGTATTTGCCGTACTTTGCGTCCTAAAATTAGCGTTGTATCCTCTTTACATATGTATCAATCCTTGGCACCTAAATTTTCCAACTTTAGTTTAATTCACTTAATTCTTTCTAAGAAGAAACCACTAAAATTGTTGTTGTTGTTGTTTGTTGTTTTCTTGCTTCTCCAGACGACACCCGAACGTTGTTCAACCGTTGACCTCTGGGCGACCGTTGAACCCGAGGTGTCTGAGGACACCTCGGAAAGTTGATGTCTCCGTGGGGCTAATCAAATTTCCAACGCCATCTAGCGTTTTAACGCGGCAATTATTTTCCGTGCAGACGGCTTAACCTTGACGAGTGAAGGATGAAGTTTAGGACGAGGTTCTGTCCTTTCCCGCTGACAAACTCGTTGGGATCGTTTGAATGTCATCAAGGAATTAACGAGGAAGAGGGAAAATTGGCAAAATGCCGTTTATGACGTTCCAGAGCGTGTCATTTCGTGGATTCTTTCGAGGCTCGTTTGAATCCGAGGGTGTTGGGTTTTTTCGTGGATGTTGGTTTTTTTTGGTGTTTTTTTCCCTCTTTTTGCCTCGTCATATGTCGCGCGAGGCGATATTACACCGGTGGCTTATGGCGCGATCACGGAAACCCCCACCGCTAACGGGGTTCCCACGTTTTTCCGTTGGGCCCCGTACGCGCCACACGGTCACGCTCGGTCACTTCCGGCGACCCCACCGGAACTCGAAGTACGTTTGGATATACAACGCTCCGACGCACAATCCTCTCGGAAGATCGATTTTTATTGTTTAGAATTTTTTAACAATAAATGGAATTTTTATTTTTGTTGTTATTATTATTTTTATTATTATTATTATTATTATGGTTGTGGTTTTTGTTGTCGTTGTTGTTGTTGTTGTTGTTGTTGTTGTTGTTGTTGTTATTATTATTATTTACGCTTTTCTTACAATAAGAGTCTGCTAGTTTGGTAGAGCTTATTATTGTTATTATTGTTATTTCTCCTTATTATTATTATTACTACTATTATTGTTTTTGTTGTTGTTGTTGTTAGTATTATTATTTACACATCTCTTACAATAAGAGTCTGGTACTTTAGTATAGCTTATTATTATTATTATTATTATTGTTATTATTATTATTATTATTATTGTTGTTGTTGTTGTTGTTGTTGTTGTTATTGTTGTGTGAAAATTATTATTTACACTTTTCTTACAATCAGAGTCTGGTAGGTAAGTCGAAATTTTTATTGTTGTCGTTGTTGTTGTTGTTACTATTATTATTATTATTATTATTATTATTCAATTTAGAAGAATAATAATTCATTAATAGGACGGATTTAACAATAAACTTTGTTACATTCTTCCGATACGTTTTGTTTCTTTCTGTTTTTTTTTAAACAAAATCGAGTAATTTTCATTTATCATCGGTATCCATCGAATCAACAGATTCGTTAATTAACCGATAAATTATCTGTCGAAACCCGTATTAGCAACGAGCCGGAGGATTAACACGCCAATGATTACATCGTGCAACAATGTTTTCCATTTTTTTTTTTCCAAATTTTTTTTTTCGATCAATGCCACTGCCGTTTCGCCGGGAGAAAAAAATTTGCGCGATAACGTTTATCACGAGTGCGGATTGAAAAAAAAAAAAAAAAAAAAAACAGAAGAAAAATAATCGCGACACTCGATAACGACGAAGCGACGAACCCCCTGCCCCCCAACGAGACTGAAAACTCGAATGCGAAGGATCTGACAACCGAGAGCCCTCGGGATCCTTCGGCCATCGGTTCGCCCTACTCTTCGGCAACCTGTGTCAGTGACGTGTGCTCGGATCATCGGGCCCCCCGACACCTGAAACGGGCACCGAAATGCCCATGGACGGAGCGAAAGATTCGATGGTTCTCTCTCACACAAGCGTGAGGGCCACGAGTTCCGTCTCTCTTTCACTCGTACGGTCGTTTCAACGTTGCTCCGAACGGAAAATTTCTCCACATTAAATTTTATGAGGAAAGTATTTATATATTGTTTTTTTTTCAATGCTAAAATACTCTTCATAAAACTTGCTCGAATCATCGAAGGATTTAATGAATTAATATAATTTATAATTGCTCGAAATAAAAATAATTTAGAAATTATGAAAAAAAAAAATGTTTTCTCAGTTTTTTCTTTTTTCATTTTTAATGCACAAATATTGTTAATAGCACTTGTTCGAATTATCGAATGATTTAATGAATTCATTTATTTGTAATTGTTGAAAATAAAAATAGTTTAAAAATTATTTTAAAAAATTGAAAAAAAAAAAAAATTTAATGTACAAATACTCTCGATAGCACTTGTTCGAATCGTCGAATGATTGAATGAATTGATCTATTTGTAATTGCTAGAAATGAAAATAGTTTAGAAATTAGAAAAAAAAATGTTTTTAGGTTTTTTTTCTTGTTTTTTCTTTTAATTTTTAATGGAATGAACGTGGCTACAACGAAACGTAGCACGAGGGTTGCACGACGATGGGCGAATAGTGGGGTTGGGTAGGCGCAGCTGCCATAGCAAATGGTCGGTACATCTGCTGAGACGTACACAACGGGGACCTTCTCTGAGGCACGGGCTAAAACCCTCCCGATGTGGAGAGAGAGACAGAGAGAGAGAGAGAGAGAGAGAGAGAGAGAGAGAGAGAGAGAGAGAGAGAGAGAGAGGAGAGAGACAGAGAGAGAGAGAGATTCAGAGAGAGAGACAGAGAGAGAGAGAGAGAACGAGAGAGAGAGAGAGAGACTCTACATCGAATGGAATAGAGACAAATGAATACGCACGTTTTAGTTGGGGTTTAGATACGAAGACAAACGAGAAAACTCGTCACGAAGATCGTATATACTTGTTGCTCGTAATATAAGCCAAAAATTACGACTCCATCTCATTTAAGGGGTTAGGACTACTTATTGTTAGAATTTTAAAAAACTTAATTTTTTTTCATTTTCTAAAAGAGCAGCAATTCAAAAGTATTATCTGAACATTTTTTTCGACAAATCGAAGCATCGTTTAACACTTTTTTTATTCGACTTTTCGCAGACTTATTGCATCCCCCTTAATTATAATCATTCGTCGATAAAAATTTCAGAGCAACTTCTTGGAAATATTGATTATTCGTATAAGGAAAAATCTTTTCCATAAAAATAAAACCCGTTTAAAAAAATATCTTTTTCATAATAATAAAACCCGTTTGGAAAAAATAAATCCCACAAAAAATCTTTTTTTTTCGGGGTTACAAGTAGTCCTAACCTCTAAGATGATAATAATAATGAAACGGAAGATTTAGACGGAACAAAAAAAAATCGTGAGGTCGTTCAAACAATTATCGAAAAAATATTGTAGAAAATCATTTCACGTCGAACTGGTTATCGGTTGAAGGGGGCGAGGATCGTGATGAGGGATCGCATGAGTTTTTAACGCAGGAAAACGTGATGAGCATAGTTCCATCGGGATTAATGGAATTCCATGTGTCCCACGCTTTATGGAGAAATTCAACGGTGCGAAACGCGTAATTACCAGGGATTCGGAATTCACCCCCCACCCCCTCCCCGCCCCATGTGTTCCGTGACAATGGCAGGGGTGCCGGTGCACGCTCGTACACCGTGGGAGGGGATGACGATCGATAATACCCTGTTTAATCGCACGAATGAGAGCACGAATGCCTACAAGTGGTCACCGATGTTCCACGTCAAATTAACATCTCCGTTTCAGCACCTACGCCCATCGAAAACAACAAAACGGGCAAAGTTCGGAAGGGTCGAAATTCCGAACGCCCAATGTTTCGAACGGCAACGGCTTCGAACGGGCGAAATTCAAAACACGTGTATATAGGTACAGTCGGCGTACCTCGTCCACCGGCCGCGAGACTACATTGCCCGACTTCCGAGCTTTCCCGCGCGTTAACTATCGACGTTAGATATATGCCGTCGCGGACTTTTTCGTAGGGAATTCAATTCTCTACAACATTGTTCATGTAAACTTTTTGTCTATATAGCGTTGTTCAGCCAGCGTTTGGACAGGAAGATGAAAATATATTTATCGGTTCAATACATTTTTGTCTTTCCGTCCAAACGCTGGCTAAACAACGCCATGTAGACCAAAAGTTCGCAGGAACAATGTTGTAGAGAATTGAATTTTCTACAAAAAAGTCCGCGACGGCATATATCTAACATCGATAGTTTACGCTCGGGGAAGGCTCGAAAGTCGGGGCAATGTGAGAAATCGCGTGACTGGTGTACCGTTCGGAATTTTGTACGTTCGAAACATTGCCGTTCGAACGGCCAAAAAATTCAGAACACCTATATATAGCTGCGTACCTCGTCAAACAGTGATACAACCTCGTTTGAAACAAAAATTGTATCGATATCTTCATTGATATCGCCAATTTTTTGTTGTTTGAGTTTTTACTTTTTTTTTTTTTTAACTTTTTTGCTGGATATGCTGGCTTGAGTGACGGGAAATCGATAAGCTCTTACGACGCAACGTTCGATAATTGCAGTGCAAGTACCCAATCATACGTCTCACCGGTTGATGAAAATAAAAATTGTAAAAGAAAAAAATAAGAAAACGAAATTTTGTGAGTAATAGCAGAGTGACGTGCTTAAGGTTGTCCATGTCTGTAGTTAAGTTGCCATCGTTCGATCGTTATGGTTTAAGATTCCTCAGGCTACTCCGTTAGGGTCTCCAGTAATGACTGTTCTACCTGAGTGAGGTCTAATTACGATGGGAAATGACTGCAATCGATTTCACAGGTAGACGTCGTGCACAACGATTCACCGAAGTGTCCATTTATAATCCAAATTATTTTTTCGCATTAAGCTCGAGGCACTTGCACGAGTATGAATGGAGAATGAACAATCGTGTATTAGCCAACAAAGCATCGAGAATATCCTAAGTACCACGACAAAGTTTCCTGCGCAGGTGTATTCGAACTAGGCTGTGATTTTTAGATACTTTTGAAAAATTTGTTTCGTCAATTGAAGAGTATAACTAATCAAATTTAAACTTGGTTGAAAAATATTATAACAATTATTCGAATGAATTATCAATTATGCTATGCGATCGCTTATTGAAAGAATATTCAATCATGAAAAAATAATTTTTCATACTTAACGAACTGATTGAGTATGAAAAACTATTTTTCCATGATTTATGAACTAATTTAAGTATGGAAAACTATTTTTTCATGATTGATGAACTAATTAAGCAAGAGAAACTATTTTTTTTCATGATTCATGAACTAATTAAGGATAAAAAAATATTTTTTTCATGATTCATGAACTAATTAAGTATGAAAAACTATTTTTTCAGGATTCATGAACTGATTAAGTATGAAAAACTATTGTTTTCATGATTCATGAACTAATTAAGTATGAAAAACTATTTTTTCATGATCCATGAACTAATTAAGTATGAAAATCAATTTTTTTCATGATTCATGAACTACTTAAGTATGAAAAAATTGGATCGATCATGTCACCAAAAAAAAAAAAAAATCTTTCCAATTTTTTAGGTGACTCAGCCCCTCCAAAGAAGCGTTGTTTTTGATGGGCTCCCGATGTCGCTGCGGAACTCGCGTTTTCATCCACTTTCTCTCCGCCATTGGCGCTTCGGGATAATCGTCCGTTCCGTACGCAATTACGCGCAAAAATCGATGTGGGACGTTCGAAGTTGAGTACAAACGACTCCGCACCTGAATCCAACCGCGTTTCTGCGCTGCACCATTCTTTCGTGCGGTGCTGTTGCAGCTCGTTGTTTTTTTTCTTCTTTTTTTCAGCATCACAAATGCAGCTGCGAGACTCTTCATTGCAGCACCGTGCATAACTGTACGTGCGGCTGGCCCACGTTTGAAATAATTAAAAATTTATTTTTAGCCACGCGCGATTGTACGCCGCGTTTTAACTGCGATGATGGATAAAACGTCATTTTTGCACTCGAAATTTTATTATAATCTAGTTGTATGGTCCGAAAGCTACGACACCTAAAAAATTTTGTGATAAATCTCACAGCGTTCAGATGCTTCACATGGCTATGAAAAAATTTGAAATGATAGCTGAGTATAGCTATTTAATGCGGGTAAAATCGATTTTAAATTTAGATTGATCATTTCACGATTAAAAAAAAATTCAATTTTTTAGGTGCCTCAGCCCCCTTAATGACTTAGAAAAGAAAGAAAAAAAAATGTTATGCAATGTATTGTCAATAAACTGCTACCACTGAATAATTCCATTATCAAATCAAACAAATCCACAAACTATGCTTGGTATATATATATATATATATTTCTAAAACATCTTTTCACATAAAATCATCCACATCTATTCGATGATTATTTTATTTTGAAACGTTTGTATAAACACCCGAAGAAGAAGCTCGTTGTGGACGAAAAAGAAAGAAGAAAAAAACAACGCATTTGCGCATAGCCGGAGTGACGTCAATGCGTCTGATCTCGAGCCAGAACGTGTCAGACACGATGAGAAGTCGAAGCGACTGGAGAACGAGAAAGTTTGGTTTCGGTTTGCGTAACGTCAATTGTAAACGTATAGCGGTGTCAGAGTTATGCGTAATGCAGAGAGGAGAGGGGGGGGGAGGGTGAACATTCGCATGGGAATTTTTAGCGTCAAGGCTGTTCGTTCCACCGCATAACGAACATGCACGGGCACCAGGGTGGTCCTTAATGGGGGTGTTAACGGATTTCGACAAGTGCACCCCCTAGATAGGTTCGAAATAAATTGATGAAAATATGTGCGAAACCCCAGCACTGTAGTCCAATGAAAAGACGTGCCTGTAAGCTCGTTTTGTTTCCCATTTGAATAACATGGGATTTTCCGACTAATTCGGTAATTATTTTTCCGAGTTGTCCCTCAGCACGCGAAAAATTCTTCATTCACACAAATCTATTGTCAATGGGTGTAACTACTCGTACATTTTTTTACGAGACACGAACACAAATAAATTTCAATTTGTGTTGCAAATCGTTTATCCAGTTGTTATCATCGTTCATCGGTTCGCCGTTATCGATAATACACAGGTGAGGTCTTGTAAAAAAATGTACGAGTAGTTGTACCCATTGACGATAGATTTGTGTGAATTAAGGATTTTTCGCGTGCTCAGGGACAACTAGAAAAAATAATTACCGAATTAGTCGGAAAATCCCATGTTATTCAAACGGGAAACAAAACGAGCCTACAGGGATGGCTTTTCATTGGACCACAGTGCTGGGATTTTGCCCATATTTTTATCTATTTATTTCGAACCTATCCAGGGGGTGCACTTGTCGAAATTCGTCAACACCCCCATTAAGGACCACCCTTATACACACACACATATTTATACACATGCATGCCCCGACCACCTCGTTCACACAATAGCGAAACGTCACATAATGTACTGGCTGCACAAACACAACAGCACATTAAAAATAACAGTTGAGTAAAACAACGAGACACGTAAGTTCCATTGTCATAGAAATTGCGGGAATTGGTCGTCCTTCGGAATCCGATTATCGCAATTAAGTCGAAGGCACTGCAACGTGTCTAGGCTCGTGTCGGTATTGCACAATTTTTTATTTTTCCACACATTTATGTTTGTTTTAAGTTGACAAAACCTAAAATCGTTTCTGTTTTGTGACCGAAACACGCAAACGACAAATTAATGCCCTTAGAGTCAACAATAACTATTACCAAGCCTTTAATAAAGAGGGGAAAAGGTAACTATTGTGTGAAGGTATGATCGCTCTTGCAATAACCACTCGAAGATATTTAAAAAATTGCTGAAAAACATTTTTTTTCGATATTAAATGAAATTTAAAAAAATTACCGTGTTTTGCTTTCTAGTTCCATTCACCATTGTCACAAAAGTGAATAGTTCCCATCGATTTTTGTTCTAGCTTATTCTAGGATATCCACGCAAAGAGATCCATACGGTACATAACAAAAAAAAAGTTATCTACCATTTTTTATCAACGATCACAAAACTCCTTCCAAATTTTCTCAACCACGGAGCAACTATGGAACAAATTTCAAGTCGATGCAACGTAAAAAAAAAAATTTTCTCAATGAAACTTGCCACACACCTTCGGAACGATGTTCTTAAGATGCCTGTATAGTTGAACTAAATTTTCGTTGAAATTCTGATTTTATCCGAAGCGCGGAAGAAAAAAAGATTTTGTTCCATAGTTCCCCCGCTCTACGCTATATTTACCATTTAAAACTCAACTGATCGATAGTTATCAGATTGAACCGAGCTTTTTTATTCATGCATATACACAAGTTGACGACAAATCGTTTATGATCGAATTATGCGATCCTAAGTGTGAGCACGGGCCCTGTATGTGATTGTTAAGATAATCGAATTACGTGAGGAGGGCGAACAAGTGACTCGAATGTGCCACGAATTGATCGTCGCCCCGGCCTTTGACACGTGAGTCACACAGAGACCAAGCCCAAGAGTCCCACACCATTCGACAATCACAGTCTTGGACGTCAACGATTTGGTACTTGCGTGTGCGATCAAGCAGAGCATGGACTGACCGACGTATCATCTCCGGTTACGTTTATTTTCGACGATTCTTATTTTCCACGTTCATGCAAATGGTTTTCGAATATCGCTTCGCAGTGATTTCCATCAGCAAATCCATTATTCATCGTTTGTGGCTCGCTTTGTAGAGTTAACTCACAGTCGTGTCAACTAGACGCACATACATGGGTAAAGCTCGAAATTCAGAACGAGCAAATTTCAGAAGGGTCAAAATTCCGAACGGGCAATGTTTCGAACGGCGATTCTTCGAACGGTCGCAATTCAAAACACGTGTATATATAGGTATAGTCGGCGTACCTCGTCCGCCGGCCCCGAGACTACATTGCCCGACTTTCGAGCTTTCCCACGCGTTAACTATCGACGTTAGATATATGCCGTCGCGGACTTTTTTGTAGGGAATTTAATTCTCTACAACATTGTTCATGTAAACTTTCTGTCTATATAGCGTTGTTCAGCCAGCGTTTGGACAGGAAGATAAAAATATATTTATCGGTTCAATACATTTTTGTCTTTCCGTCCAAACGCTGGCTAAAGTATGCCATGTAGACCAAAAGATCACATGAACAATGTTGTAGAGAATAAAATTTCCTACAAAAAAGTCCTTGACGGCATGTATCTAACATCGATAGTTTGCGCGTGAGGAAAGCTCGAAAGTCGAGGCAATGTGAGAAACCGCGTGACTGGTGGGCCGTTCGGAATTTTGTACGTTCGAAACATTGAAAGTTCCGAGCCCCGACCGAGGAGAGTCGTCCAGGATCACGAGAGTCACTAACCCTACTCGAATTCGCGAGGAGTTCCCGAAATCATTTCCGTTCCAATGAGTCCCCAAGAGCTGAACTTGGCCATTGATTATTAATATTATTTTAATGCATTCGGACCGAGCATTTCTTTTTAGAAAGGTCACACACACGTATATATATATATATATATATATATATATATATATATATATATATATATATATATATATATATATACGGGTTATTGGTGTCAAGGCGATGTGCGAGAACGTGAAAAATAATGAAATATTTATGACACGGTTGTGAGTCGAGAGTTCTCGTGACCCTTTGAATTGAATGCACAGCTGGGAACTCGCGTGATTGGAGATAACTCGGCTAGTTCGAAAAAAACGAAAAAAATCTCGTTCAATTTTGATTTTTATCGGCGAGTAATTATAGCGTTGATGCACTTTGGCACCGCGGCCTAAGTACCGACTACTTAGGCCCTTAGCGATACGTTTTTCTCGTCACCTGAAAAATCAGCGACAAATGAGTAAAGATAGTATATCTAATATATATACAAAGCACTCGAGTCAATTCGAGTACCGACTTTGGGCTTCACTGTGAGCCATTTTTTTTAACTTTGTAACTTTGAGAAATGAAGGTCCCCAACGAGAACTAAACGCTCAATTTTTTTCAGATTTTTTCCTCCGTTATTTTCGCTGTAATTGTATAGGTCATTTCGTGCATGTATCATTTTTTTCTTCAAATTTTTTTTTTCATTAATTTCTCAATGTGTTGCGAAAAAGAAAAGTCTCGATAAGTCTTGACCAAGTTTTTTATGTAAAAAAAGCTGAACTTCTCGAAGAAAAAAATTCCAGGCCAATACAATCCCCAGTCGAAATATTAATCTTTATTTGAAGTTACTTCAACATCACATTTAGGGTGAAGGAGGTTCAGAGTAGGACGAAGCTATGATTAATTCTCATCTGCGTTTCAACTTCATTTTACTCTGAAAACTTATTAAGTTATTTTCCATTTTTCACGTTTGGAAGGTTAAACGAAGGTGAAACAACGAAAGAAAAAAAAATTAATGCAACCTCACTTGGAAGGTGAAACGAAGGTTAAAAAAACATTTCAACTTCACTTGGCTTTCTAATTTCGGACTTGCAAGGTGAAACAAGTTAAAACATAAGAAAAAAATGTCGACTTGAGTGAATATGGTCATCTGAGAGTCATCAGGGTGAACTGAGGCTCAGAAATTTTGATTCGGGATAATATCAAAATTTCATTATTCGATTAAAATTGATAATTAATTTCTCACCTAGTTCACGACTCGTGCAGGACGAATGATCAAACGTTTCTGCAATGAAAAAACAAATCATGGATTAATTGATCATTCACGATGATTTTGTATTATTGTTTTGTTCATTTCAACAATGGCCCTTCGACTTTGTAAGGAGGTGTACCCTCGAGGACCCCATCGAGAGGATCGACGAGTAGACCTCGGTCGAATGAAAGAAGAAAGAATAAAAAAAAGGGAAGCAAGTACAATGCTTTATAATATCGAGCCTCGCGTGGTTCCCACGACACCCCAATGTGAGACAGGCCTCAATCCTATGGGAACGTTTTGTGTATCGCTATAAGGGTAAATTTTCATGCTACGGATATATAGCGATCATGTGGACTCCCGAATGCTTGTAGTCAAAAAAAAAAAAATTGCTCCATCGATGGAATTCGCTGTGAGGTTGAGTTCAAACATATTTTCGATAATTTTTTTTGACGACACAGTTGATATTTAATTTTTTCTATGATTACTACATGATAAAGTAACCGTTGAAGAATATTCCATGAAATTTTCATCAATTTTTATGAAGAACTGAGCCATTGACAGCGAATCTCCGCGAACGTCTAAAAAAAAAAGTTTCATCGCGGTGTCCCTCATAACTCATCGCTGGATCATCCGAAATCAAAAAACCAAAATGATTTTATCAGTTGATATGTTTCTACAGGTAACAACGTTGAGGTTGTTTTTTTTTATCTATTTTTCAATTTTTTGCAGCACTTGGAAGTCAAAATACTGAAAAAAAAAAAAATTGATGAAAAATCAGTATTTCGACTTCTAAGTGCTGTGAAAAATTGAAAGATCAATTTTTAAAAAATAAACTCGTCGTTATTACCTGCAGAAACTTATCAATTAACAAGATAATTTTGGTTTTTTCATTTCAAATGATCTGACTTTATTTTAGACATTTCTAACTTTCACGATTGACCCGAGACAATTTTCTCATAATTTTGTCTCAATTCGATGTGCGATTTTTAAATGTTCCAAAATCGATTTCATATCTTTCGTTTTTTTTTTCTACTCATTTAATGTTCAATAGTATTTCAATTAATTTCATAAAATATTATTATTTTTATTTCATTTATTTTCAAAACAAGAATTATTATTATTTTCAAGGTTTTCTTAATTATTATTCAATCATCGTAGGTTGAGTCAATGAAAAATCGAGCAATGCTTGTTTCATAATATGAGAAATATGAGGCTCGCGTGTTCATGACGCAGATTGAACATTTTTATGTTTCACAAGCTTCGACGATCGAGCGAAGGACCCTTCGAGGGGCCATTCACGAACGAAACTGGAATGATTTCGATTCGTTACCACGGAGGGGTTGTTCGTATAGCTTCGCGAGCGAGGGGGGCGAACGACCCTCGTTCAATTATTCTCGTCTGCCGTTTCACGTTCTATCGTCATTTTTTCGGAGCCGGGACGTTTCCAATTATACGAACGAGAACATAACCTCCAACCTGCTGTTAAACTCATTATCACTACCACTTGCGCGTATATTCCCGGACAAAATAAAGCATTTACTCGGATATTTCCATTTAGCAACGAACAATTTTTGCACGTCCATTTTCAGTTAATAATTTAATGATCAATGCTAAGTATATTGCTTAGGGTGGCCCTTAATGAGGGTGTCGACGAATTTCGACAAGTGCACCCCCCGAAAAGGTTGGGAATGATATGATTAAAATATGTGCGAAACCCCAGCACTGTGGTCCAATGAGAAGACGTGCCTGTAAGCTCGTTTTGTTTCCCATTTGAATAACATGGAATTTTCCGAATAATTCAGTAATTATTATTTCGAGTTGTTCCTAAGCACGCGGAAAATTATTCATTCACACAAATCTATCGTCAATGAGTATAACTCCTCGTGCATTTTTTTGCAAGACCCAAATAAATGTCAATTTTCGTTGAAATCGTTTATCAGTTGTTATCATCGTTCATCATCGAGAGCTTTTTTTTTAGTCCAAATTGAAAATCAATATTTCACGTGGAAATTCACTGTGAGTATGAATTCTATTTTTCGATAAAATACGAGTAAAATTGAGTTGGAATAAATAAATTAAAAATAAAATGGAAATGACACGGAATGTCCTATATAATTGTAGCCAAAATAATGGACGAACGAATCTAAAAAAAATCAGGTACATATCTTATCATGATCATTCGAAGAGAGTGAGAGAACGATATTCTTCATATCACTCAAACGTTGGAACGACTGTTGTCACTTTCATATCCCAATCTCAAATTAATGGGGACCAGAATAATTCTGCAGTTTTATAAAAACCCAAAATTCATGATTCAACGAAGCGAATCATTTTTTTTCAGTTGCTGAAGTCGTGAACGATCGAAATGTCTCCTCAATCACTCTGATGCATGAATAAAAATGTATCGCTGTTTGAATCGGAGGAAGTGCACGTTATGAATGGTTCAGTGAATCGTCGATTTCATGATTTTACGAGCTTATTGAACCAACCTGTTTATACACATGCTCGTTCACGTCGATGAGTAGCTTTTGATTGTACACGTAAATTACATAATCTTAATGTTGATTCATAAACATTTCCATTTTAATGACATTTTTTGATGAAATTTTTTAATGAAATTTTTCGATGAAATTTTTTGATGAAATTTTTTAATAAAAAATCAGTATTTGAAAAATCTTCTAAGCGCTGTAAAAATTGAATAATCAATTCAAAAAGAAAAAAAAACCCAATTTAAAAAGAAAAAACTTTTTTGTTCGAGACGTCCTCAGAGATTCGCTGTGAATGGCTCATGCAATCGACTCCCCTGTTACCGGAAGCACCTAAAACATTGTGCTACTTCCGAAATGTCAATTTCCATATGAATTTCCAAGGTGCAGCGACTCAAAATCAATTTGCACAAGTGGTCGAAGATTTAGCCTCCAGATGATAACTTTCCTCGTTCGATTTCGATACATCCGTCGGAATCATCTATATAAGCGCTGGTAAAATTTTCTCAACTCAATTGAACTCGTTATCAGCATCAACGAATTAACAGCAATGACGAAAATTGCAGTATTTCTGTGCGTCGTGATTTGTGCTTCGGTGAGTTTTTTTCGCACCGCGAAAAATAATGTCGTTGCCGTTCGAAGCCTTGCCGTTCGAAAAATTGGCCGTTCGAAACATTGGCCGTTCGAAATTTAGACCGTTCTGAATTTCGAGCCCACCAACAAAATTTTCATCACTCTCATCGAGTAATTCAAATTTTTGTTTTGAACAAACTTCCAGGCAGCAAATTGCTCCTTCGTGTCGAACGGCTTGGAGAAGGTTCAACAGAAGGTGAATGCAATTATCGAGGCCGCGATAAACGACGCCAGAGAAAAATCCGAAACGGTTCAAACATTGGCCGAGGAACTCGTTGTCAAACTCATCGACGAAGCCAACGATATTGACAAGAAACTTCGCGAGGAAATCAACAAAATTTCGGAACAGGTAATCAGCCCGACGATATTTTTTACTGCTTGAATTATTTTTCAAATTGATGAACCGTTCAAAGTCGAATTGACAGATCGAGTTCGATGATGAAATTGAATTTACGATTTATCGAATTTTGTTTGAATTTTGTTCGATTGAATTTTGACAGGCCAAGGAAGAGTTGAACAATTTGATCAGCCACGTCGAAGGTATCGACGCGACCGAATGTACGGCCCTGATCGATCATTTGGAATACACCGGACTCGCTGTTATAGAAAACATGAGTACATGCATATCCGACAAATTAGCCGTTGGTTACGCTTATACAGATAGCATCTTCAATGCAACGATGACTGTGTTCACCGACCTGAACGACATCAAGGAGGAAGCCCGTCACTGCGGTGACAATGTTAACGGTGTAACATCCGCAATGGCGGCCATCATGTGCGTCAATGTGGTGAGTACAGCGTCCATTTTTGTTCCCACATAGAAACCATCCAATAGTGGCAACAAAAATTAAATTACTCAAAATCTTACATTATTTTTCCAATCTTCCAATATATTTTTTTTTTCAGGACACCCAAATATATATGACCATTTGCACCTAATACATTGGAGGGTGCCCTAATAAAAATACCACTCCGATTTCCGGTCAAGGTATCTTGCAAGATACTTTGACCCCGATGGACTTCCCCGAAATCGGAGTGGTATTTTTATTAGGGCACTCGCTAACGTATTAGGTGCAAGTGGTCATATACATTTGGGTGTCCTGAAAAAAAAAATTACTCCGATTTCGGCTTAATGCAACAGGGTCAAAGTATCTTGCATCCGTAGAATCGTGATAAAGTGTGAGCCTCATCGAACCATTATTTTGGTAGCACCTGATTTTTAAAATTTCAACGTTTAAAGATTTTGAAAATATGTTTTGCTTCAACAGGCCGGAGCCAAGGCAACCTGGGTCGGGACCAAGGCCGTACCGGACATGACCGTGAAAATCACGAGATTGAACGTTCTACTGGCAACCGTGGTGCCTTCTCTCGGCTGGTGCAAAACCAAAACCGGCATTCACACCCTCTACAGCGAATCTTCGACCATCGTCGACAGAACCACCAAATGCATTCGTCAGAAAATTGACGAGATTCACGGCGTGACTACTCCCAACACTCTTGATCATGATCTTGTCGTTTAAAACGAAACTTCCGGACACAAAGCAACCACCTGCCATCAATCAGCGCCATTTTTCGGACAGCTCGCGCATATCACGAATAAAATGGAGAAAAAATATAAAATATACATATAATCTTAAAAAATATATCAGGGGGTGACACTTGGTCCAAATTCTTCGAAAAAATGTAATAAAGCATAATTTAAAAATAAATTAACAAAAATGTGTATTTACAAACTCGATTCGACCTTCGTTTGAATAAAATGAACGAGATATCCAATAAGAATCCAATGTGTAAAATCTTTGCATGACTCAATGAATTATCAGAAGCTTAAATTTGTCAAATCGCAATTAACGAAAATTAATTGGAGCGGATTTTGAGAAATGGAAGCTTCCGATAATTCATTGAGAATTATTATTCAGAATTATTGAGCTTTCCACGATTTGTGGAAGCTTCCGTTTGTGAAATTTCAATTAATTAAAATTAATTGGAGCGAATTTTGACGAATAAAAGCTTCCAACAATTTATTGAGAATGATTGAGCTTTCGATGATTTTTTCGAAGATTTCATTTGTCAAATCTCAATTAATTAAAATTATTCGGAGCGGATTTTGACGAATGGAAGCTTCCAATAATTCAAAATCAAAATCTAAATATTCCGAACGACCGAATCTCTGAACTGTTTTACTCAGAACCGTCAATGTTCCGAAATGTAAAATCTCGAACGTTCAAATGTCAGAACGGTCAGAAATGCGTATCGAAATTTTTCGAAAATAAATATCCCGAACGGAAAAGACTCCGAACGGCAATGTTCCGAACGACCATAACCTCGAAAATTCAATGTTCCGAAAAGACGATTTCGCAAAAAGTCTGATTATTCCGAAAAAAAAAAAAACATAATCCAGAACATCAAAATTACGAACGAGCAAAATCTCGAATGTAATTGTCCAGAACGGCCGAAAATGCGAAAGTACAAAAATTAGAATGCTCATAGTTCCGAACGGCAATGGTTAAAAACCGCCGCGGCATAGGATGACATTGCAGCGAAACGTCAAAATTCAGAATGACATTGCAGCGAACGTGACAATATTACGAACGCCTAACAGTCGACGGCGGTTTTCAACATAGCGCGTTCGGAATTTTGGCCCTTCTGAAAATTGGACGTTCCAAATTTTTCGCCTTTTTCTCGCTAATTCCTTCGGCGCCGAAGCAATAATTCAACGTCGCATTTTTTTTCTCGATCATCACGATGTAGAAATGAAAGATATTTCGTTGCTTGCCTTGGAGAAAATTGATTCTCCAAAATATTCCGTTAACTCGAAAATTTGGTATGCCGATAACAGCCACCTGTTCATGTACCCTGTTCATGTACCCGATGCGTAATATAATATGATAATGAACTATATTGAATGAATATTTGTCGTTAATCAACGATATTCCATTAAACATGACTGGGTCCAACAGACCCATTGCAGCAATTGAGGGTCAAACAATGCTGAGATACGTGGTATCTTTCGTATTGGCGAAGGGCATTCGACCAGAGTCTTCTAGCCTAATAATTAAGGGGTTACATGAGTCTAGAAGGGCCAAAATGAAGTTGTAGTTATTAGTATGTCGAACCAAAATTCTGATATTTCGATTTTTAAATCTTACAAAAACAATCAAAGGGTAAAATTTATGATTTTAAACGCATACTTTTTTTAATCAGCCACGAATTGCTGAATTTTTTTCGTAATTCAAAAATCCAGCTCGACATACTATAACGACAACTTTATTTTACAATTTTTTTTTCAAAATTTTGCAGATCGATCAACATTTACCGGAGATACAATGCCGACGGTGGAGCAACTTTTTTAGTGTTGTTGATCACGTGAAATTTTATACAGTAATTTATGTATCGTATTATTTTATATATTAATTTTTGTAAAAATAAAGTGAAATACATTTTTTTATAAAGTTCGAATACCAATAAACAAGGTGTACTATTTATTTTTATTAATTTGTATTGTTGTCCCTACTAAAAATGTTTTTTCTTTGCTTTTAGGGGATTTTTGGCACTGCCAGACGTATGTCTTAATAACTCGATAATTATAACTATTAAATTAAACCTTAAACTAAATTTACGAAAAAAAATTACCCCGAAACGAAAAAAATTTGATGGATTCTTACAAAATCATCGACACGATATAAGATGGAATTTCTAGCCATCAGAAATTTGAATGTTTTTCATAGAAAACCATTTCTAAGATCCACGAAAAGAATATCGAGCCTAAATTCAAAAATTATCCATCGATCTGCGTACGATGAATCTGCGCAGCAGCGAGTTGCACATCTGCCGTCGGAGGCCCCAATTAAAACATATTTGATTGACCTAATTGCGTTAAAACGAAAAAAAAAAAAAAAAAAAACGGTTCGTCGATAAATCAAACGAATAATAAATCATGCATTTTTTCATTTCAGCCAATGACGATTCGACGTTTCGAGGTCTGTATCTCGCTAAAATCAATTTACACAAGCGTTCGTTTACCTTTTTGTCTCATCGATTGAAAATTTACATTTTCGATCAAAATGGAAGCATCGACAGTTCGATATAAAAGCCGTGGGTTTCGATTCGACATCAATAAGTTCTTCCCAACAGGTTGAAAGATCAAGCAACAATGTCGAAACTCGTAATCTTTTTGTGCATCGCCCTCTGCGCTTCGGTAAGTGTAAAAAAAAACGATAAATTCTAAATCAACCCGTTTCGGTCACTCGGGGTCCACTGGACCCCAAGCCAACTTCGTGGCAATTATGCAACGATAATACCATTTGTCAACATTATTTTGTCCGTTTAGAACGTATCACTTACATTTTTCGACATCGACCAAAAGTCTTGCCTTCAAACTTCAAAATAAATATAACCTTTTTAAAGTACACGAAAGCTCTTTTTTTTCACAAAAATATAATATTTCGAGAGCAAAACGGCGCAAGATTTTTTACCGTATGGCAAAAATTAAACTTTTCACGATTTTTTTTCTGGTGAAAAAAAAATCGGATTTCGTGAGTTTTTTTTTCTCATCGTGTTTTGACTACTTAAAAATCTTGAATAGAAGACAACAGCTATTTGATTATTTGGAAAACATGTTAAATCGAATTTTGGCGCAAGATTCGAGTCGATGCATTAAAAAGAACGCAGATGGGTTCGGTTTTGGCGAGTGGGATTCGTTGGACCCCATGTGACCGATACGTTATTATTCGGATATGCGACCTCAACCGGTTGAAATTTGTCTTTTCCATTGCATTTACATCTGATTTGTCGAATTATCGTTTTTTTCGAAATTTCAGTCAGCCCATGGCACTTTTGTGCGACCAGCTCTGCAAAGGATTCACGAGAGAATCTGCGGAAGAATCGATTCCGTGATTAGAATAGTTTCGGAAAGATTCGACGCCCTGCACGAACGTGCTCAAGTCATAGCCGAAAAGATTATCACGAAAGGGGCTGACCTCAGTGAAAAAATTCGTGAAGATATCAACGAGGAGTTGCAGAAGGTAATGGAAAAAAAATAAAAAAATTCCTTAGTAAATTTCCGGATATTTTTTTTCGATATTTTTGGATACTTTTTTAAGAAGATTCCATAAAAAATTCATTCCCGACGGACTTGACAACGTACTGACGGCAAATTTAAATTTTCAAGGTCGAAGATGAGATCAAAAGATTGACCGGCAGAGCCAAAGGCGTTGACGTGACCGAATGCACCGAATTGGCAGCCCATCTGGACGAACTGGCTCTCGCCGTTCTCACCAACAAGACCCAGTGTGTCAACGATAAATTGGAAATCGCAGCGAAATATCTCGAATCCATCGTCAAGATCACCGATGGCGTGATCGTCAAACTAACGGACTTGAAGGACGAGGCTGTTCAGTGCGCTTCGAAATCTCACGGTTTGATGTCAGCAGTGGCAGCCATCACATGCGCGAAAAAGGTGAGTTTGATCGGTTTGGGTTCGAAATTACGGAGCGAGCAATTGACGGAAAGGCCAAAATTTGGAACGGCAAGGCTCGGAACGGTCGAGATTCGGAATATACGCCGACCGCGAGACTACATTGCCGCACTTTCGAGCTCTCCCCACGCGTTAACTATCAACGTTAGATATATGCCGTCACGGACTTTTTTGTAGGAAATTCAATTCTCTACAACATTGTTCATGTGACTTTTTCGTCTATATAGCGTCGTTTAGCCAGCGTTTAGACAGGAAGATAAAAATATATTCATCGATTCAATAAATTTTTATCTTCCTGTCTAAACGCTGGCTGAACAACGCTATATAGACCAAAAGTTCACATAAACAATGTTGTAGAGAATTGAATTTCCTACAAAAAAGTCCGCGACGTCATATATCTAACATCGATAGTTTACGCGTGGTAAAGCTCGAAAGTCCAGGACTATACATACGTATTTCGAATCTCGACCGTTCCGAGCCTCGCCGTTCCGAATTTTGGCCTTTCCGCATATTTTTCAAGGATCGTGCACTGATCATCGAACAAGACAGGAGTCCCAGGACTGGCAATTATGTCGATAAAATGTTTATTCATTCATTTATTCTAACAGGCCTCAGCTAAGGCCGCAAGTGTGGTCGCTAGAGTTGTTCCACCGGTCACCAGCGAGGTCATCAAGCTCATTGGCTCATTGGCAACCCTTCCGCATCACATTGTTCGCTGCGTGGCCAAGATCGGACACACCATTATTGCCGAACAATCGTCGATAGTCATCGAAAAAACGAAAAAATGCATCCGAGCGAAAATCGAAGCTGCACACACAACAACAACGGAAATCAATGAGGAAACGACTCCCGAATTCGAAGACCTTACCACTTCTGAAATCGATGACATAACCGACGATGCCACTGATGAAATCGATACCACTTCCGAAATCGATTTCACTCCTGAAATCGAATCCACTTCTGAAATCGATTCTACCTCGGAAATCGATGTAACCCCTGAAATCGATGTAACCCCCGAAAGCGATTGAAGCGCCACCTAGTTGAAAGTCCCGATTGATAAAAAAAAAAATACTCAACGGACTTGGTGACTCATTGTCAAAATTAAATTCACATAACCGAAACGTCGAAAGAACGTTGAAAAATAAAAAAAAAACACAATAAAGCACAGATTGAAAAAAAAAATTGAAAATGCATATTTTTGGAAATGATTTAACCCGGCCTGAAAATATAATATAACCTAACCTAACCTGTAGAAACATTCGAATATGAATTTAAAAGAACAAAGCAACGTATCACCGAGCGCAGATCATTTACGGAATTATCCTGCTGTGAAGATTTTGGAAAAAATTGAGAAACAATTTTCGGAAGGGCCAAAATTCGGAACGGTCAAAATTTCGAACGCTCAATGTTTCGACTCGACACGGCAGCGAACGGACAAAGTCCGGAACGCGCAATGCAGAACCATCAATGTACAGAACGACCGAAATTTCGAACGCGCAATGTTTCGAACGGACAAAATTCCGAACGGCCACCGGTCACGCGGTTTTTCACTTTGTCCCAACTTTCGAGCTTTCCCACGCGTTAACCATCGATGTTAGATATATGACGTCGAGGACTTTTTTGTAGGAAATTTGATTCTCTGCAACATTATTCATGTGAACTTTTGGTCTACATGGCGTTGTTTAGCCAGTGTTTGGACGGGAAGATAAAAATGTATCGATTGTTTTATCGTTTCAATTTTTTTTTGCAACAATTCTGAGGGTTACACAGCCTTGGGAATTTGTATGATGTTATCAACGTCTTTCGAAAGATTTATGGGTTGATCGTCGAAGCATTGCCCTCTCGGATAATCCCCATTCGAAGTCCTGCTTGTTCGAAACTTTTTAATTCGCCACAATAGATATGCGAAACTTTTATTTTCACAACTTTACATTTTGGAAAAATTATCCTTCAGTGCTACGAATGTTCCATTATTCGTCCTTTAGCTTTTTATTGTTGTTAATAAAAATTCCGCGTTCAGAATTTTCGCTCTTCTAAATGAGGAAAAGCGTATTTGGAAATAATAGAAAAATGTATATTTTTATAAAACAAAAAAATGTGATTTCAATAAAACAAAATATGAGGTTTGTAAAAAATTCAGAGTGCAATGTTTATTGACACTATTTTTTTCTTTCAATGTCCAAGTGAGCTTTTTCCCATTTGGGGGTAGTTTTGAAATTTTCTAAGCTTTCTAAGGGGATCTAAGAATTCTGAAAAAAATCAGAGTTTTTTTTTGGGGTAAAATGAAACCCAGCGAAGAATTATTTTTTTATTCGTCAAAAGTGTGATGAATAAAATCGAGATATTTCAATCGTCGTCCAGGCCACTGGCACGACACGGATAAATTAATGAAACAACCGGAAAAATATGGGTCACGTAAAAAAACCGTAGCAGTAAAACGTGTAGTCCGGTGTTGGCGTCGTTAAATTATGTGATTATACATCTCCTGATAATATTAAATATTCTATAAAGTTACGCCAAGATCAAATATGCTGAGGTAAATATGACGTCCGCAGTGGGTAAAGAGGTTAACGAGAGCAAATAATATTTCATGCGAATGTTAATTCGCTGATGTTCCAAGCTGTTTTTTTTTATTCCGTTATTCATTTTATTCTGGGCTTATTCAAACCGCCAAATATATATTTCGCCGTCCCTAGTAACCAGAAATATAGATTCAGAACGTGCAAAAAAAAACAAAGAACAATAATGGGTTTTAAACAACTTTTTTAGCAAGTTGAAATGATTTTTTTGTTACAAAAGCACATTTTTTTCAAACTTGAGAAAAATATCAAATTTCATAATTTTTTGGGTTTTTTTAGTTCATCCAGAAGAAAAATATATGAGAATTAGAATTTTCTTTGGTTTCTTTTTAGTTTCAGACAAAAATCACAATCTTCATCTTTCCCGCCGATTGGAGACTGCAATTGCAAGGTGTTCCACAAATGTGCATAAAAATGTGCTGCGTTTGGAAGTTTTTCGCTCGAAAAAAATTTCTTTTCAATGTTCAAATACGCAAATGAAATAATCTAAAAAGTTCGCAAGACTTGCTCATTTTTTTCTGTCCCAAAAAAATTCCCCCAAAAATGCTTTGAGGAGATAAACGATAAAAAAACGCTTTTAAAGGCCTCCTAAAGTCCTTAAAAAGTGAATCGTTTTATTACATTTCCTACGTTCGCAGCGTGATACCACACAAATCGAAAAAATTCGTGGTTCTGCGCAGCAAAATGAACAAGTGGTATCGTAACGTCATAAAAAATTCGGTCAGTGCTCGTGAAAAGAATAATTTAACACAAGACGAATAAAAATGTTTGCCCTTCCAAAATTCGTTTGCACAAGTGATTGAATATTCATTATAACCTCTTATCGCATCGATCGAACATTTCCACTTTCGATCGAAAACGTTACGACGAGTTCTATATAAACTCTATCAAAATGTCTCCGAATTCAAATCGTTTGACATCGACGAATAAGCAACGATGTCGAAACTCGCGTTTTTTCTTTGTCTCGCGCTTTGCGCAATGGTAAGTTAATGTGATATTTCATAAATGATGAATAATCTTTAGATCTATATATAAAAGACAAGAACCGAAAGACCACAGAACTGAGAAAAAAAAACAACGAAAACTTATGACGAACCTTCGATGCATTTTTTTTACCACATTCACATTTTGTTTGTTCGAATTATTACGCCAAATTTTAGACAGCCAATGGCACTTTCATCACACCCGCCCTGGAAAGAACTTACCAGAGAATCTGCGATGGGATCGACGCTACGATTGAGAGCGTAACCGCGAGATTCGAAGAAATGCAGCAACGTGTTCAAGAAACGGTCGATAAGGTCATGCAAAAAGGATCCGATCTCAGAAAAAGAATTCGCAACGGAATCAACGAAGAATTGAAAAAGGTAACGGAAGAAAAGAAAAAAACAATGAACACTTTTCAAAATTAATCGTAAAGTCAGGGAAGAACAACTGAATAATCTTTGTCATTTCGATTGGCTACCCAATTTCTCACAATTGTACTTTCAAAAAATGTCCAGTTCGAGAATGAGGTGAACAAGCTGAGCGGAAAAGCCAAAGGCGTTGACGTGACCAAATGCAAAAAATTGGGCGCCCATCTGGACGGAGTAGTTCGCGCTGTTGTCGCGAGCATGAGCCAGTGCGTAACTGAAAAATTGAATACCGGATCCAGATACGTCGATGATGTTTTCAATATGAGTGACAACGTTTTGTCCAAGCTTCACGAAACCAGGCAAGAAGCTTTTCTTTGCGGTTCCAACATCAACGGTTTGTCATCGGCTATGAGCGCCATCGCATGCGCCAATAAGGTAACTAGCATGCCCCATAAATACTACGGCCATTTTGCACCAATTCGGCCAACGAACTTCATTGCAATCAGAAATTCCTAAATATTAATGAACAACTAGACATCAATCTTGGGCTGAATAATAATATACCAATTTTGTTCATTAATTCTGACAGGCTAAGGCAAAGGCCGCATCGGTGGTCGCCAAGGCAGTTCCGGCGATGACCGTCAAGATCACCAGGCTCACGATCTTGGTGGGAAAGCTTCCGATGTCCCTCACTTACTGCGAAGCCAAGAACGGCATTCACACCTTCACCAAGCAATCGTTGATGGTTCTTATAAAAGTAAGAAAATGCATCCACGATAGGATTCAAGAAGCTCATGCTACAACTCCAAAGATCGACTACACCACGAAGAAGCCTATCACTGAAAAGCCCACCACTAAGAAGCCCACCACTAAAAAGCCCATCACTCAAAAGCCCACCACTGAGAAGCCCACCACCGAAAAGCCCACCACTAAGAAGCCCATCACTGAGAAACCTACGTCCGAGAAGCCCACCACTGAAATACCCACTATTGGGACGACAACGCCCAAACCCGACGACGTCACTGAAGTAACGACTCCCAAGCCCGACGACGTCACCGAAGTAACCACGCCCAAATCCGACGACGTCACTGAAGCATCGACGCTCAAACCCGACGAAGTCACTGAAGTAACGACACCCAAACCCGAAGAAGTCACTGAAGTAACGACGCCCACACCCGAAGAAGTCACTGAAGTATCGACGCCCAAACCCGACGATGTCACTAAAGTAACGACGCCCAAACCTGACCACGTCACTGAAGTATCGACGCCCAAACCCGACGAAGTCACTGAAGTAACGACACCCAAATCCGAAGAAGTCACTGAAGTATCGACGCCCAAGCCCGACCACGTCACTGAAGTAACGACGCCCAAACCCGAAGAAGTCACTGAAGTATCGACGCCCAAACCCGACGATGTCACTAAAGTAACGACGCCTAAACCCGACCACGTCACTGAAGTATCGACGCCCGAACCTGACCACGTCACTGAAGTATCGACGCCCAAACCCGACGAAGTCACTGAAGTAACGACTCCCAAACCCGAAGAAGTCACTGAAGTATCGACGCCCAAACCCGACGATGTCACTAAAGTAACGACCCCTAAACCCGACCACGTCACTGAAGTATCGACGCCCGAACCTGACCACGTCACTGAAGTAACGACGCCCAAGCCTGACGAAGTCACTGAAGTAACGACTCCCAAACCCGAAGAAGTCACTGAAGTAACGACGCCCAAACCCGAAGAAGTCACTGAAGTATCGACGCCCAAACCCGACGATGTCACTAAAGTAACGACGCCCGAACCTGACCACGTCACTGAAGTATCAACGCCCAAACCCGACGTAGTCACTGAAGTAACGACACCCAAACCCGAAGAAGTCACTGAAGCAACGACGCCCGAACCTGACCACGTCACTGAAGTAACGACTCCCAAGCCCGACGAAGTCACTGAAGTAACGACACCCAAACCCGAAGAAGTCACTGAAGTAACGACGCCCAAACCCGAAGAAGTCACTGAAGTAACGACGCCCAAACCCGAAGAAGTCACTGAAGTATCGACGCCCAAACCCGACGATGTCACTAAAGTAACGACGCCCGAACCTGACCACGTCACTGAAGTATCAACGCCCAAACCCGACGAAGTCACTGAAGTAACGACACCCAAACCCGAAGAAGTCACTGAAGCAACGACGCCCGAACCTGACCACGTCACTGAAGTAACGACGCCCAAGCCTGACGAAGTCACTGAAGTAACGACTCCCAAGCCCGACGAAGTCACTGAAGTAACGACACCCAAACCCGAAGAAGTCACTGAAGTAACGACGCCCAAACCCGAAGAAGTCACTGAAGTATCGACGCCCAAACCCGACGATGTCACTAAAGTAACGACGCCCGAACCTGACCACGTCACTGAAGTATCGACGCCCAAACCCGACGGCGTCACTGAAGTAACGACGCCCTAAGCCAACGGCATCCTCGAAGCATCGATGCCCCCACCAAAGCACGACGCCCGAAGCCAGCGCAACTGTCCAACAAGTTTCCGAAGACTAATCATTGGATTCCTTCGGCAAGAGCTCCAGGATCATCATTTAATGAGAAGCTTAAGCGTGCAATCGACAGTGCTAAGCACGCATGTCAAGTTCCATTTCCATTAACGTTGTATAATCGAGCATAAAAGACAATGTTAATTGTGCATGAAATATGTGTATGACCCATAACCATATCAAAGTCAAACCATAAGATTTTTTATTCCATTCACAAAGGTGCCTCGGACTCATTGAGATACTTCGCGGATTTTTCAGATGATTTCAAGAGACCCAAATAGGCATATTACTGGAGAGTCGAAATATCCTGTGTATTTCTAAGGAGAAATTGAACCCTGCTGGTAATGGCCGGTTTCAAAGATTGCGGGTTGCCAGTTTGAGAAACTTATTTTTAAGTTATTCGGAGCTAATCTAAGGGGCGACCCCAGTGGTAACGGTTCAAGATCCGTCCGAGACCCTTATAAAGCCCAGTCTAAAGTCTTACTGTTACAAACTACATCTGTGACATATTGCCCCGGTCACCTCTACAATTTTACATAAGCCCTGCTATGACTTGCATTTTAAAAATCGTTCGCAAAGCTTATTCCGCCAAACAAAAATAATGATAACCAGTTTGAATGCGCGCGACTCTGTGAGCGTAAAGGACGCGGAGACAACTCGACATTAAATATCGAAGACGCACGATATTAAACTTCTTGATGCCGTGTGACGACGTTGTTACGTAAATTACGGTGGCTGGGTGAAAAAAACGACGAAAAAACAGGAAAGAATACCAGTCGAGTCATCCGACAGTTACAACAGCGTTACCGAGCGTAACTAATTTTCCGCTATGCTGAAGCATGTTCAAACGAGGATCGCAGAGGCTTCGAAGTGTGGAAAAGCGCCTGGTGAACAGCAACCCCAAATGCATCGACGCAAAGGGGATAGCTCGGTCGAACGGCGCGTTCGGCTTTACAAACGCTCGTCGTACGTGTGAAATAATTATTGCGGGTTTGTAAGGAATTGTGTCAAGTTTAATTCGTGGAATATTAAATTTGAGCCGTTTTTGACGGACTGAAAAAGAAGGAGGAGGACCACAATCCGCATGTATTATTATTATTTTTTTTGTGTGTTGAAAGTTCAAAATAATATTTTTTATTGCTTTAAGGGGTTACATCTGTGTAGATTGCCGGGAAAATAGGTGAATTTTGGGAATTATTATCTCAAAAACTATTGGTCCGATTGAATTTCAGTTGGTTTTATTCGAAAGTTCATACATTGAGGTATATTGACGAATTTTTGGTTAAATTTATTGTGAATGGGAGCGCTGTTATTCTGGCCGGCGTTAAAAAACTTTTTCAAAGTCGGTTCCAACTGTTTTTTTAGATAACGCGTTGACCGATTGCTTTAAAATTTGGAAACTGTATGCACGGATGGGTAATGAAGTTCGGCACGTAGGATTTTTTTTTTCAACTAATTTTTTTATTTTTTTATCAATCAACAAATATCGTAAATTGAGGTTTGAAAGTGAATTTCAACTTCAATCAAGCGCCATTTGGTGAAAAAAAAATTCTACGTGCCGAACAGTTCAAGACGTTACACTTTAATAATCTTCTTGAAATTTTTCGTTTCGGACCAACCGACTGCCGGAAAAAGTGGGAACCGCAAACTGTGCCGACGACAAAGTTATTTTACGCCGGCCGGAATAACAGCGCTCCCATTCGCTATACATTCGAACGAAAATTCGTCAACATACCTCAATGTATGTACTTTCAAATGAAACCAACTGGAATTCAATCGGACCGACAGTTTTTGAGATAATAATTCCCAAAATTCACCTATTTTTCCGGCAGTCTACACAGATGTACCCCCTTAATGTCCACAATGGTTATCTCGTCGTGTGGACTGGAAAAGACGCGAAAATGCCGAAATCACGAGCGAGTGGTTCAAGCCCTTGCCGTCTCGAGTGTCCTCAGCCGCTAATTAGCCACAGGCTCTGTCTTTTCGTGAGATCCAAGCGTGTGTCGACTTATTCATTCGGTCAGAACACATCTATATGTATATTATGCATGACAACGAACGACGTAGTCGTTGACCACGACGACGAATCAACCCTCGCGTGTTAATATCACATTTGCGAGACTTTCGGCCACAAAAGCACATCGAAACTGGACATTCTATAGCAGTGAAAAAAAAAAACGCAGATATTATTCAACCTCGCCTCGAATCACATCAAGTCCTTCATATTTTTTCTCCATTTCGCGATGTCGCACACATGTTTGCACAGTCATTAGTGACCTCGATGAAAAAAAATGATAAAAAAATCGTTTCAACGCAGCGACCAAGCCCACAAGTGAGAAGTGTCGTGATATTTTGCAATCTGTGATTGGAGCACAATGTGAATGGCAACGGTCAAACAGGAAACCGCAAAATCCGTGAGAAACCTCGAGACTGGGACGCCAACGACGTCATCCAACTAAAAAAAGGTTATCAATCAGCGCGAAAAGTCTTTCAAAAGCCGTTGATAACATCATAAAAATTCCCAAGGGTGTGTAACCCTCGAAATTGTTGCGAGAAAGAATCAAAACGATAAAACAATCGATACATTATTGTCTTCCCGTGCAAACGCTGGCTAAACAACGCCACCTAGACCAAAAGTTTACATGAACAATGTTGCGGAGAATTGAATTTCCTACAAAAAAGTCTGCGACGACATGTATCTAACATCGATAGTTAACGCGTGGGGAAGCTCGAAAGTCGGGGCAATGTGAGAAATCGCGTGACTGGTGGACGTTCGAAATTTTGAATTTCGAACCTTGCTCGTTTGGAATTTCAAGCCCCACGCATATTTGCAATCGCGTTGACAGGATATTACGGTAAAATGTGTCGTCATTGGATCTCATCGTTGATGAGATATGATTTAATCCCTTTAATTAATATTACGCAATTAATCAATGCAATGCGAAGCCGATAAATCTAATTTTTCAAAATTCGCGATATTCGCAATATTCAATATCAGACAATGATGATGGAGTGAAATATTGGCAATCGGTAACCGTCAATCACAACGGAAACTCATAGACAATGTCGATCAACCGATAAATCTATTTCGGGCTTTGAGTGTTTCGTATCAACGTTGCACGCTGCTCGAAATCGATTTCGCACGTTTAATTTGAAAGGGCGACGAAGTAAAAGCGTTTACCACCGACGCCCCCCAATAAACGTTGGGTCGGAACGGAAATGAGCCTCGTAAACCGTTATATACATATATATATATATATATATATATGTCACGACGAAAAAGCACGACAACCGGATCGACGCAATTGACATTTTCAAATTCTTCAACGTCCTTGCGACGGAAATAACGAAAAGCGGACGTGCAATTCCAATTTTTTGTAGGTTATGTTTTTTTTTGCTTCGATATTTTTTTTAACTATAGATACATGTTTCTATTTATTTATTTATTATTAACACACACCTACACACCTACACATACACACGAAAATCGAAATTGAATCAGAGCAAAGTTCAGAAGGGTAAAAATTCCGAACGCCCAATGTTTCGAACGTACAAAATTCCGAACGGCCACCAGTCTCGCGGTTTCTCGCACTACCCCGACTTTCGAGCTTCCCCACGCCGAAACTATCGATGTTGGATACATGCCGTCGGGGACTTTTTTGTAGAAAATTTCATTCTCCACAACATTGTTCATGTGAACTTTTGGTCTAGGTGACGTTGTTTAGCCAGCGTTTGCACGGGAAGATAAAAATGTATCGATTGTTTTATCGTTTCAATTTTTTCTCGCAACAATTCTGAGGGTTACACACCCTTGGGAATTTGTATGATGTTGTCAACGGGCTTTTGAAAGATATTTCGCGCTGATTGAAAACCTTTTTTCTTTTTTGACCGTTCGAAGCATTGCCGTTCGAAAAATCGTTGTCACGATTATTTTTCATTTCGACTGATCATTGGTGATTTTTATTCTCAATCTCGATAAAAATCACGATTCAGAAAGCACGAGTCTGCACTGGGTCTGTAATTTCCCAAGATATTCGATGAACGTCACAATCACAGACGAATTCAGTCGTCACGAAGCGACCATTCGAACGTACATCGATCGAAGAATCTAAATCTAGACTCCGCGCCCGTCGACCCCGATAAACAACACTCATTTCATTCCCGTGGTTTCACGTCTGCGATCAAACAGAGCTAACCCGTTTTCGTTCATTCGTCTCAATAAAAATGTGAATTTTTGCGAAAAAAATAAATAAAAATCGCTTCCGAAATTTATCCAAAAGTTATTTTACGCCGACCGGAATAACAGCGCTCCTATTCACCGTACATTCACGCGAAAATTCATCAACGTGCCTCAATGTACGTGCTTTCGAACGAAACCAACGTGGATTCAATCGGACCAATAGTTATTGAGATAATAATTCCCACATTCACACCAATGTGTAGGCCCCTTAATGTTCGAATGAATTATTCCGGGATTGCGCGAACGCATATCCCGACAGTCAAAAATTTTGCGCGCGATATACCCACATTCGGAAGTATTCGCAAGGTCCAGCCGATCCCTTAAGGTGCAATGGAAGGGCCTCGCCCAGGGGGAATCGCCTTCGTGATCGCGGTGTCCCCCGCGCCAAGTAAGTTATAAATCCACGTATCACACTCGCTTAGTTATATGACATTGCTCGTGACGTATCGTTCGCGAGATAATCAACGGGCCATGCGTGATCTAGTGGCGGAAAATTGATTCATTCCAACCTATTGCGAGAGCGAGAGAGAGAGAGAGAGAGAGAGAGAGAGAGAGAGAGAGAGAGAGAGAGAAAGAGGCGAGTCTCTCACGTAAAAACTTTCATTCCTCAGCCGTTGCGATTGCAATTGTTTTTTCTATTCATTCTTTTTTCTTTTTTTCTTTTTTTTTTTCATTTATTTTCTTTCTCTCTCTTTTTTTTCGATGATTGGCTATGACGTCAAAGCGACAACGTCGGCCATGAGCGTGACGGTGCATCGCTCCGGGCGATCGTGACCATAAATAAATAACGTATGAATAAACAAATGAGTTTTCGAGCGAACGAATCCGCGCGGCTCACGAGACAGCGTGTATACATATCCTTATGCGGGGGTGGTCCTTATGTGGGGGTTTGACGAATTTTTACGAACTTTTTACCGGGCCCGCGCTCTACATTTTTTTTTTTGATTTTTTTTTTTAATTTGTTTATAGTATAGAAAACGTTAGGTAAGGTTTTATTTAGACTGACGAGTATGAGAGCTTAAGGGGGGACATCTGTGTAGATTTTCGAAAGAATAATTGTATTTTTCGAAATTATTATCTCGAAAACTGTTTTTCCCATTGAATTAAAAATTATGAAAAAAAAAAAAAATTGGAGATTTTTTTAGTTTCTTTTTCAAAAAATATTTGAAGATATGATCGTCATGATCCCGTTGCCCGGGTAACGCCCCATATATGTAGATAAGTATATATATATGCACCACTGTGCCGTGTGCATCGGGGGATTTATGTTTTACATTGTTCTTTGGATTTCACCCTTCCAGCCTCTCTCAACGAGTTGTCGCCATGATGAAACACCCGTCGGGCTAATGACGTATGAGCTTGCGATGAGGCACAAATGAGAGACGAATAAATGAGAAGAGAGAGAGAGAGAGAGAGAAAAAGAAAAACCAGACGAGCCATCCCGAGGCGAATCGAAAATTGTACCGGAAATGTTTTTCCGGTACATATAAATATTTCAAAAGCCCGTTGACAACATCATAAAAATTCCCAAGGATGCGCAATCCTCAGAATTGTCGCAAGAAAAAATCAAGACAACGAAACAATCAATAAATTTTTATCTTCCCGCGCAAACGCTGGCTAAACAACGCCACCTAGACCAAAAGTTCACATGAACAATGTTGCGGAGAATTGAATTTCCTACAAAAAAGTCCGCGACGGCATGTATCTAACATCGATAGTTTCGGCGTGGGAAAGCTCGAAAGTCGGGGCAATGTGAGAAACCGCGTGACTGGTGGCCGTTCGAAATTTTGTACGTTTGAAGCGTTGCCCGTTCGAAATTTTAATTCTTCTGAACCTTGCTCGTTCCGAATTTTGACCCCCCCACCACGTCCTGTCAAGCAGGAAGCGGAAGAGACTGCGCATGTCTCCCCTTCTTCTTCTGCAACTCGATCTCTTCGACTGATATCAAATTTCGAAGTTCCGAAGCCAAGTAAATCCGTCGCAAGTTAATCCGGCTAACTCTGATCGACTTCTCTCCGTAGTTTCGAACCCACGATACCAAAACGTTCGTGCAATAAACCGCCTATGACTATTCCGCACTGCGGAATAGTTATAGGCGGTATATATAGTCAGTTCTGTTGGTTGTCAGACAGCTTGTATTAAGGTGATATTTTGCGGTAAACGTAGTAACAGGCTCGAGCGTTGTGGTAGTCCATCGTGGTCCGTTCCGTGTACGGCAATATGTGCCCCACCGACACTACGATGCCATCATCGTCACGCTCTTACGACTGCGTTGCATAAATGTGCAACGTTCGTACGTGATACTTGCTTCATAACGTTGATAGACACAACGGTGAAACACCATTACGTCGAAATTTCGATAAGATCTCACATTCTGATGGTCCACACGTTCCCGAGATAATAATGCTCATGTCAAATTTTAACTAAATTTTTTCAAATGTTTCGACAGTTCGAAAATTTTGAAAATCCTAATTACGAACTTCCATGTTTTTAACCGTGCACGGTTTTTGAAAGTCTGCACATGCGAACGGGAAAAGTCTCGAACGATCCGAGTTTCAAAAAATGAAAAAAAAAAAATTAAAATAAAATAAAGTCGAAAAAAATAAAATTCAAAATTCAACGTAATTGAAAGTAAAATTTTCCGAAGGGTCACATGAAAAAACGATTTATGTTTTATTTTTTCGGTAATCGACTTGTCGGACATTTTAACGTTGGATTTTTTTTCCACAATTCAGTTACATCAACAGTGGAAAATAAAAAGAAAAATAAGGAGGTTTGGATTTTCGGAAAATAAAAAATTCCGAATAAAAGAAAAATGTTGAACCCTTCGAAACATTGGAGATTTTAAACTTCGAAATTTTTTAAAATATTATGTTTCATCGACGAAAATTAATTTTTCTATAAAAAAATAATCGAAACATCGATTTTTTAGCAAGCTAAATTCATTTTTTGTTTCATTTTAAAGTTTTTTTTAAGCTTCGTGAAATTTCTCGATGAAAACAAAAATTGCCAAACCATTGAAACACGTGAAACTGAATAATATGCAACGAATTCGTATTTAATATAGTTGAATTTCTAAAAATTATTTTTTTTTTTCGATCTATCCGAAGTACCAAATAATCCAAATAATTGAGAAAATCAAATAATTGCATGCATCTTTGAAAAAATTAAATTTTCGATGTACTAAAAAAATGTCATTCAAACCTAAGTTGACGAAGTGTGTAATACGTAAAATATCAGGCTCGTCCATAATTCGAGGCAACGAAGACGACGACGACGAGGATGATAAAGACGTTTTAGTTGGAAAGGTGAGGGTGTCGTCCCGAACGAAGGAAGTTGGCCGAGGAAGCCAACGAAAGGTGCGCCGGGGCGCAGGAATCGATCGTCCGGTCAACCACTGGAGCCAAACGCTGGAGATTGGGTTTCCAGGTGGACCGGGGCCACGAGATCCCATAATCGGACGCCATTGTTGTACACAGACAACCCTTTGACAACCCCTTTCCCTTTGTCCCTGAACACTTCTGTCGAACAAGGACAAAAATATCCTTTTCGAAGCTTCGACCATCTCGCGTCAGTCCTTACGCTCTGATAATTCAATTTCGTTCTCATCGAAAGAACGGAAGTGACGAAGAACGACCAAGAAAAAAAAATAAGGCTTCCACCAATTGGAATTAATTCGTCGTTCCATTTTGTTTTCTCGTCGAGGAAACAAGTGGGGCTGGAAATTCAGAACTGGCTGAGTTCAGAAGGGTGAAAAATTTCGAACGCCCAATATTTCGAACGTGCAAAATTTTGAACCGCCACCGGTCACGCGGTTTATCACATTGCCCCGAATTTCGAGCTTTCCCCACGCTAAACTATCAGAGTTAGATACATGCCGTCGGAGACTTTTTTGTAGGAAATTCAATTCTCTACAATATTGTTCATGTAAACTTTTGGTCTATGTAGCGTTGTTTATCCAGCGTTTGCACGGGAAGGTGAAAACAATGAGAAAATCGATGATAAACAATTCTATTTGGACCAAAAGTGGACATAAACAATGTTGTAGGGAGCTATCGCCTGAAAAATTATAATTGCTTTTCTTTTTCTCGACATGATCAATCCAAATTCAACCCTAAAACCAACTACGTTTTTTCGGAACCTTTGAACCCTCTACGTGGGTCGTTTTCGTCCGGTGATTTTTGAACCGTTTTTCGGACCGTTAAAAGTGCTTTGAAAAATCTGAAAAAATTCATGAAAGTTCTTTCAAACTTCAACTCAAAGTCCCAATTGTATTACTTCGGAAAAAATTATTTTTTCATGTAGTTTTCTATTTAAATATGGCGGTACCCAAAGTTCGAAGAACCTAAAGTGACTTTATATGGCAATTTGATAAAATTTGAAATGACAGCTGAGTATAGGTATTTCATGACGATAAAATGGATTTCAAATTGCGATCGATCGTGTCACGAAAAAAAAAAAAAAATCCAATTTTTTAGGTGACTCAGCCCCCTCAAGTCACACGACTGAGTCGCGTATTTGCTGTATTACGGTATAATAATTGAGAAACAAAAAGTTTTTTTATACCGTTGTGCCGTGTGAATCGTGTAGAGACGAGAGGTTCGCTTACCGAACAAACCAGACACATTATTGTCACGCATGCTTGACTCGAGGTACGCATTGTTAATTGTGACAGAATAACCGTCAAAGTTTCCGTACCGACCAGCCATTTAGGTGCATTTTCATTGTTTCTCGAGATTATTTCGTTGTACGAATAATTTCAAACGGAAAAAAATGAAGACAATAATGGTCAACATCGTTAAATTCCAAATCTATCGATTCCTTCGTAAATTTCATTCGCACATCGCAAAAAATTCTCATTCAGGTCCACGAGATAAAAATGTTATGGCAACATTATTTGGAAACACGTTTTTTCTTTGAATAACGATCGTTCGTGTCAACGACCGGTAAAAAGAAAGAAGAATCTTGGCAAATTCGAAACTGGAGCAGAGCGATGGTCGAGAGAGCCAAATTTTATGCGTCTCACATAATAGCTATACGAACATTCGAATAAATCGTCGACCATGCCGACAACCCAAGTGGGCAAAAAAAAAAAATATACAAACAATTGACATATTGCACATAGAAGTAGGGCATATGTTTTTTTTTATATTCAAACTATACATAATCTGCATAGATATCCATACGGAAATTCCATGTTATCAATATCCATTTTTTTAACGTACAGGAATAAACATAATTAACAAAAATAAATACAAATAAATATAAATAACAATTATGATAATTTTTTTTACGAGCAAAAATAAATCTAAATAACAAACAAGACTACCAAAGACGACCCTTTGGGTTGTATGTTATTGATATTTATTTTTGTACGTAAAATAAATAAATACAAATGACAAACAAGACGACTCTTTGGGCTGTGTGTTATTTACATTTATTTTTTTTTACGTTAAAAAACAAAATAAATACAAATAACATACAATTATGTATAGATTATGTATTGTTTGCATGCAAAAAAACTCACTTCTGTATACAATCTGTCAATTATTTGTATTTTTTTTTCGTCCCACTTGGCAAAGTAGAGAGAGAGAGAGAGACAGATAAGTTGTAAAAGTGGGCGTTGGGGCCAACAGTGATTGATAGTGGAAGATCTCGAATAACCGTGTAGTAAATCGAATGTAAGCTCGAAGAAGTAAAGTAACGGGTTAGTTCAAAGTACATATATATATAGAGGAAGGGCTCCAGCGAAGCGTTCGACAATGAGAGTTAAACCATCTTCGTCGGTTCATAATGTCGTTCGTCGGAAATTATATTACGTGCAAACTGGACCGTACATCGCGCGTATCGGCCGGCATTACGCTCTGCTTGCCACTCCTGATTTCCTACAAGGAGAGTCGAGGGTGGAAGGGGGAGAGGATCATTATCTTTGTTGAACGCATGAATGCAAATCGGTTCACGAATGATCTTTGGTTGATTGCTTCTTGAACATATTTGGGGATAACCGTATTTGTTCTTCTGGTTAATCTATTTACGAAAGAGACTCGAGCGAAACTCAAGAAGAGATGGTGGACGACCTTTTCCAGACTCTTAAGGGGGCTGAGTCACCTAAAAAATTGAATTTTTTTTTTTTCGTGACATGATCGAACCGAATTTAAAATCGATTTTAACCTCATGGAATATCTATACTCAGCTGTCGTTTCAAATTTTTTCATAGCCATTTGAAGCATCCGAACGCTGTGAGATTTATCACAAAATTGTTTAACTCGTCGTAACTTTTGGACCATACGACTCGACGGATTTTTAATTCCGACGTCTCATTTTTTTCGTAACAGACTGCATTCTCGGATGAGTGTGGGAATTTGGGGATGCGAGGTGAAATGAATTTATGGTGACCCATTGTTCAACCGTTTATCCGAAAAAATTACGGAAAACTTGTTTTTTTTTCATTCACGTTATAGGTTGCCACAATGTCCAGAGAGAGTGGAAACAAAAAATGCCCACACTCATCTGAGAATGAGGTCTGTTACGAAGAAAATGAGACGTCGGAATTGAAAATCCGTCGAGTCGTATGGTCCAAAAGCTACTCCAAGTGAAACAATTTTGTGATAAATCTCACAGCGTTTAGATGCTCCATATAGCTATGAAAAAATTTGAAATGACAGCTGAGTACAGGTATTTCATGAGGGTAAAATCGATTTTAAATTCGGATCGATCGTGTCACGAAAAAAAAAAAATCAAATGTTTTAGGTGACTCAGCCCCCTTAATATACACCCATAGTACAACAACAGACCCCGGTAGCACAAGCAAGACGATTTGATCCAAAAGTTCTGCGACAATAACATCAACATGTGCTGCAAGATGGAACTTTCGATCCTCCAGCAACGTCTGCAGACTTTAGGTGGCTTCTGCAGGTGATGATGAAAACGAAAACAAAACAAAACAAAACAAACCAAACAACACAAAAAAAACGCTAAATCTTTTTCAGGTCAAAGGTTCGACAAAGTCCATACGTATACAATAATGCTGTTCCGAAAAAAAAAAACAAAAAGAAAACAAAACGATAAGTTGCATTGCAGAGCCGTTCTCGAGACTGACGCGAGATTTTTATGGTGCCAGGTGCGACACGTTGAGGCTATATAAAAAACGATCCTGCACCTAATGCACTAAGAAACTTGGTCAACGAAAACGACTGCTGGTGGTGCATTATTATTATTATTATTGTTATTATTATTATTATTATTGTTGTTATTATTGTTATTATTATTATTATTATTATTATTATTATTATTATTATTATTATTATTATTATTATTATTATTATTATTATTATTATTATTATTATTATTATTATATGGAAGATCGTTTTCGCCGATAAATCGTTTTATTTGAACGAGAAATTCGAAACGCTATACTCATGCCAATCGCTCAACTCGTTTTGTAAATAACTTTGCCATACGTTGCCAACTTCGTGCAGCCGTCGGTTAATAACCAAACATTCCAACGCGCATGACCAAGGAGTATAAAAAATCTGATTCGCTGCGGTCCGGTGTCACGCGTTGCCCCCGCCAATCGGCTTTGAGACCGTCTTGCGCACGCGCACCGCATACGTACAGTGGAACGACGCTCCAGCTGGGGCTAGAAAATCAGAATCAGCAGTTTTCCGAACGCCCAATGTTTCGAATGATAATGCAGCTAATCTTCAAGATTCGGAATGACATTGTATCGAACGTACAATACTTCGAACGTACAATACCACCTAGTCGACGCGGTTTTCAACATTTCCCAACTTCCGAGTTTTCCCACGCGTTAATTATGAATATTAGATGTGTGCCGTCGCAGACTTTTTTGTGGGAAATTCAATTCTCTACAAGATTGTTTATGTGAACTTTTGGTCTATATAGCGTTGTTCAGCCAGCGTTTGGACGGGAAAATAAAAATGTATTGAATCAATGAATATATTTTTATCATTCTGGCCAAACGCTGGCTAAACAACGCTATATAGACCAAAAGTTCACATGAACAATGTTGTAGAGAATTGAATTTTCTACAAAAAAGTCTCCGACGGCATATATCTAACTTTGATAATTAACGCGTGGGAAAGCTCAAAAGTCGGGCAATGTGAGAAACCGCGTGACTGGTGGCCGTTCAGAATTTAGTACGTTCGAAACATTGTTGTTCTAAACATTGGGCGTTCGAAATTTTGACCCTTCTGACCTCTGTTCGTTCTCAAGTTCGAGCCCCACCCGTTTTTTATTTCTTTAAAATCCAATACCAATATCTTTGTGGAAAGAATAAACGTGTCAACTTCAATGAGATAACTAAAAGACCAAATTTGGTGTTTTCTCACGACTTTTAATTACTCGACGACGAACCCATACCCCAGCAACGTATTGGGCGGTACCTCACGGATATATATATATATATATATATATATATATATATATATATATACACATACATATATATATACTAGGGTGTTTCAAATGAAAAAAAATTTTGATTTTCCGGGGGGCCCAAGCTGAAATAGTAAACTTGGATAAAAAAATTTTTTTTGGCAAAATATGAGAATTTTAGGTTTAGTTTTAGATCCCCCTCAATCAATATTTGTGTTTTTTTTCCTTTTATTTTAAATTTAAGACAGATTATTTTTAGCAAAATTTTTTTTTATAGCGTCATATGGTAGAGTAGCGAATTCTGAGTAAGAAAGTATAGACCTTTATTTGCCCTAAACCTAATAGCTAACGAGTAATTTCACTTTATTACTTGAATATTTTTTTCTTATAATATCAAATTGGAGATTCAACCTTCACTTTATAACAATTCAAACACTTACATTGGTTGCGATAAGCTAATAGTCAGTGACTATTAGCTTATCGCAATAGTCAGTGACTATTAGCTTATCGCAACCAATGTAAGTGTTTGAATTGTTATAAAGTGAAGGTTGAATCTCCAATTTGATATTATAAGAAAAAAATATTCAAGTAATAAAGTGAAATTACTCGTTAGCTATTAGGTTTAGGGCAAATAAAGGTCTATACTTTCTTACTCAGAATTCGCTACTCTACCATATGACGCTATAAAAAAAAATTTTGCTAAAAATAATCTGTCTTAAATTTAAAATAAAAGGGAAAAAAAACACAAATATTGATTGAGGGGGATCTAAAACTAAACCTAAAATTCTCATATTTTGCCAAAAAAAAATTTTTTATCCAAGTTTACTATTTCAGCTTGGGCCCCCCGGAAAATCAAAAATTTTTTTCATTTGAAACACCCTAATATATACACACATACATATATATATGTACATTCGAGGGAAGGCGCGCGCGCGGTCGATACGGAAAAAGGACGAAGCGATGCTGCCCCCTAGGACCCACGTGGGCAGTACACGTGACGTCATCGCTAAAATAATCCTTCGGCCAGGATCAAGGTCAGAGCTGCCGCAGAACAGGGTTTTACGCGTCAGAAGGACATAAAAGGACTCGTCTCCTTCAATTCAAAATTATGGTTTCAACGCAATTAAAAAATTTCAAATTTATCTAAAATCCGTGATTAATCGTTTTTCAATGTGTTTTTTATATTTTCCTTTGAAATGCCTGATATATATACATACATATATATATATTTCACTCGTGAAAAGAAAAAAAAATGACTTTCGAACTGCTGAGCACAATAATCGATGTAATTAAAAATCTTCGAATAATTATTTCGATTCCACATTAAATTGTAAAAATATTTTTCAAATGCTCTCGAATGTTTTGCAAGAACTATTTCGTGGTCGACAAAAATTATGGGGGATGAAAAAATCGAGTTGAAATGGGAATATTCGTTTTTGACGACATCCAGGCGATTTTTTTTTTTTTTTTCGAATTATCGAATCAACGATTACTTTTTTTCTTATTTTCCCAGTGAGTCGACGTTCACAAACTGAGTTCAAGTCAATTTCCATTGCGTCACTTCCGACGAATTTATTTTTCGATTGGCCGAGTTGCCACGGGGCGTCTCAAAATTCGCTGAGTCTGAACACACACTCTCTCTCTCTCTCTCTCTCTCTCTCTTTCTTTATCTATCTTTCTCTCTCACACACAGGGAATGAAAATTATCGCGTGTGACGTGAAGTTGTTTGCGTTACGGAAATTCGATTCCTCGGTCTGAGCTCTCGGTAGGCTTCATATATATAATATATATATACACGCTTTAGGGTGGTCCTTATTTCGGCTTTTTTATATTCTCGCTCTCCCGGAGGATAATACGGTTCAAAGTAAAGTTAAAATAATATCCTCAAAATTTGAGATTCCTATCTCAATTCCTTATCCTGCCGCCAGCCTCCCAAAGTTTAACATTTGAATATTACAGTGTTTTTCATATCTCAGAATTTTCTTTTATTACGGCTGATATTCTGCACTGCAGATAATACCGTAGATTTCCTTCGAGTCATTTTTTTTATTCTCTTTTCATCAAGACTATTAAAATTCATAACATAATTTATTAATCATAAAGAAAGTACTTAATTAATAATTAAAGAAAATTCTGATATCTGAAAAAAAAACACCATGTTATTTAAATAGCAAAGTTTGGGAGGTTGGAGGCAGGGTTAAGAATCGAGATAGGGACGTCAAATTTTGAGAATGTGTTTTTAAATTCATTTCGAATCATATTATTCCCCGGCAGTGCGAAAATGAAGAATAAAAAAACCAAAATAGAGACCACCCTAAAACACATACACACATTCATCATATATATATACTGGAGCGCACGAGCCGCGCAGGAAGTGCGTCACGCCGTCCGGATTCCGTGAGCGAGTGAAAATGCGTTCGCCGTGACGAGGTGGCTGGCCTGTCCTCCTCCGTAAAAGTGAGAATCACAAATTCTGACGTAAAGGGTTAATCCTCGTGTGAGATTGAAAAAAAAAGAAAATAGAAAAAAAATAAAAAATAAAAGTTCCTCTGTAATATGACTTAAGATCAATTGTTTGAATTATTAAGATTAATTGTTTGAACTGTCAAGATCAATTGTTCGAATTATTAATATTAATTGTTTAAACTATCGAGATCAATAATTGTTTGAAATGTTAAGATTAATTGTTTGAACTATCAAGATCAATTGTTTGAACTATCGAGTATAATTGTTTGAACTATCAAGATTAATTTGCAATTTCTTCGTGAAAAAAAAAACTTTTAAAAAGTTAAATGCAAATAAAACTCAATTTGATTGATCGATCGATTAATTTGCAACGAGCTTCATGTTAACGTTCGAAGTATTTTTTTTTTTACTTATAGTATTTGCAACGACGTAAAAATGTGACAAAAAAAAACAGAAGATAAAAAAACCGTCAATGACAACTAAAAAACACTTCATTTTTAGAATGGAAGCAAGTTTCGTTTTAGGATCGTATTTTCTTTGGGATATCGAGCTATTTTAAAACGATTTATTTATAGCTCCCGATATCGATCCCGAAGACCCCGATAGAAAGTCTGGCGATATGCGAAATGTACATACATTGACATAGCCGACCCACTCTCGCTTCCTTCGCGCACGAAAGCAACAGAAAAAAAAAACTAAAAAAAAAAGTACACTCGCGCATCAGCGTCATTATCACAAATGTCACGACCGTGCGATTTTAGTAGCCCAACAATAAGCTGAATAATTGACCCTTCGAGAACACTTGGGGGGTCAAAATGACCCCAATACGTCACAAGAGATTTCCGCATTGACCCCTTAATGATTTTTTTTGTAAAAACCATTTTTCACGAAAAAAAAATTTCCACGCATTGACCCCTCAATGATTTTTTTTTTCGTAAAAAAAAAGAGATTTCCGCATTGACCCCTCAATGATTTTTTTGTAAAAACCATTTTTTATAAAAAAAAAATTCCACGCATTGACCCCTTAATGATTTTTTTTTTCTCGTAAAAAAAAGAGATTTCCACGCATTGACCCCTTAATTATTTTTTTTCGCCATTTTGAAAAATCGTTGAAAAATGTTTTTCGTCATAATCACATTCTAAAGTGTTCCAACTAATATCCTAAATTTTTGTGAGTCGTTCAGAACGTCATTGTCGACGCCACAGTGGTTCAAGCATGGCTGGGGTCATTGTGACCCCATGTGACCAGTGCGTTGTTTCCAAAACGTGTGACCCCGAAGGGTTAACAAAAATTAGAGTGTACTCGATCACATTTTCGATATAAGATAACTAAAAATGCTCGAAACGACTTTTCTCGAAGCACGAATAATAATTGGAAAAGCGTTGAAAATGATTTGGGCTTACATTAGAGCGAGTTCAATGTCATTATCGACAGTGAGCCAAGTTCTAATTGGGAAACTGGCGCGTACATTGTTTCTCGCGAATGAACGACCACGTGTTTCTCATTATCGTTTTATTCGTCGATTTTGTCCTGGGAGACCATTCGAAACGACCGTGGTGCGTAAGTTTTAGTGTTTTCGTCGTGCTACGAACAACGAAAACACCCGAATCGCTCGATCGAACAACTTCCAAACCAATAATACTAACAACAACGATAAAAAAAAGTAATTCGAAAGCAGCAGAATGAGAATTGTGCACGACATCGTTATTACTTTCGCTTCCAAATGCAATTATGAGTATCCTCGACCGTCGATTGGGTGGGGCTCGAAATTCGGAACGGGCAAAGTTCGGAAGGGTCAAAATTCCGAACGTCCACCGGTCACGCGGTTTCTCACATTGCCCGACTTTCGAGCTTTCCCCACGCGTAAACCATCGATGCTAGATATATGACGTCCAGGACTTTTTTGTTGGAAATTTTATTCTCTACAACATTGTTCATGTGAACTTTTGGTCTAGATGGCGTTGTTTAGCCAGCGTTTTGACGGAAAGATAAAAATGTATGGATTGTTTTATCGTTTTAATTTTTTCTTGCAACAATTCTGAGGGTTACACACCCTCGGGAATTTGTATGATGTTATCAACGTCTTTTGAAAGATTTTTGCGATAATTGCAAACTTTATTTAATTATAAACGTGTTTGGAATTTTGATCGTTCGAAGCATTGCCGTTCGAAACATTTTCGACCCTTCTGAACTTTGCTCGTTCCAATTTTCCACCCTCTAAGCTTCTGCGTAAATAATATAAATGAAATAAGATATCATAGAGATTATAACGCACCACATGGGTGCAAATTTTGAGCACTGTAGCTCTAACTGTTCTCGAGTTATAGACGTTCAAATTTTGGAGGTTCGTGATTTCTGGATGTTTCAGGGAGTCTTTGAACATGCTCAAAGAGAACATCAAAATCCTGACAAAGATTTTTCATCGACCACCACACAGCTTCCTCTATGATGAAGCAAAAAAAAAAAACAAAAAAATAAGAACTAAAAAAAGAGGATAAAAATCCTGTTAACTTTTCGTGAAACGCCCCATACCCGCATAGTCTCAGATAGAGAAGTTGACGCCCCCCCGAGACACCGATACCTACCTGTCCTCGAAGCCTGTTCGCCGTTTACAGCGTGAATCGATAACGCGCGAAACCGCAGGTGGGGTCGCCAAACAAATAGGTCGTTCGCTATCCTACTCCACGCGCGAAAAAAAAAATAATCATTCGACGAAAAAAAAAAAACAAAATAACATAATACGATATACATATATATGCATTGAAATTTCAACCAATGCCCTAACCAAAGCTTCGTCATCCAATCGTATCAATGGGTCAGATCGTCACGAAATTATTCGTGCTTGAACGGGAAAAAATTCAAGAATGGCGCCCCGCGTAAAAACCTTCGACTCGCTTATCACGACGCCCCGTCGTTCGATCTCAATCGACCGAGGCTCATCAAAATCTTGCCACGATTACGCACATTCTGAATCCAATCGCGTCAAAATCGGTCGTGCCGTTACGGAGAAATTTCAAATCGCGTTCTCGAGGTGAGAGACGCTGACGCGCGTGACAAAATATCGCTGACGCGCATGCGCCGCCGCCCCACGACGCTTTCTAGCATCGAAAAAAACACACGAGAGCGTCTTGCTTATCGGCCACCGCAAACACACACACACATGAAGTTAACAACGTAAAAGAATATATATATGTATATATATTTTTTTTTCCGACGATATGAAACGAGCAACATCATTCGGTACCAATCAATGTCGAGACTTACCTTTCGAAAGATGACGAAACGTGTTCCGCGATAACAAAGTTGCGCCAATGACCCGTGCGTGAGTTATAGTTGTCGCGTTTTTTTTCTCTCTCTTCTTTTTTTCTTTCACCAGTCGATGTCACTATACTCTCACAATCTCTTCCACGCGACAGATTTTATCCGCGATCACTGACACCGTACTGTTCGTCGATTATTATTTCATTGTGATTCCGAATATCTGCCTTTCGTTGAATTGTAACCAACAAATGAAAGAAAAAAAACAGTTAGCGAAATCAAATGAAATTTTTTTTTTTAAGCGTAACTTTTTTTTAAGCGCAACTAAAGCGATTTTTTTTAAGTTAGAGAAAACCGAATGAAGAAAAAAAACAAACAATCGAAAATATCAAGCGATACCAAGTGGATTTTTTTTTCAAGTTGACAAAACCGAATTAAAAAAAAAAAAGTAAACGAAACCGAATGAAAAAAAAAAATTAAAACGAAAAAAAAAACGAATCACCTCGGAAAATTATTCCCACGAAACTTTCGACAACACCTGTATATCTCACCCTGACCTCTGGCCCCGATCAGACGAAATATCAGTGCGTGTCAATAAAATTTTCTGTCACAATTGACATTAATAATTGACGAAGTGACCTACAAATTTCTCTCTCCTTCAATTTTTTCAACTCATTTGTAATAGATTTTAAGTCATTTATAACACATTTTAAATCGTCGATTAATATATGAAGTTTAAGTAATTTATAAAAGATTTTGAAACATTTAGAATTTTCATGATATGCTTGCTAAAAACAGGACGAATTTTTATTAATGAATATATATATATATATTGTTTATCCACGTTGTTTTCAGGAAACTCCGGTTCCAAAGCACGTAATGAACATCTCGTTCTCTCTCTCTCACTCTTTTATTTATTTTTCATTATTCCCCCCCCCCTCTCACTCTTGTTTACTTCTCTTTCCGAAGAATCTTTGTCCCATGAATATTCGCACCCGAATTTATTGTGCAGCGACGTTATTATTTTCATTTTTATTTTTTCTTCTCCCCCGAACAGATTACGATATTAGGTGTCAAGTGGCACCCAAAAAAAAAAAGAACATTGTCGGACTCATTTACATATACGTCGACGTAGAGATGATAAAGCGATTGCCGGTTTTTTTTCAAATACTGTCGCTTACGTTAATTTGAATAACAAATTAATTAATTCGATCGATGGACAATCTTTGACACGAACAAACAAATTATCAACGATCATAAAACCCACATAGGACATATATATATATATATATATATATATATATATATATATATATATATACAAACACACACACACAAATACATATATAAATATATCATATATGCATATACATATATATGTGTGTGTGTTTGCATATATATATATATTGTATCATATATGTGTATAGACATATATATATATATATATACATATAAATACATTTACACCGCACACGCACCGCGCACGGTTTGTTCGTTTGTCTCAAAGCGGCATTTTCACTGGCTCCACCAGGGAGGGGGGGGGGAGACGTAGGAGGCGGAGGGGTGGGTGGGGGAGGCGAGGAGAAATGCTCTCCCGTGCGCTCGCCGTGCTCCGAGATACAGAGACACGACCCGGCCGGTTCGCTCCGTTTTACTGAAAATGAATAAGAAGAAAAAAAAACAACGAACACGTTCCTTGCAGTCGCGACGCTATGTGCCCAATAAACACATATATATATATATGTGTATGGAATATAGACATGTAGACGTGTGGGCTCGATTTTGGGTGCGCGCGCATGCGCCACGAACCTGTCCCGCGCACGCGTCACCACCGACTGGCTTCTCTTATCAGCGAAAAACCGTGACGGCACTAGTTTACCTTGCCGTCCCCCTCTTCGCACCCTCGCCGACCAACAGCGCATCGCCGGCCAACAGCGGGGCTCGTAGTGCGCGCGCACACGCGCAACCGTGCGCCGTGGATTCGCGCGCACACCGTGTGCGTCGGTGTAACACCGGCTACCGGCTACGATGCGACGACTAGCGGCGGTGCTAGTGTAGCGGGAGGGGAGGGAAACGACGTTGATATAACGATGGGGCCGAGGGAGGGGTGGCGGAGAGGGGGAGGGGGGAGGGGATAATGATGGGTGGGTGGCATGATGATGGGCGGTTGGGATCGAGCGAAAACATTTCAATGTTTTTTTTTCGGTTTTTTTTTTCAAGATTCTAAACCTTAAGGTGAAGTACGACATCTGAGCGCCCGTCTCTCTCGCTCCGCCGCGAGCGCCCATGGTGCTATCTCGCTCGCACTCGTACGCTACGAAATTACTCGTACATCGCCTTAAGACGATGGAAGACATAGATTCTCTCCTTCTCTCTCGCTCCGCAGCGAGCGCCGATAGCGCTGTCTCTCTCGCACTCGAAGATGTTTTCCACTACCTTAAAATGATGGACGACATAAACTCGCTCGTTCTCTCTCGCTCCGCAGCGAGTGTCCATGGCGCTGTCTCTCTCGCACTCGTTGCGGACGCGAAACGTTCGGGATCCTCTTAAGACGATGGACTACATCTGCGAGTGCGAGAGAGACAGCGCTATCGGCGCTCGCTGCGGAGCGAGAGAGAAGGAGAGAGTTTTTGTAGTCCGTCGTCTTAAGGGGCTACACATCTGGGTGGATTGATTGAAAAATAGGTGAATTTTTGGGAATTATTATCTCAAAAACTATCGGTCCGATTGTATTCACGTTGGTTTCATTCGAAAGTGTATACATTGAGGTATGTTGACGAATTTTTGTTGGAATGTGTGGTGAATGGAAGCGCTGTTATTCTGGCCGGTGTGAAATAACTTTTTCAAAGTCGGTTTCCACTGTTTTTTTGGATAACGGATTGACCGATTGCTTTGAAATTTGGACACAATGTGCACGGATGGGTAATGAAGTTCGGCACGTAGGGATTTTTTTTTCAAACTAATTTTTTCATTTTTTTATCAATCAACAAAGATCGTAAATTGAGGTTTAAAAGTGAATTTCAACTTCAATCAAGCGCCATTTTGTGAAAAAAAAAAATCCTACGTGCCGAACAGCTCGAGACGTTATACTTTAAGAACCTTCTTGAAATTTTTGGTTTCGGATCAACCGACTGCCGGAAAAAGTGGAAACCGCAAACCGTGCCGACGACAAAGTTATTTTACGCCGGCCGGAATAACAGCGCTCCCATCATTCGCTATACATTCAAACAAAAATTTGTCAGCATACCTCAATGTATGTGCTTTCGAATAAAATCAACTTGAATTGAATCAGACCAATAGTTTTCGAGATAATAATTCCCAAAGTTCACCTATTTAGTACGTCCTTCATTCAGTAAACCAAAACTTTATTTGCAAAATTTTGTAGTTTTTGTAATTTGCCTAAACTCATGTATTTCAGTCAGATCCTAGTTGACTCATTTCCAGTATGATTAGAAATTATACATTTAGTATGTAAATTAAAATGTTTTACATCTTTTTACAATCATAATCTTGATGAAGAATTATGAGTCCAACTTTTTTTCATGCACGAGCTTGAGAATGTATATTAAAGTGTTGCGAAATTTTAGTAGGGCTCTGGTATGGGTATCTTCGGCGATCGTCCTTCAAGCATGTCTCGAAGAAGCAGGCTGATTTCCTAGGGAAATATAATTCACCGTTTAATTGGCTTAAATAATTTTTCCAGGAAAATTAATTCTTTTTGTTTCGTGACATGATCGATCCAAATTAAAAATCGATTTTACTCTTATGAAATACCTGTACTCAGCTGTCATTTCAATTTTTTTCATAGCCATATGAAGCATCCGAACGCTGTGAGATTTATCACAAAATTGTTTAACTCGTCGTAGCTTTTGGGACCATACGACTCGACGGATTTTCAATTCCGACGTCTCATTTTCTTCGTAACAGACTACATTCTCGGATGAGTGTGGGAATTTGGGGATGCGAGGTGAAATGAATTTATGGTGACCCATTGTTCAACCGTTTATCCGAAAAAATTACGGAAATCTCGTTTTTTTTTTTCATTCACGTTATAGGTTGCCACAATGTCCAGAGAGCGTGGAAACAAAAAATGCCCACACTCATCTGAGAATGTAGTCTGTTACGAAGAAAATGAGACGTCGGAATTGAAAATCCGTCGAGTCGTATGGTCCAAAAGCTACTCCAAGTGAAACAATTTTGTGATAAATCTCACAGCGTTCAGATGCTCCATATAGCCATGAAAAAAATTGAAATTATAGCTGAGTATAAGTATTTCATGAGGCTAAAATCGATTTTAAATTCGGATCGATCATGTCGCGAAAAAAAAATCCCAAAAATGATCGGATTTCAGTCAAAGTGATCAAAATGATTAAATTTGCCAGCAATAGTTAAATCTTACTTCCTCACGTTGCATCCTCAATCGATCGATGATAGTTTCATTGTAATTGGGATCGTTGGCCGGATCTTCGAGGTTCGAATCCTCGTCCTTCGTGTCCTGAGGAAATTTTGCAACGTACGTCTGTTTGATTGTATCCAAAATGGAAGCAGGACGAGGAGTCGGAAACTTTAGGTCGATGGCGGCTAAGGAGTCGCTGCCAGCAGCAACGACCAATGGTTTTTCGTAGTCGGTCAATGTTCCTCGTCTGTAACAAACAACGATCCACATTTATTCGACGTTCTAAGACGTACAAGAAAAAAAAAGGATGAAGCTGAAAATTTCGTAAAAAAAAAAAAATTTCGTAAAAAAAAATATCGAAGCGTTAAGGAGTTTGGGGAGGCTCGAAATTTAGAACTATTAAATTTCAAAAGACAAAATTCCGAACGCACAATTTTTTTTTTTTTTTTTTAACTTTGCTCGTTTGCTGAATTTCGAACTGAAACGACGAAAGATACAAAAATGTTCTTTATTACACAGCATGACTGCCAAATCCATGATGAGATAACAAATCTTTTGTTTTTCGCACAAGTCCAGTGTCTCGAGACGAATGATACTGAAGATCTGCTCCCAAACTGTGGGCCACTGCTCTCAACGTACGTCCAATGTGTCGCTTCGTGTTCGAATCAAATTCCTGTAGCAAAAAAAAAATGTTTGTTTTTCGAATTTTTCGTTTTCGAAATTCGTTTTTCGAATTAAACGAATATTTTCATGAAATATTCACAAAATTATTAATCCTCAGTCTGGACATTTTTTTTTCCTGGCACTTTTAGCCTGGAAACGTGGCTCACGACATTTTTTCCGATGATTTATCGAATATTATGAAGAAATTACGTTTTTGTAATTTTTAAAAATAATTCATAATTCGAATTATTATTTAATAATTTGGCTATCAATTAAATTGTTATAGAAAAACATTTCCCAAAAGTATCACAACTTGGGAATTTTTAAATCATCAGGATCGAATTATCATTCGAACGAAATAATTACCAAAATATATTTTTTTTAAATTTGAATTTTTTATTTTTCGATTAATAATTTATGAATTGAATGATAAATGATTTATCGAATCTCGTGAAAAATGACGTTTTTGTTGAGACATATCTGACGGAATTTTCACATAGTTGATAAAATGGAAAAAAAAAAAATGTTTGCAAGCACCTTGAACTGATCGTATTTTCCACCGATGATGCACATTTTCATTGGAAATATATCTTCCGGTTTTTCCGTGTTTTTACGTTTTTCCTTGTAACGTCTTGTTGTCATTTGTTCAATGATATCCGGACTGTAACTCATTTTAACGGCGCTACGTGCCACCGAGAGACTTTCCTCGAGGGTCGACCATAGAACTTCCGGTTTCGCGAGATTAACCATGACGATTATTGTCGTGTGATGGGGCGAATGACTCAGCGACGATCCTGTCATCGCTGCTGATATCAGAGACGATGCCAGATGTCCGACTTCCCACACGTGAACAACGTCCTTTACCTTAAAAAAATTCCATGAAACACGATATAACAAAAATCCAAAAAATAAAAAATAAAAAAAAAATTAATCGAAATTATAATTAATCACCAAACTCTTTCCGGCTTTACGTCCGAACGAATAATCCATGGCTATCGTTGGCTTTGGAGTTTCGTCCTTTTCCAAAAATTTGTATACCATTGTTGTTTTACCCTAAAAATATATATATGAATATTAGGGTGGTCCTTAATAGGGATGTTGACGAATTTCGACGAGTGCACCCCCTGGATAGGTTCGAAATGAATAGATAAAAATATGTGCGAAACCCCCGCACTGTGGTCCAATGAGAAAACGTGCCTGTGAGCTCGTTTTGTTTCCCATTTGAATAACATGGGATTTTCCGACTAATTCGATTATTATTTTTTCGAGTTGTCCCTGAGCACGCGAAAAATTCTTCATTCCCACGAATCTATCGTCAATGGGTATAACTACTCGTACATTTTTTTGGCAAGACCTCACCTGTGTATTATCGATAACGGCGGACCCGATGAACGATGATAACAACTGGATAAACGATTTGCAACACAAATTGAAATTTATTTGTGTTTGTGTCTTGTAACAAAAATGTACGAGTAGTTGTACCCATTGACGATGGATTTGTGTGAATGAAGAATTTTTCGCGAGCTCAGGGACAACTCGAAAAAATAATAACCGAATTAGTCGGAAAATCCCATGTTATTCAAATGGGGAACAAAACGAGCTCACCGGCACGTCTTCTCATTGGACCACAGTGCTGGGGTTTCGCACGTATTTTTATCAACTTATTTTGAACCTATCTGGAGGGTGCACTCGTCGAAATTCGTCAATCTTGGCCATTTGATTAATTATCAACCGTCGCTTTAACAGATTTATCAAAAGACACCGAGAAATTGGGTAAAATTATTATTTTTCTTTTTCTTTTTAATTACTCACGACGCCTTTGCTACCGATGATGATGATCGATCTTTCGTGAGTTTCTTCCGGATCAGTTTTTCTCTTTCTCTCTTCATCGTGCGACAATCTCACTGCAGCTTCCCTCAAATTTTCTCTAGTCGCATATAAAACCGATCCACACTCAGGTTAATTATAAAAATATCCGACCACTCGATAAAATATAGATATATTTTTTTTTATATAAAAAAAGAAATCTTTATTTTGCAAAATAATAATTGACTCACGAATTTTCGTTATTCATTGTTTTTTTAAATTTATTTTTTTGCGTTTCACGAACTTGTTGATCAATGTGAATTGTGAATTGTGAATTGTGAATTGACGTGGCGGGTGTTCGAAGCACCAGGTTACAGTTTTGTTGTGATCTTCGTTGTTGCCAGGGCGACGAAAAATTCAGCCAAGCAGAACCCTTCGACAGTCCCTCGGTAAAAAAAAAAATGCATTGCACCTTGTTCTTTTTTTCTTTTTTAATTATCGATGGAGCTTGCAAAGACTTTCCCCATCCTTAATGATTTTTCATTTTGTTCATTTATTAACTTGAAATATTTAAAAAAATGCAAATATTAAAAAAATAACTCAATATGACAATAAATTTCAACCATAGATAATGTAAACAATTTCTATAAACAATATTCCATTGCAAAATCATGTATTAGAATTTTTCACAGCGATCGGCACAACTAAATTTGCCGGAAAAAAAACTTCGAAGCACTGAAATTAATTCGATAATCACTGTAAAACATGAATTAAGGATGTATGACACATGTGTCAAAGTATCGGCCATGAAAAAAAAAATAAGACACAAATGAAAAATTATATCGGTCATGAAAAAAAATATAAGACACAAATAAAAAATTATATCGGTCATGAAAAAAAAAAGACACAAATAAAAAATTATATCGGTCATGAAAAAAAAAATAAGACACAAATAAAAAATTATATCGGTCATGAAAAAAAATATAAGACACGAATAAAAAATTATATCGGTCATGAAAAAAAAAAATAAGACAAATAAAAAATGATATCGGTCATGAAAAAAAATTAGACACAAATAAAAAGTTATATCGGTCATGAAAAAAAAATAAGACACAAATAAAAAATTATAACGGTCATGAAAAAAAATATAAGACACAAATGAAAAATTATGTCGGTCATGAAAAAAAAAATAAGACACAAATAAAAAATTATATCGGTCATGACAAAAAAAATAAGACACAAAAAAAAGGTATATCGGTCATGAAAAAAAATGAGACACAAATAAAAAATTATATCGGTCATGAAAAAAAAAAATAATAAGACACGAATAAACATTTTTTGTGAACAATTGTTTTTTTTTTGTTTTTTTTTTTCGCTACTGCGCTGTACAGTGATGTTCATAATAATATCGTATTGTAATATAATTTTGTTTCTACATTGTTACATCGGTGGATATATAATAAAACACGGTACAATTTTATCATACACATCTAAACGCATTTCTTTGTTTGTTTATTTTGTGTTATTATTTTTTTTTTTTTTTGCTACATACAAATTATATAGTTTTTAAGTCGACGTTGCGATTAAAATTTTCCAAATCGGCCATGTTTAGCAATTCGAATGTGGATTTTTTTTTTTTTGGCAGATACGCGATTACAGTCGTTGGAAAAAAAAACACGCGATTGATAAAATTCTCGCACGATAAGCTTTTCATTGATGAACATTCGAACGAAACCACTTTCGATGAGATCGTTTCATGCCTGATCGTCGTATAATTTATTTACATTACAGACTAGACAAAAAAATTAAGCAACAACGATAACAAAATTAAGGGGACCGAGTCGTCTAAAAAAGTGGAGGTTTTTTTTTCGTGACATGATCGATCACAAATTTAAAATCGATTTTACCCTCATGAAATACCTGTACCCAGCTATCATTTCAATTTTTTTCATGGCTATATGAAGCATCTGAAAGCTGTGAGATTTATCACAAAATTGTTTCACTTGGAGTAGCTTTTGGACCATACGACTCGACGGATTTTCAATTCCGACGTCTCATTTTCTTCGTAACAGACCTCATTCTCAGACGAGTGTGGGCATTTTTTGTTTCCACGCTCTCTGGACATTGTGGCAACCTATAACGTGAATGAAAAACAACAAGTTTTCCTTAATTTTTTCGGATAAACGGTTGAACAATGGGTCACCATAAATTCATTTCACCTCGCATCCCCAAATTCCCACACTCATCCGAGAATGTGGTCTGTTACGAATAAAATGAGACGTCGGAATTGAAAATCCGTCGAGTCGTATGGTCCCAAAAGCTACGACGAGTTAAACAATTTTGTGATTAATCTCACAGCGTTCGGATGCTTCATATGGCTATGAAAAAAATTGAAATGACAGCTGAGCATAGGTATTTCATGAGGTCGAAATCGAATTTAAAATTGGATCGATCCTGTCACGAAAATAAAAAAAAATCCAATTTTTCAGGCGACTCAGCCCCCTTAATCGAACAAATATCAGGAATGATGATTGCGAGGCCTTATTTATTTTTTTCATTTTTTGCTCATTATCAATGAGAACAGATCGATCAAGCTTCGCTCGATCACGAAAGTTTCTGGTCGCATCGTTAAACCTAACTAAATTTTCAATCTTCCGATTAAAAAAAATGTTAATATCATAATAAATGTATATAATCGCCTCGCTCTTTATTTAAATTGTTTTTCAATTTTCGTCGGACTCTATCTGTCGTTTAAACATTATTTATGTACAAACATTACGAATAATATTTAAAACCGTTAGAATAATCGGAGGCATTGCGTGTTGCACAATTCCCATGGCTCGACCATTATCCTCCTGTCTCTTAATCGTGAATTCAATTCACGAGACGGTCTCAACACGACCAAAAATCACGACGCTTTATGGCAGTGAATCATAGAATTATAAAATTTATTCAAAATTAATTTTTTTTCCTGTTTATTATTATTATTATTTTTTTTGATAATTTAATTTTTTCAATTTTAGAATAAATGGGAATGGCATGTATTCGTAAAAGCGACAAACAAAACCGTTGAATTTTGTTGTTGTTTTTTTTTTTTTAGGTTGAAGCTCGAAATTCGAAACGTCCACCATTCGGCGCGATTTTCAACGTCTCCCGACTTTCGAGCTTTCCCACGCGTTTATTATCAATGTTAGATAAATACCGTCCCCGACTTTTTTGTAGGAAATTCAATTCTCTACAACATTGTTCATGTGAACTTTTAGTCTACATAGCGTTGTTTATCCAGCGTTTGGACGGAAAGGTCACAACAATAAGAAAATGCATTTTTACCTTCTTGTCCAAAAATTTGATAAACAACGCTAGATAGACGAAAAGTTCACACGAACAATGTTGCAGAGAATTGAATTTCCTACAAAAAAGTCCTCGACGTCATGAATCTAACTCTGATAATTAACGCGTGGGAAAGCTCGAAAATCGGGAAACGTTGAAAATCGCGCCGACTGTTAGGCGTTCGAAACATTGTCGCGTTCTCTACAATGTCATTCTAAATTTTCACGATTCGCTGCAACGTCGTTCGAAACATTGGGCGTTCCGAATTTCAAACCCCACCCGTTTTTTTGTTTTTTTCGAGAAAGCGAATGATAATTTTCACGCGACAAAACGACGAACGACGATGAACGTTGGTCATCTGTTTCTGTAATACCTCATCGCCTCCAACAGACAGTACACGACTCGCTCTGCATGTTATCTGGTCCAAATGTCGGCCATCCAATCGTCGTTCAACTCGTCGGACGGCAGTATCTTCAGACCCCGAAGAGCCTCGAGATAAAACGTCAATTCCGACGTAACTACGCCGTGTTGAGGTCCACCGTTGTTGACAATGTTCATTTTTACCAATTGTTCGCGCAATTTTTCCTTGAAAGACACGTTTACCGTGCGGTACAACGCTTGTACCTCGACCGGTGGTAAAATTCCCGATACCGCTTCGTGCAGTTTTACAAGATGCCTGTAAAAAAAGTCTTTCAAGTGATAAGGTACTTTATATTCGTCTAGGCACCAAGTACAAAAGTACAAGAGTGCTTTGTATGTTTTTTCACTTTCCTTTTTTTTTTTTTTTACAAAACTTACTTTATACTTTCGTTCTTACAAAAGTACTTTGCACTTTCATTCTTACAAAATTTACTTTGCACTTTCGTTCTTACAAAAGTACTTTGGGCTTTCATTCTTGCAAAAGTACTCTGTATTTCCATTCTTACAAAAGTAATTTGCACTTTCATACTTGCAAAAGTACTCTGTACATTCATTCTCACAAAAGTACTTTGCACTTTCGTTCTTACAAAAGTACTTTGGGCTTTCATTCTCGCAAAAGTACTCTGTATTTTCATTCTTACAAGAGTACGTCGTACTTTCATTCTTGCAAAAGTACTTTGCACTTTCATTCTTACAAAACTTACTTTGTACTTTCATTCTTACGCAAGTACTTTATACTTTAATTGTTATAAAAGTACTTTGTGGTTTCGCGTTTTCCACGTCGAAATTACAAATGTGGTTTGTACTTCCACGTTTGCTAAGTCGAAAATTTCAAACTTACTGTGTACTTCCATTCTTACAAAAGTACTTTATACGTCCATTCTTACAAAAGTACTTCGCACTTCCTTTCTCACAAAAGTACTTCGCACTTCCATTCTCACAAAAGTACTTCGCACTTCCATCCTCACAAAAGTACTTTATACTTTCATTCTTACAAAAGCACTTTATACTCTCATTCTTACAAAAGTACTTTGCACTTTCATTGTTACAAAAGTACTTAGTGATTTCACGTTTGCCAAGTCCAAATCACAAACGTACTTTGTCCTTTCGCATCAGTCAAGTCCAAATAACAAATGTGGTTCGTACTTTTACGTTTGCTAAATCCCAATTACAAACGTACTTTTGTAATTTCCCAATTTTTTTTGCGAATTGATTTTTCAATATTCAAACATTTTTCTTCATCTCCGATATTCATGTGAATATTTTTCTTACGAAAACAATGTTCTTGTCGTAAAAATGCATGGATCAATCAAACATGTGATAACAATGCAAGATTTGCGAGAGGATGATGATGATTTACCTGGAAATATTTCTGAACGATTGCGACGGTACGGGAGGACGTGCGTCCCAATTGGCGATCTGTCCACCCACGAGATTGTCGACGATGGTCAGAATCTTGCCGTCTATCTCGCGCACGTGAGCCCTTATGTCGCGCTCCACGCTGTCGAGCAATGAGACCCCACCGGTACCACCCACGGCACCGCGATTAGCGCTCAGATCCGCCAATTCTGAATTGTCCAACAATTTTTCAACAACCAAGTTGAATCAATGACGAACGAAAGTAATCCACAAGTTGAAACGTGCAATTATCACCCAATTTATCATTTATGAATAAATAAATGAACGAACGAATGAATGAAAAAAAAATTCTTGACGAGGAAGAAAAATGTGTATTTTCGAGAATTTCATCGAACCTTGAAAGTGGGTTCTGACGTAAGGCATGAACCAGATAATCAGTTTCAGGCTGCGTCCGGCCAGTACCAAAACGGTGCTTGTGATGGTTTTTAAACCGGCAACTTGCATCGCACCCGCTCCCAAAACCAATTGACAGCATCGCGAATTGTAATAACGCAATAGTTCGGCCAATTGACGTCCGATCGCACCGGACAATGCCGTCATTTCACTACTAGTTCTGAAATTATCGATTCAAACGAGATGAAAAAAAAAATAAATAAATAAAACTCGATTTAAAAAAAAATTGAATTTTTTTTTTTTTTTTTTTTTTATTCTTCGAATAATAAATTTTTGTCGACGACGTACCGGCAATATTCGTGTATCATTTGTACGAGCATCAGACCGGTACCCACAACGGCGTATTTTTCTTGTCCCACCAATATGTAACTCAGCACGTCGTCGGTTCTCTCGGTGACCGTCTGGTTGAAGGATTTCATTGGAAAACGTTTGTTCTCGTAAACATAAGTGACCAGAGATTGAAATTCCGGTGGAACGTCGGCTTGTCGCCATCTTTCAGAATCGAGAAGCAAACTTAGTTTTGTTTTGCGTTCGGTGTGAAAACGTTGCACGAATTTGCTCGCTTGTGCCTGTGAAACAATTTTTTTTTTTTTTTTTCAAGATTTTCAAATGCGCCGATTTTTTTTGTTCTCTAATTTATTTTCAAACGCATGGAACTGGCACAGAAAATTTTTTTTTTTAATTTCCAGGTGTAGAATAAAGATTGACTAATGCAAAAAAAAAAAAAAAAAAAAATTAGATCGATCTCGTCTTTCTGGTTGTCGAGAAATGCACGCTAAAGTATTAGAAAATTATTTAAATATATTATCTAATATATTTTTGGATCGGGTCACCTAAAATATTGAATAATAATAATAATAATAATAATAATAATGACAAAATATAATCAAAAAAATCACAGGAGTAAAAAATATAATAGAAAATAATAATAATAATAATAATAATAATAATAATAATAATAATAATAATAATAATAATAATAATAATAATAATAATAATAATAATAATAATAATAATAATGGACACATGGTCAATCTAAATTTTAATTCATATGAACGAAAAAAATAAATAAATAAATAAAACGGTACGAAAAAAAAATTTTAAAACTTAATATTATTGGAATAAATTTTATTGTTTAAAAAAAAAAATTTTTTTTCTATTTTCAATTTTTTTGAAAAGATTTTAAAAATGCGTTTACCTTGAAAGCGGATCGAAGTGCGATGCATTGTTTGCCGCAAATTTTTTCGCAAGTCTCAGTAAATCCCTCGACCATGTTGGCCAATTGGCAAACTTGAACCGTCGTCGCACGATCGCTCAGCCACGAAAATTTTTCGTTCCAATTCTGACCGTCCGACGTTGTTCTATTGCCACCGGCTTCAATGGAATTTTTTTCCTTCTCGTTGGAATATTTATCTTTCTCGTTGGGACCGGCCGACAAAAGTTGTCCGAGACGTTCGTGACAATAATCGCACACCGACGTCAACATGTCGTTCAATTTGTTGGTGACACGTGTGTACTCGTCGTGAGTTAGCAGACGATCGGTCACCGAGTCGTCTATCGTACCGTCCGGCAAACGACCGGATGACAGTTCCGACGTGTCTCGCATTACTTCGTACACGGCCTTAAAAAAATTATTTTTTCGAATCTTTTTTCTTTTTTTTTTGTAGAATTTTCGTAGAATTTTGTTTTTTTTTTTCATTCAAAGCCTTTGTATTATTTTTACGTTATCAAATATTAATATTGATAATTAACATTGATGAAAATATTCATAAGTAATGTTGATCTTGATATTGAAAATTAATATCGACATTAATATTAAGGGCGGGGGAAGGTATTAAATTTTTTTTATTTTTTTGCATTTTTTTTATTTTTGCAACTTAATGCACGATATCTCGAGAATATTGTGTCGAAATTTCAAGTCGATTGGAGCAAAAGTTGACGACGTTATGGGTCAAAACTTTTCAAAGCTTTTTCCTGAAACTCGACATTTTTTGAGTCCGTGTTCACGATAACGCTAAATCTACCCGACCAATCGTTTTCGAAATTTTGCGAACTACTTTTCCACATAATTCACCGGGTATTGTCGAGAGCTTTTGTTTTTTTTAATAATTATTAATTTTACAGCAAGAAATTAGCTGATTTTTATAGCGAAAATCGGTTTTTTTTTGCTTCCAAGTGCTACGAAAAAATGAAAAATCAAAGAAAAAAAAATCCCTTCGTGATTACTTCGAGAAACATCTCCTTTAACTAATGCATTTTGATTTTTTTGTTTCGGATGATTCTTTCGTGAGTTACGATGAACACCGTAAAGCAACTTTTTTTTTCGAGGCGCCTTCGAAGATTCACTGTCACCCGCTTGATTTTTAATATTTTCCAATTAAAATTTAGAAAAACATTGTCCAAATGTTGTATTATCGTATAAAAATTGTCCGAATAAATTTACACTATTTGTATCGCCGGAAAAAAATCTCTCAAACATGCAATTCTTTTTCACCGAATCAACCTTACCCCGTCCTTAATAATTAATCTTCACAATTTTCTTTTTGGTGAGATTAATTAATTTTATAATCAATATTTGGTTCATCATTAATATTTCATAATTATTATTCGTTTTGATATTAAAATTCCACAATTAATATTTAATTTAATATTCGTTGATTATTAATTTTACTCTAAAAAAAACAAAAAAAAAATTGTGTCAATGACAAATGTATAAAAATAGGATGATACTTACTTTGACGCGATACAGAAGATGAGTGAGCGACTGTATGGTACTCTGAAGAAGAGTCAAACGTTCGGCGAGCGAAAGCCCACCGACAGCCAGACCAGCGGCTTGCTGATCGCTGCAGCAGTCACTCGCGGCCAAAGCCTCGATCACTCGCTGTTTGGTCACAGCCCGGACAGTCGTCACCGCTTCCTCCTTGTACGTGTCGACGAATTGAAAATGTTTTTGTCGCAACAAACCGGATATTATCGACACGAGTTTATCCTGAAAAAAAAAAATATATTTTTTTTTTAATTAAAAAAATGGAAAAATAAAAATAATCTCGAGTGAATTTTTTTTTGGGTCAATAAAACAAACGCACCCCGTCCAGAACATTGTTGTCTCCGCCCAACGGTCGATTCAGATCGGCCGTGGCGTAACGTTCGAATTCCGTGGAAAGCATTTTGTCGACCAGTCTTTCCATTTCCGTGAGCTGTGAGCTCAAATGTCTGAAAATAAATTTGAAAAATTTATCAAAGATACATTTTTGCTGACTGTTTTCAACCATTTTTTCAACTTTTGCATTTTTGAGAAGTTTACGGATCATCGAATCGTCGTTTTACTCATCGACACTTATTTTATACTTTTTTTTTTCAATAGTTTTGGATTTTATTTCCCAATTATTATTTCGTTATATTTCAATCAACCAACGAATAACTAAAAAAACTAAAATGATTTTATTAGTCGATAAGTTTCTGCAGGTATCACCGTTGAGTTTTTTTTCAATTGATTTTTCATTTTTTTTTGCAGCACTCGAAAGTCTGGAAATACTGGAAAAAAAAAAATTTTATGCAAAAATTCAAAAACAGATGACTTTTTGAAAAAAAAAATATATAACTCGAATTACAGCAAATATGATACAATTTATTGGAGTAACAGAAAATAGTTCTATTTCAATATATTTTTAATTATTTCATTTAAACTAATTTCATTTTTTTCTATTTTAAATAATTTCATTAAAAATGATTTTATTTCATTCTCATTCAAATAAACTCTTTTCTGCAACTACAACAAATTGTATCATATTTGCTGTAATTCGAGTTATATATATATTTTTCTTTTTTTTTTCTTTTAAAGAAAATGTTTTTGAATTTTCGCATCAAATTTTTTTTTCTCATTACTTCGACTTCCGAGTGCTGTAAAAAGAAAATCAACCTCAAGTGCTCGGAACAGACCATTTGCCGTCCAAATCATGACATTCATCAAACGTATCGATGGGTCTTCGCTTATCATAACAAAAAAAAAACAAAAACACGAACCGAAGAAAAATAAAAAATTTTAAAAAATAAAAATATTTCCCATTGAATTATTTACCGAAAACTGTGAACTCCGTTCAATTCCTGATGCAAAATTTCTTGTGTCGTGGATATGAGATCGAGAGCCGCCACGTAATCCGGAGTCGAGAGCAATAGCTGTATCATCGGTTGACTCTGATGAACCGTGGCCATTAGTTTTAATTTTTCTTGAACCACAGTTCGATTCGATCGAGCTCTTTCCAAGCTGCAAATACGAATATCAAATAACCCAAACCCCTCTGATCGAGCCGAACCAACGATTAATTCGGTAAATCCAACGAATTTTCGAATCAACGAGCGAACGAGAGTGAAAAATTTACCGACCGTAAAATGTCCAAAGAATCAATGACCAGAGTCTTGTCGATTTGATGAATATTTTTTCTAAGAGCTTTGAGCACGGTTATCGTTTGGGTGAGTTGCTCCATTAGAGCGTCGTGCGACGTCATTGCGTGGAAGAATGCTTGTGACTTCGATGCTACCTGTTCGGCTATCCTAACTTCTACGATATCCAAATAGTGACTCAGCTATTGAAAAAAATTTTTATTCGTTATCGATTTTAAATCGGACTGTGAAATTATTTTCATTTGGATTGGGGCTGGAAATTCGAAACGAACAATGTTCGGAAGTGCCAAAATTTCGAACGGCCAATGTTTCGAACGTTCATTTTATTTTCCCGAAAATTTACAGTTTCGAAAATAAAAACTTCGAATATTTCGATTGCCATTCAATGTTGTGGGTTTCTCAACCAAATTAACCAAAAAAAAAATTTCAATCACCGCGAAAAATCTTTCAAAACCCGTTGACAACATCATACAAATTCCCGAGGGTGTGTAACCCTCAGAATTGTTGCGAGAAAAAATGAAAACGATAAAACAATCGATACATTTTTATCTTCCCGTCCAAACGCTGGCTAAACAACGCCACCTAGACCAAAAGTTCACATGAACAATGTTGCGGAGAATAAAATTTCCTACAAAAAAGTCCCCGACGGCATGCGTCTAACATCGATAGTTTCGGCGTGGGGAAGCTCGAAAGTCGGGGCAATGTGAGAAACCGCGTGACTGGTCGTTCGGAACATTGCCGTTCAAAGTTTTTTCCGTTCGAAATATGTATTTTCGAAACATTTAAATTCTTTATCGATCATTCATCGACCGTTCTGACATTTGAACGTTCGAGATTTTACATTTCGGAACATTTGCCGTTCTGAATTTTAAAAAATCGGATATTCGGCAGTTTGAAATTTTACAATTAGAAGGAAAAAAAATTTCGAACATTGCCAGTTCTGAATTTCGAGCCCAATCCATTTACGTAATAAATTTAGAAAACTTTTCGTTTTCGTTTTCTTTTGCTTCCACAAACGCAAATTCAAATCCAATTGGTTTTTCACCTTTTCCTGCATTGTTTTCACATTCGTCACAATGTTGCTGCCCGGATTCAAAAGGCCATCTTTCGTGAATGGAAATATAGTCTCAAAGTTATCACGGTTTGAGAGTTCCAGAGTGGGACTCAAAAAAATTTTTGGGATACTTCCCAAATCGAATTGCGACAAACGATCGACCGGCTGTTTGGCTTTTCGGGACGTCGAATGACCTCTCGTCGTTTCGTTTGGTGAATTAGGCCTGTTGGTATTTGTGTTCATACGTGCGTGCTTTCGATATCTCTGAACAGGAAAAAAAAAACGAAATTAATTCAAGTCCCGCATCTCAATAGTTTGAGGGAACGTGTCTGGCGAAAAATCGATTTTTTTTTTTGCATTTTATATAATAGCATTTGATATATCGCAATTGATATACAATAGCATGTGATATATCACAATTCATATATAATAACGTTTGATATATCACAATTGATATACAATAACGTTTGATATATCACAATTGATATATAATAACATTTGATATATCTCAATTAGTATATAATAGCATTTGATATATCGCAATTAATATATAATAACGTTTGATATATCGCAATTAATATACAATAGCATTTGATATATCGCAATTAGTATATAATAGCATTTGATATATCGCAATTAATATAAAATAGCATTTGATATATCACAATTGATATACAATAGCATTTGATATATCACAATCAATATACAATAGCATTTGATATATCACGATTGATATATAATAGCTTTTGATATATCGCAATTAATATACAATGGCATTTGATATATCACAATCAATATACAATAGCATTTGATATATCACGATTGATATATAATAGCATTTGACATATCACAATTGATATATCATAACTGATATAACAATCAATATATAATAACGTTTGATATATCATAACTGATATAACAATTAATATATAATAACGTTTGATATATCACGATTGATATATGATCATTTGATATACCATAATTAAAAAAAATATGTGTAAATTCATGTAAACTTGATCGAGACACATCCACATTAGAAAATGTTCCATCGAAAAGTAAATTTTCAAAAGTTGAATTATATCTTTATTGCGCGACGGAAAGAAAAAAAAAAGAAGTCGACATTTGGAATCTGAAAATAGGTGCAGGCATTGTCTCTGTAGAGAAACATGACGAACGATCAAGTAAGTATGGCAACTAAAATTTGAAATACCGAAGACTCATATCGTCCCCGAGTGTTCAAAGTCGAGAACGACTTAATCGCACCAGCCAAGCGCAATCAGCCAAATTATCCTGATAAACCATGTTCGTAGTTCATTCGAAATTACACAATCTACTCACTCTCGCTATCTTTTTCAAATAAGCCTCGAACTGTTGCATATTAACATCCGGCAGATATGGACTTTTGGGAATATCGACTTTTTCGACAAACGCGTCGCCCCAAGTTTTGGTGAGAAAGTTGCTTTGCTTTCCTCTGGTCGGATCGTTGAGTACGGCGGGTAAGTTTTGCGACGCCAGATAGATAGTCCAAGGCGGCGAACCGTCGGACATCTGTCCGTTGGTCTTGCCCTGTCGCTGGTGCTGCTGCATCGCGGCGTGCTTGGATGCATGAGCTATGTAATCCTTGTCGGACACACCTTCCAGTGGCAAACTGGAGCACACTCCGTTGTAGCCGTAACGACATACGAACGAACCTCCCTCTCTCGAACAGTGATGCTCTCTCAAGTGTCTAAAACCATACGCCGACTCGATTTTACTTTTTTTTTCCAGTAATTTGATTTTTTTCATTCGGCTTGAGAATTGGAATTTTTTTTCTATCCGTGACATGATAGAGCCATATTTAAAATGGATTTTTTGCATCGCTTTTAAAGTTAAAAAAAAGGTTGTGACCGACATTTCCAGGCTGAAGGTGCAAAAAAAATGTTCTCAAAAATTCACATTAGCAGGGTCGTTGTTTTTTTATTTAATTTTCGTCTCGTGCGATAAATCGAAAACAGAACAACTTTCATGATTTGCCAAAAGTAATCGTATGATGAACACAACAACTAGTCGAAATCGAGCATCGTCGTCGCGTTACATAAAAATTTTCCAAATTGCAAAACATATTTCAACGTCATTTGTATTTCTAACCTAAATTTTCCAGTTCAAAGTTCCTCATCGACGAATTAATTGAGGTATCACCGGATGGATATAAAAAAATGTCATAAATGCTCTCAAAATTTCCGCAGACGTTAATTGTTCGCAAAACGTACGGAACTAAGTGTCTATAAATTTCGAAAATAATTATATCATCAAGATTGAGGATCAAGCGCTTGATTACGCTGAGTTTCGAACGAATCGACTGCGTAGTTGTCGAGAAATTAATTGAAGTAATGAGAAACATGGCCTTTTTAAAGAATCGTTACGGTCGAAACAGTCGAAACAGGTGGTACAGTCACTGACAAAACCTGAGTCAAGCACAAGCCAATATCGTCGAATTTGAATTGAATTATCATTGATAAGTTGAAAATTAACATTGTCAAGTGCCAATTAATCATTAGTTTAGCATTTGGTAAGGCTAAACATGTACGACATGGTCCAGATTGCTAAATCCACGATTCGCCCATTTAGAACTAACTTTTTGTGCGGACTGTCTGTCCAGTAAGAACTTGACAAAATTTCACATGCAACTTGCAACAATATGTCACAAATTCGAACAATCATTGTCTCGGGTAATTAAATATATATATATATATATATATATATATATATATATATATATATATACTTTATCATTGTCGATTGTGGCAAAAGTTTGCAACTCAACTGATCATCAAAATTGTTGCGAAAGACGTTAAACAATGAAAAAATACGTTTTGAAATGAACGACGTTAGACATATTTGACGAAAAAATAAAATTAAACGAATTGTGACGATAATGAAACTTACCTGACGAATTCTTGAATCCGTTTGAAAGTGAGGTTAACACAATACTCGCAGATGAGAATCGTCTGGACCGATTCTGGTGCTTTGACGATTTTCGCCATAATCGCAAGTGACATAACCTCTCCTCACCTCACCGGCATTGTTTCGCCATACGTTACGAATTCATCGCTCACAATTTTATCACTGTTTTATCATTGTGACAATAATTATGTCTTGTGCATATGATACGGGGTCGTGAGCACAGTGACTCTCAACCGGGTTCGTGACACGAGTACATTCTTCGACGCAAGTTCCATTAAGCCGAACTGATCCAATGGATAAACATCATTACCCACGTAGACTTTCACGATACAATGTTGCTTACCTTACCGACCGTGAAGCCGCCATTTTCATTGACGCACGAAACGCTGCGCCAATCGTTTTGCGTCTACAATATGCGACAGTCAGTTTACGTGGACTTTCACAGTACTCTTTATTCTCTCCATATATATCAAGGAAAGAAATTTTTTCAAATTCTCTTTTCACACATTTTAATTACAATGTTATATTACTTTCATTTTAATCACAACTTACGGCTTCAACGAATTTGCGTATCTTCACCAAATGGTGAGCATGATGGCACCGCATTGGTCGGAACCAGCTCGACCGCAGCGCCACCATTGCAGCTATATTTCGACTTACCCCCACCACCAAATTTGTAAGGAGTTCGGTCTTCTGGTCTATTTAAATGTTAGGGTGGAAAAAAAAATAAATTATTCTTCCGACTCCGAAGAACGTTGATCGTTCGGAAAGTTGGCAACCACTGGGAGTCAGCGGTGGTCAAGGCGACTGGAGGCCTTTGCCACAAAAAACATAAATAAATACATAAATAATCGTTTTTTTTTTCGTTTTTTTCCGTCAATTCGATGAAAACTTCAGAGACAAGATTGCAAAACGTATTTTCCTCATTGGCCACTCGATAATAACCTACAATTGCATTTTTTTTCTTCTGTTTTTTTATAAAAGAAGAAAAACAATTTACAACAAACACATCAGTGTAAATTGTATTCGTTACTTTTTCAACATCATCTAGTCGACGATTGGACAGATCTTTTGTGGGTTTTTCTTCTGTTGTCGCTTTGCAAAACAATCTAGGTTACGAACAGCAAGCGCAACGACACGACAATCATGCCCGATATGTTGACTCCGTTTGTTTATTGGGCACAAACGGAGAACGACATCACTTTGAAGGTGGATTTGACTGACGTCAAGGTGAGAATCGAGTTATTGCGACTAATAATTCAAAATTTCAACATCGGCCGACATGGAAGTCTCAAACGATTGGGTGACGCGCGGACGAAGCTTCGCTGGACGGTATCCAAAAAATTAGTCATCCGCATTTTGATGCCGACTCGTTCGTAACGACCTGAAATGTCTGAAAATCACATTTCCAGCGAATCGCAGAACGGATCAGGTTTCGGAGCGGTTCGAAATTTAAATTTTGAAACTCTGTCGATTCCAGAAAATATTCGAGACTCGCCGCGATCGATCGTATCGATCCATAAAAATTTCAGAAATTCAATCGATTGAATTTCCAATTAATTTTCTGAAATTAAAAATTCAATAAGCAAAATTCGATTTTCCGCTAATTAAATTTTCTGTAATTGTAATTTGTGCGATAGACTTTGTTATTTTTCATATTTTCTTGTGACAATTCGTACAGTCGAATTTGTATGCTATAAAATTTTGTCGACAGGCTCCCGAAGTTAAGTTGGAGCCGAATCAACTGAGATTTTTGGCTCACGGACAAGGAGCCAGAGGACCCAATCAGTACGGGTTTACCCTGGATTTATTCACCTCTGTCGATGCAAAGGTTTTCCCAGTGCCAATTATTTTATCGTCCAATAAAGCATCAACGATAATCATTTTTATCTTCGAATATTATTTTTTTTTTTTCCACCAGGGAAGCAATTACAAAATTGGCGATCGTCAAGTCGATTTTATTTTGAAAAAACAGACTACCGGTTGGTGGCCCAGGTTGACGGCTCCGCCCGCGAAACCGGCGTGGCTGAAAATTGATTTCGACAGATGGAAGAGCGAAGACATGGACGACGACGACGAGAAGAGGGACATCAGACAAGATTATCCCGATATGTATGACAAACTTCACACCGAAGAGTTTGGATATAGAAAAGGTACGTCGTAAAAAGAAAAAAAAAAAAACAAAAAAATTATTACGTATATTTTAATTTTTTAATTTTTATAAATTAATTTTATAAATTAATACATAATTTTTTTTCATCGACCGTTAATCAAGAGTAATAATTAATTGAGTCACGTTCGAAAAAAGAATGCCTGTTGCCAATCATTCCAAAAATAATTAAAACGACAAATCGATTTCACGAAATTTTTCCAGACGATTTCAAGAAAGTTTACTTGATCATTTACAACCTCTGTCAATTCGTCGGATTTCTCTACGTCCTCGCGATAATGGGCATCAGATACTCTCGAGAGGGTCCAGGTTTGTATAGTTTTGCCTTATTTTTTCACTTATTTTCACTTATTTTCCAGCCTCGTATAAATAACACTAGGGTGGTCCTTATTTGGGGTAGAAAAATTGTTTGGCCCTCGGTACACTAACTTTTTTTTGTAGAAAATTGAATCCTTTACAAAATAGATCCAATAAGACTTTTCCCTTTTTCCAAAATTTTTTAAATATTCAAAAAAAAAAATAAAGCGCTTCATTTTTTCAAATATTTTCATAAACTTTTGAAAAAGGAAAAAATCTTATTGAATCTTTTTCGCAGAGAATTCAATTTTCTACAAAAAAGGTTATTTGTGTTATCGTCGTATCTCACATAGTTTCCGAGTTATTACGAAATTTATCGAAGCTTTTGCGAAACGAGCTATCTTAACTCGCCGATTCCCCGCCGAATTAAATCACTGAAAAATCATTAAAATTGGGCATCGAAGACCTACTGGCCCGAGTGAAAAATGTGCGGAGTTACGGATTTTTCGGTGCAATACTGCGGAGGGAAAAAAATATAGACTATCAGGTGCGAAAAACCGTGTGTTAATCAAATGACGAAATTCGAGGGCTTTGGGGTGGTACTTAGAACTGGTCTACGAGGCTGGGCCTTCGGCTACGTTGAAATTTATTTATTTCGAGACATTTGAGCCAACGGGAGGGCCACAAAAATGTTTCGACCCCAAATAAGGACCAACCTAATAAACACACATTTGCAATTACACGTTTTTTTTGTAGACTCCATGACAGAGACGTACAAGAGCGTTGGAAACGCAATGAAATTCATTCAACTGCTTCAATTCATGGAAGTGATGCATCCGATGTTCGGTTACACGAAGGGCAATCCGTTGATAGCTTTTCTCCAGGTCGGCGGTCGTGGTTTCGTGCTCTTCTGCATGATCGAAGCCGAACCGCGAATGCAAACCAAACCCGTTGTTTTCTACGTTTTTCTCGTTTGGAGTTTCGTCGAAGTTTTTCGTTATCCCTACTACATAGCGCAATTGTTGAAAATCGACGTGCCACCGCTCACTTGGCTCAGATACACCGTTTGGATGCCTCTCTATCCTCTCGGATTTTTGTGCGAGGGCATCATAGTTCTGCGCAACATACCTTACTTCGAGGAGACCGAAAAATTCACCGTCTCGCTGCCAAATTCGTGGAACTTCGGTTTTCACTTTCCCACGTTCATGAGGCTTTATCTTTTGGTGCTTTCCATTCCCGGAATGTACACGATGATGTCACACATGAATCGCACGAGATTCAAAAAACTCGGACGTTCCAACGTCGAAAGAAAACGCGACTGAACGACCAACTGACCAACACGATCTATCAACGCCAATTTTTTTTTGGCGTTTGAAATTTTTTATTTTATTTTATTTTATTTTATTTCATTTTATTTCATTTTATTTCATTTTATTTTATTTCATTTTATTTCATTTTATTTTATTTTATTTTATTTTATTTTATTTTATTTTATTTTATTTTATTTTATTCCATTTTATTTTATTTTATTTTTTTCATGACTTTCGGATTCGAAGTTTCGGGTCTGAGATCGATTGTGACAAAAATAATCCATCGAAACTAACGAGGGAAAGGCCCCTTCTTTTGTTTGTTGAAAAAATTACCGTTGCAATTTTTTTTTTCATCGAAGAAAAAAGTCGGGACACGTGTCCAACGATTTTCGATGTACTATCGAATATACGATAGTTTCATTGAAAAGTCAATGTCGCAGTTGAGGCCTTCTCGCGAGATTCTTTCGGTCTGTCCTCAAAGTGGAATAGGGATGAAGTTTGGAATTGATTTTATTAATTTTTTTTTTTTTTATACAATCGGGATTGAAATGTTCGAAGAGCATTTTAAGTGGTAGGTAAATGTTGATTCTATATTTATTGTACAGTTTTATTTTTTACTTGTAAGTGTTGTTGTTGTTTTTTTTAATGTTTTTTTTTTTTACGAATGAAGAAACGGATTGTGAAGATCAGAAATAATTATCTCTCTCTATTGATTGTCATTTTTTTATTGCATTTAGGCCTTTTTTAAACGTGTCAAAGCGCCCTCGGGTAAATGTACTTGTCTCAATTTTTTTACACATTAATACTATGTTAAATCTCACCTGCAAAAATAATTTAAAAAAAAAAACGGAGCGCGCTGCGAGTTGTGATGGGAGCGAGCGTGACGACAGGCTCGACGCGCATGCGCGGTGGTCGCGTCGTGCGGAAAGGGCACCTCGGGGAAAGGGCTCACTTGACCAATTTCGTTGGTCATCAAAGTGAGCTTCGAATTTACGAAACACTGCTTAAACATCCATGATCGAAAAATACGTTCTCGATCAGGAATGGACGTTCGTTCGATGATAATGTGTTTTAAATACTCTTTCGAACAAATAACTATGATTAATTATCATGCAACAATCAACATTTTCACATTGCTGTAATAATTCTGATCAATTTACGTTAATTATTGTTTCACAATACTCAAAAAATCCGGCAAAATTTATTATCATTTGGTCCGAAAAGTATTTGAAATACACTTTCATCGAATGAATGCCCATCCCTGTTCTTGATACAATAAAATCCACACTTAAAAAAAAAACATGTTTCAAAAGCAATCGAAGAGACTTAATTTCATAAGTTTCAAAATTATAGTGGCTGACCTTTTGTCGAAAATAGTATTTGCCGATATTAACTTGTAAATTTCGAGTCAATAAAAAAAACACTCAAAATTGATACAGTTCTAAAAAAAAAAAACCATCGATTAATCATTCCAGAAAAATAATTCACATAGTAAAATCGAAAAAAATGAATAAAAAAAAAATCGATTCAACGATGTGCAAGTAACGAAAATTATTATTTCGAATTCTCTCATCTAAAACATTTTACAACGATAATTAAAAAATGTATAGAAATTTAAAAAGTGTGTCATTGAAGTGAAATGTTTGTGTGTTTGTGTGACTGAAGTGTGTATCTCTCGAATTCTTGAAACGGCCTTCGCGGCTTATCTCTGTCCACAACGAAACCTGATGTGCCAACCGAAAAATGTTGGCACATCACATTTTCACGATTTTCGACGAAACGATAAAAAAAAAAAAAAATGATTAATCATTCGACAATTTGGTGGGGAGTCGAAGATAGTCGAGAAAATAAAAAAAAATTTCGGCGTTGTTGTTTTTTTTTTTAATAATAAAATCAATTGGAACGAAATAAAACGTGTTCCAAAACGGTTGATGGAATGTATTAGCACATTCCTCGGCCGATGGTTCTTCCCACCCGTTTTCCCGTCGTTCCCCGTACCATTTCCAACACAAACTGAGTTGGGTATAAAATGCCATTGGCACCGGTTGTTATATCACAAAACGGTCCGCATAACATTAACAGAACCGTCGCGCGTTTCGTACGACATTATTTCGTACCTGCGATTTTTTCACAACGTGTGTGACTCTCGTTCATCGTCGTCGCCAGCACAGATCCAAACCCCGTGCCCGTGAGTAAATCCTAAAAATGAAACCAACGTTATAACGTTCAATAAACAAAAAAAATAGTACATTATGACACTAGTACGAAAAAAAAAAATTGTGAGTTTGCAGCACGAGCCGAAGTGTGATTGTAAAATCACACGAGTCAAGAAAATGTTTTTCGCACGAGTATCGTATACATTTTTATGGCACAAGGTGTGTAAATGCGGTTCGAACCGAACGTAGTGAGCGTAAAACCGCACTTTTACGCACAGCTTGTCATAATAAAAATATTTTCACCCTTGTTTGCTTTAGGAACCGCTTTTTTAAATTTTATTCATCATTTTTGAGTTAAATTTAAATTCACCAGCGTTCATTTAAATTCACCAGCGCAGCCCGGATGCGCTTATTTTTTTTTTTTAACCGTTTATCGTCATTGGACAAAGGTTTAAATAAATTAAGGGCGGTTCGAAATAAATTAAGGGCGGGGTACAGGTTGATTCGGTGAAAAAATAAAAAGCGAAGCAACTTTATTTTCGAGGCGCCTTCGGAGATTCACTGTCACCTGCTTAATTTTTCAATATTTTGCAATGCAAAATTTAGGAAAATATTGTTTAAATGTTGTATTATTATATGAAAATTGATCGAATAAATTTACAACTATTTGTAACGCCAGAAAAAAATCTTAAGAACATATAAGTGCTTAATTTCACCGAATCGACCTGAAATTCGATAATTTCTTCTAACTAAACGCATACAGACATTGAAGATTTCTTTTTTTTTAATGTTCAGTGCATTCTCTGAAGAAGCTGCGATATAATTTTCAAGTGAAAATATCACGAAATTACGGAGTTTTAACTGGTTCTCCTCATCGCGATCATCGGTGGCTTAAGAAAAAAGAAAGAAAAAGCATGCATCGTTTCGTGTCCGTTATTGTGACCTTCGTCGTCTTGCTACACGTGAGTCATACATCGAACGATCCATTCGCTCAAAGTCAAAGAATCAATTTTAACGAGCGAGTTCTTTTAATTACATCAAACGCAAATATATTTACACACAGGCTATTACTGGTTTGGGGATCACAGACCTTTCGCAATGCGAAAGAATGACCGGTCACACAATTGATTCTGCAGATCAAATTGACAAAGCGTTTGAGAATGGCACCGTCACATGGAACGACCCTCGTCACGAGGCGGAAATATGTTTTTGGGTTTGCTTGGAAGCAATGGAACCCAATTCACAGGTAATCATCAACGTCAAAGAAATATATTTCAACATTCAATGACATTTTTTTATCTATTGATTTTTGTTTTCTTTCTTAAAAAGAAGAAAAAAAAAATCATTAACTCAAAAGACATCGACGATTGTAAATTTGACGATGTAAAACTTTTACGGAGCAATGGCGGACATGAAACCATTTTTTTCATCGCTTTTTATACGCGAATCAACGCAAATTTGTGACCATTGTTAATTGAAATTCCAGTGGCACGAAAATGGCACGTTGAACATAAATGTGTTGGAAGCTCGTTTGAGAGAAAAGCAGAGACAATCGAATTACAGCTCGGTTGATAAACAAAACGATATCGATGAGTTCAACATGTGGAAAGAATGCGCCAAAGAGAGTACGTTAAACGCTTTTGATATTCCGAAATCTCGAATTTAACAATTTTTACAACGAGATATAATTATTTTTTTTTTTATCACAGCGGGTCGTGACTTCTGCGATTCGGTGGCTCGTATCAGCAATTGTCTTGAAAGAGCGATTGAGGATCATTATTCGACGGAAAACACGCGTCCGCTGTAGAACTGAATAGTTTCGCCACCGTTGCGGATTCAAATTTACCGCCGTAAATGGGCGCCATTTGAAAATGGCGCCCAATTGAACGGTGCTGCGGCCATTTTTTCACTCGGGGAGTCAAGTCATAGACAGTTTTGGTGGCAATTTTCAAACGATGTGAATATGTTGTGAGATGAATAAAACGTTTAAACTGCTAAAAAAAAACAACAACAACAAAAATACATGTGAACTTCTTATTATTATCGAAATAACTACTCAATTTTCCATTCTCATAGCTCAAGCCGGCGGAAGCTGTTTTCATGGTGGAACATTATTTTTTTTTCGACATTTTCATTCCCACCATATTCGGAGCATCGAAGAAAGTTATTGTATACGAAATATATATGCGTTGTTATAATATCGCACGCTTTCCCCGCTTGCCCCTCGCTCGATCGACGCTTATGACAGTGGCGCCAGCAGCAGAGGGGCTAGAAAGGTAAAATCGCAATAGAAAGAGAGGAGACTAGAGTGGTTGTAAGCCTCTCTCTTTCTAAGTCAAAGCTGATTGGTCGCAATCGTCGACGGAAAGATAATTGCTACCAATCAGCTTTAACTGTCATGTTTATCGTGAACGATTGATAATAAATATGACATTTCGTGTTATTCTAGTACAATAATTAATCAGACCTGCTCTGGCCTCAGGCTGTCTCTCTCGGACGTACGACGTACACAATGACCCGACCTTTTTTTCGTCGACAGCTATATTTTTTTTTTCGATGCAGCGCCATTGTCGGTGTACTATATTTGTCGACAATTTTGGCTGTGAAACTGACGATAAGTGGGGAAACTATCGATAGGTTGGGTTTCTCGGTTTGGGAGTATTGTCGTTGGACGTCGTGACATCTGGCGGAGGGGTATCGAAGCTCGAGCGTACACGGTAGCGAGAAAAAAATTCCATCGGGTTTGAATCGACGTTCATCGATATATCGATTCGACTCATCATCTCGCGGAAGGATAATTGGCGCAACGCGCAGACGCGGATCAAGGACGCTGCGACAATGACGTATATCCGTTTCGCAAAGACAATTGCAATTTTCGGAGTTTGTTAAACTCGTTCGTGACAAATTTATATCCCGAACGTAAGTAGGACACAAATCCGATGGTTTTTTGTATTTTTACATTGTCGCCAAATGTCAAAATTCGAAAAAACGCAAATCGGATGTTCCGGGGGGGAGGGGGCGGGTCGGCGCGCGCAGTCCTTGTCCGTTGTACGTTACAACGGCCATCAGCGGCAGCACGTAGCGTCGGTCCCCGGAGGATGGGTAATTGTATCCAAAGTTTTTGGTTGAATAATGAAAGGTAATAAAGAAATAATAGGTCGACGTTGATTATGAACGTTCGAACAAACTTTTGACAACATTTTTGGGGCCTGGGGATGAGAATAATGCGGTCGATGGGTCAGATTGAAAAATTTGCAAAGACGCCATCAAAATGGGGGGTGGGTGATCGACCAAACGGCAACCGACGCCATCGACGCATTCGACTGTCTCGTCGCAATCGACAATCAAATCATTCGATCAATCATTGACTATTTATAATTAAATCATTCGATCAATCATTTACTTTTTATAATTAAATCATTCGATCAATCATTGATTTTTTATGATTGAATCATTCGCTTTCGTGTTCGTTGATCGTGTCGTAATAATAATTTTCTTTTTTTTTTTTTTTTTTTTTTACAAAGTCGAAATTCGTAACGGTCGCGCGACTGACGCGCGGGGGGCTTCGCGCGATCGTAAAATTCGTCGCGTCGCGCTGAACAATTGGAAATTATCGATTGAAACAAATGACATTGTTCGAAAATATAAAGTTCGATCTGTGAATACGAATAATCGAGCTTACGATTGAGGTTATTTTTGACTTTTGAAAATTTTCAATTCATCGAAATATCGTTGATCGAATAAAATGAGTGTCGACGTCGAGACTCTCGAGTCAATGGAATTACGTGCGGGGGGTGCAATGGAAGAGCCGGACTCTGGATTGGATTATCAGGTGAGTACGATTTAATCGTGAAATTTGGATGTTTTCGGCCATTGTCGTAGTGATTGGTAGTCGCCATATTGGAAATTTCGAAGAAATCCGTTGGTCATTTGTTTTTTTTTCTTCTTCTTTCGTTACAGTGTTTGTGGAAGTGATTTGGTGTTTGTGAAGTGATTTGGTGTTTGTGTTCGTGCGTGTGTGTGTGTGTGTGTGTGTGTTAGTGTTTGTGCTTGTGTCTGTGTTCGTGTTTGTGTGAAATGGAGCGATCATCGAGATATCGACGTTGGATCGTCGTCCTTCGAACATCGTACGGTCGGTATATTTCATCGAAGCAAATCCAGTAAACTTTCATCATCGGTCGGTAAGTAGATTTGATTATCCCTCCGGTGCTGCCTTCGTGCTCGGGTGGCATCGGTTGTACTTAACAATTTCTTCGCGACAAATTTTACAAGAAAACTTCTTCACCGACCGTCGATAAGACCGTCAAGCCGTACAGTCGGTGATTAATAAATTGGTTTGCCCATGTTTTTGCTAACTATCGATACGGCAGATTCGTTTTTTTCGTCGTAGTTTACGCTTCTGTGCGGCGCTGTAAAAATGCATCCTGTGAGATAGAACTAGCTGTATATACGTTAGCCGATCAATTTAACCGATTTAATTTCTACCGATTTTACTTCTTCATTCGTTTTAAAAATAACGACTTTCCGACTATGTATATATATATATATGTAGCTATACAGGGTGTTCCGATAACTATTAGGACCTCAGATATCTTCGAAACTACTAGGTTCACAGAACTATTTGCTGGATCAAAGTTGCACAGCACGAAGGGGGCCATCCAATGATACCAAAGTGCCTACTCCCACCCCCACCCCCAGCCCAGGGGGTGGGGCAACTTTAAAATCTTAAATGGGAACCCCTATTTTTTATTGCTTATTCGGATTCCCCATAAAAAAATACGTAACTTTTATTTGAAATTTTTTTTTCGATTCGTGATAGATGGCGCTGTAATCGCGGGTGTTCCGATAACTATTAGGACCTCAGATATCTTCGAAACTACTAGGTTCACAGAACTATTTGCTGGATCAAAGTTGCACAGCACGAAGGGGGCCATCCAATGATACCAAAGTGCCTACTCCCACCCCCACCCCCAGCCCAGGGGGTGGGGCAACTTTAAAATCTTAAATGGGAACCCCTATTTTTTATTGCTTATTCGGATTCCCCATAAAAAAATACGTAACTTTTATTTGAAATTTTTTTTTCGATTCGTGATAGATGGCGCTGTAATCGCGGGTGTTCCGATAACTATTAGGACCTCAGATATCTTCGAAACTACTAGGTTCACAGAACTATTTGCTGAATCAAAGTTGCACAGCACGAAGGGGGCCATCCAATGATACCAAAGTGCCTACTCCCACCCCCACCCCCAGCCCAGGGGGTGGGGCAACTTTAAAATCTTAAATGGGAACCCCTATTTTTTATTGCTTATCCGGATTCCCCATAAAAAAATACGTAACTTTTATTTGAAATTTTTTTTTAGATTCGTGATAGATGGCGCTGTAATCGCAAAAAATACCCGAAAGTACAGAAAGGCGATAATACTTACAGTTTAGGTGGTAAATCAAATCTTGATTAATCAAAGTAAATCAAAATCAGTAAATCAAAATTTGATTTATCACCGAAACTGTAAGTATTATCGCCTTTCTGTACTTTCGGGGATTTTTTGCGATTACAGCGCCATCTATCACGAATCGAAAAAAAAATTTCAAATAAAAGTTACGTATTTTTTTATAGGGAATCAGAATCTGCAATAAAAAATAGGGGTTCCCATTTAAGATTTTAAAGTTGCCCCACCCCCTGGGCTGGGGGTGGGGGTGGGAGTAGGCACTTTGGTATCATTGGATGGCCCCCTTCGTGCTGTGCAATTTTGATTCAGCGAATAGTTCTGTGAACCTAGTAGTTTCGAAGATATCTGAGGTCCTAATAGTTATCGGAACACCCGCGATTACAGCGCCATCTATCACGAATCGAAAAAAAAATTTCAAATAAAAGTTACGTATTTTTTTATGGGGAATCCGAATCTGCAATAAAAAATAGGGGTTCCCATTTAAGATTTTAAAGTTGCCCCACCCCCTGGGCTGGGGGTGGGGGTGGGAGTAGGCACTTTGGTATCATTGGATGGCCCCCTTCGTGCTATGCAACTTTGATTCAGCAAATAGTTCTGTGAACCTAGTGGTTTCGAAGATATCTGAGGTCCTAATAGTTATCGGAACACCCTGTATATCGCATTACCCGCTACCGACGTCAGCGCCGCGTCGGCGTTTCTGGTGCAACATGGCCGCCGCTGGCCTAAATCCGTGTTCGAGTTTTCAGCTACGTGATTGTCATAGTCATTTGTGATTTGACGTAACAAGTGGTAACAAGTGCGTGTAAATAAATCCCATCGACGATAATTCGTCAGTGATTTGTAATTAACATCGAGGGATTCACGGGATCCGACAATTTTTGTCGGTGATCACGAAATATGGAAAACGCAATGGGTAAGTGAGGTTAAAATGTTCATTTTTTAGCATTTACGAAACTCATTATTGTGAATCCGTGAAAATTAAACTAACCTTCAAAAGTTTCGAAGTGTCAACTTTCGATTGTACACCTCGATAACTTTACCAGTTGTCAGTTATTACGAGTGATGAATTAATGACCAAACGTGGCACTGCCACATTTGTCCAACTCGATTGTATCGTGTAAACAATTAACCTCTTTTGTTGATCGAGTCATTTTGGAGTAACGCAACACCGTCGAAGGTATTGAAATCTTATAGTGAATGTTGATGTTCGCTCCGCATCGAAAAACGGATCTCGAAGCTTTCGCGTCCGTAACTCCGAAGCTCCGAACGTTCGGGATCCTCTTTGACGCGAGATTGGTCGCTGACGCAAAACTCTAACCTTTCGATGTTGAAACGTATATTATTATTATTATTTTATTTTCGTTATTTCATTTCACAGACAACGAATCGGACGACGGCGTCGTCGGTTTGGAGACCAACTACGAATGTGTGACTTGTCATCGCATGTTCCAGAACAAGAACGTAAGTACCGTAATTGTTTTGTCGAAGCGACGACTCGAAGCTTGAACTTGTGTTCTCGTTGAAAAAAAGCTTGGTTTATTTTTTCGTCGAAAGACAATCGCTGTGACGCGAAAAAAAAGAAACGTGTCTCTCTCTCTCTCTCGTCGAACAATCTCTGTCATTGTGATCGATCGCCAGATGCTGAAGGAACACCTGGACGTTTGCAGAGAGGAGGACGACGGCGACCGCCTGTTGGAATTGAAAACCTTCGCTCTTTACGATTCCGATGATTCCGATGATTACGACGATTCCGATTCCGATTTGACAGATTCGCGAGTTGACGGTGAGCTTTCGATTCACATTCGGGTTTGGTTTGTTTCGTAATGTCGGAATACGTGCAGATCGGATGGAAACTATTTTTTTAAGGCTTGGGAAATGAAATGAGATTTGGAAAAACAAAAAAAAAAATTTTAGTGGAAAAAAATGATGAATTTTCGATAACTTTTTTCGACGACACAGTTGATGGATATTTATTTCCATAATTACAAAACGATGAAGTAACATTTGAAGAATATTCTGTGAAATTCTCATTAATTTTCACGAAGAAATGAACCATTGACAGCGAATCTCTCCGGATGACTGAAAAAAAAAAGTTTAATCGCAGTGCCCCTCATAACTCATCGCTGGATCATCCGAAATAAAAAAACCAAAATGATTACATAAGTTGATAAGTTTCTGCAGGTAACAACGTCGAGGTATTTTTTTTTAAATCAATTTTTCAATTTTTTACAGCACTTTGAAGTCGAAATACTGATTTTTCATCAAAATAGTTTTTCAGTATTTTGCCTTTCGAGTGCTGTAAAAAATGGAAAAATTAATTTGCGGAAAAGAAACTCGACTTTTTCACCTGCAGAAACTTGTCAACTGATGAAATCATTTCGGTTTTTTCATTTCAGATGATCCAGCGTTGAGTTATGAGTTTCTCAGCGATGAAACTTTTTTTTTTTTAGACTTCCACGGAGACTCGCTGCCAATGGCTCATTTGTTCATAAAAATACATGAAAATTTCACAGAATATTCTCCAAACATTGCTCCATTATGTGGTAATTATAGAAAAAAATATACATCAACTGTTTCGTTGGAAAAAAAAATTCAACGAAAATGTTTTTTTTTTTATCGAATCAACCTTACTCGCCCCTTGATCGAGCTGGATTGTTCGATTAAGGGGGTGGGGGGAGGTAAAAAAACTGGCGATTCATCTGCTGCTAATTCCAAATTCCAAAATCCAACTCGGCTCACAAAATTCATCGAACCGTTTTACTTCATAGAACCGGAAAATCTGAAAAACGCCGATGGCTCTCCTCGTATTCAACCGGTTGCCGATAACGAGTGTCACTGTTGCGGTGAAGATTTGAAAACGGCACATCAAGGTGGTAAATACAAATGTTCGAACTGCGATCTGTCGTTCAAAAAATCCACGTCGCTGGAAAGACACGGTATAGTAAGTCACTGGCAAATCGAATCGTGCACTTGTGACGAATGTGGAACGACTTTTAATGACAAAAAATCTTTGGACAAACATCGTTATACCACGCATTCCAATGCCAAGATTTACAAGTGAGTAAACGAATTTCATTTCGAGCTGTGTGTTTGTGTGTTTGACGGTTGTGCAAAAAGAAAATCGAATCTTTTGTGAAGAAAGATTCAATGATGTGTTGAACTTACAAAATCCTAACTGAAGATACGATAATCTGAGAAATTTAGATTATAACTGACTTGTGAATGACAGAAACATTCTCATCAGTCGATTATGTTCTGCAGGTTACAACTTCGCTTTTTTTTTCATTTTCAAAAATTGATTTTTCATTTTTTTAAATTGATTTTTCATTTTTTAAAATTGATTTTTCAATTTTTTACAGCACTCGGAAGTCAATATGGTGAAAAAAAAAATAAAATGATGGAAAACATGACTGTTTTGATTTCTAAGTGCTTTTTAAGTGAAAAATCTGAATAATCAATTTTGAAAGCAAAAAAAAACGTGACGTTGTTCTGTATCTTATGAACTATGAAATGTATTTTTGAACAAAAGGTATTGACAAAATTATGGAACTATTAAAAAAAAAAAATTGGAAATTTTTTTTTTCTAAATAGTTCCACTATTTTGTCGAAAAAAAATAATTAAATCTAGCTTCCATCATGCATAATTTGTTGATGAACAGTAAAAAAACATTGGCTCGTGAGTTATAATTTTACGAATAATAGTTTGTCGAATAATAGTTTTTTTTTAATTTTATTTCATTTTATTTTATTTTATTTTTTTTTTTTTCCTCGTCAAACGCAGATGCGACCCATGCGACAGATATTTCTCGCGACGTTATCATTTGAATCGACACAAATTGCAGTCCGGTTGTCACGGATCGGTACAAAATTATTACGAATGTCAAGTAAGCTTGAAAACAAGAAAAATGTAACATATATATTTTTTTCTTTCATTTTTATCAATAATAATAGGCACGAAAAAAAACTTTGCTCGAGTTTTGAAATATTATTATTATTATTATTATTATTATCATTTTTTTGGGAAGGTTTGTAACAAGTCTTTCACCCGAAAAGACAATTTGCGCGAACACTTGCGCACCCACGCCGGTGTACCGGCCAGACAACAAAAACTTTGTCAACAGTGTCCGAAAAAATTCAACACCCCGCAACAGTTGATGATTCACACGCGCATGCACAACGGCGAACGACCGGTCAAGTGCGATTTGTGTCCGAAAACATTTTTATCCGGCTTGGCATTGAAAAAACATCGTCGAGTTCACACCGGGGAAAAACCATTTCAATGCAAGGACGTAAGTGTCTGAAATTTATTATTTATTATTTATTAATTATTATTTTTGTTTTTTTCGTTTCTTCTTTTTTTTTCGTACGAACAAATTGTACGGAGAACTCGAGAGGTGTCTGTGAGTTCTAATAAACTTGGGGTCCATGTGTCCCCCATTTTCGACGTTTCACACAATCCACAACGTTTAGTCACACTGGGATCAAAATAAATATGTGTATTTAATTTTATATTGCAAGCAATCTGTGATGGTTGATCCTATGTATTAGTAAGTATGAAGCATCCTACTATGTCTGCAAACAAAAAAATTCACAGAGCTGATCATGGTGTCCAGTGGTTCTTAGAGTCGTGGCACTGTTCTTGAACTTTTTTGCTCGTCGTTGAAAAAATTCCTGGAACTGTCCTTCAATTTTGCTCATCCTTAAAAAAATTCCTGGAACTGTCCTTCAATTTTGCTCATCCTTAAAAAAATTCCTGTAACTGTCCTTTAATTTTGCTCGTCCTTAAAAAAAGTCCTGGAACTGTTCTTCAATTTTTTTCTCATCCTTAAAAAAATTCCAGGGACTGTCCTTTAATTTTGCTCATCCTTAAAAAAAATTCCGGGGACTGTCCTTTAATTTTGCTCATCCTTGAAAAATTCCTGGAACTGTTCTTTAATTTTTCTCATCCTCAAAAAAATTCCTGGAACTGTCCTTCAATTTTGCTCATCCTTAAAAAAATGCCTGGAACTGTCTTTTAATTTTGCTCGTCCTGAAAGAAAGTCCTGGAACTGTCCTTCAATTTTGCTCGGCCTTAAAAAAAAATTCTGGAACTGTCCTTCAATTTTCCTCATCCTTAAAAAAATGCCTGGAACTGTCTTTTAATTTTGCTCATCCTTAAAAAAATTTCTGGAACTGTCCTTTAATTTTGCTCATCCTTAAAAAAAATCCTGGAACTGTCCTTTGAATTTTGCTCATCCTTAAAAAGATTCCTGGAACTGTCCTTTAATTTTGTTCATCCTTAAAAAAATTCCTGGAACTGTCCTTTGAATTTTGCTCATCCTTAAAAAAAATCCTGAAACTTTCCCCGAATTTCACTTGTTGACTCCTTGATTATTTTTTTTTTATTTTCCCTCAATTTTAGTTTGATTTTCAGCGTTATATCGTTCAAAATAATCCTACAAAAGTGTCCATCAGTCGGTTTTTCTGAGAATCACATTATATACACATTCGTGCATACCGAATTATTATTATTATTTATTTATTCATTTATTTATTTATTTATTTTTGTTCAAACTCATTCCAACATGAGCAAAAACGATTATATAAACGACACACACATTATACGTGGTCCTAGTACAATGATTTCAACATTTTTCAACGTCCCTGAAAATAGTTAATTGAATTTTTCCACGATTTCTTTTTTTACTGGACACCATGTGCTGCTATTGCATCTGTAAAATCGTGAATCACAATAAACTTTGATGTACCAACTGGGAGTGAGTCCACGAATTGTCATCATTGCTCACGATAATTATACGATAAATGAAATGGTGAAAATTTTTTTTTTTCAAAATAAATAAATAAATAATTTGCAGTGTCAACGAAGGTTCGCCGCTCGTGAAACGTTGAATCGTCATCAGCGCATACACACGGGTGAGAAACCTCACGTTTGTCAATACTGCGGAAAATCTTTCATCCAAGCGGCCCAATTGAAGGCCCACGTGTTTCATCATACCGGTGAAAATGGTTTTTACTGCGACACGTGTGGCAAAGCTTTCAATCGTAAAGCGCGATTGAATTTGCACGTTAAATTCGCTCACGAGGGTGCCGTGCCATTTAGTTGCGAAGTTTGCGACAAATCATTCACGAGAAAGGAAGATTTGACGAAGCACGCTCTCATTCACACGGGATTGAAACGTGAGTGGTGAAAAAAAAAAAAATAAAAATAAAAAAAATAAAAAACGTCGATCCGATGAAAAAAAAAAATAATCTAGAGAATAAAATAACAAATGTTAACACTTGATCCATTTTTAAAAATATTTTTTATATTTATTTTATTATTTTTATTATTATTTTTTAAAAAATGTTTTTTCTTTCGTTTTCTTTCGCACAGCTCACAAATGTGACAAATGTGAAAAAGCATTTGCGACAAAATCATCGTTGCAAGCGCATCTAAACACCCACAGACGCGAACCCCCGCAATCGTGTGCCGAATGCGGTCGGGCGTTCATACGTCACGATTGTCTGATGCGTCACGTGCGTGCGAAACATCGTCAGGTGCTCGAGGACATTGTCGCCGAAGCGGAAAAACGACAATTGCAATCGCAATTGCTCGATATAGCGTCAACGGCCGCGATGAAGATTCAAAATGGACAATCGAGCATACTCACGTCGTCACAATTGCTCAAAGCCATTGCCGATCTTTTGACCATTCTCATTGAGGAAGAAACTTTGCAGGTTTATCATTCGTCATTCGTGATTTCAATTGAGAACAAATATTTTTTTTAATTATTATTTTTTTCAGACGAGTAACAATCGAAATTGATAACGATAAAAAAATAGTACACATTGTTTGTCGGTATTAAAATTTTTATAAAAGAAAAAAATAAATAGAAAAATAAATAAATAAATAAACAAATAAATAAATAAATAAATGAAAATTGTTATACAGTAATTTTTCTGAAAATAATGGAAATTGATTTTTTTTTTTACAAAGTTTGAATATATCAATGAACAATGTGTACTATTTATATTTATTAACCCGTTGCGGTCTGTCGGGGTCCACTGGACCCCACTCCAACTTCACGCTATGCCATGCAATAAAAATATAATTTTTACAACATGATTTTGTCCATTTATAACTTACGCACTTTAATCTTTCGACATCGACCGAAAGTCAAAGATTTCAAACTTCAAAATAAACATCACTTTTTTCAAAGTCCACAAAAGCTCTATTTTTTTCTCAAAAATATAATATCTCAAGAGTAAAAAGGCGCAAGATTTTTTACCGTATGACAAAAATTACAATTTTTCACGATTTTTATTTAAAAAAAAAAAGTTAGATTTTGTAAATGTTTTTTTTTTTCTTATCGTGTTTTGACTGCTTAAAAATCTTGAATAGAAGACAACGGCTGTTGGATTATTTGTAAAACCTGTTAAATTGAAGTTTAGCGCGAGATTCAAGTCGATACATTGAAAAGAACGCAGATGGGTTAGATTTTTGTAAGTGGGGTACATCTGGACCCCACGTGACCGATTTGTTGTTATTCGGAGGTGTGACCGCAACGGATCGATGATAAATAGTGTGAAAGTCGATTGGCAGGAAGTTGCGTGTGACTTTTCAGGTATTCGGATGGCCGGAAGCTCCCATTCAGGACGTCCTCGACGCTGTTATCAGAAGATGCGGTCACAAACCGATCACCATCGACGACAGTAATTTATCGTTCGAGGAAAGATTGCGAAAAAATGTTAAACTTTTGTTCACCGTTGTTATCGAGGACGATACGGTTAAAAATCTTTTGACCACCCAAACTGTGGACGAAGTTATTTTGCACGTGTTGAAAATTTCCAATCCGATCGAACAGACGGCTGCGTGAGGGCGTCGAGATTTATCGTTCATGTTGTTGCGATGTACGATGAAACAATCGCATGAGAAATTTATTGTTTTGAGAAATGGTGAAAAAAAAAATTATAATAAAAATTGATTATTTTATTCTTATTAATCGATGTGTCCTGGATTCCTGGATTTGTCCTTGAATTTTTATTGTCCTGGAGTCCTGGATTTGTCCTTGAATTTTTATTGTCCTTGAGATTTGAAAAAAAAAAAAAAAAAAAAAAAAAAAAAAAAGTTTTGGTAAATTTTTTTTTTTCAAATTTTTTTTCCCTAAACCTTCGCATAGCAATTACGAAGAAATTCACAAAAGGAAGTATCCAAGTTGGTACAGTCGTTTTCGAGTTTTAAGCATCCGAACAAACCACGATTCATTTTTATATATTTATATATAGATTAGGGTGGTTCTTATTTGGGGTAAACTAATTTTTTGGCCCTCCCATGGGTTCAAACGTCTCGAAAAAAATTAATTTTGAAGCACTTCCGGAGGGTGTGGGTGTCCATAACTCATCCCGATAAAAATTTGGGGGCGATCACCCCACAGAAAAAAGTTACAGCCCCATAAAGTTTGCGATTTTTAGGGAAAAAAAGGTATTATCTAGACATTAGTCAAAGTTCTATTTCTGGATGGTATAATTATAATTTTATTTATAGTTTTTACGTATCAATCAATATTTATACTGATGGCGTTACATATTTTCAACTTCAGAATCTCCATGAGACTCCGTGTTAAAACGTGTGAGAATAAAAGTGTTGATACATTTTTTTTCTCGCGTTCTGAAAAGCCGTGAAAATTTGACTGAATATGTTTCTTATCAATACCCACGGATATGATAAGTTTCATGAAAATCTAACCGGTGATTCCGGTTGACCAGGATCACCACATGAAAAAAACAACAAAGAGAAAAAAAAATGACTTGAATGTCGTGGCTCGTTCCATTCACGAGGCACGTAATCCCGACGTGACTACGTGATACCGCAGTTGCCTCCGAGATGTCACGGCGATCGCTCGAAGATACACGGTAATAGCAGAGATGAGTTGGGAGATGTCTGACGGAGGCCTTTTCCGTGTACGCGATGGGCGACAGTGCGAACCTAGTGGCGAAATTCGAAAGTTGGAGTTGCCCCTCAGTGCTGATGCTGCTCAGCCAAGCAATCCCGGGCGCTCATCGGATTGCGCTCGCGCGCACGCAGTGGACGTGGATCAGCGCCACGGCCGTGGTGCGGCGAAATTGGAAAGTTGGAGGTGCCCCCGTCAGTGCTGATGCTGCTCAACCAAGCAATCTCGGGCGCGTTTCATATTGCGGCAGAGATGAGTTGGGAGATGTCTGACGGAGGCCTTTTCCGTGTACGCGATGGGCGACAGTGCGAACCTAGTGGCGAAATTCGAAAGTTGGAGTTGCCCCTCAGTGCTGATGCTGCTCAGCCAAGCAATCCCGGGCGCTCATCGGATTGCGCTCGCGCGCACGCAGTGGACGTGGATCAGCGCCACGGCCGTGGTGCGGCGAAATTGGAAAGTTGGAGGTGCCCCCGTCAGTGCTGATGCTGCTCAACCAAGCAATCTCGGGCGCGTTTCATATTGCGGTCGCGCGCACACCAGTCAGCGTGAATAAACGCCTCGGTGTGGCACAGTTCGGAACATAGCATCACTCCGACGGACGGTCTACAGATCCTAAGCCAACCGGCAAATTACCGACGCAGTCGATCGATATTTGATATAGCTCGCGCGTACGTGAATGCTTGTGGATGACGGCTTCGGTTGGGAGCATTTTTTTGCCGTTTCGCGTCTCGTTCGCGACAATCCAGTCGCGCGTTGCGCTTACATTGTAGCTATGTTTACCAGGCTCTCTCGCACCACCGTTATCTTCAATTAGCACCTGCTCACTTGGATTCCGTCTTTCTCATTGCATGAGGTCTACTGCATATTTATATATATATATATATATATATATATATATATTTATATATATGAGGTGTTCCACCCCATTTCGAACGGTCAAAAAGTTTTGCATTCCCGAAAAAATTGAAATTTGGTCAAATTATTCAATTAGACGAAAAAAAGTAGTGTGAATTTTTTCAGATTTTTTGGATCGCATTTTTTTGAGTTTTTCAACATTTCAAAATTTTCTAAATAACGTTATATATTGAAAGTATACGATTAAACAGAAAAATGTTTCAGACAAAAAAGTTGCAGTTTTCCATAAACTTTGTGAAAACATTTTTCTTGGAATTTTTCGAGTTCAAAAAATGACCATTTTCATCAAAAATATACGAAAATAATTTTTTTCGGTCGGTATGTCACCTTCGATTTATCTCAAAAAATTCCTGAAAATACTCTGAAATGTGTAAAATACACACGTATTTTTCTTGTCATGGCTCGATTAGTTGTTCCTAAGCTATGCTTTGGTTTATTAATAATTTTTATTAAAGTTTTTTTAGAAAAATCCATTATTATGGAAAATCATAATCTCCCGAATTGTTTTTCTCAAATTTACAGATGAAAGAACATTTACAATGATGATATTAATGTTTTTGAGCTTATTGGATAATCGATAACGTAGATGGAACTCCATTGAACTCGTTCGAAAGCTACGCTCTATAATCACTCGTTCAAAAAATTCAATGATTAAGTGAATAATTTTCTGTCCTAACATTATATTTTTTTATTATTGTTGTGTAAATGAATCACAATGTAAGAACTGGGAAAAAGTGAAGCATAAACAGATCGTTTCGAGTTATTTATTTTTCCAGACTCGGTGAGTTACGAAGTCCGTGGCGAGCGAATATATTTTGCATTGGAGAATCCCATCCGGTCCTGGTATAATGCAAAGGTGTTTTTGGGTCTTCGGTACAGCTTTCACTCGCTTAAATCTCGATTCCATCTACGTTATCGATTATCTATGCTCCAATAAGCTCCAAAACATTAATATCATCATTGTAAATGTTCTTTCATCTGTAAATTTGAGAAAAACAATTCGGGAGATTATGATTTTCCATAATAATGGATTTTTCTAAAAAAACTTTAATAAAAATTATTAATAAACCAAAGCATAGCTTAGGAACAACTAATCGAGCCATGACAAGAAAAATACGTGTGTATTTTACACATTTCAGAGTATTTTCAGGAATTTTTTGAGATAAATCGAAGGTGACATACCGACCGAAAAAAATTATTTTCGTATATTTTTGATGAAAATGGTCATTTTTTTAACTCGAAAAATTCCAAGAAAAATGTTTTCACAAAGTTTATGGAAAACTGCAACTTTTTTGTCTGAAACATTTTTCTGTTTAATCGTATACTTTCAATATATAACGTTATTTAGAAAATTTTGAAATGTTGAAAAACTCAAAAAAATGCGATCCAAAAAATCTGAAAAAATTCACACTACTTTTTTTCGTCTAATTGAATAATTTGACCAAATTTCAATTTTTTCGGGAATGCAAAACTTTTTGACCGTTCGAAATGGGGTGGAACACCTCATATATATATCTTTGAGGCATGAACCGTTATATCATATCGCGGAGATATGGCAACGATGTGATCTCATGGTTGCCGAATCTCCGCACCATCCGAACAGCTGTCGGCGAGAATCCGCAAAATCGTGTTTCGCTGAGAAATACATACGAGGGCGAGCACGGGTTTATCGGAAATGCTCGGGACAACTCGGCTTTCTACGCCGAGATAGCAGACGTATGTGCGTTGAGACTGGCTCGCGCCGGTAATGAACGTAGCCTTCTGATTGGCCCGCTCTGCGCATGATCGGACCGGAGGCGGGAGATGCGAATGTGAACATATAGACGAATAACCTCAAACGCAGTGTCAGAAAGTTATAAACTCTTTCTGTCACATTCGCATCTCCCGCCTCCGATCCGATCATGCGCAGAGCGGGCCAATCAGAAGGCTACGTTCATTACCGGCGCGAGCCAGTCTCAACGCACATACGTCTGCTATCTCGGCGTAGAAAGCCGAGTTGTCCCGAGCATTTCCGATAAACCCGTGCTCTCCCTCGTATGTATTTCTCAGCGAAACACGATTTTGCGGATTCTCGCCGACAGCTGTTCGGATGGTGCGGAGATTCGGCAACCATGAGATCACATCGTTGCCATATCTCCGCGATATGATATAACGGTTCATGCCTCAAAGATATATATATATATATAAATATATATATATATATATATATATAAATATATATATATATATATATATATATATATATATATATATATATATATATATATATATATAAATATGCAGTAGACCTCATGCAATGAGAAAGACGGAATCCAAGTGAGCAGGTGCTAATTGAAGATAACGGTGGTGCGAGAGAGCCTGGTAAACATAGCTACAATGTAAGCGCAACGCGCGACTGGATTGTCGCGAACGAGACGCGAAACGGCAAAAAAATGCTCCCAACCGAAGCCGTCATCCACAAGCATTCACGTACGCGCGAGCTATATCAAATATCGATCGACTGCGTCGGTAATTTGCCGGTTGGCTTAGGATCTGTAGACCGTCCGTCGGAGTGATGCTATGTTCCGAACTGTGCCACACCGAGGCGTTTATTCACGCTGACTGGTGTGCGCGCGACCGCAATATGAAACGCGCCCGAGATTGCTTGGTTGAGCAGCATCAGCACTGACGGGGGCACCTCCAACTTTCCAATTTCGCCGCACCACGGCCGTGGCGCTGATCCACGTCCACTGCGTGCGCGCGAGCGCAATCCGATGAGCGCCCGGGATTGCTTGGCTGAGCAGCATCAGCACTGAGGGGCAACTCCAACTTTCGAATTTCGCCACTAGGTTCGCACTGTCGCCCATCGCGTACACGGAAAAGGCCTCCGTCAGACATCTCCCAACTCATCTCTGATTGCGGTCGCGCGCACACCAGTCAGCGTGAATAAACGCCTCGGTGTGGCACAGTTCGGAACATAGCATCACTCCGACGGACGGTCTACAGATCCTAAGCCAACCGGCAAATTACCGACGCAGTCGATCGATATTTGATATAGCTCGCGCGTACGTGAATGCTTGTGGATGACGGCTTCGGTTGGGAGCATTTTTTTGCCGTTTCGCGTCTCGTTCGCGACAATCCAGTCGCGCGTTGCGCTTACATTGTAGCTATGTTTACCAGGCTCTCTCGCACCACCGTTATCTTCAATTAGCACCTGCTCACTTGGATTCCGTCTTTCTCATTGCATGAGGTCTACTGCATATTTATATATATATATATATATATATATTTATTTATTTATATATATATATCTTTGAGGCATGAACCGTTATATCATATCGCGGAGATATGGCAACGATGTGATCTCATGGTTGCCGAATCTCCGCACCATCCGAACCGCTGTCGGCGAGAATCCGCAAAATCGTGTTTCGCTGAGAAATACATACGAGGGAGAGCACGGGTTTATCGGAAATGCTCGGGACAACTCGGCTTTCTACGCCGAGATAGCAGACGTATGTGCGTTGAGACTGGCTCGCGCCGGTAATGAACGTAGCCTTCTGATTGGCCCGCTCTGCGCATGATCGGACCGGAGGCGGGAGATGCGAATGTGAACATATAGACGAATAACCTCAAACGCAGTGTCAGAAAGTTATAAACTCTTTCTGTCACATTCGCATCTCCCGCCTCCGATCCGATCATGCGCAGAGCGGGCCAATCAGAAGGCTACGTTCATTACCGGCCCGAGCCAGTCTCAACGCACATACGTCTGCTATCTCGGCGTAGAAAGCCGAGTTGTCCCGAGCATTTCCGATAAACCCGTGCTCTCCCCCGTATGTATTTCTCAGCGAAACGAGCGAAACACGATTTTGCGGATTCTCGCCGACAGCTGTTCGGATGGTGCGGAGATTCGGCAACCATGAGATCACATCGTTGCCATATCTCCGCGATATGATATAACGGTTCATGCCTCAAAGATATATATATATATATAAATAAATATATATATATATATATATATATATATATATATATATATAAATATGCAGTAGACCTCATGCAATGAGAAAGACGGAATCCAAGTGAGCAGGTGCTAATTGAAGATAACGGTGGTGCGAGAGAGCCTGGTAAACATAGCTACAATGTAAGCGCAACGCGCGACTGGATTGTCGCGAACGAGACGCGAAACGGCAAAAAAATGCTCCCAACCGAAGCCGTCATCCACAAGCATTCACGTACGCGCGAGCTATATCAAATATCGATCGACTGCGTCGGTAATTTGCCGGTTGGCTTAGGATCTGTAGACCGTCCGTCGGAGTGATGCTATGTTCCGAACTGTGCCACACCGAGGCGTTTATTCACGCTGACTGGTGTGCGCGCGACCGCAATATGAAACGCGCCCGAGATTGCTTGGTTGAGCAGCATCAGCACTGACGGGGGCACCTCCAACTTTCCAATTTCGCCGCACCACGGCCGTGGCGCTGATCCACGTCCACTGCGTGCGCGCGAGCGCAATCCGATGAGCGCCCGGGATTGCTTGGCTGAGCAGCATCAGCACTGAGGGGCAACTCCAACTTTCGAATTTCGCCACTAGGTTCGCACTGTCGCCCATCGCGTACACGGAAAAGGCCTCCGTCAGACATCTCCCAACTCATCTCTGGTAATAGCCACGTGTGAGATTGGCATCGTCGATTTTATACCGGGTGGCACGCTCGACGCTCGAACTCGCGAACGCATCGGGCTCGGAAAAAATGAAGATGCTGATCAACTCGGAGGACCGCCCAAAGCCCCGCACCACCGCAAAACGAGATCGGTGTCGGTTTGTTGATTTTTCGAAAATTACTTTTTATTCACCAACGATCGACAGAAATATACATTATTTATTTTTTTTTTCGAGCCCTTAATTATGAAGCCACAGTCGAAACCGTGACGGTCGCGGGAGTACCAGTAGCTTCTGACAAACCAGACTCGTAGTTTGCGAAAAAATCTTCACTGGCCTTGTCGGAGCACTCGACGACCTTGAGGACGGTATCACAGAAATCACGACCCACTGTGCGGAAAACAGCGAAGATTATGCATCTCGTTGTGTAAAATTGTTAATTATGAATTTTTTTCGAGAATTTGTTGAAGCGTGGAATTTTTACGTGTCACATTGCCGCATCCTCTCACAAATTCAACCACGAGATTGTCGGATTCGGATTCCGCTGGGTCGTAATCCGGACGTGCTTGCTTTTCTCTCAAATCAGCTTCCCAACCGGCTACGTTGGCCGTGCCATTTTGGTGCCACTGAAATTTTCATTAATTCGTCGATAATTCACGTAAATTTACAATTGAGAGATGAAAAGAGAAAAAAGAATTATTAATTTCCCACATTTCTCGTGTCAAAGTTTTACATCGTGATAAGGACGAATCATTGATAACATTTTTTTTTTGTTCTCCATTCGTTTCTTGGCAATTTGCTCTTGTCAGAATTTTCGTGAGTGATCGGTTGATTCGAAGTGATCGAATAAAGTGACGAAAAAAAAAAAAATAATAAATAAATAAATAAATAACAAAACACGTGGAAAATAATTCAATGTTTAAAAATATATTTTGCGGTTTTTTTTAAATTACCTGTCCATTGGGTTTCAGTGATTTATAGCACGCCTTGAAACATATTTCCGGCTTTATACGAGTGTCATTCCATTCTATGGTACCATTCAGAAATCCTCTTTCAATTTCGTTTGCGGTATCGTTCGTGAGTCCCGTCATTTTTTCGCATTGCGAAAGGTCTAGAGTCGCCAAACTCGTCATCGCCTGTTTAACAAATTCGTTTTGGAAAAAAAAAAAAAAACAAAAAAAAAGAAGTCAATTCGATAAAATTGATCCGTTGACATTTGTGCGAATGATATAATTCGATGTATGACTCACGTGTAGCACGAGGACGAAGGGCACAACAACGCACACGAAACGATGCATTATTGGTTCGCTTTTTTATTTTTCAGATTCTTTACCTATATCACCACCCTGTATATAAAAAAAGGTACGTTACGCCCAGAGATATGCATTCATTTAATGAAAATGTATTTCAAATACTTTTCGAACGAAATAATAATGAATTTTATCGGATTTATAAAATATTTAAATTTATTGTATAATAATAATTAACGTAAATTGATCATAATTATTACGGAAATGTGAAAATATTGATTCTTCCATGATAATTGATCATAGTTATTTGTTCGAAAAATTATTTGAAATACTTCAGTTAGAAAAACTCAAATCGATGTACGGAAATGTAAATGTTTCGATTTTTAAAATTATTTTCAACGTTCATTCGAAATTCGAATAACGCTGCACAGTTTGGTAGAACGATTTTTTTTCAACCAGATCTGCCATCTTGTTGTTCATAAAAAATATGCATTGTGATGAGCTTCAACGACAAATCGAATTGGGGAATAAAATGATGAGAGCGACGATTGCGAAGGCAAACAAAAGTTAGAATTTATTTTTAATTTATTTTTAAAAGTGAGAATTATTTGGAAAAATGAAACATTGGGGTTAATGTTAAAATTTACTCACGAGTCTCGGTTTGGAATCACAGGATCGAAAAAAAATTTCGCGAAGACGATGGGTTTGTTAAGAGTACGCAGAGCGATGTGATTGAGCTAAGCGAGCTCGAGACTTTTTATACCCGACTAGGTGAATCACTTGTCCGATTTCTATTGGCAATAGTATGGAGAGAGGAGGGGGGCAGTGAAAAAAAAAATTATACCCAGAGAAATATTGACGCTCAAACATCGGTCGAAACCCGAACATTTAATTCCAATTGAACATTTATTCAGTTAAATTTGTTATTCGAAAAATTTTACATCTCCTCGACTATTGTAATCCCCATTTCATTGCCGAATTGGTAATCGTTTTTTTTTTGTTTTTTTTTTATCATTTCGTCGAAAAATATTCGATCGAATATCGATTTAGAGCGAAATTTCTCATATTGACACAACAGGTTCTATTTGTTGTTGATAGATAAACCGAAGGCCGTGTTTTGAAACTTTAAAAATACGCTCCAATCACATTTTTTACTCCAATATCATATTTTTTTGATTCCTCGAAATTTCCTTATTCTCTTTGTAATTATCGTCCGAAATATTTTGAACAAAGACGAATGAAATTATTCAATTATAATTTTTATTTTAATATCGATTTTCTATGAATCGTTACAAAGTTTTAAAAGTTGAAACGGGTGCAAAGTAACTTACAAAATTTCAGTCAAAGCACACGATAATATCGTCGAATTGGACTTGAATTATTATTAATAGTGGAAAATTAACATTGCTAAGTGTTGATTCATTATTGAGGTGTTTGTAAGGGGTTTGTAATATGTATGACTTAAGATTGGTAAATTCACGATTCGCCGATTTTTAACTAACTTTTTGCCGGACGATCTATCCCAGTGGGACCTTGAATAAAAATCTTACAATGTCGACACAAGCAAGTTTTTCGAATCTAATAATCCAGGTGAAAAAAAACTATCTCAACAGATTGTGGACACAGTTGGCGCTCGGTTCTGCTGAGCTCGGCGAGTTTAGCCGAAAGGCCACTCAAATAAGTTACAGCAAAAAAAAAAAGACTTTTTCACATCACTCCGAATGGAAATTCTATTTTTTGAATCATTGTGGGCATGAAAGATACTGATTACAAGCCATTTTAAACCAGTGTACCGTGCTAAAAAAAATCGCAAAATTTTACTGAGCAAGCAAAATCAAGCCTCATAAGTCCTTTTTTAAATGCCGCTTTGGAAATTCGATTATCTTTATTTTTCACTGAGTAATCGAACTTTTAGTGCGCCTCGGAATTTCGTGAAGTGTACCCAAACTTTTGATCGGGGATGTACGTAGTACTTGAATGTGGCATGTCGTGTGTTATTAAACTAACATATTTAACCTTTTTTTTCATCTAAATTCGAACGATACTTTCAGTATCACACGAAATTGAAAGGACAAAACGCGTGAGTTTTCATAAGACTCCGTGTTTGAACTTGTGAGAATAAAAGTGTTGATACATTTTTTTTCTCGCGTTCTGAAAAGCCGTGAAAATTCAACTGAATATTTTTCTTATCAATACCCACGGATATGATAAGTTTCATGAAAATCTAACCGGTGATTCCGGTTGACCAGAATCACCACACGAAAAAACAACAAAGAGAAAAAAAATGACTTGAATGTCGTGGCTCGTTCCATTCAAACGGCACGTAATCCCGACGTGACTACGTGATACCGCAGTTGCCTCCGAGATGTCACGGCGATCGCTGGAAGATACACAGTAATAGCCACGTGTGAGATTGGGATCGTCGATTTTATACCGGGTGGCACGCTCGACGCTCGAACTCGCGAACGCATCGGGTTCGGAAAAAATGAAGATGCTGATCAACTCGGAGGACCGCCCAAAGCCCCGCACCACCGCAAAACGACATCGGTGTCGGTTTGTCGATTTTTTGAAATGACTTCTTATTCACCAACGATCGATAGAAATCACCCACTTTCCCTCCCAATACACCCACTTTCCCTCGAACCCTTGTCTTCTCAAATCGAACAAAATGTTTTTTTGGCCATATCTTTTTTTCTATTGCTCCGATCGAAATGTGGGTGGTTTCTGCGTGTTCGGGGGGACAAATCCTATCCAAAACACCCCTTATAAAAGGTTATTGCTCGAAAATTCGAATTTTCGATTTTCAAAATGATGGGTCGGGAAAATGGATTTTTATGCATTTATCTTATAGAGTTGGGTGTAAAAAGGTTTGTAGTGAACGTCGTTTCGTTCGTAGCCAAGCCGAAAGAAAGTTTTTCGGACTTTTAAAGGTTTTTAGACCATGAATTTTTGGTTTTTTGGCCATATCTTTTTTTCTATTGCTCCGATCGGAATGTGGGTGGTTTCTGCGTGTTCAGTTTATTATTATTATAAAAAACAAGTTTTTTCGTATTTCGTTTATTATTATTATTATAAACGATTAATTACATGAATCACAGAAACAATAATAATCACAAGATTCAAAGTTGTTGGACCAACTTGGCGCCGTAGATCCGTCGCTCCCCTCCCCCCTCCCATTTATTCAACCGCGCCGCGTTTAATTCTCCAACAGTCCGCGGCGAGACGCGCAAAGGGCCCCTATGATAAGTGCCGTTTCTTTTCTTTTTTTTTTCTTTCAAAACGGAAAATGGAATGGGGGGTTACTCAATGGCTCTCGGCATTCAGTTGTCGGTGCAGCGGTCGGGATATCAGATCGTCTTGGATTCGTCGACCGTGCGCTCTCTCGGTACAGTCAACGGAAGCACCATTTACATTCGATTCGATCCAAGTGAGTATACATTCGTATTGAACATTTTTTTTTTTGCACATGCGCGTTTACGGTCGCACGCAACAAGTTCACATCGCTAATTTTTGGTATTTCATTTCGCGGTTGGGGAATGTGGAAGAGCGGGAATTTTTGAAAAATTTCGGCCAACAATCATCGCTCTGTTCAATTTAAAATATAGGGTTTCTTTAATCAATATATAAAATGATAAATCTAAATATCTTTGTAAAAAATTACATTACAGGACCACTCTAATATGTATATAATATATATCAGAGTGGTCCTAGTTAGGGGGATTTTTTTATTTTAATCAATCACTTTGAACCGTTCTGAATATTTCAATTTTTTACATTAGTTTATAGGAGTTTATAGAAGAATTTGTTTTATTTTTGTCAACTATGGAATAGCAAGTCGTAGTTTATTATCGGTAGTACTAAAAACATTGTTTAAAAAAAAAAAAAAAAAAAGATTTTTAGAGAACGTCACATATGGGTTCAATGAACCTTATCATGAAGAAATCTTCACGACGAAAACTTATTTGTGTGTGGTCATTTGTAAAGCTCATCCCAATTCTATAAATGTTTTTATGAAAACTTTTGAACAACATTCCCTATAAATAAATCTTTCGAAATACTTGAAAAAAAAAACAAACAAACAAACATACAAACAAACATAAAAAAAACACATTATACCCATTGTTCGGAGTGCCAAGGTTGTGTAGCACCTTAAAGTGCAAATTCAAGATTATCATTATTATCGAAAATCTGCGAAAATTTGTATTATTTTTTCGTAAGATTTCTCAATTCACGTGAAACGTCACATATATATTTTTTCCACACGGTTCAATGACAATGATGGTGCGTCGGATATTTGAAAAAAAAAACAAAAAAATCAAAAAAACAACAAAATCGTGATCCCAGTCAACGTCGAAGACGTCGCGAGGCCCCCCTCAAAACGCGTTTATTCGTTGCTTGTCTCGGTCGATTCGCTCTTCGACGTTTTCGCTCGCTTATATTTGAATGTCTAAGTGCACTCTCTGCCACGAGAAACAGATGGCTTGGAAAACGGACCACATGGCTCGTACCGAGAAGCCCTCGGGTCTCATCAGCAGTTACGTATCTCCGAGACACACTGAGAAGCACTCACACGCACACGTACAATCTTGAACTATACCACCGCAAAAACTGCACGAGCAGCAGCAAGGCTCATCAGATTTTAACAGCTTTCGAGTCTCAGACGCGCATTCGGAGAGAGATGAGTTCTCGCATTTCTCAGTTATACCCGTGACGTTGAACTTGGAAATCCCAGGTCAAAGACACGAGTTAACATCGAGGATAAAATTTTTTTTTTTTTTTTGGAAAAAAATTCCCCGCTCAGCCATTTTTGAAGATGGAACTTTGTAGCTGGGGAAAAAATTGTAGAATATCGGCCAACCTTGATAATTGTTTATCGAAAAATTTCTGTAGATCGAGTGAGTTTTGGTGTACAGCCTTCGGAACTCTAAAATTTTCTATCTAGAAAATTCTGTTTTCTTGAAAAATCACATGGAAACTGCTGATCTTCCAGCACTTTACATTGAAGACGATGAAAAAAATAAAAAGCAACTTCGAAACTTTTCCTTACACGTACGAACTTGAACCAAAGAGTTAAAAAAATTTTTTTTGGAAAAAAATTCCCCGTTCGGCCATTTTTGAAGATGGAACTTTGTAGCTAAGGAAAAAATTGTAGAATATCGGCCAACCTTGATAATTGTTTATCGGAAAATTTCGGTAGCTCGAGTGAGTTTTGGCGTACAGCCTTCGGAACTCTAAAATGTTCTATCCGAAAAATTCTGTTTTCTTGAAAAATCACATGGAAACTGCTGATCTTCCAGCACTTTACATTGAAGATTATGAAAAAAATAAAAAGCGACTTCAAAACTTCTCCCGGCATGTACGAACTTGAACCAAAAAGTTGAAAATAATATTTTTTCCAGTACTTTAATGAAAAGAGCATTTGAGGAAAATATAGAAAATTGTTTATACTTAAATATTTACAATATATAATCAGTTATTCAGGTATCAATAATTTTCTATATTTTCCTTTGATGCTTCCTTCCTTAAAGTCCTGAAAAAAAAAAATATTTTTAGCTTATTTGGTCAAAGTGTGTACATATGGGCAACGTTTTTCAAGTCGATTTTTCATTTTCTTGCAAACATTTATTTTATTTTTCGATCTTTCGTGGTTAATCATTGTAATAACCATACCCATGTGTCAAGTCTTATTATCGAAAAAAAACCGGTTAAAGTGGGTGAAATGCAATGAACGGGATTCCATCCCCCTAATTTTCCACCCTCAGGGGCGAAATATATTTTCTTCAAATCCCAATGGGACCACCTTCGAGATATAGCCTCTATTCAATAAAAAAAAAAATACAATCTTCAAAATCGGTTCACGATCGGCAAAGACAGACAACATACACAAAAGGATAAAAAAAATACCATCTATTTGACGAAACTCCTTTTCTATAAAGTCCGTTTAAAAAAAAAGAAGATATTAGTTTGAAAAAAAAACAAAAACAAAAAATATATATTACTTCTCCGAATTAACGTGCGTATCGAGATAAAAAAAAATATTGTTGTGTCAATCGAACGGCGCGATTTTCGAAAAAAAAAAATTTGAAAAAAAAAAAAAATTGCGATCCTCGAGAGGGAGAAACGTGAATGACGAATCGCGCGAAAAACCCCGAACGAAGCCGGATTTAAAACGTGAAAATTCGACTATTAGCGATGGTGAAATAGTACAACGATGATAATTCGTTCGAAGACGCGGAGAACGTTCGCTTCCGACGAACGGGTCATCGTCAACGACCCCTCCACTCGTTCTTATCTCAAAAACTGTTGGATTATTGAATATCTTGTATCTATACGCTACCGCATACACACGAGCATGACCGTGTGAGTCAATGAGGCGAATGGGCACTCCGATCTCCGTTGTCTCGAGGGCGACTACTGCTCTCTCGTGTCTTTACAAGTTTTCTTCATTTTTCTTTCGTCCAAGTAAAATTTTACATCTATTTGTTTATTTATTTGATTATTTATTTATTCGTTCATTCATTTATTCATTTATTCATTTATTCATTTATTCATTTATTCATTTATTCATTTATTCATTTATTCATTTATTCATTTATTCATTTATTCATTTATTCATTTATTCATTTATTCATTTATTCATTTATTCATTTATTCATTTATTCATTTATTCATTTATTCATTTATTCATTTATTCATTTATTCATTTATTCATTTATTCATTTATTCATTTATTCATTTATTCATTTATTCATTTATTCATTTATTCATTTATTCATTTATTTGCGTTTTCCAAACTCGAGATTTCTCGTTTTTTTCCAGACATTTTTTTCTTCGTTGCAAAATAATAATTAAAAAAAAAAATTTGAACAAGATGAGACTGTGCGTTTTGACGTTACTCGTGCTGGCGTTATTTTCCAGTCCGATTCGTGCCAGAGAAATCACGTGAGTATTGTTGAAAAAAATTGTAAAGAGAGAAAAAATCATTTATAATAAATTTCTGTGGGACACACTCGTTGATCCAATTGAATGTTTTTTTTTTCCGGACAGTCACGAGGACATAAAAGACGCGATGTTGAGTCTCGTGCACATGATGCGGGAGAACACGGAAAAGCTCGAGAGACACGAGGTTCGTGAACGTCAATTGGGCGAACAAATGAAAAAGGCCATTGGCTTGCTTTCGAAGAGGGTATCGGCCGTTGATGGATTGAAGACGCATCTCAACAAAATCGAGGGGAGAATCGCCAGCATTGAACAATTGGTCTCGCAGGTTCGTTAATTGTTGATGAATTTTTTTTTTTCTTCAAACATTTTTTAACATCGATTATTTATTAACATCGATTATTTATACTCTCAGAAATATACGCGAGAAGTGTTTTTTTTTTTTTTTTTGAGGATTCGTAATAGTTAACTATGGATTGTCGGAGAACCAAATAGCCGTTGAATAGTTGTTAGATCGTCGTCAGGGTGTCTTCGAATATTTTTTTTTCAAAAACAAATTATTTTACACTGGATCGAGTGTCTGTGAAAAAAAATTACGTGCGTGATTCGGTTTGGTTTTGTTTGCACTGTTCTGTACGATGAGGATATTTTTACGATTATTTTCTACCTACGAAACAATTTTATTGTCAACAATTTGATAATTAGAAAATTTCATAGAACCAAAAAAAAAATGGTGATTTTATTTTTTCAAATAAAAATGTTCTCAATTTTTTTTTTTCGTTAACGAAAAACAGGAAAAAGAGTTTTCTTTTTGTTTGAGTTGTAAGCAATGAAAAGTAGATGATTTGTTCGATAATCCGATAAAAATATTCCAACGTTTTCAAGTTCATCGGAGCTTTATCGTATTCAACTATTGGACATTTTTAGAAAGACGAACGCGAAAGAATACAAATACAAAAGACGGCAGATTCTCTCGAGAATTTGGAAAGTCGTTTGGAAGGATGGTTCACCGATGTGGACAATAAAATATCGGACATTCAGAGTCGACCAATCGCCGAGCAACAGCAGCAGCAGCCGGTTCAGGACGATAAATCAGCCGAAATAATTGACAAGTTGAACAAAACTGAGATGTCGTTGATCGGACAAATGGCTCGATTGGAAGACAATCTTAACTCGTCGGCAATAAAGTTGAAGGACGATGCGACTATACAAAGCGACAAGATTCAAGTTGTTTTCAATGAAGTACGACCATTTTGTTTCGGTTCACTCGACGACGAACGATGAATCATTGATTATCGATCACAGGATTATTCATCGACTTTGGGGGGTCTTCTCGTGTGTATACCCATTTTCGAGGTGATTGTTTGGGAATTAAATTTAGAAAAACGGTTTGATGTAAAGTGTTGGTGTTTCACAGTTACATCTGTACATGTTTGAAGCAACGTTTAGGATTTTTTTTCGAAGGATCTTGTTCGAAATTTTACGGGATATTTGACGTTGAGCAGGTCATGTCGCGAAAATTCTTTTATCGACGGGCGTTGTTTTTGGGAATTGAATTTGGAAAAACGGTTGAGTGTACAGTGTTGGTATTTCACAGTTACATCTGTACGTGTTTGAAGCAACGTCTTACATTTTTTTTCGACGGATTTCGTTCGAAATTGTACGGGATATTTGATGTTGAGCAGGTCATGACGAGAAAATTCTTCATCGAACGGGAATTGACATTGCGGCCGTCCTGGTCATCGGAAACAAACTTTTTTTTTTCAAATTCTATTCTTCACGAATGTGGCTGTCGTTCGGGCCGTCCGATAAAAAATTGTAGGAAAAATTTACAAAATGGCGGGGCTTCAAAGACGGTACTCTGAGTTTCACGATAAAACTTTCGCTCCTCGTGGTCCGGAAAAATAGTAATTACGAAGCAATGAAAAAAAAAAATGAAGCGTCGAACGATAACCACATTCGTGAAGAATAGAATAAAAATAAAAAGTTTGTTTCCTACGACCAGGACGGCCGCAATGTCAACGCCCCCGTCGATAAAGAATTTTCCGCGACACGACCTGCTCAACATCAAATATCCCGTACAATTTCGAACAAATTCGTTCGAAAAAAATGTAAGACGTTGCTTCAAACATGTGTCGATGTAACTGTAAAAACACCAACACTGTACACCTAACCGTTTTTCCAAATTTAATTCCCAAAAATAAGGCCCGTCGATAAAGAATTTTTCGCGTCATGACCTGCTCAACATCAAATATCCCATACAATTTCGAACAAAATCATTCGAAAAAAAATGTAAAACGTTGCTTTAAACATGTATCGATGTAACTGTGAAACACCAACACTGTACATCAAACCGTTCCCCCAAATTTAATTCACAAAAATTAACCTCGAAAATCGTTGTGTACACACGAGCAGGCCCCCTCAAAAGCGATCGGTTCTCACGTAATAACCATTATTCGTTCCAGCTACGTGATGTTGGACGGCGAATCGGAGAAATAGAAAATTCTCTCGAATCATTGAGGGATGCTAATCAACGAATTCAAGAAACTCCGCGGTCATCGATTTCCGATGCGAAATCGGCCATTGACGAGCAAACGAAAATTCTTAACAATCTCAAAGATTTGCTCGAAGACACTTCGGTCCGTGTTCAACAAATACCAATGTACGTTTTATCGATTCCTCAAAAGTTCGCGTGGTCAACACGCTACTTGCTTATTTTTTTCGGTGCTTGTGTGTGTGTGTTTAATTAATTAAGTACGTTGAATATGATCAGTCGATTTTTAATTTTTTTTTTTTCATGTTTCTCAGGTCTTCGGAATTGAAAAGTATGCACAACGATACACAATCGGCCATTCAAGAGGCCAAGCACTCCATCGTGGACACTTTAACTCGGGGAGTCGTTGGCATCGAGGACAAAATAAATCAATCGAAAGACGAAACTAAAATCACCGTTAACGAACTACGGTGAATATTTTTTAATTATTTTTTTTTCTAACATTTCTATTTTTTTCAAGGTGCAAGTAGAAAAAAACAAATTGAAATTCTCGATAAATCGTAGGCTCGAATGAAACATCAGCTATCAGTGAATATAAACTCATTTGCGAATAACTATTTAGACGGATATCTGAAAAATTTCCAATCGCTCGGGTGATTTTTTTTTTCTCTTGCATAAATTCGGATCGATTTTGTTTGAAAAAAAATGAGTTTAAAAAAATGTCCCCCAATCACATAGTTTTCTTTATGAGGGAGCAAAAAAAAAAATCGATCAAATTTGAGTTGCGTATATGTTTCAGATTGGATTTGGCCAATAACGCGGAACGCGTTAATCAAGAATTGCACGATCTGAGCAAAGGACAGTCGCTCATTGTGTCGATGGCCGATCACGTTCTCGATACGAAAAAAAGGGTCGAGTATGGGGTCCATCAGATTTTGTTGGAAGTCGGTGATCTCATGAAGGTCCAAGGAAACAACATAAACGACACCCTCAATCAAAGATTCGACGGTATTTCCAACGACATAATGGACAATCAGAATGGGGCTGTGGCGAATTTGACGATGAAGATGGAACAAGAAATGAATCAGGTGAGTTTCATCGGATTTTCTTTTTTTTTTCAATTTTTAATTTTTATTTTTTTCGTGGCATAACGGAAATTAATCCACGAATTACTTTTATATGCTCGAGCAGATATTTAGAAGGTACATTATAGGCACCTTAAAAAAAAAAAAAAACAACGAAAATTTGATAAATTTGGTTTTTGCCAGATGAATGAAGATAACAGAACAATTTTTTTTTTTTTTTTTCGTTCATTTCGTTTCGGTTCAAAATTGATTATTAAACGATTTTTTTGTTTATGTGGTTTTTATGTGAATAAAAAATTTGAAAATAAAAAAAATCAAACGCTTCTAGCGTTTAATTTTTTTTTGTTTAAATTTACGCTGCTTTAATAAAAACAATTTACAGTGAATGTGTGTGTGGTTGTAAAAGTGAATAAAATATTTTATAACGATGAATATGGATAAGATTATGAAATTGTCGTTATTGAAATTGTTATTAAAATTGTCGTTTGTTGTCGTAAAATTGTTATAAAAATTGTCCAAAGGATTTTGGAATAAATGAACAATGTTTGTGAAACAACAGGTGTGGCGACAGATAAACGTGATGTACCAGCAGATGACGGAAAGTGCAAAAGCCCTGGACAAGCTTCACAAGCAGAACGAAGCTTACGTGAACGGCACGATGTCGACGATGGGAGGAATGGAGAGCAAGGTACGACAATCTTTCGACGGGTTTTTGAGGGCTTAGTTGTTTTTTTTCGTTTTTTTTTTGCGGGAAAATTGAGGGGATTTTCATGATTTTATTTCCAGCCAGAAAAAAAAGATGAATTTTGGGAATTATTATCTCAAAAACTATTGGTCCGATTGAATTCACGTTGGTTTTGTTCGAAAGTACATACATTGAGGTATGTTGACGAATTTTTGATTGAATGTATAGTGAATGAGAGCGCTGTTATTCCGGCCGGAGTAAAATAACTTTGTCGTCGGCACTTTGTTTGCCGTTCCCACTTTTTCCGGCAGTCGGTTGGTCCGAAACGAAAAATTTCAACAAGATTCTTAAAGTGTAACGTCTTGAGCTGTTCGGCACGTAGGATTTTTTTTAGTCACGAAATGGCGCTTGATTGAAGTTGAAATTCACTTTCAAACCTCAATTCACGACCTTTGTTGATTGATAAAAAAATAAATAAATTAGTTGAAAAAAAAAAATCCTACGTGCCGAACTTCATTACCCATCCGTGCATATTGTGTCGGAATTTTAAAGTAATCGGTCAATCCGTTATCTGAAAAAAACAGTGGGAACCGACTTTGAAAAAGTTATTTTACGCCGGCCAGAATAACAGCGCTCCCATTCACAATACATTCAAACGAAAATTCGTCAACATACCTCAATGTATGTACCCTCGAATGAAACCAACGTGAATTCAATCGGACCAATAGTTTTTGAGATAATAATTCCCGAAATCCACACTGATGTGTGACCCCCTTAATGAAAATTGCAATATTTGTAAAACTTGTTTCTTCACTAATCCTTTATGCTCGTCGATGCATGTAACGTTCCTTTTTCATCGTTTTTACACTTTTTCACGATACATCAGGTCGGTGAGATAACAAAACGCATGTCCGAAGTTGACGAAAATTTGAATTATCTTCTGGGAAGATTGTCCCTCGTAACTCAAGAATTCAATCAAATAAAAACCGGTCTCGGAGCAGCGTTGGACAACATAAAAGCTTCGTTCAAAGAGGTTCAGGAGAAGGCCAACGATCTTCGCAATCCGGGACCCCATCCGGTTCCCGAAAATTACAAACAACTCGAAACAGGATCGAATTCGAAAACAAAAAATCCGGAGAGCGAGGAAAAAATTCCTCGTTTGATGAGCGCGATCGAGGCTTATTGAAAATTTCGTACGACGCGATTGACGAAACTTTACACAACGCGTAAATATGTGTGCACGATGCATCGACTTAAGACGATAGATAAGAAAACAAAAAAAAGAAACGAAATAGAATAATTTTATAATTTAATAAATAATAAATAATAATAAAATTACAACGAAGCCTACTTTTACGGAAAAAAAAAATTGAAACGCATGTACGGGTCGTTTTGTGCCACACGTACCGTGTTTGTGATAATCGTCGGAGGAACGTTGTAAAGGTGCGTGTAAACGATTATCACTGTGGAATTTTCATCTGACCAAATAAGTACTCTTAGTTTATGATTTTTTTTTTTATTTCTTTGTTTTTTGTTGTTGTTGTTTTTTTTTTGTTCACCCTGTATATACAGTCTATCAGCTAGTTAATGCCGAAAATAATAATGATAATAATAATAATAATATTAATAATAATAGCAAATATATTAAACGTTAGATACAAGTCGGGCCCTAACGTGTAAGATCAACTAACGCATTTTAAATAGGCGAAAAAAAATCTTTTTTGTTTTTTTTTTTTGTTGTTTTTTTTTTCACTCTGTTCCCAGCAGATTTATTGGATGGATTTAATAATGATCCGGTGAAAGCTTTTCCGAACAATTATATAAACAGCTACGACATTCGGTAAGTTTGATTCATACATTATTTTTTTTTTTTAGTATTATTATTTATTTATTTTTTATTATTATTATTTTTTTTTATTATGATTGAATGGACTCGATGTGACTCATCGACGACATCGAAATTTTTTGTGAAACTTGACGAAATTTTCGTGTTTACGTGGAATTAGATATATGTCGTCGAGGACGTTTTTTGTAGGAAATTTAATTCTCCACAACATTGTTTATGTTAACTTTTCATCTATATAGCGTTGTTCAGCCAGCGTTTGAACGGGAAGATAAAAATATATTCATGGATTCGACACATTTTTATGTTCATGTGCAAACGCTGGCTGAACAACGCTACATAGACCAAAAGTTCACATGAACAATGTTGTGGAGAATTGAATTCCCGACAAAAAAGTCCCCGACGACATGTATCCAACATCGATAGTTAACGCTTGGGGAAAGCTCGAAAGTCAACATTGTTCGTTCGGAATTTCGAGCTCAACACTTCGCGCGTAGCCAATTTTTTTTTTTTCTCATTCTCGTCACAATAGAACGAATCAACGACTTTGATGAGCCACAGCTTGAAAAATTATTCACCGTACGACAAAACGGTGAGGAGGAAGAAGGGGGCAGGGGGGAAGGGGGAGGGGCTATGGTCATACGTACTCAAATGTCGATTATTTACATACATACAATGCCGCGACTTTGTTTGTTTTTTTTTCTTTTTTTTTTCTTCTTTCTTTTTGCGTTTCTAATATCTTGAAAAAAAAATAAAAACGAATCTTTTCCAATGGATTGTTAATGTTTTTTTTGGGTGCGTGTGTAATTCATAATTTTTCCTCCTTCGTATACGTATAGAATTTGGATGCGACGTGAAGGCTCAACTGACTAAACGATTTATCGGGCGGCGTTGGTAATTTTTACACGATTGCCTTTGTGCATTGATCGAATTTTAAGTTATCTCTCTCACGCTCTCTTTTTTTGTCTCTCTCTCTCTCTCTCTCTCTCTCTCTCTCTTAACTGGTTTATCATTATTTTTCTCGACGAACAGATACTCGCTTTATTATCTCACATTATATTGACAATTTCGTTGGACACTAAATTATATGAGCATACGAATTAATAATAACAAATTAAATTAAATTGTTTTGCAAAAAAATAAGAAAATTAAATCACGATAGCGGGGATTACATTTTTTTTGTCCAAGATGGCCTGGAACTTTTCCTGACTCTTTCGATACAACGTGATCTCATAGATTTTTTTTTTTTCGAGTTAAATAATCATGGACGATAATTATGGATTTTATAAGATTTTTTTTTTCCCAATTGAAAATATTCCATTATTTTTTATGTTTGCTGTGGAGTCGATCAAAGTGAATTTTAATCGAGTACAAGAACCAAGAATGTCTGGTCGACATTTTTCCATGGTCAAACCGTGACGGAATTGTTTTTTTTTTAGAAAGAAAAAAAATAAATAAAATATTGTTTTTATTATGACGAAACTTTTACAAAAAAAAAATAAAAAATAAAAAGATCCCTATGGTACTTGTGGTGTGTCTCGTCGACCTGAGCAAACAGACTTCCGGTCTTCTGATTCAAAAAATATATTTTTTTTTCTAAATTAATAAAAAAGAAATTTTTTAAATTTTAATAATAAAATTGATAATTTGTAAATTCAACAGCTTCATTCAATTTGTAAATTCAGCACACGAAGACGAATGGTAGTACTCGAACATCGATCGTTCTCAATTTTCGATAACCCACTCCACACGTACGTTCACGAATAATTGTCGATTCTGCAAATTTTTTTCCACATCAGATATTATCCGAGTTTTATTTTATTTTTTTTCGTTTTTTTTTCTTCGCGCGAGTATCTGCTTTGTCACCCTCAAAGTGGGGCTGATCGGGGTCGAGCCGTTCGATTCTCCACTTTGTTCCCTAATTATAATTCTCGCTTGTCCCTCGCGATCTACCGGCTTGATTATTTTTATTTTTCTTTTCTTTTCTTTTTTTTTTTTTTGGACCAAATAACGAGCTATCATTTAATATCTGTTTCGTTTAATTCATAATATCGTAGCCGTATTCGTAATTTGAGCTCCTTTAACACGTAAATTATAGTGAAATTGTATATTTTTCGTTATTATTATTTTATTTTTTTTTGCTTTTTTCATTTTTTTTTCTCACGCAACGTCGAAGCTTGCGTTATTTCTTGATTGGTTTTTTTTTCTTCTTTTATTTTGCTTTTTTTTTTTTTTTAGTTTTTTTCGATCCGGTAGTCGTAGCGGACGATAAATTTCATAATACTATCGCACACGATAGGGACATATACATAGCTAACATCGACTGCTCGGTTAATATTACATATGGTTGTGTGTGTGTGTGTGTTGTGTGTAATTTTTTTTTTTTTTTTCAAAATGTTTTTATTCTCGAAGCTCGCGTCAAGCTTTTTTAAGATTAATTCGTTAATACATTGGCTCGTGTAATATCTCATTGTTTTCAATGCCTTGTATTATTTTATTTTATTTTATTTTATTTTTTATCATTTTTATTTATTATTCAAATTTATTTCGCATTTTTTTCTTACTCATGTGTCGCTCTCATAATTCATGGAGATCAATTATCAATATTATTCACATAACATTAACTCGAGCATTTACGCTGTTCGCTTTCGTGCTTTGGGAGAGGGGGGGGGGAGGAATGATGCATATATAACTATGTATACGTAATTGCAACAATATGTACCCTAAACAATCCGACTCTTTGGTCACTCGTCATTTTTTTTTTTTTGGTTTTTTGTTTTTTTTTTTTGGTTTTTTTTTGGTATTTCTAGAAAATTTCGCCGGCGACACAAAGCACTGCATACCCCGCTGCTACGATCTGGCAACTTTTTTTTATCTCGCAAGTGTTTTCTCCGTTTTTTCGCTCGAAGCAACAAAATCGAATTTATCCCTTCCCCCCTCCTTAAATGATTTTAAAAACTGCATAAATGATTATTTTTTTTTTTTTGTTTTTGTTCGTTTCAATTGAATTTGAAAAATAGAGAAAAAAACTCACGGAATATGTTTTTTTTCCCTCATTTTTTCTCGTCGTTAAGGGGGTGTTCTCATGTGTGTACCTAATTTCGAGATTGGTTTTTTTTGGGAATTAAATTTGGAAAAACGGTTTGATGTGGAGCGTTGGTGTTTCACAGTTACATAGATGCATGTTCGAAGCAACGTTTTACATTTTTTTTCGAAGGATTTTGATCGAAATTGTACGGGATATTTGATGTTGAGCAGGTCGTGTCGCGGAAAATTCTTTATCGACTTTATCGACTTTACTTGCTCAACATCAAATATCCCGGACAATTTCGAACAAAATGCTTTGAAAAAATTCACGATGGTGCTTCGAACACGTACAAATGAAAGTGCAAAACACCAACACTGTAAGTTCAACCGTTTTTCTGAATTTAATTTCGAAAAAAATCAGAACTCGAAATTTGAAAAAAAAAAAAAAAAACCGACAAATTCATTTCAAGAATGTTGTTGCATCGGTTTGACATTCGATTTGACGTGTTCGTAATACAGCAGTAAGTGTTCGTAACACAGCCGAGAATGTTTTATTTTTTTTTTTTTTTTTTTTTTTTTTTTTTTTTTTTTTTCGTTGAGATATTTTCAACCAGTTAGTATGTATACTCTATATACACCCCCTTCGGATACAATGGAAACGTTATTGAGAATATTGAGAATAATAAAATGAAAAAAAAAAAAAAAGATTAGCCTCTAAAAGAAGCAGTGATTCAGCATGCGCTGTGCCATTACAATGTGTACCCAAGCCAACGAGATAGTCGTCGCCGTCGTCCTCCTCCTCCCCGTCGTATAATGTACAAAAAGTAGGATACACGATTATTTTATTTTATTATTATTATTATTTTTTTTTTTTTTTTGGCCGAGCACATAAATTTCTAATGCCTCAATTATTTTCGTCACGTGTCTCGTTTTTCTTCTTTAATTTTTTTATTCTCCTTTTTTTTTTATTTTAATATTCGTCCAATAGCTATCTTTCATTCTCAAAAGACCTTTCGAACGAAATCGTGACAATATTAATTTTAATTGTGTTTGGTGGGGTTGCACCAAAACGCGATAATATCATTTCTCAATTGCTTCGTTTTTTTTTTTTTTAAATATTTATTTATGTTTTTTATTTGTTATTTTTTTTATTCACGTGCGGGCCAGTAGCATTTTTTTCTTCACTTATCCGTCACTCGGATACAAAATTCTACAGTACACGTAGAATTCATATCCACATTGTCAAGCTAATTGAACGAAAAAAAAAAAAAATGTTTTTCTTCATTTTTTTCGTTCATCACAAATTTCTATTTAAATAATCATAAATTATCAATATTATTCCATTGATAATTCGACGTCGTCATTCCCTTTTTAACTGGATCGAAAAATCGAAGTTCAATTCGATTCTTCAACTACGAAAAAAAAATAAATGAATAAATAAATAAATAATTGTATTAAAAACGATGGAATGGCTTAAGTTGCGTTTACGCGATTTATTATTATTTTTTTTTCTTCAAATATTCGTCGCTAACGTTTATCGCTTTCTTCGAAATTCATTCGTGTCAATGTTAAGTTATGAGATTGTATTTTTTTTTTTCTATAATTTTTCAGTTTCACACGTTCTCGTTTCTTATTCTCTCAATTATTCGAGGCAAGCAGAAAAAGTAAAAAATGGATATGTATATTAAATAATCGCATGCCCTCCCCGGTCCTCAATTTTTTTTTTTTGCTTCTTGATTATTAATTATTATTATTATTATTATTATTATTAATATTATTATTAATTAATTAATTTATTTTTTTCATCGTAAAATATCGTTCGTGATAATTACGAGAAGTCAATGAGACAACGCCAAAGGGGTCTGAGACTGAACTTAGTTATCTTCTTCGTTCTCTTATTATTTATTATAATAATAATTTTTTTATTTATTTCCTTTCGATATTTATTTTATTTTTTTTCATCTTTTTTGTTTTGCTTCTTCGTGAACACACTCGTCTCATCTTGTGTGTGTTTGTGTGTGTGTGTTTTTTTTATTTATTATTTTCATTCCGAATCAATCGAAGCGAAATAAATTCGCGTTTGTTCGATAACGATTCGTCGCGTAATGTTAATTTGAAAAAATTGTCAGATTCAAACTAATTGTTTAGGCGGCCGTTAGCTCGATTCGCTGGACGTGGATATTGTTTTGGGTTTGGTAATTTTGCCGCGTGGCCTACGATTGTGCGAGTGGTCCTAGCTGCTGGTCGAGGCTATCGGGCTCACAGGACTCAGGGGACTTCGGGCCGAATCCCGCAGACAACCGGTCAAAGTTATCACCAATTTTCTACTGCCCGCGTTGTTTCGATGCTCGCAGAACCAAACTCCTTGCCACGTGCCCAATGCCAATTTTCCATCGGTTATTGGAATGCTCAGGGAAGAACCGAGAAAGCAAGCTTTCACGTGAGCCGGCTGAAAAAAAATACAAAATAATAATAATAATAATAATAATAATAATAATCGGAATGAAAAACAATTTTTTTTTAAACTGAGTCACAGAATTTTCTGGCGATTTATATATTTTACATCACGAGTTACGATTTATTATTTCAACGTTTAAGGGGCTATCGAAGATCTTGAATTTTTGAATTTTGAATTTTTTGGGTAATAGATATTTTTATTTTATTTTATTTTTGTTTTTTTGGGCTTGATTTCTCGTTTATAGTTTTATGAATTATTTTGAGAAAAAAAATTGAAATAAATAAATAAATAAATAAATTGGAATGAAAAACAATTTTTTTCATCCTGAGTCACAGACTTTTTCTGGCGATTTATATATTTTACATGACGAGTTACAATTTATTATTTCAACGTTTAAGGAGCTATCGAAGATCTTGAGATTTTTTGGGTAATAGATATTTTTATTTTTGTTTTTTTTTTCTGTTTTTTTTTTGCTAGATTTCTCGTTCATAGTTTTATGAATTATTTCGAGCGTTTAATTGTATGGAAAATTTGGCCTTTAAGGGGGCTCTTCGTTACCTAGAAAAATTAGAATTTTTTTTTTTTTGCAACCCGATCGATCGAAATTTAAAATCGATTTTACCCTCACGAAAATATCTATACCGATCTATTGTTTCAAATTTTTTCCATAGCCGTACGAAGCATGCGAACGTGGTGAGATTTATCACAAAATTGGTTTCACGTGTCGTAGCTCAATAACATTATCATTTTTATGGTGATGAACAATGAGGCAACGGCTCGATTATGGAATGAAACGATCGGAAGGTTTTCTCTTTTTTTAATGAAAAAAAAACTACGCGTTCGGAAGGAAAAGAAAAAAAAAGAATCCGCAATAGTTGACAAATCGATCGATGAACATCCGCAAGCTCGAACGTTGGTCGCGCTACGCAACGAACGAGTGTGTAAAATATGTGTTGGGGTTTGATAACGAGGCTCACCATATCGTCGGGCCCCTCGCAACTGTGTCTGTAAGGCATGTCCTCCGGAATGATTTTGTTGAGCATCATTTCCATGTCGTCTCTGACGTCCGGATCCCAACTCTCGTTGAGAGCCAGACTGGCCGACGTGTGAAGAACTGGAAAAACAAAAAAAAACAATAATTTACAATAACAAAAAAAAAATAATGAAAAAAAAATAATAATGACTAATAATAATAATAATAATAATAATAATAATAATAATAAATGGAATAATAATAATAATAATAATAATAATAATAATAATAATAATAATAATAATAATAATAATAATAATAATCAAAATAAGAAACTAAAAAATATTTTCAAGAGAAAAGAAAGGACAAGAAAATTAGCCGTCCCTCTCAAACTATTTTAAAATCGAACCAAAAATCGAACGTGAAAGTCTCTAAAAAATGCGGATGAAGAAAAAATATTTCGTCGCTATCGCCAAAAGCTTCGAGCGTAAATGAACGAAGAAAAAAAAATAATCTTTAAATAAAAAAAGAAAAACATTCGAGAGATTGACGAATGAATATTTGACGATTAGCGACGACTTTGCCGGTCCTCGTTTCGACCTATATATACATACAAAACTTACTAAACATATGTATGTATGTATCTATGTATGTATATTAATATATATATAGACTAACTTTGTATGTGACAGAGACCGACTGAAAATTGACAGAGTTCGGGAACTTGTCGCAATATTTCTTCGGTAACCAGATGAACGCCTCTGTGTTGAGGCCTCAGATTTATTTTTCTCTGTAGCCAAGCCGACCCAATTTGTATTCCCATGTTCGACGATGCCATCGTAAACTTCGTCGTTGCTGTTTGTTTTTTGTTTTTTTTTTTTTTTGTTTTTATCTTTTGCGCCGACGGCCTGCGCAACCTCGACGCAATTTCACAAAAAAAGTTTCGATGCCACACGACGATCCGAGACCAACGAAAAACAACAATGCGCAACAAATGAATAACACAAAAAAATAAGAAAACCCGAAACAATGACGAAGAATGAAGAAATTATTGAAAAAACAATGATTTTAACAAAACGACAGTGAATTTGGAAATACAAAAAACCAGAAATGAAATGAAAAGAGAGAAAAAAAAAAGGACTGAGACGAGGGTGGAGATAACCTCAAAAGTCTGAACTGAGAAATTAAAAAAAAAACAATAACAATAGCAATAATAGGGAACAAGTAGGTTTGTAAAAAAAACAAAAGAGAAAAGAAAAATGAAGAAAATAAGTTAGACGAGGGTTGGGATAACCTCCAAAGTCCAAACTAAGAAAAAACCAAAAAAAAATAATAATAAACCAACAATTACAATAACAATAACAAAGACAGTAAGTTTGTGAAAAAGAAAACAAACAATAAGAAAAAAGAAGGAAGAAAGAAAAGAGAAGAAGAAAGAATGGGAAGAAAACCTGAGAGATAACCTCAAAAGTCTGAACTAAGAAACCAATTAAAAAAAAAAAACAATAATATCGACAGTAGTTTTGTAAGAAAAAGGAAACAAACGATAAAACAAGAAACAAAAACCACGAGAAAAATGAAGAAAATAAGTAGGACGAGTGTTTAAGATAACCTCGAAATTCCGAACGAATGAAAAAACCGAAAAAAAAAAAAACAAAATGAAAACGGAAACCAAATAGAAATTAAAAAAAGAAGAAATGAACGTCAATGGGATGCCAACGCCAGCGTGGTACGTCCCGTCACTTACGAACCAACGATAATCGAGTGAAAAATTAAAAAATACGAAAAAAATAAAAATAAAAAAATCACAAGCCCACGATAAGCACGAGATCCATTATCATTGGGCGGCACCGTGCGAAATCTTCGAACGCATATTAGAAAAAAAAACCAAAAAAAAAACAACAAAAAAAAACGTTAGTTCTTCAATCCTGGGTTACGACGAACGATTGCATTGCGACATTGTCGTGGAAATTTTTGTGTTTTTTTTTCTTGTCATCGACAAAGTCTTTATTGTTTGTTTGTATATATATATTTATATATATATATGTATATATTTTTTTTTCCCGAACTTTGGGCAACAACGATGATTTCACGATGGTGGATTAAAAAAAAAAACAGATAAATGTTGGGCCACGGGTAACGCACCACAGCGCGCGCGTTGTATCGCGCGAAAAGGTTATGAGAGATAACGATTGACTTGACGTGCGGCAGCAGCAGCAGCAGTCATCAGCAGCAGCAGCATAACCATGAACGATGAAATTCGAGAGATGGCGAATGAAACAACGATATCAGTGACGACGAAACGTGGAAACTATAATTTTGTTGGAGGGACCGAAGTGAAGTGAGCGACGAGTCGATGGGTCTCCCCACAGTCGATTGGTCCAGCCCCCTCACGACGCCAACTTCACGTCCACAGTCGATTGGTCCGGCCCGCCCATGACGCCAACTTCATCTCGGTCCTCGTCCAAGTTCAGTGGTCCTCATTTCACAGACTTTTGCCAACGTTTTTTTTTTTGTTTTTTTTTTTTCAGCCTCGCGTTCGTACTCCTTACCTCGCAGTCTCCATTTGGCGATCCACGGAGACTGCGAGGCAAGGATTACGAACGACTGTGGGAAAATCGCGGTTTAAATCCGTGACGACGAAACGTGGAAACTAATTTTGTTGGAGGGACCGAAGTGAAGTGAGCGACGAGTCGGTGGGTCTCCATAGTCGATTGGTCCAGCCCCTCACGACGCCAACTTCACGTCCACATTCGATTGGTCCGGCCCGCCCATGACGCCAACTTCATGTCGGTTCTCGTCCAAGTTCAGTGGTGCTCATTTCACAGACTTTTGCCAACGTTTTTGTTTTTTTTTTTCAGCCTCGCGTTCGTACTTCTTACCAAGAAAACCAGAGACCAGGAGACCAAACTCCTTACAAATTTGGCGGTGGGGGTAAGTCGAAATATAGCTGCGAATGGTGGCGCTGCGGTCGAGCTAGGTCCGACCAATGCGGTGCTATCATGCTCACCATTCGGTGAAGATACGCAAATTGATTAAAGCCGCAAATTGTGATTAAAATGAAAGTAATATAAAATTATAAAAAAAAATATATGACAAGAGAATTTGAAAAAATGTTTCTTCCTTGATACGGAGAGAATAAAGATTACCGTAAAAGTCCATGTAAACTAGGTACATATGCATCAATCGCATTTTTTTAAAATTATCACAGGTTCAATATTCAATATTTTCCAACTAAAAACACGTTTCAAAGTGATTTTGTATATGTAAGTATGATCAATTCGCTTCGATTGAAAAATGTACTTACCTTTGTAACCTCAAACAGTTTTCTCCGACTCAAGCCACCACCGAGATTATTTGCTTCCGCAATTTACGATATAGAACAAGTTTCGGGCATTTTTGCACCTCATAATTATTCATGAATCACGGAGAAACAACAATTGCGAATTGTTAGGGGTTATTTTGACGTACTGTAGGGATCCTCGCTGGTGACTTGGACTAGCCGCGTCGATGCGAGTACCTCATTGGTCGGTACCAACTCGATCGCAGCGCCACCATAGCAGCTATGTACGGTCTCACTCGAACTAGTGGAGTTCGGTCTTCTGGTCTCTAGTCTTCCAATATATATATATATATATACACGAAACGTTGGTGAATAAAAAAAAAAAAATGGCGACGGTGTGAGTGTAAAAGACGGATCGACAACAAGAGACAGACACGAGCGACAAAATCTTGACAAATGTCGCTCGGATCGTCGAATTTTTTGCATTAACAATGCACGTAATCATCGTCAAAGTTACTGTTGTACGATAATTCGTTTGTTTTCTTTTTTTTGTTTTTTTTTGTTTTTTTTTTATTCTTCAATTATTATTATTAACGTGCGACTGTGGTTTCCAGATATTCATGGGAAGTTTTTTCCTCGAGACCATCTGACTCTGTCCGTGGTGAAAAAAAAAAGAAGAAGAGAAGAGAAGGAAAAAAAATAAAAAAACAACGGACCTAGTGTCGAGTCCAGTGGTTGCGAAACGTCACAACAGTCACGGTCCACGTATAGGCAAGATTTTTTTTATTTTTTTTCATTTATTTATTTATTTATTTATTTTTTATTCACAACTAGTCTCCATTTGTTATTTATCGTGACGTCACGAAAGTCGTACATAGTTTTTTTTTTATCCCCAATTTTCAACGACGCAAAAATGTGTAATTTTCTTTTTTTTTTTTTTTGGACAAAAATTGTTCATGCGTATTATTATTTTTTTACATCATCGTTTTTGTGATATTGTGATGTCGCAAGGTTAGGAGATAACAAAATATGATATTTTTGTATTGTGGATTTGTTGGTTTCTTTTTTTTTTTTTTTTCATTATTACACTTTTTAATCAATTACGCAATTTTGGGCCGAATCGTATATTTTTTTGTGTCCGGTGTTGCGAAGGTCCGGTGTTGCGAATGAGACGCTTTTGACAAATGCGACGAGGCGGGTTTGCGTTTCGAATTGTTGTTGGTTCGTTATTTGAGAGAGGGGAATCGCGGCTAGGCTCGATTTGTGTTTATCGTTTCGTCAATCTGGGTTATTTTTTTGTTATTTTGCAATTATCTTTTTCTCTGGGACTTGCAATATCTTCTGAATTTTTTGTTAATTTACTATTTACAACGAGGTTTCTGTCTTGTTTTATTCTCTTTTTTTTTTTTTGTGATAAATTTGCGGAGCGATCATCTATCGATTATCTTTTCGTTTCGTGTATCGCAGTTTTGTTTCGTGATTATATTTTTCTATGTTGGGGATAATAAATTTTTGAGTTTTAAGTTTTAATTTTAAGTTTTAATTTTTAAGTTTTAATTTTGTTACACGAGCGATCGAGAGATTTCAGAGTTTTTGGAGATTAAAGTTGGTCGCGTTAAAATGAAATTTCTATTTTTTTGGAAATTCTAGAGCAGCGTTACCCTTTAGAATTGAATTTTTTATTTTTTTGAAAATTTCAGAGCAGCGTTACTTCTTAAAATAAAATTTCTATTTTTTTTTTGTTCAAAATTCTAGAGTAGCGTTACCCCTTAAAAGTGAAATTTCTATTTTTTTCGGAAATTCTAGAGTGGTTAAAAATAAAATAAAATAAAATAAAATAAAATAGAAATGAAATAAAAATTCATTTTTTTTTTCAAATTTTAAAACAGATTTCTTCACGGTCCAATAATATTGACGAAGCTGTATTTTTAATTTTTTCCAAATTTGTACATTCCAGAACGTCTTTGACGTTAACCCAGAGTCAAGATGGATCAGGAAACGGTGTACGGTACCCACGAGGACAGCCACGTGGTCATGTCGGAAAAAGTGCAATCTTTGGCGGGTAGTATTTATCAGGAATTCGAACGAATGATAGCGAGATACGACGAGGACGTGGTGAAGGAACTCATGCCTCTGCTAGTCAATGTTTTGGAGTGTTTGGACATAGCTTACACGGAGAATCAAGAACACGAAGTTGAGTTGGAATTATTGAGAGAGGACAACGAACAACTCGTGACCCAGTACGAAAGAGAGAAGCAACTTCGAAAAACATCCGATCAGGTAAATATGTGTTTTCATTTTTTTTATTTTTTTATTTTTTTTAACATATATAATAGAGTGATCGTTAAAAAATCGATTTTCGATTTTTGTTCCGAAATCGAAAGTTAACCTTTTCGAAATTTGAGCCCCTTATCATAACGCTAAGGGGTGCCTCTGTAATGTTTATCATTTTTTAAATCTTCATTTTTAATTTTTAATCTTAATTCTATTTTTTTTTTTTTTTTTAAAGTTAAACAATCTGAAAGAGAGTTGTTCTCTTTGAGTTGATCTCAAAGAGCACAAGTTCTCCAAATTGCAGCTCTCTATCTCAATATTAAGGCGTGCTCGTCAATTTTTCTTTTATTTTTTTATTAACTATGATTTTTATTTTTTTTTCAATTATTTTTTTTTAGTTGAACAATCTGAAGTTGACCTCAAGAAAACAAGATGCCTCAAATTGCAGATCTCTATCTTAATATTAAAGCGTGCCCGTGAATTTTTTGGTTTATTCAATTATTTAATTCGAATTTGTTTTTTTTTTTTTTTCATTTGAAATAATACGATTTTTCAGTAGTAGTCGATTCATAAGACGTAAAAAAGATAGTTTTCACGAAAATAGCTTTTATTTGAAGATGAAATCGAATTTTTACGGAAATAAGAATTTGTGTAAAAATTCGAATGCAAAAATCGAAAATCGATTTTTTAACGACCACTCTAATATATGTATATATATTTTTTTTAGCAACAATGAATTTGTTTATAATCCATTGTCTTGTGTTCTCTGTCCAGAAACTTTTGGAGTTGGAGGATGTGGCCGAGGACGAGAGAAAAGAATTGTTAGGAAAAATTGATAGTTTAGAATCGATACTGAGAATGTTAGAGCTGAAAACGAAGAATTCACACGACCACGGTACAAATGCCACATCCAGTACATCCCCCCACAGAACACCTTCCTGCAGTAGAGTAGATTGGTTTTTTTCTGTATTTTTTTTTTTTTATAATTTAACTTAGCATGTAATTTTTTTCGTTTGTCGATTAAAAAAAATTATTATTATTATTATTTTTTTCGTTCTATCGGTAATTATCGGTGCATGCAATTTTTTTATCGGAATAACAATATTCGAAATACATAGTGTAATCGTATAAATTATTCCTCGTGTGTAATTGTCATTTATGTCGGGAGAAATTAATTTTTTTCGAGGTTGCTTACAAAGCTCGCAATGTTTGGTTTTGGCTGAAATAATTATTTTTCATTTGAAAAATCATTTTAAAAAAAACACACTTTTTTTTCTTTCGAGTATTTTGACCCTAGTTCTCTCAAAAACCGTGTTATACGGAAATAAAACCTGGAAGTATCGGTTGTCACTTGTTTTGGAGTTTGAAATCGATGAATTTTTTTTTCACTTGATTTATTTAAAAAAAAAAAAAAAACGAATTTAAAAAAATACCTTAGCTAGTCGTATTCTTAGTATTACTGTGCTTTTGATGCGTCTTCAGCATCGCGGTGACGGAATTATCTATCGCACATTGTCAATGATGCATGTCAATTGTCACGTAAATTGTCCATCTGTCACGTAACGTCCTTGTCGGTAAAAACAATCAGTAGAATATACATTTTTCTTCAACCCGTTGAGGTCACACCGCCGAATAATGACGCATCGGTCATTTTGCGAGTGGGGTCCATGCGAACCCCACTCGCCGAAAATCGAACCCATCCGCATTATTTTCAACTTATCGACTCAAATCTCGCGCCAAACTTCGATTCAACGTGTTTTCCGAATAATCCAACAGTCGTTGTCCACCATTGGACATTTAAAATCAGTCAAAACACGTCGGGAACAAAAAAATTTGACGAAATCACGAGTTTTCGTTAAAAAAAAAAAAAAAATCACTACGTGGTGAAAAATTTAATTTTGACCATGTGGCAAAAAAAATCTTACGCCATAAGATTGTCATTATTGAGATAAAAAAAAAAAATGATGCTTTTCGTGGACTTTGAAAAAAAGTAAAATATTTATTTTCAAGTGCAAAGTACGTTCCAAATGGCCGAAATAATTTTAAAAAATCGTATATTCGTTGCACGATTACCACGAAGTCGGCCTGGGGTCCCGTGGACCCCGAGTGAGACCACAACGGGTCGAATTGAAAAAAAATTCAAAAAGTTATTGAAATAAAAAAAACGAAAAAAAATTTTAAAAATGAAAAAATAAATATTTTTCGCAATTTTCGTCAGTGGTTCGTTTGGAGGAGAAGGAGGCCGAGTTGAAGCGGGAATATTCGCGTTTGCACGATCGTTACACCGAATTGTTCAAGACCCACGTGGATTACATGGAACGAACGAAAATGTTGGTCGGCAGTTCGGAGAGATTGGAAAACACGACGGGCGGACGTGGTCCGGCCCGTCTGCCGTCTCTCGGACTGGCTCACATGTCCCGAAGTTCCGGGCCTCTGAGTTACGGTTTTCAGAGTCTCGAAGCCAGCATCAACGCGGACGAGGCTCAGGACGAGAGTCCGCCGAACACGGTCAGTCTGAAATCGGAGATGCAGGACAGCAGCAGCGAAGCCACCGTGGAAATGACGGACAAGAGCCAAATAACCGATAATCCCGTGCAAGAAAATAAAACAACCGCGATATCGAGACGTGAGTTTTCATCCATTCGATTCGGTTTGAAAAAAAAAAAGAAAAAAAGAAAAATCAAAATATATGTATCAGGATGTTTAAAAAAACGAAAAAAATAATAATAATAATAATAATTTTCAATTTTTCCAACGGGCCGAACCTGAAATAGTTAATTCAGATCAACTATTTCAGAAGAAAAAATTCTGGCAAAAGATGAGCATTTTAGGTTGAGTTTTACATCCTCCTCGACTTTCTGACTTTCCATTTATTTATTTATTTATTTATTTATTTATTTATTTATTTATTTGTTTGGTCTCTTTTTTAATTTGAGACGAATTATTGTGAGCAAAAATGTTTTTTTTTTTGCAATCAAATTGTGTCTCGAATAAGATTATCTTGGGATGTTGACTCTCCGGTTGAATTTAATAGTCGAGAGATATATAAATCTGAACTAAACTAAAATTTATCGTCGTAAAATACAAAAATTTTTGCGTGTGTGTGTGACAAATAAACGTTCCACAGAATTTGCTTCTTCAGAGTGTACCAAATCGGCAGGTTTACATATGATAATGAATAATAAAATCTCAATGTTTTCATTATTTTAATTTTTTTAATATAAAAAAAAACACGTTGCATATTTGAAAAAAATCGACGGTGAATGAACAAAATTTTTCATGAAAATAACAAGCAGACGAAAGCCCGGAAACGGAGATGCCACCGCCGTTAATGACGCCGACAACCCCGACCGCCGAAAAATTGGCATCGACCCCGGGTGGTCGTAGCAGAACCGAGAGGGAACAACGTAGCGGTAATACGTTGTATCAAGAATTGAGTTTTCAAGATGCCGATGCTCTCGGAGAAATGGACGAGGGAGCCGATATCACCGGTGAGTTTTCGATCGATTGAATGTTTTTTTCTTTTTTTTTCCGATCTACGCAAAAATAAATGATCCCCCCTCGTGTGCGATATATATATATACGTGTATATTTACAGGAAGCTGGGTTCATCCGGGTGAATACGCCTCATCGGGTGAGTTTCACGTTCGAGTATCACGATTTTTCACAAATGAACGAAAATTTTGTGTCTGATCATTTTATACCGGTTGATTATCGTTGAATATTATCAAGCGGGCATATACACCTGAAAAACCGAAAGAGAATGAGAATTAAAAAAAAAAAAAAAACAAGAGTACTTGTGTACTTTGTAGTTGGAACTTGGACAAATCGGCAAAGTACTTTTGTACATTTCTTTACTCGGAGCTTGGATAAATGAACGAAGCATTTTGTACTCGGGGAGTAGTAACCAAATACTTTTGTACTTGAAAATTGGACGAGAGTAAAGTACCTTTGTGTACTTTGTGCTTGTAACTTGGACAATGACACACGTAATTGCGTACTTGGAACTTGGGACTTGGGACAAATGGGCAAAGTACTTTGGTACTTAAAACTTGAACAATTGAAACGTACTTTCGTACCTTGGTATTTGGATCTTGAACAAGTACGAAAGTACTTTAGTGCTTGGAACTTGAACAAGTACCAAAGTACCTTCGTACTTGCAACTTGAACAAGCACAAAGTACTTTTGCACTTGGAACTTGAACAAGTACCAAAGTACTTTTGCACTTGGAACTTGAACAAGTACCAAAGTACTTTTGTACATGGAACTCGAACAAGTACCAAAGTACTTTTGTACTTTGGTATTTGGAACTTGAACAAGTACCAAAGTACTTTTGTATTTTGGTACTTGGAACTTGAACAAATACAAAGTACTTTTGTAGTTTGGTACTTGGAACTTGAACAAATAAAAAATACTTTTGTACTTTGGTACTTCTCGATTACTAATTTGCCCAACACTGGTCTGCCTGGTTTTTTTCTGCCCTCTTTCCATGCTTTTTGTCAATAACTCATTCAATTTTTCGAATTTTTCAAATGAGAATTCACGTACATACACTTTTGTATAGTTAATCGTTGGAAATATGGACGACGAAAAAAAAAAAAAAGAAAAAAGAAAAATCGATGGAAATGTGTATATGCCCGCTTAATACTCGAACAAACCGTTGACTAACTTGTAATGTTTTGTTATTCCTTTGCTGCTCATCTGCTCTCATCCAATCTTCATGAAAACCAAAAAAAAAAAAAACGAAAAAAACCAAACAAACAAACCGATGCATGCGACGAAATAACCAACCAGTCAATGACAACTTTTTCGGTAAGAACATCCCACATTGATCCTCGCATTGAGCTATGTTTCGTTGATACGCTGTATTTTTGCGTTGCGTTAGACATTCGATTGTGCAATAAGTTCCTATGTGAATAACAAATAATTAAACAGTGAACAAATTTTATCAATAGAACCGGTTTTTTTTCTGTTTGTTTGTTTGTTTGTGTTTTTTTTTTTAATGATAATTTGTTGAACTTCAGGAATGGGAAAAGAGGTGGAGAATCTCATTATGGAAAACAACGAACTTTTGGCGACAAAGAACGCGTTGAATATTGTCAAGGACGATCTGATTGTCAAAGTGGACGAACTGACGAGGTGAGCAATTTTTTTTTTCCTTTTTTAAAATTTTCAAAAAATAATGGTTTAAATTTGGTTGGGACAACTTTTAAGCAGTGCATTTTCTTGATTTTTTTTAATGACGAAGACAATGGTACCGATAACTTTTCGTTGTGTTAAAAAAAAAAAAATAAATAAATAAAACAAAAAATGAATTCGATTTTTTTTTTCAAAACTTAACGTCGGTTTCCAACAATTTGACCGATTGGAAAAGTTCCAACGGGATTCAAGATGAGAATAGTCTCGAGAAAAAATGGAAACAATAAAAAAAATCAAAACATTTTTATCTTCCCGTGCAACTGCTGGCTAAAAAACGCCACACAGACCAAAAGTTCACATAAACAATGTTGTGGAGAATAAAATTTTCTAAAAAAAAGTCCCCGACGGCATGTTTCTGACGGGTGGGGCTCGAAGTTTAGAATGAGCAATGTTCAGAAAGGCCAAAATTTCGAACGCGCGATGCTTCGAACGACAATGTTACGAATGGTCGCGGCGTAGAATGAAATTGTTTCGAATGGTCAAAATTTCGAATCGGATTGTAGCCTTCCGAACGCCTACGTTTCGAGCTTTCCCACGCGTAAATTATCAAAGTTAGAGATATGCCGTCACTGACTTTTTTATAGGGAATTTATTTCTCTACAACATTGTTTATGTGAACTTTTTGTCTATATAGCGTTGTTTATCCAGCGTTTGGACAGAAACAAACAAAACGATAAGAAAATCGATGCATTTTTACCTTCCCGTCAAAACGCTGGTTAAACAACGCTATATAGACCGAAAGTTCATATAAACAATGTTGTAGAGAATTGAATTTCCTATAAAAAAGTCAGTGACGGCATATATCTAACTGTGATAATTTACGATAATTTTTAAATTAACGATACTTTTTAAAAATAGAAAACCGCTGCGGTTTTCAACATTTCCTGGCTTTCGAGCTTCCCCACACGTAAACTATCACAGATAGATATATGCCGTCACTGACTTTTTTATAGGGAATTCAATTCTCTACAACATTGTTTATGTGAACTTTTGTTCTATATAGCGTTGTTCAACCAGCGTTTTGACGGGAAGGTAAAAATGCATCGATTTTCTTATAGTTTTGTTTGTTTCTGTCCAAACGCTGGATAAACAACGCTATATAGACAAAAAGTTCACATAAACAATGTTGTAGAGAAATAAATTTCCCATAAAAAAGTCAGTGACGGCATATCTCTAACTTTGATAATTTACGCGTGGGAAAGCTCGAAAGGTAGGCGTTCGGAAGGCTACAATCCGATTCGAAATTTTGACCATTCGAAACAATTTCATTCTACGCCGCGACCATTCGTAACATTGTCGTTCGAAGCATCGCGCGTTCGAAATTTTGGCCTTTCTGAACATTGCTCATTCTGAGCTTCGAGCCCCACCCTTTCTGACATCGATGGTTAACGCGTGGTGAAAGCTCGAAAGTCGAAAGTTAAAATTCAATCGATCGTTATTTTTCATCTTTCGTCTTTCTTCTGTTTCAGCGAGCAAGAAATTCTTCGCGAAGAAGTACGTGGTATGCAACAGGCGCGCGATCGTTTGCGTCAGAAGGTGATGGTTTTGGAGGAGGAGTTGAAGAAGGCCAAAGAGGAAGCGGAAACGGCGACGAAAGCGACGAAGAGCGACGACGAGGAGGACGTGCCTCTGGCTCAGAGAAAACGTTTCACCAGGGTGGAAATGGCTCGGGTGCTGATGGAGAGAAATCAGTACAAGGAACGATTCATGGAGCTTCAGGAAGCCGTCAGATGGACGGAAATGATAAGAGCGAGCAAGACCGATCCGGCCAGCATATCCGGTGGCAAACAATCCGTCTGGAAGTTGTGAGTAATTTTTTTCACTATTTCATTTTCGACAATTCATTCAATTGCGATCCTCTGTAGTCACACTGGGGGGCCAATTTCACCCCAACGACATTGAATCGCAATAAAAAAAAAAAGATCTGATCCACAAAATTGCTCGAAAAAAAATTCTGAGCAAATTTCGAACGTTTCTCTGCAAGTAGAAATTTTTACTATCGCCAAAATGTAATTTTCAGTGCAAAAAAAAATATCTTGAAAAAAAATATATAATAAAAAATTACTTTGTTGACTAAAATTGTTTTTTAGGAACATTGCAGTTTGAAGAAAAACGGTCTGATCGACAAAATTTATTGAAAAAACATTTTGGAGCATATTTCAAACGTCTTTCTGCAACCGAAAATTTTTATCATGGCTAAAATGTGATTTTCGATGCAAAAAAAAAGAATATCTTGGAAAAAATGAAAAATCGGAAAAAACCTACTTTGTTCACTAAAATTCTTACAACGTTTGTCAATTTTCTCAAAGTATTAAAAAAATTCAAACAAATTTATTCACAACGAAGTTTTTACCGGAAATTTTACTGGAAAGCAAAGCCAAAGTTTTACTGGAAAATTATCTCCAATATTATATGAAAAAAAAATCTTTATTCATTTATGGAAATTGGATGAACAAAAAAAAATCACAAAATAAAAGATAATACAAAAAATAGAAAAAAATTACCGCGCAATAAAAAAATTTCGACGCACCAGTCACACGGGGTTGAAATTTACCCCCAGGTGAGACTGTTAAGGGTTAAAAATAATTGATTGAAATTAAAAAAATTCGAAGAAAAAAAACGTTAAACTCTAATTGATGCACTTTTCCCCCCCCCCCCCTTTTCCATTGCAGTTTTAGCAATCTTTTTACCGGACCGGCCGATCGGGGGTCCTTGGTACGGGGTTCGCAAACGATGCCCCACATACGTTACAGCGCACCGACGAATCAAGTCGTGCCAGCCCCGGCCCTGGACACGATGCGTAGACGCACCCTCAAAAGCCGACACGATTTTCTCGATCAGGGCGACACCATGTGAGAAACCAAATCAAAAACTTATGCACTACCGCCAATTATATTACGATGAAGAAACCGGTTACCGCACAAAAAATAAACATCTTAAAAAAACTAAAATAATAATTTAAAAAAAAAGAAAAACTAGTCGCGACTTAAAAGAAAAAAAAAAGATCCTCGGATATTGATTGTTGACGATCATCCACGAGCAACTGCGTATTTTGTTGATACCGATTTGTATTATATTACTCGTTATCATCTCGAAACCTCTTCGCGTCGCACGATATTTATATATATATACACAAATATATTCATATTGTGAATAAACGAAAGTTTTTATCGAGCTCAACACACGAATTTTATTGCAATAGAATTATTTTTCTCCGTTGAAGTGAAGAAATCTTCAATATTCGGGGCAGTTTTTTTTTGTTGTTTTTTTTGGGGTTTTTTTTTTGCTGCGTATAATACGAATGTTTGAGAAAAAAAAAATTGTCGATTGCAGGTCGTCGGAAAAATTGTACGCCAGACGTGCTAACGAAAGACGCGAGCAGTATCGTCAGGTGAGGGCACACGTGAGAAAGGAAGACGGACGTTTGCAAGCTTACGGATGGAGTTTGCCGGGCAAACCGAGCGCCCCGGCCCGTCATCCGGTTCCGGTGCCGGTTTACTGCAGGCCTCTTCAGGAAACCGAACCGGGCATGAAGGTAAAAAACTAAGTAGCCCATTGAATAAAGATTTTTATTTATTTATTTATTTTTCTTGCAAATTGATAATCCGGAAAATTTCTAATATTTCAGGATTTGCAAACGTTTTTCTTGAAAATATTTTGTCTAACAATGATAAACGAAGCATTTTCAATGATAAATACTTAAACGAATGAATAATTTAATTGATTAATCATAGATTTTTCAAGAAATAATAGGATCATTGCGGGTTTTCTCGATTGGAAATGTATTACCATTCTCGAGGTGATTTTTTAGGAATTAAATTCGGACGACCGGCTTGATGTACAGTGTTGGTGTTTCACAGTTACATCGATACATGTTTAAAGCAACGTCTTACATTTTTTTTCGAAGGATTTTGTTCGAAATTGTACGGGATATTTGATGTTGAGCAGGTCATGACGCGAAAAATTCTTCATTGACGGGCGTTATTTTTGGGAATTAAATTCAGAAAAACGGTTAGATGTACAGTGTTGGTGTTTCACAGTTATATCGATACATGTTTGAAGCAACGTCTTACATTTTTTTCGACGGATTTTGTTCGAAATTGTATGGGATATTTGATGTTGAGCAGGTCATGTCGCGAAAAATCTTCATCGACGGGGGTTGACATTGCGGCCGTCCTGGTCATCGGAAATAAACTTTTTTTTTCGAATACTATTCTTCACGAATGTGATTATCGTTCGGGCCGTCCAATGAAAAATTGTCGGAAAAATTCACAAAATGGCGGGGCTTCAAAGACGGTACTCTGATTTTCACGATAAAACGTTCGCTTCTCGTGGTCTGGAAAAATAGTAATTACGAAGCAATGAAAAAAAAACATTCGTGAAGAATAGAATAAAAATAAAAAGTTTGTTTCCGACGACCAGGACGGCCGCAACGTCAACGCCCGTCGATAAAGAATTTCGCGCGACACGACTTGCTCAACATCAAATATCCCGTACAATTTCGTACAAAATCCTTCGAAAAAAAATGTAAAACGTTGCTTCGAACATGCATCTATATAACCGTAAAACTCCAACACTGTACATCAAACCGTTTTTCCAAATTTAATTCCCGAAAAATAACGCCCGTCGATAAAAAAATTTCCGCGACATGACCTGCTCAACATCAAATATCCCGTACAATTTCGAACAAAATCCTCCGAAAAAAAATGTAAAACGTTGCTTCAAACATGCATCTGTGTAACCGTGAAGCACCAACGCTGTACATCAAACCGTTCTCCCAAATTAAATTCCCAAAAAATAACCTCAAAAACGGTTGCCCCGATCGACGACCGAAACAATGCATAACACCGTGATTTCCAAACGAAAACAGATCTGGTGCGGTGCCGGAGTTAATCTGTCGGGTGGCCGAACCCGTGACGGTGGCAGCATGGTCGGCGGCAGCGTGTTCTACGCGGCGGAGGCTCGCGAAATCCCATCCGCAAAATCCGAGGTCGTCGACGCGGTCGAACATTTGGACAAAGAGTTGCAGGATCACGAGCAGCGTCGCATCGAGGCCGAGAGATTGGAACAACAATTGAGTTCCCTCGTTTGGATCTGCACGTCGACCCAAAAAATGTCCAAGGTCACGGTAATAGACGCCAACAATCCGGCGGACATATTGGAGGTTTTCAACGTTTGTTCGAGTCATTTGTTGTGCATAGCGAGTGTTCCGGGTGCGAAGGAAAGCGATTACGCGCAAAACACATCGAACGATTGTGAATCGCGAATGTCAAACGGGGTCACGACGGACCCCGAAGAGACGATCGATCAGGGTCAAACTTTGTCCGAACGATCGCAAGCGATCGCGGACGAACAAAATTCCGGAAAAATCGTGAGCGACGGTGACGAACGCGATCGAACGACGTCGGAAAGTCCGAGCGCGCAATCGTCGATGGACGATAAACCCGACGACGATTCGGAAATAATCGTCGATACGGAAACCCCGGATTCACGAAATTTGGATTCTAATGCGGACAGCGAAACTGCGAATCTCGGTAAATTGCATTTCGTCGTAACACCGACTAACGTGGATTGCGAAACTAACGGGATCGAAGACGCGAAGGAACAGCGGGAGGAGGACGAGGCTACGACCCCCATGGAGAAGATGTCGTCGATTCAACCGACCATGTGGCTCGGGGCTCAGAACGGCGCGGTTTACGTGCACTCGGCCGTGGCCAAGTGGTCGGTTTGCTTGCACACCGTTAGATTGAAGGACGCGGCACTCGCTATTGTGTGAGTATCTCGGTTTACGAAACTTCGTCAATGCAAAAAGGACGAAAAAAAAAACAGAAAAAATATATAAATCAATTTTTATCCAATTATGTGACAAATAGATAAATAATTGTTAATGAAAACGAAACGAAAAAATTGTGAATGAAAATTTTACTTTTAATTTCAAGCTAGAAATTGGAAATCAACAGTCAACACAAGTTGAATTTTATTGCAATAAAAAAACTTGGCAATGCAAAAAGACGAAAAAAAAAAAGAAAAAAAATACATGAATCAATTTTTATCCAATGATGTGATAAATAGATAAATAATTGTAAATGAAAACAAAACAAAAAATTGTGAATCAAGGACATTTTGGAACATTTTGACATGAAAATCGTGTGAAAAAAAATGTTTAGAGAGTCACATAGGTTTTTGTCCACGAGAAAGAAAAATATTACAGACACTCACGAATTTTTAAAAATGTACATTTTTCATGTTTTTCGAAAATTGAATTATTTTACAATTTTTATTATTTTTATTTTCGCAGTCACGTTCAAGGTCGCGTTCTCGTCGCCCTGGCCGACGGAACGGTCGCGATATTCCGACGAGGATCCGACGGTCAGTGGGATCTGTCGCAGCATCATGTGATCACTCTGGGCAGTCCGCAACATTCCATCAGGTGCATGGCCGCCGTAACCGGCAAAACCGTTTGGTGCGGTTACAGAAATAAAATTCACGTCATCGATCCGATCCTCATGACTCTCGAGGTAAGTTCAGATTGATCCTATGCGCGAAAAACCATCGGCAATACCGTCTGCATCACGATTCCGACGGATTGTCCGATGAATCTCGAGGATGGGCCGTCGAAACTACAGAACTGCCAACGATCGGAACTGCCAAAATTTTCAATACACGTTTTTCGAGAAAAATCGTGAGAACCTTTCTCATAGGAAATTCGATTCCCTGTAAAATTGTTCTCATGGGTTTTTTTTTAAATTGCCATATTTTTTGAGATATTTCCAAAAAACTACAATTTTTTTGAAAAATCTACTTTGATCGTGATTCGGCACCTGTTTTTATCATTTTTCTTTGCAAAAATAGTAATGCACTCGTTTTGTTTCACCAGAAAGAAACTTTCTGCGGGGGGGGGGGGGGGAGATTTAATTTTTAACGACCGTTCTGACTCGCGCGTTCTGAATTTCTGAGATTTTCCGACTTTCGAGCTTCCCCACGCTGAAAATATCGATGTTAGATAAATACCGTCGGGGACTTTATTTTAGAAAATTTTATTCTCCACAACATTGTTCATGTGAACTTTTGGTCTACGAGGCGTTGTTTAGCCATCGTTTGCACGGAAACAAAAAAATTCATTGATTGTTTTACGAATCCTCGAAATTTTGACCGTTCGGAATTTCGTCCCTTCTGAACTTTGCTCGTTCTGTAATTTCGAGGCTGCACCCACCTGTCCCCCCCCCTCCCACATCCGACTTTGTGTTCAGTCTTCGTCTCGTGAGATAAAAAAGTTAGGACACCGGTTTCAGTGTACCGTCGATGCGCATCCTCGACGCGAGTCCCAAGTCCGACAACTAGCGTGGCTCGGCGAGGGTGTGTGGGTCAGCATTCGTCTGGATTCCACCCTCAGGCTTTATCACGCTCATACCTATCAGCATCTTCAGGACGTTGATATCGAGCCTTACGTGAGCAAGATGTTGGGAACCGGAAAACTTGGTTTTTCGTTCGTTCGTATAACCGCTTTGCTCATATCGTCCAATAGACTGTGGATAGGAACGGGCAATGGGGTCATCATATCCGTGCCCTTGTCGGAAAGTAAGTAAAACACACACCTGCTTTGCTCGTCCAGAAAAAAACGATTCCAAAAAAAAAACGGACCCTTCTGTTTTGTTGCCCAAAAAATTTATTCGATCGCAAAGGTCGAAAAAAAATTTCATCGATTTCGAAAAAGCCAGGACAAGTCCGAAACTTATATTCGTATAGGTTTTTTAGTTTAAAAAAAAAAAAAAAACGATTTTGAAAAAAAAAAGAAAAAGAGCAAGTTCTCAATTTGACTTGTATTGCTTATTTATTATTTTTTTTTGTGTGTATTTTACGCGATAGCTTTGCCAATTGTGAAACGATTTTAATGATTTTTTGTTTGTTTTGAATAATCTATATCTCGAGGGTGGTCCCATTCAATTTTATTATTATTATTATTATTATTATTATTATTATTATTATTATTATTATTATTATTATTATTATTATTATTATTATTATTATTATTATTATTATTATTATTATTATTATTATTATTATTTAACAAAACTTGGTACAAATAGGTGTATTAGTTGTGTATGGCACATGATTGCCACGAAAAATTGAAAATTATCTTATAATAAGATAGATTTTTACCGAAAAAAAATTAAAATCGACTTACCAAAAATTTCCACGAAATGAAAACAAAAAAAGTTGAAAAATCGGTTTTTTACTTGTCTCGACTTTTTTTTCGATGACCCGCGTAATTATTATTGATTATATATTATCAATCTGTCGTTTGTCCTATCGACCTTCCCCCCTGCCACCCTCTCCCACAATTTTATTTTCCTCCGAGACTCAGTCAGTTTTAACATGGAAAATTGAACGATTTAATTTGCAATCGGCAAGGCGCCGGTGGATCATTGGCCGTGTCGAGAGTACAATCGATCGGAGGTGGCAAGGTCGACGCGCCCGGTGTAGGTGTGAGAATATTCGCTTCTGATCGTGGGGTAACGCCCGGAAGTTTCGTGCCGTACTGCAGCATGGCACACGCTCAACTCAGCTTCCACGGGCACAGGGATGCCGTTAAGATGTTCGTCGCTGTTCCCGGTAAGCTAATTTTTTTTATTTTCAATTTTTTATTTTTTATTTTCAATTTTCCATGAATAATTTTTAATTTTTATTTTTTAATTTTTAATTTTTGTTTTTCAATTTTTTAATTTTTAAAATTTTTTTTGCTTCCTCAAAGCAAATGGATCGCCGGTGCATAATAAATTGCCCTGATGGTCACTTGGGTCACGTTTGTTTTTCTTTTTTCTTTTTTTTGTCAAATTAACTCGACGGGTTGACAAAATTATATTTACGACGACGATTATTCAGTCGAGAATTCGATGCAAGGTCGTGATTATTTATGTAACGTCCTTTCCGAGGTTGAAATTAACGTAACAATCGCCAATGAATAACTACGTTCTTTTGTTTTTTTTGGGTCAACAATGCGTTTCAAAAAATATTTCAGGCCACGGAGGGCAGAGCGCAGCGTCCGACGACTCGCAGCCCGCGATGTTGGTCCTGTCGGGTGGGGAAGGCTACATAGATTTTCGAGTCGGTAAGTAACGTAATGAAAAACATTTTTTGTTCGCGACAACAATGTCGTTCCAAAAACTTTTACAAGTTCCTCGCAGTTTCGCTCGAAAAGTCATGAAAGTTTGCAAAGCGTTGAAAAATAATCCTATGAAAAAAGTCAATATTCTATAGGCGTGGGTAAATATTTAGATAGGTCGGTGAGACTTGGCGAGAATTTTTGAAAAAATTATTTCGAACCTTTTCAGAGGCCGGACCAATTTGAATCAAAATTTTTCCCGAATGTCAATAGTTATTTGGTTTTTTCAGAATTGAAATTTTTGTCATGGTTTTTTTTTTAATTTTAGTGCTCTAAAACGAAATTAAAAAAAAAATCTATATAAAAAAATGAAGCATGAACATTTAAAAAATGTTCATGCGTTTTTATTTATTTTCATTTTAGTGCTTTTAAACGAAAACAAAAAACAATTCTTAAAAACAACATTGTGAACGAAAAGAAAAATTTATCAAACGAAATAATTACCAAATATCGAAGGTTATGAAAAAAATCGATTTTTCAACTTCTTAAGATTCATGAAATTCAAGTTAAAATGATGAAAAATTCCACGAGCAAACAATTTTTCGAGTTCACGATGAGTTTCAAACTGCAAACAAATAATTTCACGAACATACTCGAGAGTCTCGATAAATTGTTACTGAAAAAAAAAAAAAAAAAAAAAAAAAAAAAAATTGCTACTCGCAAATGAATGCGGGGTGGTCGGGTCATTGGCAATTGAATCGTTCCAGCGGAGGAGGCGGAAGACGAGAGTGATGTTGCTACCCACCTCATTATGTGGCAGTTGGTCAGGTAATTCCCCCAGAGAGTACTTGTGAGACGATGGGGATCGTTTCGTTCATTCGGTGTAATAATACTAACGCAAAAACAAGATTACTCGCAGTACCAAATATCCAGATGGAAAATAATTCACAAACCTACACACACACACACACACACGAACACACGGACATACTACAGCCAGAAATTATCAGACCACTCATCACGAGTCCAAAAAAAAAACTAGTTTTGACTTTGAAAGATCGTAGCTCCGTCAAAAATCGAATTATAATTTTTTTCAAATAACCTTTCCAAAGCTTGTCGAATTCTGCGTGGAATGAGCTATAGTTGAGTGGATTTGGAGTTGTGGGTTTTGAGTTATCACGTGTGGGAAGAAAAAAAATAATTACTATTTCGACGGAATTTAATATTTAATTTTTTTTCTCTCTGAGGATTTTTTTTTCAAAATTTTGCACTTTCCAGAATGAATTTTCGACCCCCAGTTCCTAAAACCTCGAAATATAACGTAATTCTTACAGTGGGTCTGCCGGACCCTGTGGATGTTCAAACGCTTGTAGCTTGGAGTCAAATAAACGTAGGACGTAGTTTTTTTCTTTCTAATCAAACGCCATAATCTGAGAAAAACGACCGTGCAAACTAGAATTTTCCAAATGTGATATTTTTTTAGATTTTTTTTTCAAACGTGGAAAAAATTATTTGCAAAATCACTTTTTTTTTCGAAATTCCATATTTCCACTGCAAAAAAACATGTATAAACTTTTTTTGGTGGGAAATGAAAAGGTCTTGAGTAGTACTTCAAGAATGCCGTGGCCATTTTTTGATTCGTTCCAGAAAAACATTTTTTCTGGTAAAATGAAAATCAGCAAATTTTGACTATTTTACGTTATGAATTTTTTTAAATTGCATTTGCATTGAAAAAAATGTGGTCTGATACTTTCCGGCGTCCAATGTAAATGTTGAACAAAATCCAATTGGTTTTGCGGAATAATCGCACGTTTATCTGGGTAAGACTAACAAAAGGTATCTCGCTCGTGTAGATTTAATTCACATAATCGTAAAATCTCGAGAGCGAGGGATAAAAAAATAATACGAATCACTCTTGATAAGAAAAGAAGATAAAAACATTGTTTTTTCTCTCTCGCTCTCGTATTGCGTGCTCTCTGGGGGTCGCTCGAAGGTACTGAGAGCTTTCGGCTGTGGAACGTACTTTTGTACAGAAAAAAAAACAACAAAAAAAAAAGAAAATGCACGTCACTGTCCACTAGGGTGGTCCTTGTACAAAGCTCGAACGAATTTTCAACCTGCCCCTCCCCACATCGGCTCCGAATAATTGAAAAAAAACAATTCCCAAATCATTAGCCCGCCAACTTTGAAATTCGCCATTACCAGGAGGGGTAATTTTCACCCCTTCGAATACACAGGATTTTTCGATTTTTCAGTAATACCGTCGTTTCCGCGTCTAGAAATCTTTCCAAAAATACAACAAGTGTATCAATAAATCCGTGGTACGTTTGTGGATGAAGAAAAAAATCTTCCCGCTTGACCTTGAAATCGTTAAGGGTCGTTCCACCCTCAAGTACAAACACGTTTTTCGTTTTCTTCGTATTTCCGGATAATTTTGTCAGAAAAAGGTTCAGATTGAAAATATCAATCCTAAAATTCAAAATACTGATCTTGAAAACTACATGGGTCATTCCGACCCAACCTTTTTTGCAATATTTATTTTTAAATATCGAAAAAAGAGAACGAAAAAAAAAAAAATTTAGTCGGAATGACCCATATCGAAATTCGTCCAAGCCCCATGCAAGGACCGCCCTACCGTCCACCTCCCTTGCCTCAAAACTTTTCCGATTGAAAGTTGAAACTTCGTATATGATTTAAAAAAAAAAAAAAAAAAAAAAAAAAAAAAAAAAAAAACAACGTTGCAGGTGATGGCGAGGAAACGGAGGAGGGTCTCGATCGGACCAACGCGACATCGTCGACGAATCCGGACGAGCACGGCGAACAGAGTCATTTGATTGTTTGGCGCGTGGAATTACCCGTACCGGCCCAATAATTAATCAGCCAGCCTCAAAAATTAACACACAACAAAAAACACGCGAGATCGAAGTTCGTCAACGGCTTTGGAGTTTGAATTATTGTGAATAGGCCGAGAAGATCCTTGATCCGTTCGGATAAATGGAAATTGAACGAACTTCAATAGCCAGTTCGACGTGAAATACGAAAAAAGATTCGTAACTGGGGATCGGTAAAAAAAAAAACGAAAAAAAACTCGCTTCAGTGAGAAAATAAGAATTGGTTTGGCCAAAAATGAAAGAAAAAAAACCAGATTAGCGTGCTACCTACCTAATACAATATTTAATTAGATGTGATTACGAATAATTCGTAGATTATACGATGGCAACGATTCCGAAGACTATGAACACGCTTGATTAAGGAGGCTGAGTCACCTGAAAAATTGGAATTTTTTTTTTTTTTGGTTTTCGTGACGTGATCGATCGAAATTAAAAATCGATTTTACCCTAATAAAATAGCTATAATCAGCTATCATTCAATATCTATGGGAAAAAAATTCAAATGACAGCTGATCACAGATATTTTATGGGGGTAAAATCGATTTTTAATTTAGATTAACCGTGTCACGAAAAAAAAAAATTTCCAATTTTTTAGGTGACTCAGCCCCCTCAAATTGTTGTTTTTATTTTCTTTTAATTAATTTATTTATCATTTATCGTTTGAGCGCTCGAAACGATAACGAGCGTACGATCACGATATATTTATATTAGCACACGAAAGTTTCGAATGGTGAAGAAGAGAAAAATAATAATAATGATAATTACACGATTCCCAATATTGTACCTATGTTGTTATCGCCCGTGGGATGAAAATCGTGTTTTACGGCCAGTGAACTTCTTTGAATGAATGGGCCCGTAGTTCGGGCAAATTTTCCCGACGAATACGATTATCGAGAATTTTTGCAAATCGCAAATGAGCTTTTCGAATGAGAAAAATCATTTACATTTTATTATTATTTTTTTTCATCGGCTTTCAAAGGGTAACGCCACTCTGGAGATGAAAAAAAAATAGACTGATTTTCGAGAATTGTTAATGAAAAAAACAAACGTCAATGATACATCACAAAAATCCTACGTACTTCTTTGGATAATGTAATTCGAGAGCTACGGTGAAAATTTCGAGCGAATCGGTATTTCTAGGGTGGCGTTTTTAACCCCTTAATCAATTTTCACGCTGGCGATCGTCGTCAAAACCTCTTCTAATCATGGTGAACGGATCTGTTACACATTCGCGTCTAAATATAGTAATTTATATATATATATATAAATATATATATATAGCAATTGACGAATTATATATATATATATATAATATATATAATATACATGGAATACGAATCGAATAATTTATATAAAAAGAAGAGAAAAAAATCTCGCTCTTATCACGAGACGATTAATGTTCCCTCACAATTTTTTTTTTCAATTTTTTTCCCCTCACCTTCACTCATCGTTCTATCAAATTTATTTTGTATATTTTGCGCGTGCGATTGATTTAAGTAATTTTATTTAAGATCGTAATTTTACATTAGATCGTAAAGAAAATTACGTTAATCGTGATTATACACATTACGTCAGAATTATCGCGACTACGTTCGTTATCACTGGTCGTCGTTATTAGCGCTTCTGTCGTTCGTTAATCGGCCTTTAGTACGAATTACTATTGCAATTTATTTTTCACGACGATTCGTCGTTCGAATCGGATTACACGTAACGTCGAATTAAAAAAAAAAGAAAAAGAAAAATAAAAGAAAAAAATAACTGCCACTGTAGATTGGCCGCTTGGTGCAATGCGGAATGATTGTTCATCGACACCGCAACGTGGGGAGTTACGTCGAGGAGAAACGGGGGCGTTGAGGGGGCAGAGTCGTTGCTCGTCGTTCGGGCATGTTCAGGTGAATTTTCGGGAATTCATGTGGCATAGCCATTTTCGAGGTGATTTTTTGGGAATTAAATTCGGAAAAACGGTTTGATGTACAGTGTCGGTGTTTCACAGTTGCATCGATACATGTTTGAAGCAACGTTTCACATTTTTTTCGAAGCATTTTGCTCGAAATTGTACGGGATATTTGATGTTGAGCAGGTCATGTCGCGCAAAATTCTTTATCGACGGGCGTTGTTTTTCGGGAATTAAATTTGGAAAAACGGTTTGATGTACAGTGTCGGTGTTTCACAGTTACATCAATACATGTTTGAAGCAACGTCTCAAATTTTTTCAAAGAATTTCGTTCAAAATTGCACGAGATATTTGATGTTGAGCAGGTCATGTCGCGCAAAATTCTCTATCGACGGGCGTTGTTTTTCGGGAATTAAATTTGGAAAAACGGTTAGATGTACAGTGTCGGTATTTCACAGTTACATCAATACATGTTCGAAGCAACGTCTCACATTTTTTTCGATGCATTTTGTTCGAAATTGTACGAGATATTTGTTGTTGAGCAGGTAATGTCGCGCAAAATTCTTCATCGACGAGCGTTTACATTGCGGCCGTACATCCGAAAAATGCACCTTAAAATAACTGAACAACAGGCAACGGCTCTGCCCCTCGTGGAGGCCATTAACCCGAACGATAAAGGTCATTGTTGGACCTGATAAATAAATTTTAATGAAGTAAAATTGCTTGCCGGGCCTCGCTCGTAACATGAAAGGGCACGGATGAAAACTATATACATATATAATTATTTTTCTCTTAAAATCTCTTTTTTTTTATTCTATACTGAAAATCAAACTTTCGCTTGTGTGAAAAGTCGTTCCTTTTTTTCTCTCTCTCTTTACATGGTGTCCAGTGGGCCTTGAAGTCCTGAAACTCTCCTTGAATTTCGCTGGTCCTCAAAAAGTCCTGGAATGCCCTCGAATTTCAATAAAACTCGTTGCTTATGTTCCAACAGACAAATAGATACTATTCATCAACAGTTTTGTCTATTTTTACTTTCGACAAAAGCCTCAACACAATCTACAAACGTCCTGGAAATTGTCGTTAAACTTGTTACCAAAGTTTTTTTACTGGACACCATGACTCTCTCTCTCTCTCTCTCTCTCTCTCTCTCTCTCTCTCTCTCTCTCTCTCTCTCTCTCTCTCTTTCTTTCTCTGTGCTTTCGTTATTCATCCAGACCCGTCTACCAAAGATAAGCTAGATAAACGACAAATCGATAAATCTATTATCGTTATTATTTCCATGACTCGTGGCAAAAAATGGCCCTATAAAAAAATGAAAAAATAAAAAAATTAAAATTTCGAACGTATCGTATAAAATGTAGTGCGAAACGTGCGCGATTGTGATACGGGGCTCGGGATATGCGGTAAGAAGAAGACAAACGACGACGACGACGACGTTGATACCGCCTGTTTCGCTGCTATCGCGCCCAACGCTAAGTACAATGCGATGTCCCGAGCGGGTGAAATTGTACCTGGCTTGAGCGGAGCCGTTACGGCATTATAATTAACTATTGAATAAAGAAAACAATCTTTTTTTTTTTTTTGCGGAGAGAAACCAAATTTTCCGCCCAGTTGTTCATCCATTGACCAATCAGCGACCGTGACTCACGCACCGTTCTTTCATTCCCAACTTTTTTCATCACGTTTCGCTGAAATTTCATCACGCTTCGCTGAAATTTCATCGCGCATGCGCGCGCACGACTTGTTATATTGACCAATGGTGTTTCAAAAACTGTTCACACACATCTGAGGTAATTAAAACGATGTGGTTAATGTCGTCTGTCTCTCTCAGACAACTGCAAGTGTGAGAATGAATAGCTTCAACTTTTCCAACCTATTGATCTACGTGACGATGAGTATTTCGGATGAAAAACGAGAACGATTGACTGCGGAAATTTTCGAGGCAGTCGATCGTTCTCGAGTCTCGTCGCAAACGTCAATCGTCACCGAGAACAATGGTTTACAGTTTTTTGTTACCAACCAAGTTAGTGGCAAATCATCTTAAGACGATCTAAAACATTTTTCGCGCTCTCTCGCACTCGTGGCGGAAACGAAAGGTTTTTGGATCCCCTTAAGGTGGTAATGTACCAGTTTTAGGCCGAAGTCAATTGGGCGACTGTAAGTATATTTCAGCGCCTCAATAGCAATCCTCACCCCGAAGTAACTCATGAAAATTGTACACGCGACATACCAAAATAGTCCATCAGCGTCTAATTACACCTGAGAATTGGTAATATTTTCGCTGACGATCGATAAACTATTTTCGGTTATGTAGATCGCTTGACTAGTTTCCCATTCCATATTCCACCCCTACCGAATGCTAACAACCGAATACTTTACCATATAGTCAAAACGTGATGTGGGTTAAACTGGGAGGAGGTAAGCTGTCAGAATTTGAAGTGTGATGATCATACATGTCGGATGTCTCCATCAGATTGCTTCAAGCGCGAGAGGTAGATAGCCGAAACTCTAAAACGCATTGATCTCCGTCACGATTAAGCAGTTGGATGAAAAACGAGAACGCTCGACTGGGGAATCTTCAGAGGCAGTCGAACGTTCTCGAGTTTCATCGCTAAAATCAATCCTCACCGAGAAAAATGGTTTACAGTTTTCCGGTTACCGACCGAGCAGTGGAACATAACCTCGAACCCCCGGGTTTCGCAATATCGATCATCGATATCGATGATCGACGATCATCCATCGATTATCGAACCGAATTTCACGGCCAAAAACGAAAAAAAAAAAAACAAATCGTTCGCAATTTAATTTCGTGAACTACGTAATTACCAAAATGCTAATTCAATAATCCCATTTATGTCTCACGTCTCACAACGTGAATTTCCATCATCATCGACGATCATCGCGATTTCCCGGAAGCTTACGAAATCCCGACGAATTATGGAAGTCATAATGCGCAACATAAGTTTCACGAGAATCGTGCTTTACCAAGATCATGGGGACTACATCGATGAGTGCGAGAGAGACAGCGCTATCGGCGCTCACTGCGGAGGAAATGAGAACGACAGAGAGTTCACGCAGTCCATCGTTTCAGGTGGAAAAAAAAACGAAAAAAAAAAAAAAAAAAATTGCCAATCGTGTTCGTCGTGTTATTCCGTCGATTGACCGAGAGCATAGTTGGTTACTCCTACTGTTGTCACGTTCTCCCACCAGGGCGCATTGGCCCCCGACGGTCGAGAACCAATAAAAAGCCCGGGTTGGTGGCGACCGGACGGGAAACTTGTGAACAAAACGTCAGAAACATCAACCGGTTTGGCACTTCGTAACCAACGGAACGGTTACGTGTTTGTTATTGTCGAACCGGCGTTTATCGGGATTACACACGGGTGACGGTGCAAACTTCAACTCCCGTTCAACGATATAACGAAAAAAAAATCAACAACCACAAGATGGCCAGAGATCCGTCGGCCGAGCAACTAACCGGCTACAAAAAAAATTTAAAGGTACACTGCAATATTTGTTTTTTTGTTTTTTTGACATAATAAACGTTCAAACTTGTTGTCTACGACGCGTATTGGTCGGTCCACATGGACTCAGAGACATGGACTGCCAAACTCTGCGGAAAAAGATCGCCGTTGATCACTAGACAGAGATACAGATATCGTCGTGGGCAGTCTGTCCCTCTCTTTTTGTTTCAGGAGCGTATTAACGATGAATGAAAAATCTTTTGTTGTACAAAAATATTATCAACGTTATAAATGTTCTATTCAAACAATGGTAATGATAAACAAGTTTTTCGTCAAATTTGATGCTCAAACAATCAATCAATCAATCAATCAATCAAATCAAATTTTGTTTGCACAACTTTTCAAATTTTTTTTCTTATTTTTTTATTTTATTATTTCATTATTTATTATATTAAATTATTCATTATTTCTTTAACAAACTGAGAGCGTTTTGAGAATACGACTGCGTATATTGAGAAGGTCATGGCGAGAAATCAACATATTATAGGCACGGTTCCCCTCCACAGAAAATCTCGACCAATCAACTTAAACTAGGAAAAGTTGGACATCCAATCGCATCATTGTTTCTCCTTGTTATCGGACTTTGCCGTGGGGCGCTAGCAGTCCATGTCTCTCTATCCAGATGGTTCGTCCTTACCACGAATACAAAGTCCTATTCAAATTTTTTCCCCTCAATCAATTGCTGAATAATCCCCCCCATGCCAACAAAGTCCAAACGATAAAAAATCATTCATTCTTTCATTTTTTTTTTTCGACCGTGCCAAAGGTTTATAGATAATACAATATTTTTTTCATTATTATTCTCGTAATCGTTCATGTTGTAAAATTCGTTGTTGACTCAGAAATATTTAGGACCCGGAATATTTATTTAAAAAAGAAATTGTTTTGAGTTTTTGTTGACGATGGCGCGTGAAATATTTGTTTAAGTTATGCGTGCCAACTTATATATCGCACTTTGACCGACACAAACATTGGATTACTCGTGGCGGCGCATGCTCGGTTGTTTCCGAGTTCCATGCGCCATATCTCATGTATACATCTATTTCGGTACGAATTGGCGATAACTTTTCCGGCTTACGATGACTCTGCATTATGTACTCCGCAATGAGAGCTCCCTGTTACGGTCGATATGTTTTGGATTATCGTGTTTTATATTTACGTGCTTGAGGTAGTATATATATATACATATATAATAAACCTTATGGACTTGAGTATAAACATGATATTCCAAAATTATACAACAGTCGTCGGCCAAAGTCAAATGAGCTACTATAATTGTATTTCGCTTTTGTATGGCGACTCTTACCCTAAAGTAACGCATCATGATTGTATACGCGATACTGAAATAGACCGTCAGCTACTGATTACAACGGACAATCGGTCATATTTCGCTGACGATCGATAAACTATTCTGGGTTATGTAGATCGCTTGTCTAGTTCCCCATCCGATACCGACTACTCAACGCTAACCACCGAATACTTTATGACGGTTAAGGGGGTGTTCTCGTCTGTACATTCATTTTTGAGGTGATTTTTTGGGATTTAAATTTGAAAAAACGGTTAGACGTACAGTGTCGGTATTTCACAGTTACATTTGTCCATGTTCGAAGCAACGTCTTACATTTTTTCTTAAAGCATTTTGCTTGAAATTGTACGGGATATTTGATGTTGAGCAGGTTATGTCGCGGAAATTTTTTTATCGACGGGTGTTGTTTTTGGGAATTAAATTTGGAAAAACGGTTAGATGTACAGTGTCGGTATTTCATAGTTACATTTGTACATGTTTGAAGCAACGTCTTACATTTTTTTCAAAGCATTTTGTTCAAAACTGTACGGGATATTTGATGTTGAGCAGGTCATGTCGCGTAAAATTTTTTATCGACGGGCGTTGTTTTTTGGAATTAAATTTGGAAAAACGGTTAGATGTACAGTGTCGGTGTTTCACAGTTACATCAATACATGTTCGAAGCAACGTCTTACATTTTTTTCGAAGCATTTTGTTCGAAATTGTACGAGATATTTGATGTTGAGCAGGTCACGTCGCGAAAATTCATTATCGAGGGGCGTTGACATTGCGGTCGTCCTGCTCATCGGAAACAAACTTTATTTTTGAAATTCTATTCTTCACGAATGTGGTTATCGTTCGGGACGTCCAATAAAGAATTGTAGAAAAAATTTACAAAATGGCGGCGCTTCGAAGACGGTACTCTGACTTTCACAATGAAAATGTTCGCTTCTCGTGGTCCGGAAAAATAGTAATTACGAAGCAATGAAAACAAATGAAGGGTCGAACGATAACCACGTTCGTAAGGAATACAATTAAAAAAAAAAAATTGTTTCCGATTACCAGGACGACCGCAATGTCAACGCCCGCCGATAAACAATTTTCGCAAGGACATTTTTGTCAAGTCCAAGGCCTCTCATTCTTTCGGTACGTTCCTGAAAGAATAACAGATAAGCCCCTCATGACGATATTTGTTTCCCTGTTTACTGGACATAGCACTCATTGCGCCGCACGATAATGACTATCCCCCCCCCCCCTCCCCCGCCTGAAACATTCAATTTAACTCCTCGAAGAGATTGGAAACGTTACCAAGACGTTTTTTCATTGCAACAACAACGGGCAAGCCATTTTTTCTTTGTTCATCGAAAAAATTGAGAGTGATGAGCTGTTACGTAAATTTTCGATTTCATCATTATAATTCAAGCGATGAGTTTTTATCATTCGATCTCAATTAGCCATCGAACAAGGCGCTCTTTGAATAATTGGAGCCACGAATTATTAAACTCGCCTTTGGTCTTATCGATATTTTTTCTTCCAATTTCTTCGGAAATATCAATTTTTTATTTATTAAAAAAAAAAAAAACAACAAAAAAAGGTTCCGTCTAACGATTATTTTATTATTTGAACGATGCTCTGGTGCTGATTGGAGATAATGGCTTGCGTGACTACGTATAAACATTCCAGTGGAAATCGAATTCTCATGCATATTGCATATTCTTCTCCTATATATACATATATATATTAATGGGACTGTGTTCCCGACTCAATATCCTGCGTCAGAAAAAATGAAATCACGTAATTAGTGTTACCCAGGTTATTTTTTTTTTCATTGATTACACGTGTAGTTATGATTAATTTCAAAGCCTTGGGATCAGGATCAGTAAAATTTATTTGAATAGCAGGTACCCAATTTGCGAAACTAGGGATCGATCAAAAAAAAAAAAAATAAAAAATAAAAATAATAATAATAATTACCGGCGCAAGTAAAATTATTGCGAAGGCAGTTTTTCGACGATACGAAATAGGATAAAAAAATAAAATAAAAAAATGAAAAAAACAGTTCGATGCGTTCCCGATGCGTCGAAACCGTAATTGCACAACTTTGCAAGGTTCCAAGTGGAGCGTGGCTTATTTATCGGGTAAAAGTCGCGCGAGTTCTCTAACAGCCTGGCTCGCCTACCCATCGGGTCTAATGCTCCTCGACGTTTGCCGGAACTCGCTCGGGGGCTGCTAATTGGCACAGCGACACTTCGTCGAAATAAATCAGGCGCAATCGCAACTACCCCATGTAAATTTAATTCGAGATGTTGAATATTAATTAACGCGACGACGAACAAAATAAAAAAAAAAAAAAAACAGTCCGGAGAGATATTTTTGTTATTGCGTAAAATTATCAAACGTGATGTTCAATGACCTTGACGAGTCACGAAAATGATGGATCATTCTTGGTCGTGAAAAAAAAAAAATTACCGGCAATTTTTCAATTCCTTGGTAATTAGTTTTCGTGAATGAGAAAGCACGAATTATCCGAGGTTTTTGATAATCAAAAAATAGTACATTATGATACTAGTGCGAAAACGTATTTTCTTTTCATGAAAAAAATATATTTTGAGTTTTGTGAAATATATTTCAGGGTGAACCGCCGGTTTTATTGACCGCAAATGGAGCCCCCATCGCTAACAAGACGACCAGTCTCACGGTTGGTCCGCGAGGGCCTCTCCTCATCCAGGATTACACTTTTCTGGATGAGATGTCCCACTTCGATCGTGAAAGAATACCCGAGCGGGTCGTTCACGCCAAAGGAGCCGGTAGGAAACCATAAATCTCTTTTTTTTTTCGAAAATACCTAACGATTTTACATTATTATTTTCAACTTTTTTTTTAATCGATTTTTATTTTTCATATTTTTGTATCATCGAATGTGGATGTCGGATGGGGTAATTCATTTACTCGAGAGTTATCTCGTCGACGAGTCGCCCGTCCAGTCTGTTGATAACATGATTCACAGATTTCAGACGATAATATTATTATTTTTAACTCTTTTTTTTTTTTTTTTTTTTCTTCGTAGGCGCATTTGGGTACTTCGAAGTAACCCACGACATAACGCAGTACACAAAGGCCAAAGTATTCTCGGGTATTGGAAATAAAACTCCGATAGCCGTGAGATTCTCAACGGTGGGGGGTGAAAGTGGTTCGGCCGATACGGTCAGGTCAGTCATATAATATATATATATATATTTATATACGATTGCAAACTAAAGTCCGATCTATTTATAATTGAACCGCACGGTACACAATCGTCATAAATATTGAGCAACTCCGAGGCGTTTGTTTGCACCTCGACGATATGAACTCAAGTGAAAAAAAATAATAATAATATATATATATAAATATCATAGAGTATATATATACGGTTATACCAGGTGTCCCATTTCAATCGTGCACCTGTAAGATCAAAATGGGACACCCCACCACGTGTTCTAACGTGAAAACCATGGACTTTATCGAAAAAAAATTCCCACGAAAGTTGTTACGTTTGACATGACAGCGTTTTTGGTAAAAACAAAAAAGCATGGTTACATTCAACGAAGAATACGTCAGCAGCCTCAACACCGCCATTTTGAATTTTGGATCAACGAAAAAAATTCTATTGTACGTCTCCCTTCGAACCCTTCGAGTTTTATCATACTCGACAATCGATCGGAGTTGTATTTTTCGAGATAAATCAGGTGTAAGATTAAAATGAGAAACATATATACATATATATCAGAGATTATACATAATCCGTGTATAAACTATGTATGAACTATATTATACCGAATCCCACATATAAAGTTCATACATAATTTTTTTTCACTTGTGAGTGTGACGATTATTGCACCAGCATCGAGTATTGTTTTTTTTTTATTTATTTATTTTTCTTTTTTTTTTCATTTTTTACGCACTCTCGGATGGTTTCTCCGATGATGCAACTTCGCGTGGCAACATAAGAAAAACTGCAATCAGTCACGGATGCGCGAACACAATCCTCGTTTTATATGGGCAGCAAAGTTTGAGATTAAATCTTTCACTCGGTTGCAAAAGAATCGTGGAGATCGTCACTCCGTATCCGGTCAACGATTATCAACCCTGGACAAATTTGTTCACGACTAGCTGTGTTGCCTCGCGGCTTTGCTCACCTCCCTTTGTCTTTTTATTTTTTTTTTCAAATTTTTAATTGGCACAATTTTGTATGACGAAATTCATCGCACAAATGGATTTAATATTATTTCATCCATTGCTTCGTAGAATTTTTATCCAACGCGTGTTTATGACCGCTTCTATTGTGACAGCAAGAACTCACGTGGATCGTTAATTTTTTTCGTTGACATTGACAGAGATCCTCGTGGTTTCGCTGTGAAATTTTACACCGAAGAAGGAATCTGGGATCTCGTGGGCAACAACACGCCCATATTTTTCGTCAAGGATCCGCTGGTCTTTCCGAGCTTCATTCACACGCAAAAGAGAAATCCCGTGACCCACCTCAAGGTTCGTAAACAAACAATGAAACATTTCACACGATTTTTCGAGTCATGTGGTGTCACAAAAAAAAAAACAATTGCCATACTTGTGTTTCTTCAATGACCAAAAAAAGAACAAAACATTTACCAAGCACGACAATTACCATATATACATATATATATAAATATATATCGAAGGGTGGGGCTAGAAAACTCAGAACGAGCAAAGTTCAGAAGCCAGCCCATATTGCCCCGACTTTCGAGCTTGCCCCACGCGTAAACTATCCATGTTAGATATACATCGTCGGGGACTTTTTTTGTAGGAAATTTCATTCTCTACAACATTGTTCATGTGAACTTTTATCCCATATGGCGTTGTTTAGCCAGCGTTTGGACGGGAAGATAAAAATGTATCGATTCTTCGTTGTCGTTTTCATTTTTTTCTTTTGTATAAACTTTAATTTTCGATTATCAAGAGCGTGATTGATAGAAGTTTAATCAACGGCTTTTGAAAGATTTTCAGTCAATTTGTTCAAGAAACCCACAACATTTTGAATGGCTTGTGCCCCGTTCGAAATTTCGACCCTTCTGAACTTTGCTCGTTCCGAATTTCGAGCCCTCCTCCCATTTCGTGCCTGTCATTTTGATTCCCATCGACATTACACACCCCGTGACAACGTTGCCAAAAAGGTAACAACGCAAAATTTTTGTGTTTTATTCGTTATCTCACGAAGGATGCCGATATGTTCTGGGATTTCATATCGCTTCGTCCGGAGTCGACTCACCAAACGATGATTCTCTTCGGCGATCGTGGAATTCCGGATGGTTATCGTCACATGAACGGTTACGGTTCTCACACGTTCAAGCTCGTCAACGATCGCGACGAAGTGGTCTATTGCAAATTCCATTACAAGGTAACATTGGCATTGGCGCACATTTGCTTGGCCCATCGTCGTCAAAGCAGGGTTCCCGCGTTCGTTGCCAATGACTTCGGGGTCGGTGGCTCTCCGAACTAATCGCTACTCTCTTGCTCCCAGACCGACCAAGGAATTCGCAACATCGCGGCGGATAAAGCTGGAAAATTGTCGGGAACCGATCCCGATTACGGTATCAAAGATCTTTACAACGCCATAGCCAAGGGCAAACATCCCAGCTGGACGTTTTACATCCAAGTGATGAGCCTCAAAGAGGCCGAGACCTTCAGATGGAACCCGTTCGACGTCACCAAGGTGAATAAAACCGCCAAATGGAATCATCGAGTTGATCGAACTCGTGCTTAGAAAAAAAAAACAACTCAACGAGCTGCGATGATTCACGACGATTGATCATGATGACACACTGTGAAAATTTATTTTCACAGATCTGGCCGCACAAAGAATTTCCACTGATACCCGTTGGAAAATTGGTACTCGACAGAAATCCGGAAAATTATTTCGCGGACGTCGAACAATTGGCATTCGATCCGGCCCACATGCCTCCGGGCATCGAACCCAGCCCCGACAAAATGCTTCAGGGACGTCTTTTCGCTTACGCGGACACCCAGAGACATCGTCTCGGTCCTAATCATCTTCAGCTCGCAGTCAACTGTCCCTACAAGGTAATTTTCTATCTCTCTTTTATCAAACAAACTTGTGTTCATCAACCGGAGGACACTGAACAACGCTTCTTTAAGTTGACTCTTCAGTTAACTCGCTGGTTAATAGCCTCTCTGTCTTAAGAAGGTTAGCCCACTCTAGAGGCCGAAAAAAAATACGTTTTTTCTTTGTCGATTTTTTTTTTTGCAGAAAAACTACAAAATAAATCGAGATTACAAATAAGGGCGTTTGTCGTACATATCAGTTTCTGTGTGCAATAATTTTTTTCAACCGATTCATTTAAAAATGGCGGCTGTGCAGAGTTTTCTAAGACGACGAAAAATGGCGCGCTTTTAAAATGAAGAGAAAATGAAATTGTTCATAATCAAAAATTATGAACAATTTTTCTCGAAAAATCGTGCTAAAATATTTTGGGGGATGATTTTTTCGGTCCCGAGGGACCATTTGAAGGGGAAAAAATGATTTTTCAAAAACTTCGGAGTGGCCTGACCCCTCAACAAGGTTTTTTTGCTCTCCCCGAACATTGAAATTTATCAGTAGCTGAGTTGTATTTTTTTGCCTCGACTAACCACGAAAAAAAAAACGCGTTATTGTCTCAGGTATTGTCGAAGATGAATTATCAACGGGACGGTCTGATGACGATAAACAGTCAAAACGGTGCACCGAACTACTATCCGAACAGTTTCAACGGACCCCGGGAATGTCCGGGCGTGCGTTCGCCGAGTTACTACCTGGCCGGTAACGTTGATCGTCACGAACCCGTCAACGAGGACGACTTCAGCCAGGCCGGAACTCTTTATCGCGACGTTTTCGACGACGAAGCGAAAACGCGTTTGGTCAACGCACTCGTGGACAGTCTCAGTCACGCCGCTAATTTCATCGTCGAACGAGCCGTCAAAAATTTTGCCCAGAGCGACATCAATTTGGGTCGCAGACTTACCGACGGTCTGAGAAAAGCCGGAAAAAACATCAACATCGCTGGGAAATCTGCTAATTTGTAAACAATAAGATTGTCACAGATTCAACGTTGTTATTTCTTTCGAATGAAAATTATTCACACGACAATCTGTCTTTGTGTGTTTGAACTGTTACGAATTATGTTAATCGGTCACATTGCATGGTAATGTTTGTACAACGAATTTAACCAATGTGAGAAATAAAGTGTTTTTGTTTTTTGTTTTTTTTTTTGCGGTTGACACGATTCGCTGCGTGTCGTCGGCTTTTTTGTCGGATTGACATGGGCTCGAGACAGACATAGCTGAATCTATTTCGTGTGTGTGTGTGTTTTTCCCGGCTCCTTTTTCTAGGTCAAGGTGCTTTTCTTGGTGCCAGCAAGGTTCGATCACTTGATTAACCTACGCCTGCACAAAATTCGTGATAACTCAAGAACCCGCAAAGATTTTTAATACTTCTTCCACTCAAATTGAAGACAAAGCTTTAGAGATTAACATATAAAAATTCCAAACTCCTGAAAAAATTTTCCCTAGGTCCGGCGATGAATTGAAGTTGAGATACGAAATTTCGAAAAAATATGAATTTAAAAAAAAAAATTTTCAACATCGTATTTCGGTATTCAGTGATGAAAATATTATGAAAAAAAAATATCATTGGATTCGAAATTCCATAAGCTTTACAACGATTCTTCGAAGGAGCTTCCAGCTCTCTTTGTCGCGAAGTTATCGACGTTCAAAGACAGAACTGTATCTCGCTAGCGCGCGAGCTCAGTGTCCTGATACTTTCTGACGGTAGTGTACATGCCGTCGCTGACTTTTTTTTTATAGAAAATTTAATTCTCCACAACATTGTTTATGTGAACTTTCAGTCTATATAGCGTTGTTTAACGAGCTTTTAGACGGAAAGGTAAAAATTTATCGATTTTCTTCTCATTTTTATCTTCCCATCCAAACGCTGGCTAAACAACGCTATATAGACCAAAAGTTTACATGAACAATGTTGTAGAGAATTAAATTTCCTACAAAAAAGTCCCCGACGTCATGGATCTAACTTCGATGGTTCACGCGTGGGGAAAGCTCGAAGGATCATTCTGAACTCAGATCGTTCTGAATTTCGAGCTCCGTCCGATGATATTCCTATGCAGCCGGAATACTCGGTGTAAAGGAAGCTTATTATCGCGATTTCAACCCTCGACGTCTGATACGAGAGCATTGTGTGGCCATCGCAATGGGTTATCGGCCGGGGATAAGGGTGAAATCGGACGATTTATGAGTCGGTTGAAGAGTCCGCGGATCCAATATTTCCAGGCTTGCAATAATTGGAATGGGTCCCCCCCCCCGCTCAGGGCCCGTGCTAATAACCGGATATAAATTGGAAGTTGGCGTCGATGATAATCCTCGACCCTGCGCACTGTTCCCCACTCGACGGTCGATGGTACTCACCAGCCTTCGTATAAATATGGTCAGTCTGATGGTTCCACGAGAACCCTTCAGACCCGTATTTATTCGTCATTTCACTCTGCCGGTCTCTCGCTATCATTGAAATTGCATTTTTCTTTCCTTCCTTTCAGTCTCTCTCTCTCTCTTTCTCTCTCTCTCTCTCTCTCTCTCTCTTTCACTCTCTCTCTCCTGAAGAGCGCCACGGGGGCAAAGGGGGGGCGGTGAGGATCGTCGGTTGTTACTCGTTTCCACATACGCCCCAGGAGAACAATAAAAGTGCCGAGCGAATTTTAATAAGACTCAACGAGACGAGAGTATCCACTTGGCATCCTCCAAAAGCTCGCTCCTATTTTTTTTTGTATTGTCTTTCATCGCATATTGAATACATGTATTCATATGGATATTCACATTTTTACATATAGAACGATTTTTAAATAAATGCGAAACTTTTCGCCTTTATTTAAAAATTTAAAAATTCGGAAGAAAATCAGAGTGTGACGAATGTTGAAAAGTTTTTCATCGAGTTTTCATAGATATATACAGTTTTGTACGGAGATATTAATTTTCTCGAAGTTCGGAAATTGTTACACTTAAAAATATCGTTTTTATTGAACAATTGGATTTTTAATTATTATTTGACTTGGAATATATATTATCATGAAAGTTTGTGATCTAATTTGTTTTTTTTTCTCTTCAATCTTTTACAGGCCTGAATGTTCTGGAAGGAAACTTTACAGAATATTCTTACCGTTGTTTTTGAGTTTTAGAAAAAAAGTTTGAATTTTTTTTTTTTGAATTAACAAAATGAAATGTTCAATTTCAGAATTGCTATCCATGCGACGAATTATATATTTATATACATATGTATCGTACAATTCGTTGATTATATAAAAGATTATATATATATGTACACATCTATTGTGTATAACACGTTGATCGTTGTTTTATTAGTACGAAGTGCGCACGTCTATCATCCAAAGTCTGTAGTTTGTCCAGAGATGGCAGCAGTGTATCGTGAAATGCTTCCGAGCGAAATGGTGAACGATACTGTGGCTCCCACACTGCTTCTGTGAGAAATATATACGTATATATATATACATACATATATACTTTTTTTATGATACAGGTAATATTCACTTCTTCGGTGCGGAGAGGACCCTCGATCGATATCCCTCGGATCCCTCGAACCCCGAGTTTACCCGAAATAACGTGAGTATTGAACAGAATTATTTTACAAATACCCTCTGCAAAAAAAAATCCCCTATAATCGTATCAATGATAAGTACAAGACATGCGTATAATATACTCAAAAGGCAATAAATGTTCATAAAACACTTCTGATCGAATATGAGAATTTTCGGTGTGTCTCAGAGCCCATCCCCTCTTCTTTCGAATTCTCGTCTCTACTGTTCACTCGGGACTTTGTCCCGTTCTTCTTCGTTCGCACGCTGACGAAGTCACACGTATTTATCTTTTGTAATCGACATCGTTTGTAATATCGACACAAGAATACATACTCGTTACCATATAAAACTTCTTCTTGTGACTTTAATGAATTCTGCTGGACAAAACCAACAGAGAAGAAGAGGGATAGGAAGAGACAGAGAAGGAGAGGAGAAAAATAGGAGCAGTGAGAAGGAGAAGAAGAGGGATAGCGAGAGACAGAGAAGGGAGAGGAGAAAAATAGGAGCAGTGAGAAGGAGAAGAACAGGAATAGTGAGAGCCAGTGAAGAAGGGAGAAAGTGGGAGCAGTGAGAAGAAGAGATATGGAGTAGAAGAGGAGAGAAAGTGGGAGCAGTGAGTGGAGCTCCATCGAGGTGACCTGGCAGCGAGCAAAGCGACGCCCGGGCCGGGGAACAGTTTTGCAATTAGCTTTATTTGAGACGAGGCCGAACCGACACCCGGGAAATCCTTTGGCCAGAAACGGGTCACCGGGCAACATGGCGACGAACGAATCGCACACAACGAACGGACTATCAGGATCGAACAACGAATCACAAAGGAATGATCGATCCGTTGGATCCTCTTATTTAGCTGATTCACGCCATCAACAATACCAGAAGGATTTCGATAAAAGCTACGTTCCATAATGTTCATCGACTGTGGAGGGTCTCTGCCTGTTTTGAGTCGACTGCATAATTTTTTACAATTCCTATGAGAGGGCTGTCGGGTTCTTAAACAGGATAATAAGAGTAGTGAGCCTGGTACAGCTTATATGACAATATAAGGATGGTAGCGGAAGCTGGAGGACAAGATGAACCTATAGAAAACTTCAACTTGATTCCTACACCTTTGCGCTTACGATATTCTTAGCCCTCAGTCCGTAAACCAGGGTCGTTTTCGTCCTGTCGATAATCAAATGTTGTCCTAGGGTGTCCTCATCTTTCCCATGAAAAATATATTTAAAAAATTAATTTTTCATCATTTTACGATTGAGACTTTCAATTGGAGGCTTGAAGAACCTTCGTGAATTTTTTTAGATTTTTTGCAGCCGTTTAAATGTTTCAAAAAAAGGCAACGACGAAAACGACCCTGGTTTACGGATTGAAGGTGCCGAAAAAACCTTTACGGACTGAGAATTAGGAATATTCACAAGCAATGTTGTTATTTGTATGTGTGAGTCGATTCGGCACGAAGAGCACGAAATCATTCATAAGAAATCTTCTTTACGGTCATATCATTTTCAAAAACACTGTTTTTCACTTTAAAAAACTGTTTTTCTCGTGCAAATGCAGAATGAACAAAGTCATGCATGAAAAAAATTTAAACAGTAACTTCGAAATTAAACAACAGAAAGAAAAATATATATTATTTCAACACTCATCAGTCTACAGTGTTACACAGAGTGTGCAAATGTCGTTTCTATTATCACAGTGTGCAACCATATATTTTTGACTCGCCCGCGATCCGCGCAATCAGCGAAACGTGTGAGCACAGTAACACGTTTTCCCAGTCCGCTTTGCCCTGCCCTCATTAAATTCTTCCCGGCTGCTAGATCTGCGCGACACCCCAAAGTTTCTCTCTCTCTCTTTTTAGCTCTGAGCTATCGTAGAAGTTCCAGTGTTATTGTCGTAACGATGAACTAACAATGAACGCTTCTAGCTCACCCGGGAAACTCTCTCTCACGCTTATCTTTCGGATTTCATGTTTCTATATCCTGTGGTTCAGGCTGTGCGTTGTCCGTCGGTCGGTCAGTCACTGAACAGTTGAGGAATATCGTTGATTCAGAAGCAGTTCTCACTTATGGGCTGCCAAAACCCATTAAAATCCCATTAAAAATCCGTCGGCAATTCCATAATGGATCAAAAAAATAATTATTAACCTTCGCACATTATCCAGTCATCGTTTCGATCGCCTGAAGCGAGACCTTGAAGAGAAATGAAGTTGAAAAAACAAGAAATGTCATCCAACCAAAAAATCATTCAAACTTTAAAAATCACCAAATAATCCATTTTAGAAATTCGGCACCTTCACGTCAAACTAAACTAAATTGAAAACTACCAGAAACTTTCGTGTTTAATAATAAAAAAATACAGCAGTGAACATTCACGCCCGGAAAAGTTGTCACCAGAAATACCAACTCCATTTCCTACGTTTTCTTCTTCGTTTTTATTATTTTTATTTTTATTTATTTTCGTTTCTACGAGAATAATCCGCTTGCTTATCGCATTACGTTATCAGACAGCTAAAATATATATATATATTCTTCGCTCTTTCTTTCTCTCTCTCTCTCTCGTGATTTTTTTATTCGCTTCCTTCTTCTTGAAAGCCTCGAGACATAGAGTCCAGGTTTTCGCCCGATCGACAAAGCGAATACGAGATGCACCTACAACTCCCTACAGTCTCGTCGCTATTTATATACACATATATATTTTTTCCTGCTTCGTCTTTATCCTCCAGCTTTTCTTCTCTCAGCACACTGACTTTCATCCGTCTCTTTTCGCGACTCCTCTTCTCTTCATCCCTACCCGGGTCTTTCAGCCCAGCATTTTTCTTGTTTTTTCTTTTTTTTTCGTTCCCTCATTCTTTTTGCCGGTGCCTCAAGCGAAGTTTCGCCTCTCCCTCGCCCTCGATTCCCCATTGGCCATCTCGTCAGTCTCACTTTTTTGCCCCATCCTCCCTTTAATCCACGCTTTTTTCTCTCTCGCCTCATCCGGAGCCCGGAAAAATGTGTAGGTGCGAGTAAGAGAGAAAGACAGAGAGAGAGATAGAGATAGAGTGAGTGAAAAGAACGTCGGCTCGGTCTCTCGTTAACGCACAAAGGAACGCGTTACTCGTACTCTCTTATAATGGGGAATGCGTCGAGGAACCGCCACGAACGTGCTGGCCTTCGAGACTTGTTCTCCGGTCTCCCTATCCCCTCCCCCTCCCCCACCCCCCTCCTGCCTCCACCTACAACCCCGGAGCTTCTCTTCGGGGCTCCGCGCGTCTTCCGCTTCATCCTCTTAAGCTCGGCAAGGGTATTACGCAGTCTCGCTCATCTAGCCGAGGGCCATTGTCTCGATATGTGGTATGCACGATGACGACGGGTTTCCACGGATTACATTCGACGATTATACCGAACCGTTTTTTCTGGTCGCGAGCTTCGAAAAAAATTCTTTATCTCGCACATTCTGCCGAATTATTGAGGCACGTATTGAATATAGTGGGACATCGTTTTTTTTTGCCAGATCTTTATTTCATTAAAAGTTTGGAATGTGCCATAACGTCGAAGTAAATAGTGAGAACGATGCTTGGATGTGTTTGTTGGCGTGTTTTTTTGTGATGACCTTGGACAATTCAAAGCTGTACAACTTGAGATCGGTTAGAGAGCTACAGTCAAATTTTGCGGACATGTGTAGCTTTGTAATCCCTCCGTTAAGTCTAGGGCTGAGGCTGATTTCCGTCCTTAGGCTGCGGCTGGAATTCCAAGGCTGGTTCTCAAATTAGCAAAAGAAGTTCGGTAAATTTTTAACCCAGCAAAATGAATGACAAGTCGATGATTAGAAAGAGGCAAAAAAGTGGTTTAATCTAAGAATCAAGTGAAATATCGGCGTCACTGTAACGTTAAAAATCTGTTGAAGCATTACGACGTGAGTCTCCGTTAGTCCGATCGATGGAAAAAATATTGTTGAGGAACCGCCACGCTGACGTATTGCGATCGATGTCTTATACCGATTAATCGTAACAGAGTGTGGTAAACGATGTGTCGAGTTATGGGGGAATGAGGAATTCGTAAAATGTTTATAAAGATGATGACTTCCGGGCTTGGAAAGCCGTACAAACTGCAGAGTCCGTTGCCCATTGGGAGTATTCTCGATCTCTTACCTCCATTGATAGTCGGCAGCTCCTTTCGTCGAGACGGTTATGGAATCGAATTGCCGGGCAGTCTCGTACAAGCTTTCAACAACGCGTGGCGCGATTACCGGCGACGTAAAATGTACGATCGCGTAATCCCGGATCAACGGCGCACAACGGAGAGTCTTGTTTGATCCATAAAAGGTACAAATTGGGTGTTCTGTAAAGGCGACCTCGGCTTTGATGAGGTCCATCAAACTTTTTGTCGAGGCTCAAAATTCAGAACAAGCAAAGTTCAAAACGGTCTAAATCCACATTGTCCCGACTTTCGTGCTTTCCCCACGCCTAAACTATCGATGTTGGACATATGCCGTCGAGGACTTTTTTGTAGGAAATTTGATTCTCTTGAACATGGTTCATGTGAACTTTTGGTCTACGTGGCGTTGTTTAGCCACCGTTTGGACGGGAACATAAAAATGTATCGATTGTTTTTATTATTTCCATCTTTTCTCGCAACAATTCATTTTTTTCAACAAGACATTTTTCTCCAAGAAGATCCTCCCCCACTGACGAACATCCGGCGTACCCCTTTGCAACCCTGCACGAAGGAACCGTCATCGAAACACGCAAGCTGCACAAACTCCACTCACAGCTTTCGCGGGATCGTCACATTGAAAACAGCCAGAATTTCTCCCCGACGATTGCCGACAGTCGCTTATCCCTACTTTCCGCCCTCGTACACGCGAATAAGAGCGCGAGACGAGTGATGTATGCCCTCGGGCATCTCGCTCTTCTCGTAACCATCGCGCCCCGGCAGCGGCAAAAACAAATTCGAGCTTCCGAGCTTGCTGCACTTTCAGCTAACGCTGGGTGCCGTCACTGTTGCACCTTCGCAACCTTCCCAACCTTCCCATCCCTCCCCCCCAGTCATTCGTGCATCGCCCATCCCCCCACCCTCGACTCGGCGAGCTCTGAAGCCGGTTGCCAGCCCCTATTCGTCCCTGCCGAGCAAGCTACCCTTTGAATGAAACTAATTAGCGACTACGTTCGCTCCGACGTAATAAGCAGCAGAGACCCTTTTGCCGAGGAAACTCGCAACGACACTCACTCGCGGTCTCGTTATCATCATTTTTATTTTTCCAACCGTCGCCCCCCCCCGCTCCCCCCTCCGCCCAACCGCGTTAAAAAAACAGTCTGTCTTTTTCTCTATCGCTCTATCGCACATCTATCATCTTGCGCCCCCGCCCCGTGCATCCCGGCGCTTCAATGACGTCTCTCGACCGAACGTAAAAATAATTTGATGCCGCACACTTACTTCGGGACGGTGCTTTCTCCCTCTACTTCCCAACAACGCCCCCTACAAGGCTATGACATGGAACTAGACTGCAACGAAACTGGAAACTAACGAAGGGTTTTCGTCGAACTGGTGATCTGGTACGTTCGTAATATGCCGCCATTTCAGAATTCAGAGTTGCAGAGGGAATATATTTGCCAGTTTGGTTGGCCAGCACCCGATTTGTTGAGTCACACGATTCAACGATTTTTTCATTTTTTTTCAACGCACCCTGACACCTTCGGAAGGTGGGTCCACTGGACCCTATTGGTTCGGATTATTGCCCGTTAAAATTCCCATGATCCTCGAGAGTTCGCTAACTTACATCGGGTATTCGGTAGCACGAACTATCGATGGACCAGCGATGAACGTGTCAAGTCCGAGTACATCTGTGATCATCGCTGAGGCATCCAACCGGAGAACCGATTACCCCCAAACCACCGGATTATCGGGCTAGACGTTTACCCTCGGTAATAAATTACTCGTAATACGCGAATGTTCTATTCGTCATCACGCTTCATCGTAAATTCGTCGGAAGGAATGGCAGTTCCTCACCCAGCACATCAGGACGATCTTGACGAAAATTATCAATGATTCCTCTGGCAGATCTTCCGGTAAATGATTATGCAAAAAATGTTATCAACATTTATTACAGATTTTATCTACCCTTCCGCGTTTACTTTACATCGTGTCAAAACGGTATGTAATACCCTCGAACTTTCATGCTCAAACGCCGGATGAAATTTTTATCGAGTTTTCGAAGGAACTAGTGGAAGATGAGACGTCGCTTTAGGGTCGCTTGGAAAGACCATTGAGCTACCGGATTTTAAATTCAACCGTTGAACTTGCTCTTAACGTGTTCCTTTGAATGCTTCTTATCCCCAACGCCCCAACTAAGCTACTGATATAATGCAAAGGAAATATATTTTCTCTTCGAACAAGCATTTCTAAGACACCTCGGAGTCTCCTATAAAATATTTCGGCAACCGCTCGAATTCGTGAAATCATAATTTTCGTTCCCCCCCACAAATTATAACCATCGTGTGCACGAGATTGTCCCGTTATGACAGGGAAAATAATGTTTCTCCGCCGTATCGTCGGAACTCATGTCCCGACACGCGATACGGAGGAGCAGTGAACACGAAAGGGTTTGTGAGAGAGCATGGAAACTTCAACCGGAAGCTCCAGCGGCACTATTCCGCCGAACAATGTATCCGGAATCGTTTTGTTGTGGGGCTCGAAATTCAGAACTACCGAAATTCAGAACGATTCGAACGGGAATCTTTCGAACGTACGGAGTTCCCAACGCCTGGATCGGGCGTTTTCTCACATTGCCCGACTTTCGAGCATTCCCACGCGTAAATTATCCATGCTAGACATATGACGTCGTTGACTTTTTTGTAGGAAATTCAATTCTCCACAACATTGTTCTTGTGAACTTTCGGTCCAGATGGCGTTGTTTAGCCAGCGTTTGGACAAGAAGATAAAAATTTATTGATTTTTCATGCATTTCATTTCGGAATTATTTTGAAAATACAGCTTGGCTCTTTTCGCATCGAAAAACATGGTTTTTTTTCATCATGAAACTCGGTGAAGCGTCCGGAGTTGTGTGCTTCGATGCGAAAATGGAGATCCGAGTTGCGGCCCACACGAGCATGAAAAACCGCTTTTCAAATCGCACCACTTGAAAGTTCAGTTTGGGTTTTCGCAAAAGCGAGTTAACGCCACTCGAACGTACCAGCGTGAGCGTAAAAAAAACGGATATATATTCGGAAGTTTCGTCCCTCGTAGCCTGAGAACGGATGGGCGCAGAGGTTTATAAATCGGTGGGCGACCTTTCTGCCGTGCAGGCAACACACACCCCGTGAATTTGAAGGCATAACAAAAATATGGCTCGAATTTTAGTACAATTAATCAATAATATCCCATGAGAACAAAAATCAGCCATCCAACAACATTGGATTAACCCTGGAACTCATCCCGGGGTCCGAACGTACCTCAGGGGAACTCTAAAATGAGCTCTCTACCAATTTCCTTCGTTTTTCAGTCTTCAAATGGGTTTTCCATCAACTCAACGTCAACGAAATCATATTTCTCGCACTCTTCCTTACGAAAAAAAAGAAAGCGTGGGGTACGTATGGACCCCAGTCGGGCGTTTGAAGCCAGAAAAATTAAATCCCGAATTGTAGCTTTAAAATTATTCTCTGAAACATTATTCGTGTGTTATAACGATATATATATATAATAATTCGCCGCAAATACGTCAACAGAATCGTCCTTGAAGTTCATTCCTGTTGTTGTTGTTTTTTCTTTTTCACTCTCTTTCATTTTTTTCTTGTTGCGCTTCTTCCACAAGTTCTCGGAACAAGTCCACCCCGACCGAGCCACATGTACGAAACGAAATTTTGTTTACCGTCTGCGAGTTCCCGGTGACAAAGTTCTCGCTCGGGTAATTCGTTTCTATTTTTTTTTTGTTTTTTTTTTTCGTTGAATAGGTTGTATACCAACACTTTCATCGTCTCAATGGCCCGGTCGTGTTGAATGTCAACACGAAGCGGGACCTAAGCAATGTGAATCCAAGGACTTTGTGTGTGTTTGTGTGTGTCGCACACACGAGCGGCAGAGGCCAACCGGAGATTCACTATTGAACAGTCGGACTCTCCGAACGAGTCGAACGATATTTCGAGTGGGATGAGGTTTCTCTCGCGATTGTCACTCACAAAGTATATACATGTATACATCTACCTAACGGGTGAAGTCGGTATAACCGGAGCAAACGCAATTTACTCCTTCACACTTCGATTCGGGCGGTGGCTCATTCTCACGTCTCGAATGATTTTTCGGCGCAAATTCTTCGCTCGTTCGTTTCGAGATGTCGCTTTACGTTCGACGACTCGGATGAGACGACGATATCGGTTAGAGTTCGGCTTCCGTCGTCCGACCCGAGAGTACCGTTTGGTTTTTCTTGTCTCTGTTGATTCTTGCTCGTCGCTGTAACTTCTTTTTTTTTTGGTACACTCGCCCGGACTAAGGGAGCGAACGAGAACACAGCCCTTCCGGTACACTTTGAGGCTCATTCCCAGGGAATCTGAAGGGGTCCTTTTAGGGCGGGTGCTACAGGCGCCGGCTCTAAGACCTTGCCGCTTTTTCACTTACCAATCAAACCGCCTTCAACAAAATCCTTACATTTTTATCTTGCTCCGCAAACGCTGAGTTAACAACGCTATATAGACGAAAAGTTCACATGAACAATATTGTCGAGAATTGAATTTCCTAAAAAATAGTTCCTGACGGCGTATGTCCAACATTGATAGTTAACGCGTGGGGAATACTTTTTCGATCGAAAAAGTATTCGTTCTTTTTAAGACGTTCGTGCAATGAAAATAATCTAATAAAAGTTCGGTGGACTAGCTTAATTTTTTCCGTCCCAAAAAATGTCTAAAAAAAAGCTTTCTTAAGGCCTCCTAAAGGAGGATACTCCCTTAATCGCAATCATTGCTACAGGCCCTAATTGGAGTCGAAAGGTCCGACAAACGTTTTGAAGAGCAAGAAGAAAAAACAAACAATATTTACACGACTGGTTGAAAGTTGTTACACGACTTACAAGAAAAGATATAAATTTCTCAAAATAAAACAACGTAAAGGTGTAAACTTAAAAAATATCAATAATCTACCAAACACTATAATCACATCGTACCAATCAACAATTTTCACTATTAACAAAAACCGATGAAAACACAAAGATATAATATAAAAATAACACAAAAAAAATCTACAATATAGATACTAAGTCTCAAACCTAACACTAAATAAGAAAATATATAAACTATGAACAATTTAAGATCGATTCCAATAAAAAAAAAAGTATAAAATTTATTCAACAGAAACCAAATAAAAATTATTGTGAAAAGGCTCCAAAACCAAGGAACGAAACTTAAAAAAAAAGAAATAAAAACTGCGATCGTCCTTCGCAAATGTCCGAATTCATTAAAAAATTATTAACTCAATTTTTCGACAGCTGTGAGCCATGCAAGATGCGAAACAATAAAATTTCCACGCGTTGGGGTGGTACAGACAATGACAAAACTCCGAGTGCTCGTCGTCCCTATATATACAGCGATGGCGATGAATTATCGGGGTCCTGGCAAAGGATCTCGGTCATTGCGATCCACATTATCGAGGGTCCTCGACCAACGATTCGTCGGGTGCTCCTTGCGAGTCCAACGGGCCAGTGAGTAAATCGTGCACTTGTAATATAAAAAACAGAGGTTGTACGAAGCGGATCACGCGCCGAAGCCCCAGCCCCGACGGTCGAGCAATTAGCGGCTTAGCTCACAATGGAAGAGAGTCGCTCCTAGTACAATCGACTGGGGCGCGCGCGCGCGAGCTCTCACCGGCTGTATCTCGAATTAGCAAGAAGCCTCCGGGAGCAGAACGCCGACGTCGACGTAATTAGTTGAAATTAAAGCCGATAGCACGCGTACGCAGCTGAGGATTTCATACGAACACATACACATGTAGGGGAGACCGGGGCAAAACGGTACAGCGGGGCATAATGGGATCGGGCCACAATGGGATATCAAAAAATGAAGTTTCTTGGGTGCTTGATTTGGGGGCAAAATGGGATAGGGGCAAAATGGGACAGAGAGGAGTGGAATATCAAGTTGGGGGCAAAATGGGAATCGGGACAAAATGAGACACAAAAATGAAGTGTCGCGGCCTCTCGTGAAATTAGTGGTCTCCGATTTTTTCCTGTCCCATTTTGCCCCGATCCCGTTTTGCCCCAGCCGCTTCTTTCTGATGAGCCTGATTTTCTCCGGCCCATTTTGCCCCATTCCCGTTTTGACCCGATGACGTATTTTCAAGCAGTGTTGATTTTTCACTATTCCATTTTGCCCCAAACCCTTTTTGCCCCGGTCCCATTTTGCCCCGGTCCCATTACGCCCCGCTGTACCATTTTGCCCCGGTCTACCGTACTCGGACTGCAGATCACTGCAGATCTCACGCGTTAAGCGAACATGACTACATCCCCCGATCCCTGTTCGTCTGTTAATGTGTGTACTTGTTTCGCGTAGCCGTTTGAAGCGGCAATGACGATAATAAAAAGCGCTTGTGGCGCGGGTGGGACTGTGAGAAGATGTGGCAATCGACGAGCTAAGCTCGGATTATTCGCACAACCCCTTCCTTAAGGGCGGGGTAAGGTATTAACATTCAAATGAAAAAAAAAAAATCATCAAAGAACGTTGGGAGGATTTGATTATAATTTAACTAAATTTTCATGATTTCTTATTTTCAGATAATTTCCGGCTGAGTTATAGTGAACACCGCAAATTGTTTTTTCTTTCCCAAGACATTCTGAGGGAAGCTCCGTTACCGGCTTGTGCTTCAATGTTTCTGCATGACAAAATTACACAACATTGTCGAAAAGTATGCTCAATAATGTACAAAAGGTTCGATGGAAAATTGCTCAATCCATATTTGAGAAAAGAAATTGCAAAAAAATGTTTTTTTTTACGCTGAAACCCTAACCCCTTCCTTAAGGGCGGGGTAAGGTGTCAGACATTTTTTTTTGCATTAAAAATTCTCATTTGCATTTTTTTGCACTTTTTTCAACTTTGTTGACGCACCAACAAAAAAAGTTATTGCATCAACGTTCCGTTTTCACCATTCAGCGGTGACGCATATTTAAACCCCAACAATTATAATGAGTTATCATTGAAATAACGTTATCATGGAATAATAATTTCTTACTTCAATTTCATTTTTTTTCCGTTATTGTCTATTTTCTCCCTTTTTTATTTCCAATGGCAATGACGATGTAAAACGTTTTCTTTGTGAACATTTGCAAACGTGTGTCATGTCATATCCGTCTTTACTCGCGACACAGACGCGACTGATTTTTTTATTTTTTATTTTTTTTTACCGTCGCCGTTGGCGGTTTTGGAGAAGATGTTCCATCGGCGAGAGGGTTGCGATGCATATCCGTGGGCTCTATATATATATATATATATATATATATATATATATATATATATATATATATATATACACATATATATGTAGCCGGGTTCCAGACGTTGAGCGCGCTGGAGCAAGAGCCGATGATCCGGGGTTTACGTAAATTGAATACTCGCGAATCCATTTCAGTGGGGTATTCCGGTACACCACTCTACGGTTCTCCCCGACGATCGCGAATCTTGCATGCCACGCTTCGTCAAGCATCCTCTCCATAAGAGAAGATACATGTATATATATATATACACGTTCGTACAGAAAAACCGCGAGAGCGCATCGAACGTAAGAGAAATGCCATTCGAACTGATCGGTGATCGAGATTTTGATCGAGTCAGTCGTTTTTTCGCGTCATCGCCAATCGTAGAACAAACGTTCAATTTTTTTCTGGGTCGGGTCTGGAAAAATTCAGAACGAGCAAAGTTCGAAATTGTCAAAATTCCGAACGCCCAATTTTTCGAACGGCAATGTTACCGAACGTAGGCCGAAATTTCGAACGGCCTACCAAATCACGCTTATTCTCACATTGCCCCGACTTTCCAGCTTGTCCCACGCGTAAACTATCCACGTTAGTCAAACGTTGTCGGGAACTTTTTTGTAGAAAATTCGATTCTCCACAACATTGTTCCTGTCAACTTTTCGTCTATGCGGCGTTGTTTAGCCAGCTTGTTGACGGGAACATAATAATGTATCGATTTTCTATCGTTTTGATTTTTTCTTGCGACAATTCATACAAACCAATACGAATAACCGACGTATGGAAAAATTTCATGTACTTCGAATGGGAAACTTCACCCGGTTTCGGGCGGTGATAAGAATTGGACTAGGAGTATCGTGATGGGCTTGAAATTTTTCAAATTTTTTTCGGGATCGATTGTGCCTCCGGCAAAATAAACATTCGAAGGTGACCCTAATAAGGACCACCCTGATGGTATATACACAGGACTACCGGCGGTTTTGCGCGTAACACGAGGCCACGATGTTACCCGCTGAGAGCACGTAATTTGTTATCTCAAATGACTCTGAAGAAAAACGGTTTCGTGGCTTTGGCTAATATAATAATTGTGAAGTCGGCTGGTGCGCCGTTGTATCATCGTCGATGGGTCAGCTGTTGACGGGATGACTGCCGTTGCAGCTGCCGGTGCTGCTGCAACAGCGGTTAAAGCCGAGCCCCTTCATTACACGTGTGTTATGACATTGCTCAATCTCGGGAGATAGTCCGACGCGATTCGGTCATTCTCTTTTTCTGCTCGGCACTCGCTGACCGTTCAGACGCTTCCCCCCCCCCTCCCCGCCCGGCCCACATTGCCTTGACCGTTCCATAAAAATCCTCTCAAACGAATGGTCTCCAGTCAACCTGGTTATAAATTTTAATCACGTACGAAAATATTTTGCGTATGCGAGAGACGCGGTAACTATGTAAGATCGTTATCGCGTCATTCGTGTGTTGCAATGAGAAAAAAATGCGTAATAAGTGAGAATGGGAGATACAGGTGGCAATGTTGTCGGTTCGTCGCAGTGGGTATGGATACCGATTGGATCCCCACGGAATGGGGCTCGGAATTCGGAACGAGCAAAGTTCAGAAGGGTCGAAATTACGATCAATGCATTTTTATGTTACCGTCCAAACGCTAGCTAAACAACGCCATCTGGACCAAAAGTTCATAGGAACAATGTTGTAGACAATCAAATTTCCTACAAAAAAGTCCCCCAGAACGTTTATGTAACATGGATAGTTTACGCGTGGGGCAAGCTGGAAAGTCGGGGCAATGTGAGATACCGCGTGACAGGTGGACGTTCGGACTTTTGACCGTTCGAAACATTGCCGGTTCGAAATTTTTGGAGAAAAAGAATCCGTTCCGAATTTTGCTCGTTCCGATTTTCGAGCCCTGAGATTCGCATCGGTAAAAGATCGTCCATTGTGAGTTCTTTCGTGTTTGGAAACAGTTTGGGATCAGCATTTTGCGTTACGGGTAAACAATGGCGGTGAATTGGTTCAATCGACGGGCCGGGCAATGGGCGCGGGAACCCCGACCCGTCAGCATCGTGCGATTTTATTGGGATCGACCGGCCACACGGGAAATCGAACAACTTGTTCGCGCCGCGTTGCGTCATCGGCCTCAACGCCTTGTTTTTTTTTTTTTATAATTGCGAGCGAGAGTCGTTGAGCGGGTTCGATGGTCCACACAGCTTCCGCGAGAATGGAAGGCGGCCCCTTCGATCTCGGTTGTGCTACAAAGTACTGAGTTGAACGATTTGACATATATATATATATATGTATGATGCTGCTAAAGGTGGCTTCGTGGCTATTACACGACGTCCTGTGGCGTTTATTCTTCGTTAGCAAATTGAAACGAAGCAACAACAAAAAAAGCAGAGCGAGTTCAACTCGCGGGCAAAGAGTTCCCCATAAGAGAGTTCCATTTTTTTCGCTCTTCCTGCACCGCACTTGGCCACCTGGCGGGCGTTTGTCGCACTGTCCCAGTCGACCGCTAATAAAATGAGATAAGTTTGTTGAATTAATTTTTAGAAATCCATAAGACTTAGGATTTTCTTTGTAATTTTCTGGTGAACTTCAAGTAAGGTGTTACATTCCCTGTTTTTTTTTCAATTTTAGGTCCAGTAGTTTCGGAATTGAGGGGGCGGAGGGGAAGGGTCGAAAAAATGCTCTATGTTCGCACTTATTTCGGAATATCTTTTTGAATATGCTATTCAAAATTATAAAAAAAAATGTTCTTGTATTCGACGTAACAAACCTTGCGCTCTTCGTGCCCTGAAGTGCAGACCCCAAAAAAATATTCAATTCAGCGAAGAATTGATATCTTCGATGATTATCGAATATCGCGTTTACCGATCATGAAACATTGTTTTTTTTCGTGATTTTTTATCTTTGAAAATAAACCGAGGGCATTGAGGGTGAAAGGGGAAGGTGGGATGATGGGTTTCTATTGACCGGACGCGGACAATCTCGTGGCCGATATTTGTCACAAGATCGCCGAGGACGACGGAGGCCGAAACTCACGGTTCATTTGGCAGAGAAACAGTCGCCTGTCTGCACTCCCCCCCCCCCCCGTTCTGCCGCTTCTGAGCTTTGTCTCTCGAGCGATTTCGGCTGACAAGACACTTCCTCGGCTAGGCAGCCAGCGACCCAGCTAGCACCCAGCCAACCGCGTCGTGCTTCACCCTTTGACTACTGACCAATTTTATCCTCAAGATTTTTCCGTACCTACTCGTAAAATCGACCGTCGATTGTTCCTTCGTCGCTTTATCCAACTTTTTTTTTTTCGTATACCCAAGCTTTTTCGCCAACTTTTGACCAATCATCCGTGCTGCCTTATCACGTATAGTACGACGGTTAGAACGATGGAAAAATAAAAAAAACAAATTCGGTACGCTCTAAAACGTTGGTTCCGTCGAGGTGAATTTTTGGGAATTAAATTTAGAAAAACGGTTTGATGTTCAGTGTCGGGGTTTCACAGTTACATCGATACATGTTTGAAGAAACCTCTTGCATTTTTTTCGATAGCATTTTGTTCGAAATTGTTCGAGATATTTGGTGTTGAGCAGGTCACGTCGCGAAAATTCTTTATCGACCTCGCGTTGTTTTTGGGAATTAATTTCAGAAGAACGGTTAGACGTACAGTGTTGGTATTTCACAGTTACATTTATACATGTTTGAAGCAACATCTCAAATTTTTTCAAACCATTTCGTTCGAAATTGTACAGGATATTTGATGTTGAGCAGGTCATGTCGCGAAAATTCTTTATCGACGGGCATTAATATTGCGGCCGTCCTGGTCGTCGAAAACAAACTTTTTATTCTTATTCTATTCTTTACAAATGTGGTTATCTTTCGAGCCTCAATTTTTTTATCATCAAATTTTCTTTCACCGCGAGAAGCGGACATTTTATTGTGAAAATCGGAGTACTTGTATAGAGTACATTTTATTGGGAAAATCAGAGTTTTTGTCGTACCAGATGCAATGAGGATTATTTACTAATTGTTTCTATTAAAAATTGAAAAAATTGACACAAAAAGAACCGAAAGGTTAGTCGCTGTCACTGTCAGTGTCACTGTCAGACTCAACTGAAGTCGTCGGTCGGAGGCAAGGCGAACTCTGGGTGATCTAAAAAAAATTAAAAAATAAAAAGAAAAAACGAAAACCACAAAAATATGCAACACTGGTGAATATCGTGCAGCCGTCTGTGTACCACAGAAGGGGAAAGGGGTTTCTCGGCGTATTAATCGATAGTGAAAGGCCAGACCTCGTGGCACAAGATGGCACATAGTCTCTGGCCTTCCCGAGCACCGCAAAACCTGCGTACGGTTTACATTTTCATTATCTCGAACGATCGGAGGGGCACCGCAACTTCTCTGAAAAAAGAGGAGTTGATAAAAAAATATATATACATACATATATATGCAATGTGCATCTACACAAAGATTCGATTCGTTAGTTGGAAAGTTCTCACGCATCCACTTCTCCGCACATCACCGCGGATTGCGTAATTTCGTCTCGAGTCTGACGAGTGTCTGGCTAATCCATGGGTACATCATACTGGGCCACTGTGCCCCTGAAGAAACCCAAGAACAATGGGCACGACGACGATGGCGATGATTCAACAATTATGTAGATGCGGTGCGAGATGGATCCAGTCCATCGTGCCTACATGGGGAAAAAGGCGACGCAAGAGGGAGACAGATTCTTAAGGGGGTCCTCTCTTGGTGTATACCCATTTTCGTGGTGCTACTTTGGAAATTAAATTCAGAAAACCGGTTTAACGTACAGGGTTGGTATTTTACAGTTACATTTATACACATTTGAAGCAACATCTAAAATTTTTTCGAAGCATTTTGTTCAAAATTTCACAAGATATTTGATGTTGAGCAGGTAATGTCGCGAAAATTTTTTGATCGACTGGCGTTGACACTGCGGCTGTCCTGGTCATCGGAAATAAACGTTCTTCATTCAATTCTATTCTTCACCAATGTGGTTATCGTTCGGGACGTCCAATACAAAAATTCAGCAAAAATTTACAAAATGGCGGCGCTTCAAAGACGGTACTCTGACTTTCACGATAAAATGTTCGCTTCTCGTGGTTCGGAAAAATTGTAATAACGAAGAAATGAAAAAAAAATGAATGATCAAACGATAACCACATTCGTAAAGAATAGAATTTAAAAAAACAAGTTTGTCTCCGATGACCAGGACGGCCGCAACGTCAACGCCCGCCGATAAAAAATTTTCCGCGACATGACCTGCTCAACATCAAATATCCCGTACAATTTCGAACGAAATGGTTTGAAAAAATTTGACATGTTGCTTGAAACATGTATAAAGGTAAATGCGAAATGCCAACGCTGTACGTCAAACCGTCTTTGTGCATTTAATTCCCAAAGAATCACCGCGAAAATGGGTATACGCATGAGAAGACCCCCGTCAACCAAAAACGGTGTTAATCGCAACGAGGTGAAGGGGGCCACGGACGCGCTTCCATCGTCGACGACGTTCACCGGTCTCTGGCATCTTGCGAGGATCTCGTCGACCGCGGGGGGGGATATTTTGCGCGTGTAACTTTTCGAACCGGGCAACGAATGCGCACACGCGCGCGCGCGGCCAACAGGAAGAAGGGCGGGAAATTCCACGATGCCCCGTGTGAGAAGAAAGGCACGAGCCCGCACCCGACAATCGGACACCGCACAACCGAAGCCGTTGGTATATAAGAAGCGAGTTGTTCGGCCTGGGGCATCAAACATCACCGACATGAAGGTACGTACGGATTGTCAGTGAATAAAAAAAGAACAAACGATTATTACTATTCGTGCGGTGGTTAACGAGTGCGTCTCAATTTTGAGAACTCGATTTGAAATTTTGAGACGCAACCTGGTAAACGACGATTTGTTTTTTTTTTTAATTATTCTACTCGATTATCGCACGTCGCGATTTTACAATAATACGACGAAATTTATATTTCAGAGTTTTGCAGTTTTTGTACTTCTGGCGTGCATCGCTAATGTCTATGGTGAGTCCATATATATCTTAGGACTAATTTCGAAATAGAATTGGCGACTCGAACGCACGAAAATTAAAGAAACAGCACAGATGAAATAAGTTAGAGAGTTCCATTGGAGTAAATCCAAAACTTTTCTTTAAACAAATTTTCGGAAAAATCTTCCTGATAATGACCGAACAATCGGCAACTCTACATTTACAATCTTTCACATTTTTCCATACAAAAAGTCGTAAAGTTCGACCAATGCAGCAGAAATTGCGACAATTGCAAAACGACGAATTATCAGATTATGACGATTAAAAATTGTTTCAAATAAATTCGACGAACAAGTTCTGTGAAATGCACTTTTTCTATAAGGACATCGAGGGGGGGAGGGGGGGATCTGGCTTTGCAAGATTTTTTCATAATTTTTGGACCTGACAAACTGGTTTATCAATAATACCCAAAGTCGTTTTTACCTGATGCCAAATTTTTGCAAGTTATGTCAGACAACATTTGTTGCCATTTGTCTGATCCTAAATTGTTGGCCTTGTCGTCTACCAGTTCATGATGCTAATTAAATATTCACCAGCGATAAAATCTGCGAATAGCTCCAGCTGCTACAATTACGAATCAAATATTCTCGTGAGTAAAAGGTTAAACAAAAAAAAAACTATATTTCATAGAACAGTTGTTTATGGAACGATCCAATGGGAGTACGTAAAACGCTCTTTTACGTACGTAAAAGGCTTCTCTGGTTCTCAACTCTTCCTTTCACACTGTGCAATCGTATGACGCGCAAAAAAGAAAAAAAAAGTCTTCGATCTCTGACCCTTGACGCTGCAATATTATGCACACATGCACGTACGGTATGCCCGCGGTGTTACGAAATGTATAATATTATATATGACTAATGATATTTCGATCGTCGGACGAGTAACGGACGAAGATGAGCGCAAGAGAGTTGCGTTATACATATCCAACCGGATAATTACCGGTGCATCTCACGATCATCGACACAGATATATTTTAACTGCCAACTCTGTGGGAAAAAATTTTATGACTACTTGAAATGGACAAACAAATATGGTTGTGAGCAACCTTACTCTTCCAAGTCAACGTATTATATACTTCATGGATATTGAAAAATGTCAGAAATACTTTAAAATTTACGGAATCATTGTTCTCGTTGGAATAATAATAATATTGAAAAATTTAAGAAATTCTTGAAAATTTTTGGAATCATAGTTCTCGTTAGAATAATAACACACGAGTTATAAAATTATAAATTTACTGGCATTTGATATAATGACTTATGGGAAAACAGGTTCTGCAGACGTTAATGGGGTCTGCATAACGAATGGAACTACTAAATGTCAGTTAATTCTGAAAATGTTATATCATCAAGATTTAAGATCGAGCAATTGATTAACCTGAGTTTCAATTTAATCGACTGCACAGTTGTCGGAGAAATCAATTAAAGTGATGAGGAATATCACCTTTCGAAGAATCGTTAACAGTTGAAACAGATGTACAGTCACTGACAAAACCTCAAATGCCAATATCGTCGAATTTGAAATAAAAATTATAATTAAAAGTGGAAAATTAACATCAACCAAACGTCAATTCAGCAAGACCGTGAGGAGGCATATGAACCTAGAAAGCAACAAAAAAAAAAATATTTCCCCAGACTAACGAACATATCAATGCAATTTCATCGTTCCAACTATTCATGAAAACTTTTTGTCCTCATATTTTTTTCGAATAAGAAAATAATTCTAAAAAATTTCACAAAAAGCTAGTGAATATCAAATTGAATGATCATAACATTAAGTAACCGTAAAATGTTACAACTGGCTCCGGTTTCCTCAATCCACCTCAAAAGCAAACATTACCGTGAAACGTTTGTTTTTTTTTTTTTTTTTTTTTTTACAATTTCTTGACACACCCTGATAATAGACGGTCGCGATAAAGTGTTGACCGATCGCTCGTTCGTCATTCGCAGGGGGTTACATAAGCAGCGGCTGGTCGGGCGGCAGCGGAGGAGGCGGCTGGAGCTCGGGAGGCGGCGGAGGCGGCTGGAACTCAGGAGGCGGCGGAGGCGGCTGGAAGTCGGGAGGCGGCGGAGGCGGCTGGAACTTGGGAGGCGGCGGAGGCGGCTGGAACTTGGGAGGAGGCGGAGGCGGCTGGAACGGCGGCGGAGGCGGGGGAAAAATAATAAAAGTAATAACGGTGAGCGGAGGAGGAGGCGGATGGCCGAGCGGCGGCGGCGGCGGTAGCGGATGGAAATACGGAGGAGGCGGAGGCGGCGGATGGAAATCCGGCGGTGGAGGCGGATGGAACAGCGGATGGAAATCCGGTGGCGGCGGGGGCGGTGAGTCGGTTTTTTCTCGAAACTTAAAGCCTAATGTATTTAATGTCATTTTCCGAGAAAAAAATCCATATCAGTTAAAATGAATATGCATTTTTGACAAAGCGATGGTTACAGAAATTATTTCTATCGGTTTATCGCATTGTTTACGATAATTCGTTGGAGATCGATTATTGCAAGACGAATTGGCAACAACGTAAATTATGATCCACGATAATATAATTATATTTTGTGTGCTCGATCTTTGAAAAATTCGCCATTGAAATCATGAATAACTTTTAATCGTTTTACTGTAAATTATTATTTTCAAGGCACCAAAAGTCAGTCCGATATTCCATTCAACCGTAAAATTCAACCGAAAAATGTTCGGAACATTATCACAAGCATAATGTAATAATCACACCGAATACCCCAACTTTGCGATTTTTTTTCTAAATAACTGTACTGTGGAATGTTTTGAAATTTCACAGGTCGATTAGTAAAGGGATCATGAAAGTTCGCAAAAAATCTCATCTCAGTGGCATTATTTCGGCCTAACCTCACAAAAACCTTGAGGGGAGAAATCTCCCTCAGGAGCGTGAAAAATAAGTATTTTTCGGGAATTTTGATTCCATCATTTTGTCTCCTCCAAAAAAAAATCCCGAGAAAAATATATATTTTTCACGCTCCCAAAAAGATTTCCGGCCCCAATAATTGATCTCCACATTCCATCGCGTTCGAACATCAACGTTCCTTTCAATCTCTCGCAATTAATCACTTTTTTTTCCCAGGCTGGTGGTAATTGAAATGCCTCAACAAGTGTTTGCCATCCCGGGGATTCGTTTATTACATTCTGGAAAACAAAAAAAAAAACAAAAAAACATCGGAACAACGATTCGAACGACCATCCCTGTGGGGCAACGTACATCTAAAAATTCTTTCAGAAGAACCTATATTTTTCAAGCAAAAAAAGAAAAAACAAAAAAAAAAACAAATGTTTAAACTAAAGTTACGAATAAAAAATTTGAATCGTGATCATTGGGGGTGGTTGATGTTGATGTGACGAAAGAACAATCGAAGCTCGCCTCATCGGGGTCGGGCGATGTTGCGTAATATCCCGAGCCGTAACAACGGCTCAACAGTTGATCGAGTCAACAGTTTTCTCGCCCGTACATTGTGAATGGTTCGTACGAACGGTTGTCGCGAAACTGGATAACTGTCGTCACTCGTCTGGAAGACAGTGTTATCAGGTCCGGTCAAGCCCCTTCCTTCCCTCCCCCTTAACGTGGCTACGGCGTCGACCGAAAAGGAAACCTGGCAGGAAACCAGCCGCGGAAACACGTCCAGTCCCCGAGAAGCCCCGGCCATCGACCTGACTCACCGACACCGACCGACATCAACCGACACCGACCGACACTTTTATCCATGTATCCGAGTGCATTATGTAGTCAATAAAAATTGTTTTAGCAAAATCACGAGCGCAAACTCAACGATTTGATTTCACTCTTGTTGCACAACCGTTTTGTGCCTTCGCAAGCAGCATCGAAAGCTCCTTCAAAAACGAAAATAATAAGACGAAAAAAAATCATAGTACATTATGTCACTAGTACGAAAATAGTACATTATGACACTAGTACGAAAAAAAAAATTTTTCTGACGAGTGTGAGTTTGAAGAACGAGCCGAAGTTGCAATCACGAGAGTCCAGAAAACGTTTTTCGTACAAGTGTCGTACGAATTTTTATGTCACAAGGTCCGTAAATGTCCACTTTTACGCACAGCGTGTCATAAAAAAATGTTTTCTTAAAAAAATGTTTTTCTTGACTCGCGTCGTATAGATTTTTATGGGACAAGGTGTGTAAATGTGGTTTTAAAGCGAACGCAATGAGAGCGTAAAACCGCACTTTTACGGACAGCGTGTCATAAAGATAACATTTTGAGACCCCCCCTTCCCGGCGGATCAAAAAGTCAACTCGACATTTTTTTTTTGAGTTCACTTTTTATTTTTTTTCAACTTTTATTTTTATTTTTTTTACTTTTATATATTTTATTATTTTTTTTACTACCGGAATAAAACAGAGCCGGCATAATTTTTTTTCGCGTTCCGGAAACTCGAACTTGCCCTCCGGGCAACGCCAACCCAGCCAGCGAAAACGGCAATGGCTTCCGGGCTCCCCTGGTCGACGACTCTCGCGACTACTTATTGCCAACCAATAATATCGATCGTCGCTCTCTCTCGCTCTCGTGGAAATAATTTCTGTCTGGTTCTGTCGACGATAATTATCGAAGTTTGCGAGACGGTTAGTAGACCCGGGGGGGTCTCTTCGGGCTCAAACTACAACGCAAAAAACTCGGTTTTACGAACGTCTTGTATATACATACATAGATATATGTATCAGGGTGGTCCTTATTTGGCCTAAAAAAATATAGTATCGCTACCCACCTTCCAAATTATTCTAGACCATGAAAAAAGAATTTTCATATTTTTCTGCGTTTTTTAAATTCACCCTCTGCATTGCCGGACGTCATTTGAAAGTTTTTGAAAATCATTTATGTGTATTTTACACATATTTTCGAGTTAAATACATAAACGGTGGCGAAAACAGAAAATCGGAAAGGATGTATATTATAAAAAACACCAAAAAATGTTGGCAACTATCCGGCAAACATAACCTACAAAATAAAAATAAAAATGATGTTTCTATTTTTTTTTCTCAGGCTACGTAAAGTTCAGGAAGGAAGGTAATTGAAAAAAAAGTTTTCAATGAACGCGAAAAATGTTACAAAAGACGTTGATAACATCACAAAAATTCCCAAGGGTATACAACCCTCAGAATTGTGGCAAGAAAAAATGAAAACAATAAAAAATCGATAAATTTCTATCTTCCCGTTCAAACGCTGGCTAAACAACGCCACGTAGACCAAAAGTGCAAATGAACGATGTTGCAGAGAATAAAATTCCCCACAAAAAAGTCCCCCAACGGCATGCGTCCAGCATCGATAGTTAACGCGTGGTGAAAGCTCGAAACTCGTGCTCGTGCCGAATTTCGAGCCCCACCCGTCGAAATATGTAATTCCGCGGATTACCACGGCTGGCATCAATTGATTATCGTTATACGAGACACGTGTGTGTCGCGCACGAAATTTTGACCGATTGCATTTGCACCGTGACGCCGGTGGATAATAATTGCGCGCGATTTAATCTCTCGATGATCGTTGGAAACCCAGCGATGCATCAAATTTCCAGCTACATATGTTTCTTTTTTTTTCTTTCGGCACTTCGGTCTCTCTTCCTCTTCCTCCATAATTCCCTCCGTTTTTTTTTCTGCCGCACCTGCGCACTGCGAATTATTTCGGCATCGATGAACTCTTAATTGATCCTCCGAGTAATTAAATGACGCCCGCGACCAACGCGTCAAGTGTGTCGCCCCGCAATCACGTTCTCCGGATTCGCGGTATCGATTTATCATTGATATACATATACACATATATATACACGACAGTGCGTTTCCCAGCGACACATGTGTTTCACATTTCGTGCGGGATTACACACGCGTGTAACTTGTGCGTTATAACGAGGGTCATCAAAATTTTAGAAATTTTACGCAATTAGTCCGGCGCATTGCCCGGAACTAACTGAATTAATGGGTCGCTCGTGATCTCATCCCCCCCGGTGTATTTCATAAATTTCCATGCGCAGCATGATTCACGGCTGCTTCGGAGCGAAGAAAAAAATTCGTAACGAGGCAATCCCATTTTTTTTTTCGGGATGCGCCCTCGGATTGCCCCGACGTTCGAGCTCGACCCACGCGTTAACTATCGATGTCAGACATATGCCGTCGGGGACTTTTTTGTAGGAAATTTGATTCTCTACAACATTGCTTATGTAAACTTTGGGCCTATATAGCGTTGTTTAGCCGGCGTTTGCATGGGAACATAAAAATGTTGCAAAAAAAAATTGAAAACAATGGAAAAAATCGAATACATTTTTATGTTCCCGTCCAAACGCTGGCTAAACAACGCCACTTGGACCAAAAGTTCACATGAACAATTTTGTAGAGAATCAAATTTTCTACAAAAAAAGTCCCGGATGGCCTACATCTAACTTTGATAGTTAACGCGTGGGGAAAGCTCGAAAGTCGGGGCAATGTGAGAAACCGCGTGACTGGTGGACGTTCGGAATTTTGGCCCTTCCGAACATTGTTCGTTATGAATTTCGAGCCCCATCCGGCTAAATGCAAAACGAGACAAGCGAGTTAACTATTTTTTTTATCCCAGAAGATTTCTTGCAGATTTTTGGTGATTTCATTACCAAGACGTTTCGACAATTTCATGATTGAATATATTTATATATAGATATATACTCGTCATACAACTGGAAACTCGACTGTGAGGAGTTTCGCTGTACGCAGCCTTAACTCGAAGTTGATCCGACTATACTCGGTTGGCTCTGTCAAATTGACTCTAAGCCAACTGAAAATTGAGTTGGCTCAAATTTAATTCCCGGTCGCTACGTCTAAATAGTTTTTTTCGCCATTGCTGGCAAATCCATTCACCCGTTCGCCCGTTCCGCCGGCTTCGTCAGTCCGTGAGCTCGAAAAAACTAGTCGCGACTGTTTCTAGTCTCTCGTTTCTCTTCTGGGGGTTGCTTTTTTTGCCATTAGTTTTTATTTCGGTGCACACGGCTAATTTACAGAACCACAAAAGAACAGCGAGAGAAAAAACCGTTGTTATCATCGTTCATCGGTTCGCCATTATCGATAATACACAGTTGAGGTCTTGTAAAAAAATGTAAGAGTAGTTAGACCCATTGACAATAGGTTAGTGTGAATAAAGAATTTTCCGCCTGCTCAGGAACAACTGGAAAAAAATAATTACCAAATTAGTTGGAAAATCCCATGTTATTCGAATGGGAAACAAAACGAGCTTACAGGCACGTCTTTCCATTGGACCACGGTGCTGGGGTTTCGCACATATTCTTATCAATTTATTTCGAACCTCTCAAAGGGGTGCACTTGTCGAAATTCGTCAACACCCCCATTAAGGACCACCCTAAACCACATGGTCGTTCTGGACTGGAATTGACCATCGCGTACAGCGAAGCGACGCTGGAATGGACGAGGAAATGGGACGGGTAGCCCGTCCCGTCCCATTCCCTCGTCCCATCGTATAAATTCCGGATAATTTTGGAAAACGGCCCCTCAACCCAAGTGTATACATATATCTATACCAGGGTGGTCCTTGTTCGACCAAAAAAAAATCACGTGATTATCGATCAACGTATTGTAGATAAATGATAGTTCCAAAATTATTCGCAACATTTTCTCGACCTGAATTTCCGTGACACACGTTAATTTCATCCAGCTAAAAACTTTTTCGTTGACATTTTCAGTTTTCAATAAATAAAATCTCACGAGTGTTGCAACCAAACGGATTTATGTTAATTCACATTCGGAATAAATCTCGAGGCGAAGATTCGAACATGGCGTGGAAAAAGGGAAATCCCGGAAGGGTCCGGAAAATCTGCCAGCAGCCGTGTCAGGAAAAAAAAGAGTGTGTGTGTGTGTGTGTGTGAAAATAAGGAAGAAAAAATTATTGTGGGAAAAGGGCGTGTCTGAGTGACGCTCGAATTCGTTTTTTTTTAATGCGGGTCGTAAAACGTTGACCAGACAGAATGAGCTTTCGTGTGGCTGAGAAAAAAATCGTCGCAGCAGGTCACAAAGTTGGCAACCTACGGTTCCGGAATCGTTGCGGAGCGTGAAAAAAAGAAAAAAAAACACAAAAAATTCGGATTTTGGCGCTCGCCAACGCGCGCAGAGCACCGTAGCAATATCGGGACTGTGGATTCTGGTTTCAACAATAATTTATTATTCGCGGCCCTTCGGGGTCGTCGCAATGTCGCGCTTGTGAATTCATGTGGCACACACGGTGCGCGCTCACCTCGAGCCACGAGCGTGTGCCCATGGTTCGCGTTGCTCTCGTTTCGGACGACTACAAAAAAAAAAGAAAAAAGAAACAGAAAAAAAAATCCGATGCTGGAAAAACACGAGCAGGACGAAAAAAATGTGAAAAAAGTAGGGTAAAAAAAAACCACGACCCCAGGGTTGTGCCACCTCTATGCGTGCCACCAATGCCACAGAATTTGTCGCCATTTTGACATTATTTGTGCCTTTCTTTTATTTAGTTATTTGTTTCCACGAAAATGGCCGGACCAAAGATAAGGCACGTTGCAGAGCATCGAGAAATATAATTTGCTACTGAATTCTCAAATACGCAGTGTGGTTGGATTCGCTAATTGGGGTTGCCTGTGAAGAAACTAGATGGAACCTTGTTGCAATATATGCATGTATTATATTAGGGTGGTCGTTTAAAATGCAATCTCCAGGGTCGGCCCATAGAAAGATGGTTTTCGGTGAAGGAAAACTAGATCTTTTTTATTTTTGTGAACAAAATCATGATAACAGGTGCCTCTCGATTATCAAAGTGATTTTTATTAGATGAAATTGCAGTTTTTGGGGAATATCTCGTGAAATATGCAGATTTAAAAAAAAAACCGTAAATCATCATCGATAGAAAATTAAATGTCCTACAACAAGTGTTCTCACCATTTTTTTCGAAAAATGTTTATCAACAAAGATATTTCGTAAAAAAAAACATTCGTGTAGTGAAAGATGCCACATCTGTATTGATTTTTTTCAATACGTTTGTCTTCCCATCCAAACGCTGGCTAAACAACGCCACATAGACCAAAACTTCACATAAACAATGTTGCAGATAATCAAATTTCCTACAAAAAAGTTCCAGACAGCATTTATCCAACACGGATAGTTTACGCGTGGAAAAGCTCGAAAGTTATCTCTTCGTTTCAACAGCGCTGTCCACATGCCCTTCTTATTCTACCCTGCAGTGCGTCCGTTTCCCGCCCTTCCACCCTCCCCCCGTACAGTTCTCATCGTCCAACGCCTCGCCGAAGAACCATCGCCTAAAAAATTAAACCACGCGAGTTTCCTCTCTCGTTTTTCGTGACGATAGCATCAATCCACAAGTCTCGCTGAACATTCGACGTTGCAAATGGAAGTGAGCTCGGAATGAATCTTCTTCTCGGTTCGGGGGGGTCGTTGGAAACGTCTGTTGACGATTCACCGTTTGTCCAAAGAGCACCAACCAAGAACAGCCAGCGAGAGTGATATTGCAATGCACGACCCTCGTCGTCGTCGACATTACTATACCACCGCATTTAGTCTTTTCGTCTTTTATTTTTCCATTTCAACCCTTTATTCGCGCAACGCGCTGAAACTCAAGACTTTTCTTGCTCCGGAGTCTGGGGGGAGGACGACATCTCTTGTATCATCGCTTGTCTCCTGTGATGCGTTCTCTTGTATCTCGTCTGGATGACTCTCGTTGATCCTTCGCCTCTCTTTTGGCTCTTCTTCCTTCCCAATTTCGCCCGACCGTTCTTCACTCTGGCGCAACGCTGGGGAGAGTACTGGGCCTTTTCTATCTCTGTCCCTTTTGCACAGCGAGCGGAAGACGATGGAACGAGCCACACACACACACACAGACAACCCACAAGAAGAATGAATAACAACGGAGATTGAAATTGCGGATTAGGATGACTGCGAGCAGCGACTCGGGAGTTCAGGCTTAAGCAGTGCTTAGGCGGATGTGATACGTCGTGCTGCAGAGTCTCTAGACTCTAGGGCTAGACGGAAACGTTCGGAAGAAGGAAGGAACGAAACGAAACAAACGATGATGAAGGCAGAGCTTCATGTGGGAACAGAAGAAATATGAAATGGCGAGCAAAACCGGCATCCAGTGGACCGTGGATACACGCAGACTGGATTTTTTTAGAAAGGGCACTCCATTCCTACGTCCTCCCGAATTTTTCCATCTGTGTTCCGTCCTTGTCACCCGGGAATCGCTGGTAAAGTGCTGGCCCTACGGGACACTAGCAATTTTCGTGGCGGACGCCGGATCACGTGGGCAGCAGTTTACACGGTAATGAGTTTTCTTCTGGGACCAACTTTTTTGTACACGTAGCTTCCAAAAACAAAAAAAACGTCCAACGTACCTGGATGGTACTCAGAGCGCATAATTCGAGTGATAAAAAACTTTCATGTTCCAGAAGTAGTTTTCATTAAAAACCCTGTACAAAGTGGTGATAATGTCGTTCCAACACAACAATCTTCACTCTTCCTCGAAATCATTCGGGATATTACTTTTTTCCACGCATTGAAAAATTGCTTGGATGACATGTCTAAGCTGTGAGTCATTTGGAAAGGTTTTCAAGAAGCCTCTTCAAAACTGACCACACGTTAGAGTGGGCCAAACGATTGGATCGCGGTGTCTATAAATCAGTACGAAATTCTCGAGTGCACGATAAGTTCGATAGAACCTGTTGACTCTTTTTCTCTCTCGTGTAATTCAGCAATGGGGATCGTCTCAGTATATTAACTTCGTAGTATAGTTCACCGAAGTTCACATATCGATGTGTGCTGACCCACGTTATTGTAGATTCGAGAACGTAACTCGGTGTTCTTTAGGACATTGAGTTACTTTATGTGGTTCACGTAGTTTTCGTAACTGTTGCTGGCCCTGAAAAAGGACCAGTAACCCACCCTGACCATGTCTCAAACGGCCGAGGTTGAAAGTCTTGTGATAAAAAAACCATATGGACTGGTGGATAAAGTCATTCGGGCCAAGTGTGCTCACTTAGCACTTCTAAGCCCTGCTAAGCAGTAGTCATGAAAGATATTCAAAACAAATGGATGACATCTGGATAAAGTCACTATTGAGCAATGAATGCCAGCCATAAAGGAGAAGGTAATCCTTCCAACTTGTTCATAACCGAAATATAAGCCAGTTGATTCAGATTGCGCCCACTTGGCCTGTGTCGCAGCTAATCGTGCGCACCTAAGAGAGTTGAGTGAGGCTTAAAGTAAGATGAAGGCTCAAAGCGAGCCACAGTGAAAGAGACTGTGCTGAGCCGAAGACCGCTGCGCAAAGTTACCCTCCGAATGACTCCACAGTCCAATGATGAAAACTCTGCGAAGCAAATTTCCAACCCACGTATGCTAATCACGCGAGAAAAAAACGACCCTCCGGAGCACCGGATCTCAAGTTGGCCGTGGTGAGGTTCCATTAATGGTCGGAAAGAGGTAAATTTCTTGGAACAAGTAGCTTCCGAGGGTGTGCGCGGTTAAGTGGCCGAAATGTGTCGTTCCATCGATTTCCCCGCGGAACGTGGGTTTCGCGGGGCCTCGGGGTGCGCCGGAGAGCGAGAAAAGAACCAGGGAGGTTCGAAGGAAGAGGAGAGGAACGGACGCGGCTAGGGGTAGGCGGCGGGCGTACCGGCAACCCGACCCGAACGTGTCAAAGTGGCGGCCGAGTGGCATTCGCGTTGCACACTCCACAACTCTTAACTCAGTTCGAAGTTCGACTTGAAAAAGCTCGAGTTTCTCGCCCCTCGAGCGGCCATCGCACTTTGGGGAGGGGGGGGGGCGGTTTACGAAGGTCCGTGAGCCGGCCCGCCGCCTCGTACGGAATCCTTGCTTCCACATCTCGAGAGAGCTTTCTCGGCTGCTGGGCTTTCGCGGCAGACCCGGGGGGAGGGTTCTCCACACACCCTGGCAACCCGCTTTGCTCTTCCCCTAGTCAGGCGGTTCTTCGTTCCTGAATTGTCATTCACCGACGTCAACCGTCGAGGCGCGACTAAAGCCCGGAGACATCATCCGGAGTAGTACTGCGGCTTACACAGGTTTGCATCACCTTCTTGGATGTGTGGAATCATAAGGCACGGACTATTCAGACTTGCCAGGTCCGGGGTTCCTTTCCCGGGGACATATGTCCCAACCTGCTCCATCGTGTCATTACAGCCCCACTCGGTCGAGCTTCGATGATTCTAATTTTCGCATAATTCAATCTTGAACAGTCTGGCGAAGCTTTTACCGGGTATACACATGGGCCCTGCCATCTTGGATGGCATTCACGCTGGAAAAAGAAAGTGAAGGGAAAAAGGAAGAAAGAGAGGGAAAAAGGGGATGAAAAAGCAAAAGTTCGACGTAGAAACGTCCTCGTTCCATCTGACGTGGCCCAACTCAACTTCCTTTGAGGCGTTAGTCTCATCCTCACCCCCCGATCGTCTGGTAGTCTCCCCGACGCTTTTTTTTTCAACCCTCATCCGCTCTGGACTCTCGTAGCCCTCTTTACATTTTTTTTTCTTACCATTTTACTTAATATTTTAAGTCTCATCGTCAACGCTTTCCCCATAGCTCTCTGCCGTCTTTTACTCTTACCCATTCACCCTCACTGTTCGTATGCTTATTCGTCTTCTTCTTCCTCTTCGTCTTCTTCTTCTTCTTCGCTTCAAATCCCGCGAAATCTGAATTTAATTATGACTCTTCACGTTTCTCCTTGCGCCAGGCGACCTTTTTCGTATATTCCAACGTGGCCTATCACGGCCGTGCATCTGTGTGAGCCTCGACGAAAACTTGGGGGCCGAGTTTCCGCCCGATTCCTCTCGCTCCTTGCTCATGGGCTACCGACTTCTCGCCACTTGCCCGGGCTGCCCCGAAGCAATCACTGACTCCTCGCTCGCTCGCTCTCTCGAGAGAGAGCTCGACCAACTTACATCCAACATTGTGAGCTAAGGTGAGATAAGAAACTTGGATTGGATCGCGCGCGCACGGGAAAAGTGGAATGTATAGCACGTGTGGGAGGTTGAGCGTCGAATTTTACCGACGGTGGATAGTTTTTTCACCGTTCTTCATCTCACACACTTTTAACGGAGTCTCGCCATTTCTTTTTTTTTGTCCTCCAGTCCAAGGGGATGAAAGCCTTCTTTTGCTCCAACGACCTTCGGGCTTCCTTCGTTACTGGCTTTTTCACGGTTCCTTAGAAATCTAGGAAATTTAGAATACCGATTGAGATGAAATTTGGCACACGGACGTAGATCGATCACCCAAAAACAGAAATGAGGGAACGAAAATTAAAGATGAAATTTTCAACCCCCTCCCGCGGATTGAATAGTTAACTCGAATTTTTTTTTTCATGCCCGACCCATCGAGTGGGTAGTCCTTTGATAGGTCTCCTCAAATGCAATTTAAAACGTCCTCAGAACTTTTCAATTTCAACCACTCAGTCACGAGATATTCGCTTTCGAAGTTTTTACCAGAGGTGTACCTTGTCTGTAATTTCTCACCCAAGCTCGTCTCCGCGAATTGCACATGTATGGATTCGGTACTATCCTCTGTGTTACTCTTGTATCACCGCCCCCTCCCCCTTTTCCGAAAGCGATATCGATTTCCCACGCGACTTCAGTCGGCTTCTACGGTAATTAAACTAATGCCAATTGAACGAGCCCATGGCCATTAATTATTGGTTTCACCGAATTTCCACGTTCTCGATGCTCCTCCTCCCCCCCCCCACCACCGACCCAACGCATTACGAGATCACAGACAGCTGCGTGCATTCACTCGGAACTAATTTCAAATTTCAATTTTCCGAAAATATTATTATCGATATAAATTATTGAATTTCTTGAGTTATCGATATGAAGTTTTGGAATGGATTTTTTTTTTTGCGATACCGAAGTAAAATTAAATGCAAAAGATACATTTTAACATGTTAGATTTTTATTCTTGCTTCATAAAATTATTCAGCTCGTATCTACATTGTGTTTTTTTTGGTTTATTCGAGTCTAAGTTTATTGTTTAGGAGACACAATTGCCATCGTCGTCGATGGTGAAGCTAAATGCCACCTGCAGGGCCCATTCGGTCATTTTGGTCGAGAAATCCAGACGGTCGGCGTTAGCGTATAAAGTGTAGTCACCACAAGGTATCATTGTCGGAAAACTCACGGAAAAACTGTCCACATTTTGGTTGATATCGTAGTTACCCTAAATCGAACATAAATAACACGGTAATTAATCAATAACAGCAAGTACATTCAGAATGTATGAAAAAAAAAAAAAAAAAATTATCATGCGTGTACCATTTATTTTCATTTTCTTATTCAGTCGAATATAAAATATAAAAGAAAATTGTTGAAATACGTGAGAAAACAAAATATCCTCGAAATTTGAGGTCGCTATCTCATTTTTAACGTTACCTGGCCAAGCAAATATTTGAAAAAATGTTGTTTTCAGAAAACAAAAAACACCATTCTCCATATCAAATATATTATAATGCTGAAGGACGCCTCAATAATTTTTATTATTATGTTTATAGACTTTTTGTTTCTGTTTTTCGTTTTTTTTTCTTGTTTTTCAAGTTGAACAATCTGAGGTTGATCTCAAAGAAAACAAGTTGTTCAGATTTTTAAATTCATTTTTTTCCTTTTTTTCACTCTTTTATCAACTTTTTTATTTTATTTTATTTTAGTAATGAATTTTTTTCTCTTTTTCAGTCGAACAATCCGAATTTGACCTCAAAAAAAATAAGATGCTCCGAATTACAGATCCCTATCTCAATATCGAGGCCTATGAATTTATTCATTTACTCAATTGTTCGATCTGGATTTTTTGTTTTCTTTCTTTCAAAACAAATCACGATTTCTCAGTAGTGAATGATTGATAAGACGTAATTAGAGTTAGTTTTTCAACAAAATTACTTTTATCGTATAAAAAAAAAAAAATTTTTTTAAGAAATTGAAAAAAAAAACGTCGATAAAAATAATAATGTACATTCAAACGCATTTTGTCATCCGTATTTCGTAATTATATGTAAAAAAATAAAATTGCGAAATTTTACCGGTTTCACGTTACAAGTGCCATCCGGCAGTAAATTATTATCGAAAATCGTGACTGCCACGTATTCCCAAGTGCCTTGCGGTATGTCAAGGCAAGCATTTATAAATGCTGTCTGATACGTATATCCAGAGTCATTTTCCAGAAAAAATTCCAACTGTGGGATAAAATTCATGACGTGTTGATTGATCGATCATTGTGATTGCCGTTCGTAGCTCGACGACGTCTCGTATGTTTATGAGACTACTCACTACGAATGGATTATCCGAATCAATGCTCTTGAAGTAGGTTAAATTTTGCGGATCTGATATTTGATAATACATGTAGAGAACGGGTAGGCCTGGTGGAACCGTTTGCTCAATTCTTGCAGCGTTGATGGTATACGTGTATTGATTCGATCCTGCGTTATCAGATGGAGCCCCATATCCGGATGGACTGACCTTTCGTCAGACGTCAAATGAATCATGAGTCTGAACGTATCGTAAAGTGCGCTTTAAGGGGGTTACACATTTGTGTGGATTGCCCAGAAAGATTTTCGTGAATTTTCGGGAATTATTATCTCAAAAACTATTGGTCCGATTGAATTCAAGTTGGTTCCATTCGAAAGTACATACATTGAGGTATGTTGACGAATTTTTGTTTGAGTGTATAGTGAATGGGAGCGCTGTTATTCTGGCTGGCGTGAAATAACTTTTTCAAAGTCGGTTCCCACTGTTTTTTTGGATAACGGATTGACCGATTCCTTTAAAATTTGGACACAATATGCACGGATGGGTTATGAAGTTCGGCACGTAGGCATTTTTTTTTCAAACTAATTTATTCATTTTTTTATCAATCAACAAAGATCGTAAATTGAGGTTTAAAAGTGAATTTCAACTTCGATCAAGCACCATTTTGTGAAAAAAAAAATCTTACGTGCCGAACAGCTCGAGACGTTACACTTTAAGAATCTTCGTGAAATTTTCGTTTCGGACCAACCGACTGCCGGAAACAGTGGAATAAACCGCAAACCGTGCCGACGACAAAGTTATTTTACTCCGGCCGGAATAACAGCGCTCCCATTCACTATACATTCAATCAAAAATTCGTCAACATACCTCAATGTACATACTTTCGAATGAAACCAACTTTAATTCAATCGGACGAATAGTTTTCGAGATAATAATTTTCGAAAATTCACCTATTTTTCTGACAATCTACACATGTGTACCCCCTTTACACAGACTCCTCAAAAAAAAAAAATTAAAGGATCACTTTGAAACAGTCGTAAATAGATCAAATGTAGTAATTTTCGAATTACTACTCACACTTTAACGACGGCCACAATCAAAACCACGATCGCGAATTTGGCGATTGATTTTTCACCACCGAACATGCTGACAAATGATTTCATCATTATACTTTTTTTTTTTAACCGGTCGACCGACGGAGCTTTTACGCAGCATTTGAAGCGTTATGCGGATGTCACCATGTCGACTTATCGGTCCGTTTACAATTGAACGGTTATGAAGCGTTTTTTCCGACCACTTATGTCGTTTGCTATCTATCTTTCATAATTATAGTTTGCTTCACATACGAACGTACACGGAAACGCACTTAAGGGGGCTGAGTCACCTTAAAAGTTGGAATTTCTTTTTCTTTTTTTTTTCATCGTGACACGATCAATCTAAATTTAAAATTGATTTCATTCTCATAAAATATCTATAATCAGCCATCATTTTGAATTTTATTCGAATATAATTTGGATTTAAATTTAGATTGCTCGTGTAACGAAATTTCTTTTTTTTTTTCAATTTTTTAGGTGACCCAGTCCCCTTAAGGTAGTACACCAGTTTTCAAGCCAAAGTCAATTGAGCCATTATATGTCTTTGTACGGAACCCTTTAAAATTATGTAACGCATGAAAATTATGCACACGATACTGTAATAGACCATCAGCCATTGATTACACCGGACAATTGGTTATATTTCGATTACAATTGACAATTTATTCTGGATTATGTAGACCGCTTGACCGCAACCCCCCCCCCACTCGATACCACCTCCTTAACCCTAACAACATAGCATACTCTTTGATAGTTGAAATAAATAAAAATGCTGACAAATGAACAGTTTTCGTTTGGAAATTATTCAATATTCTCGAATAAAAAATAAAAAAGAAGCTATTTTGGTATACATGTATAGATGATACGGCTGGGCAGGCGCTAGCTGGCTATCCTGACCAACGTTACCCAGAAAGAGGCTGGACATAATACAGCTAGTACCCATCTATAGAAGCCAACGCCATCTGGCGTTTTTTTCAGGCAACAATTGATATGTCGCGGCGGCGTGCCTCGATCAAAACTAACCTCACTTTCACGTATGTATTTCAAACGTTTCGGTTAACTAAAATCGAAGACGGTTAAAAACTGAAATCGAATTACGATGGATAACGAAAAGAAGCGATCGTTAAATCGATAACGGGTGAAACGACACCGTGCGATAAAGGGAGATATTGAATGCAGACCCATAAAAAGCGGGGGGAGGGAGGTTAATACAATATACAATGAAATAATAAGATCCGAAATAACATTACGACTTTTATTTTATAGATTAAAAAAGATTATTATGCTGTACACTTTTATTCCTACTTATATATAACTTATTAAAAAAAGATATTCGAAAGATGAGAAAAAATAATGAGGTTAGAAAAATAATCACTTACGTTCTCACAAATTTCGTGATAACTCAAGAACCCGCAAAGATTTTCAATACTTTTTCGACTCAAATTAAAGACAAAGCTTCGGAGATTAACATATAAAAATGCCAAACTCTTGAAAAATTTTCCCTAGGTCCGACGGTGAATTGAAGTTGAGATACGAAATTTCCGGATAAATTTGAATTTTTTAAAAATCCTTTTTCATATCGTATCTCGGTATTCAGTGACGAGAATATTATGAACAAAAAATATCATTGGATTCGAAATTCCATAAGCTTTACAACGATTCTTCGGAGGAGCTTCGAGCTCGATTTGTCGCGAAGTTGTCGGCGTTCAAAGACAGAACTGTCTCTTGCTAGCGCACGAGCTTTTAGTGTCCTGATTACTTTCGGACGGTAGTGTACATTTGAACATGTTTCGGTTTTTTTTATTCGTGCTTCATAAAATTATTCTACTCGTATCTACATTGTTTTTTTTTTTTTTTTTTTGTTTGTTTTGGTTAATTCGAGTCTGAGTTTATTGTTCAGGAGATACAATTGCCATCGTCGTCGATCGTGAAGCTAAATCCCACCTGCAGGGCCCATTCGGCAATTCGTCTTGAGGGATCCACATGGTCGGCGTTAGCGATTAAAGTGTAGTCACCACAAGGAATCATTGTCGGAAAACTCACGTCAAAACTGTCCACATTTTGGTTGATATTGTAGTTACCCTGAATCAAACATAAATAACACGCTTGGTCGAATCATCGTGAACCCAGAGAGTAATTAATAACAGCAAGTACATTAAAAATGTATTAACAAAAATCATGCGTGTACCATTTTTTTTTTTTAATTTCTCATTCAGACGAATAGAAAATGAAAGAATTTCTAATTTGCATTTTTTTTTTGTTTGTTTGCTTTCTCAAAAATAATACGATTTTTCAGTATCGGATGATTGATAAGACGTAATTGAATATATAATAATTTTAATAATTATTATATATATTTAATATATATTATTATATTTAATCGTAATTAAATATATAATATATATTAAATAACATCATATAACGAATTTACTGTAATTAAATATAGCTTATTTCTTTCACGGAAATTGTTTTTATCGTATTACAAGAAAAAAAATAAAACATAAAAGAGCAAAAAAAAAAAAAAAGTCGACAAAAATAATAATGTATATATTCAAAAGGCATTTGTCATCTTTATGTCGTAACTACAGTCCGACTTCCAAATAACAGACCAAAAGCCCCAAAGCTCGATTCTGTCATTGGGAAGTCGGACTGTATATATCTGAAAATAAAATCTGGACATTTTACCGTTTCGACGGAACACGTGCCACCCGGCAATATATTCGCATCGAAAATCTTGACTGCCACGTATTCCCAAGTACCTTCCGGTTGGTCGACGCAAGAATTTACACCAGCTGAACTATACTCATAGCCAGTATCATAGTTTATCAGATAGAATTCCAACTGTGGGATTAAATTCACGACGAATTAATTGATCGATCAACGATTGCTGTTTGTACAGTGTGGACGATGCTCGTATTTATGAGACAGCTACTCACTATTAATGGATCGTCCGAATTAATGCTTTTGAAGAATGTTATATTTTGCGGATCTGATATTTGATAATACATGTAGAGAACGGGTTGGGCTGGTGGAATCGTTTGTTCGGTTCTCGCAGCGTTTATGGTATACGTGTATTGATTTGATCCTGCGTTATCAGATTGAGCCCCACATTCGGATGGACTGATCTTTCGTCAGACGTCAAATGAATCATGAGTCTTAACGTATCGTAAAGTGCGCTTTAAGGGGGTTACACATTTGTGTGGATTGCCCGGAAAGATTTTCGTAAATTTTCCGGAATTATTATCTCAAAAACTATTGGTCCGATTGAATTCAAATTGGTTCCATTCGAAAGTACATACATTGAGGTATGTTGACGAATTTTTGTTTGAGTGCATTGTGAATGGGAGCGCTGTTATTCTGGCCGGCGTGAAATAACTTTTTCGAAGTCGGTTCCTACTGTTTTTTTTTTTTTTTGAGATAACGGATTGACCGATTCCTTTAAAATTTGGACACAATATGCACGGATGGGTTATGAAGTTCGGCACGTAGGGATTTTTTTTTCAAACTAATTTATTTATTTTTTTATCAATCAACAAAGATCGTAAATTGAGGTTTAAAAGTGAATTTTAACTTCGATCAAGCGCCATTTTGTGAAAAAAAAAAATCTTACGTGCCGAACAGCTCGAGACGTTACACTTTAAGAATCTTCGTGAAATTTTCGTTTCGGACCAACCGACTGCCGGAAAAAGTGAAAACCGCAAACAAAGTGCCGACGACAAAGTTATTTTACTCCGACCGGAATAACAGCGCTCCCATTCACTATACATTCAATCAAAAATTCGTCAACATACCTCAATGTACATACTTTCGAATGAAACCAATTTGAATTCAATCGGACGAATAGTTTCTGTGATAATAATTCCCGAAAATTCACCTATTTTTCTGACAATCTACACATGCGTACCCCCTTAACACAGACTCCTCAAAAAAAAAAAAAAAAATTGAAGGTTCACTTTGAAACAGTCGTAAATAGATCAAATAAAAATTTCCTCGCATGAATAAAGAAAATCTATATAATCATTACAATTTTTATCGTTTGACAATATTTTCGAATTACTACTCACACTTTACCGATGGCCACAATCAAAACCACGATCGCGAATTTCGCGATTGATTTTTCACCACCGAACATGCTGACAAATGATTTCATCATTATACTTTTTTTTTTTTAACCGGTCGACCGACGGAGCTTTTATGCAGCATTTGAAGCGTTATGCGGATGTCACCACGTCGACTTATCGGTCCGTTTATAATTGAACGATTATGAAGCGTTTTCTCCGACCACTTATGTCGTTTGCTATCTATCGTTCGTAATTATAGTTTGCTTTACATACGAACGTACACGGAAACGCACTTAAGGGGGCTGAGTCACCTTAAAAGTTGGAATTTCTTTTTCTTTTTTTTTTCATCGTGACACGATCAATCCAAATTTAAAATTGATTTCACTCTCATGAAATATCTATAATCAGCCATCATTTTGAATTTTATTCGAATATAATTTGGATTTAAACTTAGATTGCTCGTGTAACGAAATTTCTTTTTTCTTTTTTTCAATTCTTTAGAAGACCCAGTCCCCTTAAGGTAGTACACCAGTTTTCAAGCCAAAGTCAATTGAGCCATTATATGTCTTTGTACGGAACCCTTTAAAATTATGTAACGCATGAAAATTATGCACACGACACTGTAATAGACCATCAGCCATTGATTACACCGGACAATTATTTATATTTCGATTACAATTGACAAATTATTCGGGATTATGTAGACCGCTTGACCGCAACTCCCCCCCCCCACTCGATACCACCTCCTTAACCCTAACAACATAATATACTCTTTAATAGTTAAAATCGATAAAAATTCTCACAAATGAACAGTTTTCGTTTGGAAATTATTCAATATTCTCGAATAAAAATTTAAAAAAAAATAAAAAAGAAGCTATTTTGGCAGTGACAATGATTGAACATTGATCTTTACTCCTATGATAATTTGCAAAAATTCAGGTTGAGACGTTGCAACACTGCACTTTCATGATAGTGCCACCTCTGTCGTGACGTCACACAATACCCATTTTTCCACAGCCCTTGATTTTCGAACCTATATAATTAAACTGTTTATCCAGAAAATGTGGTTTTTTATTTTACGTTTGCCACAATATCCGAAGATCATAAAAAAAAATCATCACACTCATGCAGTAACGAATTCCATTGCGAACAAAATGATCCGTCAAAATGGAAAATCCGTCGAGTCGTATAATCGAAAAGCTGCGACGAGTGCAAAAATTTTCGTGACGAATCTCACAGCCATCATCAGATGCTCCACATATCTCTGAAAACGAAAAAATAAATAAAAAGACAGCTAAGCACAGGTATTCCATGTGGATAAAATGAAAAAAAGAAAAAAAAAATTCTACATCGATCTATCGATCATGTCGCAAAAAAAAAAAAATCAAGATTCTTCCAACGTTGAAGGAGGTGACCCAGGCTTTCTCAGCCAACAGCATTTTCGTCACGCCATGAAAATACGAACAGGCGTGCGAACATTCGGTGCAACGATCGAGGTTCTCGTGAGCTTTTTCACGTTGCGCTTGACTGGACAATGTGCGCGCGGAACAAGATGCGATAGATATTCGGTGTGTGCGTGTAGAGATGCGCGCGTGTGCGTGCGCGTGGGAAAGCCGGTGTGAGTGGGAGTGAAAGAGTGCGAGAGAGGGGAGAGTAAAGAGAGAGAGAGAGAGAGAGAGAGTGAAGGAGGGAAGGCGAGAGGAAAAGACATGGCTAGAAAGTGGGGCGAGGGGTGTGCGAAACGTAAAAAAAAAATTATAAAAAACGTAAAAAAAAAAAAATAATAAAAAAACGTAAAAAAAAAAAAACGTAAAAAAAATAATAAAAAACGTAAAAAAAATAATAAAAAACGTAAAAAAAATAATGAAAAACGAAAAAAAAAAAAAACGATCGACGCGTAGGCTGTTAGAGAGAAGTCCTCTCCTGGCCGGGAGGGTGGAAGCTTTCTCGGTGGGGCGGTTGCTCACAAGTATGCGCGGAGGGTTGGTGTGGTATTCCCCTCATAGCCTCCGGTGGGGTTTTAACGACGTGCTCTCGGACACAGTGGCTGCATCTCCCCCCCCCCCTCCACCCCCTGTTGCAGCCCATCTCATCACAGCAGCACCCCAGACCCAGGCTAACTCTCCTTCTCTCCATATCATCCCTCTCTATCCTTCCTCCCCCCCCCATCCCTTCCCACTTTGCTTCTTCCCCCTCCACTCAACTCTCTCGCCATTTTTCTTGCTCTTTGTTTCTTTTCGTTTTGTTTTTTTTTGTTTTTTGTTTTTTTTTCGCCCAGCTATTTGCCCAGTGCTGCCACTACGACTATTACCACCAACACTACGACAAACATGCCGCCTCTGTGAAATCTTTCCGTACAAGTTTTATTGGTCGTGGATATTCGTCCGTCTCACTCCTTTCGTCATTCTTCGCTCAATCCCTTTTTTTTCTTTTTTTTTTCATGTTTCCTGCGTTTCACTCGTTATCTCGCACCTTTGGTTCGTCGTTTGTTCACCTGGCGCTGTGGGCGCCCACCAAGCCGGCTGGATATTTTTTTTTCACCCTTGTCATTGGAAGTCGAGCCTTCTTAAAAACACGCTTCTGAGTTTGTCCTCTTCTCGTCTCTCGCGTCTTCGATTCATAGATTTTGGTTTGTTTTTGTTGTTGTTGATTTTGTTGACATATTTGTTACACTCTTATCGTGCTTGTTTTGTTTGTTTGTTTGTTTATTTTTTTTTCAGAGTTCAGACGGATCGAAACGTTTCGAACTCGCAATATTGTGAACGATGATTGAAAAACATTTTTCAATCAGTTCGAAAAATCTTTTAAAATCCGTTGATAACATCATAAAAATTCCCGAGGGTGTGGTAACCCTCAGAATTGTTGCAAGAAAAAATAGAAACAATGAAACAATCAATAATTTTTTATCTTCCCGTCCAAACGCTGGCTAAACAACGCCTCGTAGACCAAAAGTTGACATGAACAATGTTGCGGAGGATAAAATTTCCTACAAAAAAGTCCGCGACGTCATGTGTCTGACATCGATGGTTTACGCGTGAGGAAAGCTCGAAAGTCGGGGAGCAATGTGAGAAACCGCTTGACTGGTTCGCCGGCCGAAGGTCAAACCGCGTATTATTCTCCATGACCTTCGAAATGACATGGCAAATGGGGCGGGTTATGCGTCGGAAAATAGCCGTCCCAAATTCTCGCGTACAAACTGCAGCCTTAATCGTTCTAACCGATTGGTTTGTTCCGGATTGAGCCGCTTAAGTGACAATCAACAACATAATTTTAAACTTCCGTTAAAAAACAAAAAAAGATCATGTGCATCGTTTTGCAATAATAAAACATAGACTTTCCACTATTTTGGAATTATATTAATGAGGAACAAATATTGTTACGCGCTGCTCGTCGAAGATGAAAAAAAAAAGTAATAATTTATCAATTATTACATTTGAATTATTGATTTATTCGATTATTATAACTGAGATAATAAGATTTTCAAAATCCAATGAGATTTCATTATTTTCAACAGGGATTCGAGGAACGAGGGTGTGTTTGCAAAATTCTTTAGATACAATGAAAGTAAAGTTGAACGTCAGTCCCAATGGCAATAAACTACTCAAGTGTTTCTTGGAAGATCTGTTTTACTGAACGGATCATGCAACGACTGATCATCGATATGGAAAAATAACCTCGAAAATATGTCTTACGTGCACTAATAACACACTTATGAGATGAGTGACCCTATCTATGTAGACATCATACATTTGTTTTTAATATCATTCATCATTATTCCTCAACAGAGCTTAGAAGTCCCCAGTGCTCACGCTTACCCGCGATCCGGGCCAAGTGAGCACAATCTGAATCGACGTGCTCATTCTTAGTTTACAAACAATTCAGAAGGAATACACCCTCTTTAATAGCACCAATGCATCGTTCAATAGTGACCCAATCTAAATATCATGCATTCGTTGTTAATATCATTCATCATTATTCCTCAACAGAGCTTAGAAGTCCCCAGTGCTCACGCTTACCCACGATCCGGGCCAAGTGAGCACAATCTGAATCGACGTGCTCATTCTTAGTTTACAAACAATCCAGAAGGAATACACCCTCCTTAATAGCACCAATGCATTGTTTAATAGCGATCCTATCTAAATATCATAAATTCGTTGTTAATATCATTCATCATTATTCCTCAACAGAGCTTAGAAGTCCCCAGTGCTCACACTTGTCCCGAGAATGACTGTTTCCAAAGCAGTAACCGAACGATCACCGACCAACACTGTCGTCAGACCGTTACCCGTTTCCTTCAACTTGGCGTTTGCTCTCGGTTACTGCCCTCGTCTTTTCCCCAGCTCAGGCTGACATTGCATCCCTCGCGCACCCCCTTGACCCCTTCTCGCGCGACATTCAACCCCCCCAGGCCCCCCTTCATCCCCTACCGCCCCGTATTCTTGGCTACACTCGCTTCTTCTTCTTATTCCAGTGTCACCTGTCTGCCAACCGGAGTCCAGAGCGAGTTGGAACAACCGGGCTTCCACCCTCCTTTCCACCCTCCCACCCCCGTTTCAACCCCCCCCCCCCCACGTTCTCCCCGATATTCCGGAGCGAAGACCCCGCCGAAGCGGGGATCGGCGGTGGGTGATAGCGGAGGACCAGAACAGCGACCCCGCTCTCGATTAGATATAGTTGGATGCGCGTGCGCGCGGCGCTTTCGCGAGCTTCGTAAGCGCGATCAGTCGTTCGCCAGTGTGTGCCGGGAGGCAATGCTCTACCCCTCGTAGATACTGCTCTAGATGGTCCGGGAGTTGCACGCGCGCGAATTTTTCGAGTCTATGGTGGGGGAAAAAAACAACAAAAAAACAACAAAAAAGAAAAAAACAACAACAACGATCGGACCTCGTTTTTTCGTGTAAAATTTTTATGTAGAATTTTGTGCTCACACCGGTCACATTGAACAATGACTTTTTTATGGTTTTTCCTTTGTTTTTCGAATAAGCAAGAAGGGAACGAAGAAAAGTTTGAAAAAAATAATCGAATAGTGATGAAGTGCGTCGTTTCCATTTGAACGACATTTTTTTTTATGGTTTTTTTATTACTTTTTGTTTGTTTGTTTGTTTGTTTTGTCGTAGAAGTCTCGTGAATGACAGTGGGGTTTCCGGTATGAAATTTTTTCGTTCCGCGGCTGATTAATTCGGGTGATCGGTTCGTCCAAAGTGCGTGCATCTGGGTACGAAGATATTTTTAATAGCCGATTAGTGAGGATGATTCTCAGCTGTCTCATATTAGCCGGTGAGTGTGAGCAATCGTTGATACGGATGCTGGAACTCGTGGCTGGGGTCCAAACGTACCCCACTCGAACGTTGGCAGGGGGAGGGCGAAAAAAATAAGAGCTTTCTGCTGATTTCTTCCGTTTTTTTTTTCAGTCGATTCAAATGAGTCAATTTTCATCGATTGTCATCAATCGGTGTTAATGAAATCAAATTTTTCGTACACCATCCTCTTCCTTTGAAAAAAAAAGGAAACCATGCATGAGAAAGTCTGTTTATCAGCCTGGAACCAGTTATACGATCGGGAACAGAGTGGGGTCTATTCGGACCCCAGTCATGAGTTTGAAGGTAGAAAAAAAATAAAGTCACGAAATTTTAGGGTCAACCAATCGTTGACGAATGTAAATGACACTGTGAAAAAATCACTTTTCGGACCAAATTGCAATTATTCGACTATCGTCAATTATCGATCGAATTATCATGGTCAGACGAATTATTTTTTTCCAAACTTTGTACCTTTTTTTTTTATTTTCGTATTCCCATGGAGTATGGGGCGATTGAAACTTGACTGTTTGTCACGTTGTCTCGTACTGTCCGACCCCCCCCCCCACGAAGCTTCGATCATCCCTTTAAAGCTCGTTCGGCTTTAAGGCTGATTCCCTTTTCCCATTAATTTTTGGCAACGTATACGCTCGTTTCCCACACACTGGCGCATACGAGTGATGTATGTATAACAGAACGAAATTGTGAGGTCGAAAAAAAATTGTAAAAGTAAGGCCGTGGGGGGGGGGGGTGGAGGAAGAGGTAAGCTCCGTCGAGGATTTGGAAGTACTGTTCTTTAGTCTCGCGCTCGCAGCTGGGGGTTCGTTAACCCCTGCAGCGAATATATATATATATATATAACGTCCAGACAGTTGAAGATATAAAAAACGTTGAAAAAAAAAAAAGATTTAAAAAAAAACATTGATATACCGTGTGAGAGAAAATTCAATACTTTTTCGCAGCCGAAACGTAGAAAAAAAACTAACTAACTAACCAATGTCTGAGAATATATATTTTTTCTGACTACAGCAACATTCGGATTTATATATTTTACCCGGATTTCGAATTTATATATTTTACCCGGCAAATAAAATTGCCAAAATTTTTATAAAATTGTTCTGCCATATAAATTGCTTTCCAGTCGGATTATTTCGATATTGTTCATACAAAAATACTAAAATCGACAAATTCCAGACGATAAAACGTTTCCATAATATTTGCGAATGTTAACGAATAACGAATTATCATTGATAATACACCGATTTGCCAAGATTGTCGATATTTCGTTGTCACGAGTGGCAATCGAATCACGACCGAAAAAAAAACCATTAAGCCTCAACAAAAATTTTTCAATCCATATTCCATCGAATCGTTTTGTATTTTATCATATTTTTCTTCACCCTTCATCGCAAAGACCCCAAACGTCGACGAAGTAGATTTCAATATTCATGAAAAAAAAAAAAAAAATTAAAAAAAGATTCGAGTGGACAGTTAAAATAGTTTCGATGCGATATCACCCAACGGACAATCGCTGTAGATATATATATACATATATATACATATAATATATATGTATAATCTACGAGAAGAAAAAAAATTTAAAAAAAAAACTGAATGAGCTACCGAGGGAAAGCCAGAACGAGCTTGGAGATTTTCCGTCGTTGGTGGAGATGGAGTTTGTCCCCTCTCGGAAATCCTTTCTTCGAATAAGCTCGGAACGGGGCATAAGCGCGAAGAGAAAAGGAGGAGAAGTCGGGCCGGGGGGAGGGGCGAGGAGGGGGCAAGAAGGAGGGTCTCTTTCCGGTTGGTAGATTGCAAGAACGTACTAATTGCTGCTACGCCAGGTGCGCCAGCGGCGGGAGGTGAGAACAGAGAGAGATAGATAGAGAGAGAGAGAGAGAGAGAGAGAGAGAGGCCAAAGCCTCGCTGATAACTTGGAAATCTGAAATCCTTTTAAACCCGAGACTTCCACTCAGCCGGGATGAACAGGGAGGACGGGTCTCCCGGAGAATAAGGGAAGGTTAACGATGTCTCCCGAACGTTTCTACGTCCCGTGTTTCGACGGTTATGATATTCTCGTGAAATGTTTTAAGACTACGGCGAAGCCCGAGGTTCCCACGGGTTAAGCCGAAGCTTCGTCGATCCTCGATTTATATATATATCCACGTAATCTTTGTCAGACTTTTGGTCCATCGTTTTTTTTCTTTTTTTTTACGTCGTACCTGGGCGTCGACTTTTGTGTGTTTTGTTTTTACAAGAGTAAAAGACAACTCGGCATAATAATGAAGCTGAAACTGGCAGACGTTTCTGGCAGACGTTTTGCGGCCGGGCAGTAAGTTTTGGATGGGACTGTACCCACTAGGCCGTGCCGCGCTGCCGTACGGTGCTCGACGCACGGCGGCCGCCCTTTCTCCCGAACGTTCATTTGAAAAATTCATAATAAAGAGAAAAACGTTTGTCGGAGGAAAAATTTGTGTTCTATGTGATTGCTTGATATCTCTGCAATATTTCCGTATGTCCGAAACATTCTGCATAAATGCGTTCTAGTATTTATGAAAATAAACGTAAAATAATTTCAATTCCAACGACTAAATATCTCGTTCCAATCTTTTTTTCTTCGTATGATCCTGGTTATTCCCCGGAATTAGACTATTGCTAATCGTTTTATATATGAATAAAGAGTATTCACGAAAATTTGCAACATCCGCAGGACGGTCCTTCGATATTTCATATCAAATTAACAACAATTACGATCGCGCGCTCGAAATATCGAGCTTAATCTTTTTTTCTTCGTATGAACCTGGTTATTCCCCGGAATTAGACTATTGCTAATCATTTTATATACATATAAAGAGTATTCATGAAAATTTGCAACATCCGCAGGACGGTCCTTCGATATTTCATATCAAATTAACAACAATTACGATCGCGCGCTCGAAATATCGAGCTGAATCTTTTTTTCTTCGTATGAACCTGGTTATTCCCCGGAATTAGACTATTGCCAATCGTTTTGTATATGAATAAAGAGTATTCATGAAAATTTGCAACATCCGCAGGACGGTCCTTCGATATTTCATATCGAATTAACAACAATTACGATCGCGCGCTCGAAATATCGAGCTAAATCTTTTTTTCTTCGTATGAACCTGGTTATTCCCCGGAATTAGACTATTGCTAATCGTTTTACATATGAATAAAGAGTATTCATGAAAATTTGCAACATCCGCAGGACGGTCCTTCGATATTTAATATCGAATTAACAACAATTACGATCGCGCGCTCGAAATATCGAGCTTAATCTTTTTTTCTTCGTATGAACCTGGTTATTCCCCGGAATAAGACTATTGCCAATCATTTTATATACATATAAAGAGTATTCATGAAAATTTGCAACATCCGCAGGACGGTCCTTCGATATTTAATATCGAATTAACAACAATTACGATCGCGCGCTCGAAATATCGAGCTTAATCTTTTTTTCTTCGTATGAACCTGGTTATTCCCCGGAATTAGACTATTGCTAATTATTTTATATACATATAAAGAGTATTCATGAAAATTTGCAACATCCGCAGGACGGTCCTTCGATATTTCATATCAAATTAACAACAATTACGATCGCGCGCTCGAAATATCGAGCTGAATCTTTTTTTCTTCGTATGAACCTGGTTATTCCCCGGAATTAGACTATTGCTAATCGTTCTGTATATGGATAAAGAGTATTCATGAAAATTTGCAACATCCGCAGGACGGTCCTTCGATATTTAATATCGAATTAACAACAATTACGATCGCGCGCTCGAAATATCGAGCTTAATCTTTTTTTCTTCGTATGAACCTGGTTATTCCCCGGAATTAGACTATTGCTAATTATTTTATATACATATAAAGAGTATTCATGAAAATTTGCAACATCCGCAGGACGGTCCTTCGATATTTCATATCAAATTAACAACAATTACGATCGCGCGCTCGAAATATCGAGCTGAATCTTTTTTTCTTCGTATGAACCTGGTTATTCCCCGGAATTAGACTATTGCTAATCGTTCTGTATATGGATAAAGAGTATTCATGAAAATTTGCAACATCCGCAGGACGGTCCTTCGATATTTCATATCAAATTAACAACAATTACGATCGCGCGCTCAAAATATCGAGCTTAATCTTTTTTTCTTCGTATGAACCTGGTTATTCCCCGGAATTAGACTATTGCTAATCGTTTTGTATATGGATAAAGAGTATTCATGGAAATTTGCAACATCCGCAGGACGGTCCTTCGATATTTCATATCAAATTAACAACAATTACGATCGCGCGCTCGAAATATCGAGCTAAATCTTTTTTTCTTCGTACGATCCTGGTTATTCCCCGGAATAAGACTATTGCCAATCGTTTTCTATACATATAAAGAGTATTCATGAAAATTTGCAACATCCGCAGGACGGTCCTCCGATATTTCATATCGTAATTGTTGTTAATTTGATATGAAATACCGAAATACCGTCCTGCGGATGTTGCAAATTTTCATGAATACTCTTTATCCATATACAAAACGATTGGCAATAGTCGAATTCCGGGGAATAACCAGGATCGTACGAAGAAAAAAAGATTTAGCTCGGGTTTTCGAGCGCGCGATCGTAATTGTTGTTAATTTGATATGAAATATCGAAGGACCGTCCTGCGGATGTTGCAAATTTTCATGAATACTCTTTTTATGTATAGAAAACGATTGGCAATAGTCGAATTCCGGGGAATAACCAGGATCGTACGAAGAAAAAAAGATTTAGCTCGATTTTTCGAGCGCGCGATCGCAATTGTTGTTAATTTGATATGAAATATCGAAGGACCGTTCTGCGGATGTTGCAAATTTTCATGAATACTCTTTATATGTATATAAAATGATTGGCAATAGTCTAATTCCGGGGAATAACCAGGTTCATACGAAGAAAAAAAGATTAAGCTCGATATTTCGAGCGCGCGATCGTAATTGTTGTTAATTCGATATGAAATATCGAAGGACCGTCCTGCGGATGTTGCAAATTTTCATGAATACTCTTTATATGTATATAAAATAATTAGCAATAGTCTAATTCCGGGGAATAACCAGGTTCATACGAAGAAAAAAAGATTAAGCTCGATATTTCGAGCGCGCGATCGTAATTGTTGTTAATTTGATATGAAATATCGAAGGACCGTCCTGCGGATGTTGCAAATTTTCATGAATACTCTTTATTCATATACAAAACGATTGGCAATAGTCTAATTCCGGGGAATAACCAGGTTCATACGAAGAAAAAAAGATTCAGCTCGATATTTCGAGCGCGCGATCGTAATTGTTGTTAATTTGATATGAAATATCGAAGGACCGTCCTGCGGATGTTGCAAATTTTCATGAATACTCTTTATATGTATATAAAATAATTAGCAATAGTCTAATTCCGGGGAATAACCAGGTTCATACGAAGAAAAAAAGATTAAGCTCGATATTTCGAGCGCGCGATCGTAATTGTTGTTAATTCGATATGAAATATCGAAGGACCGTCCTGCGGATGTTGCAAATTTTCATGAATACTCTTTATATGTATATAAAATGATTGGCAATAGTCTAATTCCGGGGAATAACCAGGTTCATACGAAGAAAAAAAGATTAAGCTCGATATTTCGAGCGCGCGATCGTAATTGTTGTTAATTCGATATTAAATATCGAAGGACCGTCCTGCGGATGTTGCAAATTTTCATGAATACTCTTTATTCATATGTAAAACGATTAGCAATAGTCTAATTCCGGGGAATAACCAGGTTCATACGAAGAAAAAAAGATTTAGCTCGATATTTCGAGCGCGCGATCGTAATTGTTGTTAATTCGATATGAAATATCGAAGGACCGTCCTGCGGATGTTGCAAATTTTCATGAATACTCTTTATTCATATACAAAACGATTGGCAATAGTCTAATTCCGGGGAATAACCAGGTTCATACGAAGAAAAAAAGATTTAGCTCGATATTTCGAGCGCGCGATCGTAATTGTTGTTAATTCGATATGAAATATCGAAGGACCGTCCTGCGGATGTTGCAAATTTTCATGAATACTCTTTATATGTATATAAAATGATTGGCAATAGTCTAATTCCGGGGAATAACCAGGTTCATACGAAGAAAAAAAGATTAAGCTCGATATTTCGAGCGCGCGATCGTAATTGTTGTTAATTCGATATTAAATATCGAAGGACCGTCCTGCGGATGTTGCAAATTTTCATGAATACTCTTTATATGTATATAAAATGATTGGCAATAGTCTAATTCCGGGGAATAACCAGGTTCATACGAAGAAAAAAAGATTAAGCTCGATATTTCGAGCGCGCGATCGTAATTGTTGTTAATTCGATATTAAATATCGAAGGACCGTCCTGCGGATGTTGCAAATTTTCATGAATACTCTTTATTCATATGTAAAACGATTAGCAATAGTCTAATTCCGGGGAATAACCAGGTTCATACGAAGAAAAAAAGATTCAGCTCGATATTTCGAGCGCGCGATCGTAATTGTTGTTAATTCGATATGAAATATCGAAGGACCGTCCTGCGGATGTTGCAAATTTTCATGAATACTCTTTATTCATATACAAAACGATTGGCAATAGTCTAATTCCGGGGAATAACCAGGTTCATACGAAGAAAAAAAGATTCAGCTCGATATTTCGAGCGCGCGATCGTAATTGTTGTTAATTTGATATGAAATATCGAAGGACCGTCCTGCGGATGTTGCAAATTTTCATGAATACTCTTTATATGTATATAAAATGATTAGCAATAGTCTAATTTCGGGGAATAACCAGGTTCATACGAAGAAAAAAAGATTAAGCTCGATATTTCGAGCGCGCGATCGTAATTGTTGTTAATTTGATATGAAATATCGAAGGACCGTCCTGCGGATGTTGCAAATTTTCGTGAATACTCTTTATTCATATATAAAACGATTAGCAATAGTCTAATTCCGGGGAATAACCAGGATCATACGAAGAAAAAAAGATTGGAACGAGATATTTAGTCGTTGGAATTGAAATTATTTTACGTTTATTTTCATAAATACTAGAACGCATTTATGCAGAATGTTTCGGACATACGGAAATATTGCAGAGATATCAAGCAATCACATAGAACACAAATTTTTCCTCCGACAAACGTTTTTCTCTTTATTATGAATTTTTCAAATGAACGTTCGGGAGAAAGGGCGGCCGCCGTGCGTCGAGCACCGTACGGCAGCGCGGCACGGCCTAGTGGGTACAGTCCCATCCAAAACTTACTGCCCGGCCGCAAAACGTCTGCCAGAAACGTCTGCCAGTTTCAGCTTCATGGCATAATAATAATGACAATGATAATTCTTGTTATCTTGTTTATTCTGCAGATCCTTCGTTTTTCAATTGTAGAAATTTATCAGAAATCTACAGTGTGACTATGATGGGCATTGAAGATAAGGGTTATCGAATAAATATTTATTGGACAACAAAGTACCTCCGAATAGTTCTAAGTCCTTATTTTCCTGTGGGACGATTTTACAGGATGCAAAACTGCAGATCGGGGAGATTGTGATGAGGGTCAACTCGCAGATCCTTCGTTTTTCAATTGTAGACACTTGTCAAAAATCTACAGTGGGATTTTAATGGACGTCTTCCAGGGCAATGAAGACTATCTTGATTGAAAATATATTCATCGGACAAAAATACATCCAAACAGTAAAAATTCCCACTTTCCTGTGAAACGATTTTCCCTGCTACTGGATGACTACGTCATCCCTATCATGTGCCTGCTCACTAACAGGGATGACACTGATTCGCCACTTCTTCCATCTTCCATCAAGAATTCACCCCTCAAGTGTAAACATCGAATACTGTCCGACAAATGATATTTTCAACCTCGTGAGTTGAAAGTAGCGTTTAAAAAATGGATTTCAAGTGACATACAGGAAAATAGATGTATAACCCCCAAAAAATACTTTTTGTCTCTGAAGATTCGCCAGTCGAGCTAATCCCCGAAAATAAAACTTTGAACATAAATTTCGAGACACCCTGTACACATATCTCGCGCGGGGTGGCGAACGCTTCATTTTTCATTAGCTCCACCTCCGGGCTTCAGGGTGTGTGTACTCCCATCTCCGTCCATTCCTGGGCTCCCTAAAGTAAAATCGATCGGGAACGCGTTCAACGCGGCCTCGGTTGATGGAATATTTGAATAGCTGAGTAAACCTTTAATCAAGGCTCTGTCGGCCACGGGGACGTTTTGTTAAATTAGGGGGATAAGTAGATGTGGCACACCTTGACCCCCCCCCTTTTCCCGGGTGAACCTTCTGGTGTGGATTCTTCGCAGTGTCAGTTCCGTCTTAGTGCGACGAAGCGTTTGGATTAACCTTCGCTAAACGTAAGTAAGGCATGCGCACACGAAAAAAAATCTTTCCTCAATCTTATCCTCATTCTGACCCCTCATAAATTCCCTGTGGAAATTATAAGCTATGCTCCAAGAATTGGAAACTCATAAACCGTTTTTTACCGAAACTAAAAAAAAAGTTTACCGAAACTAAAAAAAAAACACTTGAGGCAATCAAGTCGGCTAATAAGAAACTCGTCAACTTATTCCAACGAATTCCAATGAATTGTCATTGGTCATTGGCCTTTTTCCTTTCCAGAGAAAGAGAGATAGAGAGCAAAGTCACAACGAGCAGGATGTTGAGAAGATAAATCATGCTAAGTGTTTTATCTATGTTCTCTTCATCTTATTCCATCGTCGTGGCAAATTGATCTCTTTGACATAAATTTTCCTGCACCTCTTCGCTTTTTGCGTCTCCATAAGTCCGTGACCCTGGACGCCAAAGGCCCAACCAAACTGGAAAGAAGAAGAAGAAGTAGATGAAGTCCGTGCTTCACTCTTTTAAATCCAATCTCGTTCTATCCTTGCCCCGGAATGTTGAACGTTCTGGCCCGTTGGGTTAGACCTTCACACATCAATCCAAGTGCACGCGGAACACGACCCTCCACTAGCTTGTATTATCCCTTCCCCGCAGTCCCTTCGTACTACGAAACACTCCAGGTTCAATTGGCTGAGCGCTTAACGCGATAATCCACAGCCTCGTTACCTTCCATTCAGTCTTACATTCAGCTACGGTGCAACAGTCAACGCGTTTAGGATATTTCTGTTGAGAGATGGTGGCAGTTTGACTCTCAGCAGTCTGCCCTATCCCAGTTTGGCCTTTCGCCTAAGTCGGGCTAAGGTTAGGCTGGCTCGGACCGACGCGCAGTTCAATGCAAATCGCGGGTAACATGAACGGGCCTAACCGTCAAACTGGAACGAGTCAAATCGGGACACGAGTCAAACTGGCATAAGGCGGACACCGGTAAAAGTCAAAGTTACGAATTACACAGTATTATCGTCTTCCGTGATGCCCACGATACTTCTTGTGCACCCTCCCTTAAAAAAACACCTTCACTAAATGCCTGTGAAGCTCCGGACTGAAATCAGTCACTTTGCGTCCGCTTCTCAGGCATTTAATGTCGCGTTTTCGAGATGGAGTCGAATGAAAAACCCAATTTTTCACTCGTAAAATAATACCGGTGCATTGCTGGGACAGCTTTTGCAGCTGCTAGGTGTAGAGTGTGTCCTGAGGTGATAATCGTGGGTGCAGACTGGTGGCCGTGCTGTGGTGCTGCGATTGGTCGACAACCTCACGGATGGTGAAGGAAGGCTGCTTCGCAGGCTATCCGGAGAGACCGCGAGAGCAGCAGCCTCCACGTTATGGTGGAAGGTCCTTCGTCCTTTCCACCTCGGATCCTGGAGGACGACGAGTTTCCAACGGAATTACGTTATCCATCTTCCGAGAGTGCTTCGGGTATAGCCCGCTGTCCCACGAAGACAGCCCACCGAGCGAGAGAGAGAGAGATAGAGAGACACGCGATGGTCGTCTGAGATGGAAGCGACGGTTTTATCTCCCTTTCGCCCTCCCCCATCGCTGTCTCACTCTGACGCGTCTGCTTCAAGTTGCTTCCTCGACTGATGCTCCAAGTCATAAAGGATCAAATCGATTACCGTCAACGGGGCTCCAGGCCTTATAACATATATCGACAACTAATGCTACCCATCGAGACGAGAGGGAACGTAAAATCTAATTCGAGAATCGATGGAGGACATTTTTGTGTTCGATCGATACGTTGGTGTTTGGGGGGGCGAGGGTTTGCGAGTTCAGATCGGATTGGCTGGGTTAGCTATTTCGGGTAAATTTTCTTTCACCGAACTTGTCGTTTTATTTGATCAGGGCATTATTTTTTAAGGGAAGCCTCAGGCTGCCAGGACGAATGGTGGGGTTTTTTCTTGGTTGAATGATTTGCACAAGAATCAGAATTGTCACACGGGTTGAACGTTATTTGTAAGCTTAACCATCAGAACTAACACCGAAGGAATCTTGTTGCTATATTGAGATCTGCAAATATTTTTATTGCGATTGTGATGGATAATTCGCGATTTGGGGAAATTAATGGCTGCTAAAAATGGGAATGGGCAGAGAAAAATGTACATCAGGGAAGCCCGCCACAAGTCGAAACTTTCAGCAAACGTACGTTTTCCTCTGAAGTGCACCGAAAGGGTTTCGTATCAATCGCTTCTTCCTTTGTTATCGCCAGAGACGTCGCGTTCGTTCGTTAAACACCCTTCGATACCGTGCACCTCGAGGCTCACAGAACAACCCCCTTTGGTCACCCGACTCCTTTAACCTCGCATCTGAAACCCTTTTTCGTTTTTTCGCGATAGCCTTCACAAGAGCCCGATCGAAAGGAAAAACCAATGACGCGACCTGTGAGGCCTCGTAAATTAAGAGCCACTAAGGGCGGTCGCCTTCCTTCTCGAGAAACTCATTCCCCGTCGATTTTGGACGATCAAAGGTCGGAGGTAAAGTTAATAATTTCCCCGAGATTTTGCCGTAATTCAAATTACGTCAACGTCTCGAGTCAAGTACATTTACAACCTACCTTACCGACTGACGGTGTAACGCGCCTGTGTGACGCTACTCCACATCTGTGGCTGGGTTGGGTTCGGAAATCTTGCTGGAATTAATTTGAAGTTAAATAGAACTAAAGCCGATCATGAACTTCGAGTCAGGTCGGACTTGAGATGATTTCCCTAGGCTGCTAAGCTGCCAGCGGCCCAGCAAAGGACTGTTCATAATGTCCGACGAAAAATCGTCTTATAGTGAGAGTGAGATGGATTATTTCAATTCGGTTTTATCGATAATTTTCAAAGATTATTCATCATTCGAGCGGAATACTCGTGAGCTTTTTTTCATTTGTCTTTTAACCACCAGAACTACATACACGGCTGTCGGTCATAAAGAAATGTGCAGCTGATAATTCAAAAGAACATCGAGTACTTCGCACGACTGGTTCGATAGTCCCGCACTCGAAAAAGCTCTCACACCTTTCTGAACGACCTCTCGTGACCAATTTTTTTTTTTATTTACGTCCTCCGTGGGAATAAATTCATTTCGAATGCGCAAGATAATCTCCATGTCAAACGTAAGGATAATCTCGACGGTTCTCATGGTTCTCCGGTGCTTCCCTCCCGTACATCGTGATGAAGGTTTCGTGCTGCCTTGCAAACGGATTCGGGGGGCGAGCGTGCGCACGCAGTGAACACGATGACAGTTGGATTTGTTGTTTCTGGTCACGTACCTGTCATTAGAATTAAAATTTTTATCTGTCGTCACGGGACTGGGGCGAACAACCGTAATACGTTGTCGACTAATGGTGCCCGTCACACTTTTGCATGTCTCATTTGCATTTGCACTCGTTGTTAAGAATTTTTTTTTCAGTATCTATGTATGTGAAATGGCCGCCAGTTTGTTTTCGTAATTTTTTAAGTAAAGTAGGCATGTTTCCTATGAAGAAAGCACAGCGAGCAAATTTTTCTTACGTTGATATTTCAGCCATGAGAAATAAACTCGATGAAAATTTTATAGTACATAATTAAAAAATCACAAAAAATTCCACAGGCATGGGTAAATATTGAGATAGGTCGAGGGAACTTCGGGTACATTCTTTAAAAATTATTTGCAACCTATGTGGGGGGTGTCCCAATTTAAATAAAAAAATCACCCTTGCTAAAGACAACTCAAATGTATATAATGTGCTAATAATTCCCAAAAAAACAAAATGGTGGCACGGATATGACCGCCATTGTGTTTTCGTAATTTTTCAAGTAAATTACCCATATTTCCAATAAAGAAAGCATACCGATCAAATTTTTCTTACATCGATATTTTAGCCATGATAAATAAACTCGATAAACATTTAATGGTACACAATTCAAAAAATCACAAAAAATTCCATAGGCATGGGTAAATATTGAGATAGTTCGAGGGGACTTCGGGTACATTCTTTAAAAATTATTTGCAACCTACATGGGGGGTGTCCCAATCTAAATTCAAAAATGACCCTTTTTAAGGACCCCTCCAATGTATATATATATACACATACACACAAAAGCGAAGTCGAGGCGAATGGAGAGCACAGAGTGGCTTGTAGTACACGTGCTGTCGTCGACACCCCCCATCGCCTGTGACGGCTCCACGACGAGGAGTGTTTTGCATTGTCTCGCGTAAGTCGAGGCTCTCGGGTCACGTGCCGACGAGTTCCCTCACGAGTACGGGCTCACGGCGAGCCAGCTTCTCTATATTGCCGCTGGAAACCTCGGAGGCTGCCGGTCCGTGCTCTGGTCTCGGCCAAAGTAGGGAAACAGAGCAGCAGCAGCAGCTCCAAGCGAATGGCGTATCGAAGACAGATGAGGGTGCGTAAAAAGCGATGTTCTTCCGTATGCTGATGTGTGTGTGGGTGTGTGTGTGCCCACGCGTGCGATAAGGACACGTACACATGTATACACAACACTTATCACATTTTCTCGGTATTATATTCGCGAACCACTCAAACTTCTCAGGTACTCGGAAACGTGACTCTAGCCTGTATCCAATCACAACCTTTTCCCGATAATGGAAGACAATCCATGGGATGGCTCATCGTGTGGGACGAGCTTCGCATGGAAAAAAAAATATATATCAAAGGGTAGAAGAGCTTGCAACACAAGCTGGCTGGCTGTGACTAAATCTCTCTTCAGAGTTGCCTAGAAATCTAAAAATTCCTCAAAATGATAACGTTAGAAAAATATTTATAAAAAACTGTTGACTTTAAACAGTTAAAAGTTAAAAGTTAAAAAGTTAACTCGACATTTTTTTTCATTCACCCCCATCGAGTGGGGAGTCTTTCGATAGGTCTCCTCAAATGCAATTTAAAGTGTTCCGATACATTTTTCATTTCAACCCTTCAGTCACGAGATATTCGCTTTCGAGCTCCGCATCGGAATGTCTCGAGCCTCAAAAAAATTATCCCGTGCTACGCCATAAAACGATTGTCATAGCTCGTCAAATATTGTTCAAGTGAAAAGTCCGGCTCGACGTATACAAGAAGAGCACAATGGGAAAGGGTGAAAGCCCGCCGAAGGCAGTCCGGCTAGTGATAATGGTGTCGAAAAATTTTCGTCGTTCTCGAACGTGCGAATGGGATTTTTATCACGATGGTAGATAGTTTTTGTTCGTCCCAAAATCGCGAACCAACGACGTCCCCGACATGAAATAAGACCACGAATTTCTCGCGTTTATGGAAAAAAAATACAAGAAAAAAAAAATATCTAAGGGTTGAACGGATGAGATATAGAAAGAAGAGCGATTTTTCGAACAGAAACACGAGGTCAGGGTCGCCCTCGCACTCATTCTTCCTCAAACTATATATGTATATATATATATATATATATATATATATATATATATATATACAAGTCCACACACATACTATCGACCATACCAACCCGATAAACGTGTGTAAACCGAATCTCGCGACGTGCCTTCCACCGTTCCTCGTGCAGCCTCCGGTCCCCCCCCCCGATTTCGATAAAGACGCACGTCTATCCTCTCACGATCCGCAAACTCCTGTTATTCACCCCCGACCCATCGTCGAATCGATTTGTTTCTTCTTCTTCGTGCGGAGAAAGATAAATCCGTGGTTGAGACAGTGCCCCCTCAACAACCGGGGAATCACGCTCCGGGTATTATTTGCCGGTACAGATTTTTTCTTTCTTTTCTTTTCATCTCGACGTACGATAAATTTCGATACCATTTTTTCAATATTTCGTCCGTAAACCAAATTTGACGATTGAAATATTGATTATTTATTCACAAATTCGGTTGAATCGGAAAAAAAAATATATGTAGACTATACATAGTGTATACAGTCACTATGCATAGACTATGCGTAGACTATACATGAACTATACATGGACTATGCATAGACTATGCGTAGACTATACATGAACTATACATGAACTATGCATAGACTATGCGTAGACTATACATGAACTATACATGGACTATGCATAGACTATACATAGACTATACATAGACTATGCATAGACTATGCATAGACTATACATAGACTATACATAGACTATACATAGACTGTACATAGATTATACCTAGACTATGCATAGACTATAGATGGACTATACATGGACTATACATGGACTATGCATAGACTATGCATAGACTACACATAGACTATAGATAGACTATACATGGACTATACATAGACTATGCATAGACTGTGCATATGCTATACATAGACTATACATACACTATACACATACTATGCATATACTATACGTACACTATACATAGACTATATATGCCCAATCCCATGTACATATGCATAATTTTATGCATAATTTTATCACTCGGAAACCCATGTGAGTTCGCTGCTGTGCCGGATCGAAGCATTGACCGTTCTGAACATTGATCGTTCGGAATTCCGGATTCCCCTACCCAGATCCGCCAACAGAAAGGTGGCGGGGGTGGGTAGCGGGGGTGTGGTATCAAGTTCCGACAGTACAGCGCGAGCTTATCCAACCATAATTCGGTCATGAAGTTCAGAAGCTCGTTCGTTGGACTGATACGAACTAATATGCACTATAGGACTATGGTAGGATCCAGGTAGAAAAAGTGGCGAGGGAGTCACGGATCGAACGACCGCGCCCGTGACAACCGACTGGCGCACAGAGAATTTTTACGGCGACTGTCGTCCTCGGCCCACTCTCCCCAACGTCTACATATATATGTATGTACATACATATATATATATATTTCTGCGTACGTTGAATATCATACGGATATGGCCGCATAAAAGGTTCGCTATTCTCTCGCTCGCTCACAATTCCCCGCATACTGGTTCAACTTTTCCTTTTTATGCTCTCGACCGGCAGGCATCGTTGGTTCTCTCGTTTCTACGTTCGTTCGTTTCACGAGGGGAGGTCCTGGAAGGCTATATATCTTTTTACTTTTTCTATATTTTTTGTTATTTTACGTTTTAATATTCACGGGCTGCTCGGACACACCCCGTTGGCTCCGGTGGGCTCTCCCCGAAGCTGCATATCCTCTCTCTGGTTCTATTATTCTTTCGCCCATTGTCTTTTGTTTCACGACTGGGGGAAAAATTGCCTCAGCCATTCGTCCTGTCTAATGGCGTGATTTCGGAGTTTTCAAGTGGTCGAAATTTCGTCGAATCGATTTTTTATTTTTCGAACGACCCTCGAGCTGTCCCAGCCCTTGGAACGAACTGCTACGAGCTGGGCTGAACTTCGGTGGGACTCGAAAAAAAAATAATCGTTATAACCAAAGCTGTTACTTTGTGCAACGAAGACGGAGAATTTTTTCGTGGATTCTATTTGCACGTAGTGGCCTCGTAGTGGTTTTTCCAGGTCCAAATGACCGAAGAACTACATCGGGGTAGGGCTCGGAATTCAGAACAGCTCAATGTTTGGAACGAATGTGCTCGGAACGGGTGTTTTCAACATTTTCCCGACTTTCGAGCTCGCC